>OX376161.1:13262306-14504603 GCA_947363495.1 Euzophera pinguis | reverse complement strand
TTAGCCTGACTCTTCTGACTCGACTTGATTATGGCTTAGACTTAACTACTGACTTGACTTTATAGGTATAAAAAATATTTTACTTGTTACTTACGCATACTTATGTAACAAAGTTACTTTATGTATCCAAAAGACTGAGGTGCTTTACCTATTAAGTATGCTAACTTAATCTCATTTTAATTGTAAGCATTAAGTTGTTCCTAATGTTTCACATATTTTTAATACAAGATTTAAATACTTATTATATTGCTTTCTTTGGGTCATACCTATTTGTGCCAATTTTTCATGTATCACTTGAAATGTTATTCTAAAATACATTACTAAAAAGACGTTACTATAAAATGTTTGTGGCTTAGTGGCTTTTAAGAATTGCAATTAGAAATATACGACATAATTAATAAATTAAAAAAGGCGCCAGCTGCTTAAAGCTATCCTAGAAAAACACTAAACGAATCTTACGCTAATATACCGAAGTATCTATTACATGAAAATTACTAACTAAATAACTACAATGCCTTTAAGCACCTTAACGACCATTTAGTTCTGCAATTGTAAATATTTTTTAAACTATAAAACACCTAGTCTTTTTTACATCAAAATAATTTACTAGAAGGTCGTTAAGGTGTACTAAGTGACTTTTAAGAAGAGTACCTATTTGCGGTAAAAGTAAAAAATTTAACACGACTAGAAGTCCAAAAAGAAGTTTTATGTACTAAAAATAAATGATTCGCATTCGTGATAATCGTTATTCGATAGAGATTTTCACGAGCTTACCTTGGATACTTCAAAGTTTTTTGTAAGACATATAGTTCTCAAACAGCATCAAATTGAAATTTTTGCCGCGTTTTTCGCTCATATCTCAAAACTTGCTTTTGTGGCTTAATGACCTTTTAGTAAATGGACGGCAGCGGTGTTATTAGTTATTAAATCAGCGGCACTTACGAGAGGGAGATTCGTCGGACAACACGCCATTTACGAAGTTTCGCAGTGCTTTGTTGAAAATATTGATTGATAAATGTTTTTATAGTATACAAGAGTTTTTGGAATATAAATAAATATAGCTTTCGCACGGGGATTCGCTCCCATTCATTGGGCTCATAATTATTTTTATTGTACGCCTGGAATGGCAGAATTTGGAGATTATTGTTATTTTTATTGACATCTTACTTTGTACCTAAATTCAAAAATAAAGGCTTTTTATCTTTTATCACGGTTACCAGTGATGATTACCGTATTATTACATGCTTTATGCTTTCTTCAGAGACACAAACACAGTCACTACGCTGTTTGCAATGCAATACTAATGAATAGGAGCAAAATAACCACAGAAAGCCATATAAAGTTCAGACTCGAGAGGCTTAACTGGCCAACACATGGCACTTCTATCTAATCTCTTTTCTGGGATTTTACCCCCTCCTAAGCCAGGAAATCTAATAGTATCTTCTTCAACGTCGTGGTGTTGGCGCAGTATTTATTCGTTTTCTACTGAACATTCATCCAATAAATTATCATAAAATAACAATACATTCAGAGTAAGCTATTCACAGAATTAATAATAATACTAACGTACTATTATATTATTATGACTGATTTCGTATAAAGATAAAAGCTCTCGTCTCCAACTTTATGCAGTTTGTAGATAAACAGCAATAACTAAAGTAAGGAACATACTCGTAAATAAAATAATGCAATTTTTTTTACTCATTCACATTTTATTTGGTAAAGCAAAACAAAAATAAAGTAGTCAAGGTAGGTGTTAAAAAAAAGATGTAGGCACTTATAATCTACATTATATACATCTGAAAATCTCACTACATAAATCTAGAAGTGATCTTACCTCATTTATAGCTGTTTTTGAGGTCTGTATACTGGCATTAGGTTTATAGTCACAAAAGCCCTCATACATACACTCCTGTTTTGTATATTATTATTTTTTATAAATTTACCTAGTTTATAGACCTTATAGAACCTATTTTTATTAGGCTTGTGTGTATTTAGATTAACAATAATAGATAGCAACCATTTAAGGCACCTACGTTTTTATCTAAGTGACCATTATTAAGTAGTTGTATAAATTGTAAATAATTTTAAATAATACAGAGTATAAAAGTGCAATGTATAAGATACAAGGAATGTTTAACATAAATACTGTTAAGAAAATACTTCATAAGTTATGAAAAAAAAGGTAAAATAAAAAGAAACTGCTGTACACCAGTCTTCGAAATGACACAGGAATGATCCAATATTATAATAGCTCAAAAAATAAATATAAACTTAATTTTACCTGAATACCTTTTCAGAATAATCACAGTTTTTCAACCAAAAGTTCATTCATTTAGCTACGTTATATATACTTACTAACAAAAAAAAAACACTTAATAATACATGTACTCATTTTTATTATAATCCAGCACCCGGCATATATCATTATTGTACTTTTATGGGTGAACGCGTACAAAAAAAAAAATATTCTATGTAAAACAAATACATATTTGTATGAAATCTGTGACTCTTTCATCCGTTTTTCATTCGAATGAAAATCATTTAACAAGAATCACAGATGTCAAAATATGAGCCCAGGGGTATGGTTCTCGCGCTTCTAGAGATAAGTCGCAACTATTTCTATTGTAATTTTATCAAAGCGGAGAGCGCGAAGGTGTAGATACATTCACGAACAACAAAATGTACAATTGCAAACGTGATATTATTAATGTTCGCGTGTGTACATTGAATTGCTATATATATGCACATGTTGTATCAATATCATATACAAATAAATAGCTTACACTACAAAACTCTGGACAATTTATTGTACTTTTCGATATTATTTAAGGCAAACCACAGGCATGGTCCATGAAAGTAATCTAAAGCAACATAAATTTAAAAAAAGCTCATTACTACTTCGTCGTGATATAGTATTTTTCTCCGGTAATCCTTTCTGTAAGACTAATAAGTTAATCATACCAACTTTAAAAAAATTACCAAAGTATGTCGATTCAAAATAAAATGGCTGGATTTGATAGCGCCATCTAGGTATATGCCTGCGTGACATATAAAATCATTTTTACGTCTATAAATACACCGTCGGAATGGAACGAATCATTGAAATGTATTCATCCATTCGTTTGAATGAATATGAATGAATGAACGGAATGTAAGCCACGAGTGTGTTGAAATGCCAAAAAGATGTTTGAGTTAAGACAAATGTGCCTTTATACCTCAATTTTTATGTACGTAAATTGTTTTGTGAAATTTGTATTTTGGTGCAATAAAGAGTATTTGTATTGTAATGTGTCTTGCCTAAATTTCATGGAACCAACCTCAGTCTACAAAAATCTACTAACATAGTAGCAGGATATTTTGGGCATTTAAATAGGGGCAATCTGTAGCTAACGGAGAACTGTCAAACAATAATTAATGCATAGTAATTCCGCCCTTACATAAATACGAAAATGAATGAAATTCCTAATGGTTTATATATCTGTATAATGTACAACATTTTATTTGATCAATAAGTAAATCTATCATTCACGAACTTTTGTTGTTATCCATCATTACAGCGCCATCTAGTGGAAGAAAATTCAGAGTTGCTCTGCAATCGAGGGTAGACAATAAAGTTTCTGTTGCGTATAATGAAAACGGTTTGGAGAAATGTTTAAAATAAACTATATATCTGGTGAATTTCACTACACTCGAGGCTAAAATTATTGCACTAATTCTTAGGAACCTGTAAAGGCACATTTTATAAGCACTTTGTTATAATAACGAACTTTTTCACCAGTTACTAATCATAACGATAGCATATTTAAAATTACATATCATATTGAGCAAAATTGGATTTGTCATCTAGATTTTGTGAGAATGCAATAAGCATAAATTAGTATGAGTAATAAATTTTTACTGTCAATTTGAAGTTAGTCATTTAATCAGTTACTGGTGAAAAGGACCTTTTATCTATTATAATATATTATGTTTTTCTAGTCGCATGACTTGAAATCTCTTGATTTTGTCTAATTTGTTGCTAGTCGTTAGGAATGTGTTATCTGTAAAAAGAAAAATAACTAGTTACTGTCACACTTTTTGGCGATATTTTATTTGGAGAAATAAAATTTGAAAATAAATCAATAGACGTCAAAGCGAATATGGCCTTCTCTCTTTTAATCATAGTGACTGTGACGTTGCTACCTCTCTCTCTTCTCACTGCATAAGTCCTCACAGCTTATTTAAACGAACATAGCGTCAATATAAAGCCTACTTCTCACAGCGAGCTGTCTGTTAATTTAGTCGAGTATGTGGTCTATGATCTTAATTGGTCCACACTACACTGGTACTTCTTATAATGTTTTTATCTGCAGACACACTCGATACGAGCACACCAGTGGCGAGCCCGATAGCTATTACGACTTCTACGATTCGGTCGCGTACGCACGCGCGTCAAAGTGTTTGGTACTCAGAGGGTTGGTTATTTACCGTATCTGCGTCATAGTTATCCGCCGCGGCCGCGCGCTGAAATGTCGTCCTTGCATAGTTTTCCGCTCATTTTTACTTTAATCTGCTTGGCTCGGTGCGGTATCTGTTTCGGGTGTGAGTGTCCGAGTGTCCGAGTGTGATGTGGAGTTACCTAGCGCGGGTGATACGTCGGGCCGCCGTGTCGCGCCCACTCGCGTTGGAACTCATGCTCGAGGATCTCTGCGCCGCGCTTGCGAGTCAGCCCCGTCTCTTCTAGGCTTAGTTCGCACATCTGCATGTCGTCCACGCCTGAAACAACACATTATTTATTCCACCAAGTAAGCAAACAAATCTATCTACAGCCTAACTGATGGTAAATGGTAACCGCAGTACCAGAGCGGGTAGAGATGGGCATCTACCCGGTAAAAATCCCGATTCTGAAGATATTTTTACCTTTCTATTTGGAAAAGGGTGATTTTGCTGCATAAAATTTCTTATTCAATAGATTTTTATTTATTAAGAATCTTATGATACCTTTAGTTGACATCAATACGATTTTATTTACTACCTAAAATAAATTATTATTTTTTGTTTAAAGTTCTTTCTCGAAATAAACCAAACTCAGTTTTAGCCAGTTACCCAGTTCCATCGTAGTATTAGATAAATTGGAGACCGAGACTTACGACAAACAACATAAGGACATAGACTAATAGAAAGACAAAAATGTCTTGTTACAAGATTATAAAAACATGCATAGTTATTGCTCCAGATTATGACCACTTTCCATTATCAGGATGTAACTCCATTTGCCTCGCGACGTATTGTCCGTCGAAGTGTGCGTACCACCATCCCCTTCGTTCACCTTCAATTCAATGGCTTCTAACTAGATGGGACTAACTAAAATAGGGCTAAAGATGGTGCAAAAATGCCGAAAGGCCTAAAAAGACTCGCTGAAAAACACACTTAACAAGTAAACACACTCACCGGCTTGCAGTAAAACGGGTGTTTTATCGGGATGTAATTCCATTTGCCTCGCGACGTACTGTCCATCGAAGTGTGCGTACCACCATCCCCTTCGTTCACCTTCAATTCAATGGCTTCTAACTAGATGGGACTAACTAAAATAGGACTAAAGATGGTGCAAAAATGCCGAAAGGCCTAAAAAGACTCGCTGAAAAACACACTTAACAAGTAAACACACTCACCGGCTTGCAGTAAAACGGGTGTTTTATCGGGATGTAATTCCATTTGCCTCGCGACGTACTGTCCATCGAAGTGTGCGTACCACCATCCCCTTCGTTCACCTTCAATTCAATGGCTTCTAACTAGATGGGACTAACTAAAATAGGACTAAAGATGGTGCAAAAATGCCGAAAGGCCTAAAAAGACTCGCTGAAAAACACACTTAACAAGTAAACACACTCACCGGCTTGCAGTAAAACGGGTGTTTTATCGGGATGTAATTCCATTTGCCTCGCGACGTACTGTCCATCGAAGTGTGCGTACCACCATCCCCTTCGTTCACCTTCAATTCAATGGCTTCTAACTAGATGGGACTAACTAAAATAGGACTAAAGATGGTGCAAAAATGCCGAAAGGCCTAAAAAGACTCGCTGAAAAACACACTTAACAAGTAAACACACTCACCGGCTTGCAGTAAAACGGGTGTTTTATCGGGATGTAATTCCATTTGCCTCGCGACGTACTGTCCATCGAAGTGTGCGTACCACCATCCCCTTCGTTCACCTTCAATTCAATGGCTTCTAACTAGATGGGACTAACTAAAATAGGACTAAAGATGGTGCAAAAATGCCGAAAGGCCTAAAAAGACTCGCTGAAAAACACACTTAACAAGTAAACACACTCACCGGCTTGCAGTAAAACGGGTGTTTTATCGGGATGTAATTCCATTTGCCTCGCGACGTACTGTCCATCGAAGTGTGCGTACCACCATCCCCTTCGTTCACCTTCAATTCAATGGCTTCTAACTAGATGGGACTAACTAAAATAGGACTAAAGATGGTGCAAAAATGCCGAAAGGCCTAAAAAGACTCGCTGAAAAACACACTTAACAAGTAAACACACTCACCGGCTTGCAGTAAAACGGGTGTTTTATCGGGATGTAATTCCATTTGCCTCGCGACGTACTGTCCATCGAAGTGTGCGTACCACCATCCCCTTCGTTCACCTTCAATTCAATGGCTTCTAACTAGATGGGACTAACTAAAATAGGACTAAAGATGGTGCAAAAATGCCGAAAGGCCTAAAAAGACTCGCTGAAAAACACACTTAACAAGTAAACACACTCACCGGCTTGCAGTAAAACGGGTGTTTTATCGGGATGTAATTCCATTTGCCTCGCGACGTACTGTCCATCGAAGTGTGCGTACCACCATCCCCTTCGTTCACCTTCAATTCAATGGCTTCTAACTAGATGGGACTAACTAAAATAGGACTAAAGATGGTGCAAAAATGCCGAAAGGCCTAAAAAGACTCGCTGAAAAACACACTTAACAAGTAAACACACTCACCGGCTTGCAGTAAAACGGGTGTTTTATCGGGATGTAATTCCATTTGCCTCGCGACGTACTGTCCATCGAAGTGTGCGTACCACCATCCCCTTCGTTCACCTTCAATTCAATGGCTTCTAACTAGATGGGACTAACTAAAATAGGACTAAAGATGGTGCAAAAATGCCGAAAGGCCTAAAAAGACTCGCTGAAAAACACACTTAACAAGTAAACACACTCACCGGCTTGCAGTAAAACGGGTGTTTTATCGGGATGTAATTCCATTTGCCTCGCGACGTACTGTCCATCGAAGTGTGCGTACCACCATCCCCTTCGTTCGCCATCGCCCGCCGGCCGCACGAATGGGATTCGGAAGTAGCGATGACGAGCGCCAAGGATATCTCCTTTTTGAGGTAGCCGGGGGGTTTTCGCTGGAGAGAAATCAAGCATTTTATTGCATCGATAAAACATAGTCACAGAATTATTTAGAGTACACATATAGATATGATAATGTTTTCACTGAACTATCGCTAGACGACTGACTTAGTATCGATTGTGTATATGCGTTGGAAAGTCAGTCTGCCATCATGACTTTTGTATGGTTGGTAGGTACAGCCGTTCAAACATGGGTTATGGTTCAGTCAACGAAACGATAATAGATTGACTTATTCAGGGATAACATGTGGAGTATCTCCACACAGTAGCCATACAAACAGTCCAAAAACTGACAAAATACCTAGGTGCGTTTGGAAGATGTGCCCATTCAAATATTTACAGTGCTAACAATGAAGTCAGTCTTTGTAACTTCCGAGGAAACAACATCTTTCAATTTTTGAATAAATTTTAAAATTTTAGCGTCAGCATAGCATGATTAGGTTTTTTTTAATCCGCCCGCCATTTTGTAACTAACAAGATAACGGTAATTTAAAAACTAAAAAACCCGACTGCGTTTCTTTGTTATTTGGAAATGAAAAAAACCCAAAAAATCCACGATTTTGTTTTTTTTTTTTTTTTTAAATTTTCATATACTCAGTGTCACTCTCACAGTAACAATACAAACCTAACGACATCTCTCAAGCTAAAATCCATCGAGCCGTTAGGCTGCAGAGCGTGCCAAATATTTATACATACATACTGTTGAAAAACATAACCATCGTTCTGTCGCAATCGGGTAAAAACTAGGATTGAGCCAATGAAAAAATTTATACACTACCTCCGTTAGCGGCCGGGAATTAATATTTTAATAACTTTGTTGATTGGAGGTGTCGTTAGATACGTATTTACTGTGAGAGTGACACTGGGTATATCAAAATAAAAAAAAAACAAACAGCCGCATTATTTTAGCTTTTTTTCATTTAAAAACTACACAGATCTGCATTCGGGGGGTTTTTTTTTGTGTTTTAAATTACCGTTATTTTGTTTTAATAATGAAGATATTTCCGAGGAAGTTTAAGAAAAATTGTATAGTAGTAACATACCAGCATCCATGATAGATTGTGGCGCGCGTTCCTGCTCAGCCATGGTGGTCTTGCGTGCGTTCTTGGCCTTCCACGCGTGGTACACCTTCAGCCGACGGTGGAACTCGTGACGACACGCCTGAGTAATACAACACAACCTTAAAGCTCATTGCTCAATACTCATTCATATCGAAAGGGTTACATGGCCATGTAACCCACTCGATATTAATGAGTGAGAAAAGTAACATTCACGGTAAATTAAGAAAACTCATGCAAAAAGTATGAAAACCGACAGTAAGACGACGAGATTTTTTTACATACAAGGTGGAATTTGTAAGTCCAAATATTTTGAGGGGTGGTTTATTAAGGCCAAAGAAAAGTACTAAGAGCAAAATTTTAAACCTATGCGCTAGTTTTTTTTTTTTCAATTTTCCTAACAATATTTTTTTTTAGATAATTGAAAGCGCATTAGAAAACTTATTCATCGTAATAATCTATCAATACCCACTCTCCAAATTACGTTTGAATGGAATTTATTTGCTATTTTCCTCATTCCGTTTGTGATAGACATAGACAAAATGAGTTTTACAAGTTCTGCCAGTATTGCCAGCAAAATAGAAGAAAAACAACTACAGGATGTCTTTATTATTACTATTTAGTAAAAAAAAAATTCTATTTTTTCGAAAACTAGCCTGTTGAAATTTATGAAGCCAACATAAATCTGTTTTATATGACATTATTATTTAGCCCTGAAAGTATTTGAATTTATTTAAATCCACCTTATATAGTTATACCAATACTTAAAATTATAACTGGTCTCGCGCGCTCGACTAGATACCGTCAGCGTACTAAAAAAATGCGGCAACAAATACTACGCCGGCGTACTCGTAATCGATACTCTATAATGAATTGAAATATTTCAAAGAATTTCGCACTCACCTCAAGCAATTCAATATCGCAGGATGTGTTAATAGTGTCCCGTAGCTCAGAGTATTTCCACTTGGAGAGGTCGTATTTCTGTTTGCCTTGCATCGCCTGCTGCATCCGAACCCGTTCGGACCTATCCACACATTATAGTTTTAAACATTATCATGGTATGTATGAGGATGTAGGATGTAGTATGCGACCATTTATTTTGTTTACTTTTGAGCGAAATCTTAAAACAAAAAAATAGAGACTCTTATTTTATAAATCGGAATCCAATGGTTTTATTAATTCATGATTATTTATTGATTTACCGCATTATTTATAAAATAAACAATCGTTCGTTAAGTCTACTTCAACTAAAATATGTTTGGTCCCTTTTTCTCTTACCGATTTTTGATGTCAAAAAGACAGACAGAAAATATTTGAGTTAAAATGCGATGAACGGACGTCCAAATCTTAATGAATAAGAGAATTTATAACTTTAAGCAAAAGAAAAAAAAAAGAAGAAAAGTTACAATTTGAAATTTTACAAATAAGCTTCATGTAACAAATGTTTAAAAAAAAAATCTGCGTATTCAGTCTATACTGCAATAATAACACAAATAGTCGCTTGCTACATCGAAAACGATTAGTAAAAATTACACTTTCAACACCAGTTATTATTTACGATAAAATAAAAATACTACAATGTTTTTAAAAAGACCATTCACGAAAGATATCTACCTGTTCTACCTAACCAAGCCACACCTGTAACATAGCTTCGTTTCGTGTAACAAAAAGAGAAAACAATTTACATGCGTTAATATAAACTGAAGTGTCATGCAACTATTTGAGGTTATTACAGCATTTTATTTATCTACATTATTGGTACCATGGATGTAGGAAATAGGCGGATGGCGCAAAGACGATGACAGTATGTCGCCTCGCTAGCTGTGTATTTCTTATTCTAATCATCCATGTATATCTTACATCCATGATAAACTAATTCTAAACACATACCTCCTTATTCACAAAAATTAACGAACGTTATTTAAGCCTACGGTAACTACTTAAAATATGTTATAGCTATACACCGTGAAATTTTAGTCGTTTTGGACCCATCGTCCAGTGACTCCATTCATGCAACTGAACAACCTTCCCCAAGATACGTGGGTCGAAATATGGGAGTAAATTTTTGGACCTTCCATACAAAATGTCTCATCACGTGAACTAACTTACTATGGGAAGTCCAAATTTGTTTTTCATGAAATTTGTTCGGTTGCATGAATGGAGTCACTGGACGATGGGTCCAAAACGACTAAAATTTTACGGTGTATTTGACGTAAAAGAACGAAACGAAGCATATTTTAGCTAACTTGGACTTATTGAACATTCGTTAATTTTCATGAACATGGGGATATTATCGTATCGTCGGATAGAATCAATTAATACGTGCAAATAGAAGCGCCAGCCTGGAAGTGTTAGCACAGTTAGTACGTGTCAGTAAGTGGCTCTCGTTCTACTACAGACTCGTTTACTTTCAGATTTTGAACGCTATTTACAAAAAAATATATATTTCAAAAACATTTTACGACGAGTTCTTTCATTGTGCATCGGAAATCACAACATGCAAATTCGATAAATAATGCAAAATTGAAGCTGAGTGATTGACCAATGAAGCTTTTTCCACATAAATTCTCTATCTAACAACATAACGGTAATTTAAAAAAAAAACAAGAAAACCCGACTGAATTTATATACCCAGTGTCACTTTCACAGTAAATACGAACCATAGCTCTCAAGCTTAAAACCGTCCAGTCATTCAGGTCGCAGAGCGTGTCCATTATACATCCATACTCTCGAAAAACATTACCCTTCTTCTGGCGCAGTCGGGTAAAAACTATTAGGTATGTTTCTTAGTTCCGCAACGAATTTCGAGAGAATTTATATCTACTATCTTATATCTGACAACTACGTGGCATATTTCTTCCTTGTATTTTGACACAATTCGTGATTAGAGCAATTGGGTATTCTACTAATTTTTATTTTTTCTTTCATATCAATACTTTTATTTCCAGAAACAGAATTATGAAAGAATTTTTGAAATCCGTTCAAAAATAAATAAGTTATAAGCCTTTGAAATTTGGTGGTAGGGGAAACTGTCAAAAAACAAGAAAAGGATGACTGTGTGAGCTGTGACGTTACTGCCACTCGATTTAGTGCGTACAAAAGGAATAGCAAGACGTCCCCACCACGCTCCCAGTTTTCTTCTACATAAAACTTTAAAATCGAATCACTGTCTTAATTAACAACCAATTTTGTTGTTGTTTTCAGAATCGGTTACTTTTTAGTGTATATTTTGTTTAGTAAAGCAATATTAACCAAGTATGAATACAGTCAAGTACCCTATTATTCCCAGATATGAATTTACTCAATTTAAACCCTTACTCCATCAATAACGATAGGTAGTATACGAAAACCGCCCTTACTACCCTCAACAATGAAAATGATGAAAATCAAACTAAAAAAATTAAAAGTCTGAAAACACCTCAGATTATAAAAAACACCTATTAAAATCTGTAGCAGAACGTTAGCCAATAGGAAAGTAGCGTGCGATAGTAACCGTCAGCGTCTGGTACCTGTTCAATTTATGCTGGCCGTTGACCTCCCCGGCGAAACTGTGCAAACATACCAAACGTTCAGCGTCTCAGCTCAAGACACCCGACTTATAACTTACAGCCCGACCAGTAAAATAGCAACCTTCGCCATATTGCGGAAAAATATTGGAACAATTCTTTCTTTGACTGGCAACTAGGCTTTCATGTAACATTCCGTCATCTCAACGTCATCTGCCAAAAACAGACAGGCGTGGACGTTGTGTATTTTGTGACTATTTTCTACGATTTTTTTTATTAAGATGGCAAAAATAAGTTTATTATATTTTACGCGAATAAAACGAAGGATTGATTACTATTTCATTAAATGATATGGCCTTTTTTGTAATTACGACACTACAACATGTTGCCAGGGTTTTTATTTTCCTGGTCGGGCTACACGTTCGAACTAAAAATTTTTTTTTAAATTATTATTTGGCTGGTCTCATCACGATCTCTTAATCGTGCGAGCTGTACAAAAAGTGACGCAAATGTCGACCACGAAAAGTGCAACGGAAGTGGCGTGTTTCTAGAGTAACAAGATATTTGTGAGCTTTCGACTCGAAAAGAAGAAAAATTGCGTGAGTAAGCGAGATAGCGCAATAATAGACATCTCGCTTGCTCACTTGTATTTTGATGGGATTAAGAGACCATGGTAACCTGCAGTAAGCAGTGGGACAGGATTTTAAAAAAAAATATACGACCACTTTGCAGACGTCTGGAATAATGAATTCCCACTGAAATAGCTCATTTAGTTATTTATAATTATAAGTAAATGTTTTTACTTAGCAGCGGGATATGAAAAGATACTTAAATAACCCTTTTGGCTATGCCGTAATCGAGTAAAACTATACGAATACTTTGGAGACTTCTTGAATAATTTCCACTGAAAGAGCAACTGTCAACTTTAGCAGAGGAATTTTATCTTTATCTACATATTTTTAAGATCAGTTATAGCAGTAGGCCATCAGATCTTGAGGCTTTATTGTCGAAAATTGGTAAATTAGATTTTCATACAGTGTTTAGGCGCCGCGGGTAGTCACCAAAGGATTACGGGACTGTATGTATGTATGTAAAATTCTTTATTGTACATAATAGAAAACAGTTAATATAACATCGACAGAAAAAAATCTTAAATATTGTGATTTTGAAAAGTGTAACGCCAAATCGGCGAGTCGAATAATTTTTTTAGTCGAACGATTTTCATTCGACATACATTTCCAAAATATGACTTCAGGTCTTATATTTATGTAGATAAAGTTAAAATTTCTTTCTCGCTATAAGAATTAGCCCTAAGAAAGAAATTAGAAGTACCCGTAATCGGTGAGCGTGTGTAAGTAATAAGTGTAGAGGAAGCGAAAGAAATCTGTAAGAAATGTAGTAAGTGTAAATCTTTAATCCCCTGATGTAAACAATTGTGACAATATATGCATGTACAATAGGGAATAGATGAAAAGTCAGATTATTGAGAATAAAATATCAGTATATTTGAATCAGCTAATTCATTAAGAAAAAGTAATCAATTTTGTTTCTCAAAAAATGACTACTTCCGTCTGAATAATCTTATTTTGCCTCATTCAGTAGTAAGTTAAAAAAAAGTAATGTCAAATAGTTGTCATTTTATTTAGAAAACAAAAAATATTTATTGATCTAAATTAATTGGTTGATTCAAATAATCTGTTAATAAACAAAAATTAAGCAATTTTGGAATCTTCATCTATTGTCTATTATAAACCTAATGCTTACTTACTTACATTTATGTAAGTAAAATGTCGCTTTGTCGTGTAGTGTGTAGACAACCCTTAAATTCGAAGGTCGCTTAAAGCTATGTACAGAAGAGTCGCGGCCCTTGTGACGTCACAATTGTCCAATGTACAGTGATCCGGTTTATATCTCAATGTCATTACAAATACTTATGAATAAAATGTGTAAAGTATGTATTTAATTTATGGAAACTGGTCTGTTAAATATCAAATTCAGTTAAGAGATCGAACAGGAAATTTTGATACTGAACTTTAGAAATAAGTATATGATTTAAATTATTTAATTTAAACATTTTCTTTTTATAGTTAATTTATAATTATTATTGGAATTTCATACGTGAATAAATGAATATGTTTTTTACGATTTGAAATGTTTAAATTGTTCCTGATGCAAAAGACCATGAAGTTGATAATTTGTCCTGCTAAGTGAATGAGTTTGGATAATAAAATTGAGTCAGATATAAAGATTCTATTATAGACGTGAAAATTTTACGATTATTTGTGTCTCACTATGTGTTGGATAGTATTAAATTATTGCCATATTAAGTTTATTTAACATATGTACAGTATTTTGTAACCTGCTATAGTCCTATTCTACGGTGCATCGACCCCAACGGGATCTTACCCCCATATTTCCAAACGTTTGCTCAAACTCGACTCAACCTTACTCATTTAGTATGATTAGTGGACACTAGCTTCCTTGACTTAAGGAGATTCCTCATTGGAGGTGAGTATGTAACTGTCAAATATAAGGTTGGTCGAGAGGTACCTTGAGGCGTCCCCAAATGAAATAGAGTGGTTATAGTTTTTTGCCACTATTTGCCTAGGTATTTACTTACTTTTTTCATATTTTACTCTGTTCTTTTGTATTTTTAAATTTGTGTGCTTTGGATTGTTATTATAACCTGTGTCGTTCCTCATTGGAGTTTGCTCAAGCAACCAACTAAGAATATAGTTTTCAAGAAAAGTTCAAGGACTTCCATAAGGCGTCCTCCAATTAGCTTGAGTGAAGGACGTTCTTAAGGTTATGTTTAAGAATACGGAGGTTAGTCTTTGACACGAGGCGCCATTTTATATTTTATTTTACTTTTAAAATAATAACTAGAAATGTAAATTAAATTAACTGTTTGCCACTGGCAATCCCTAAAAAAACTTCCCGGTCTTTTGCATAACAATAACAAATCTTTTATAAAATATTTTTAACGTAAATAAACCAACAAAACAAAGTGGTGTATAAACAGCATTGTGCATATGAAGCATACCTTCGTAACTGCGGCGGCGATCCCTCCACGTGTCCGTTGGTTTCCTTGGCGAGCCGCACTGCCATCTCGTGGTCTCTACGTTCCTGTTCCAACCTGTAAGTGGAATAATATCGTCTAAATATACCAAGTTTTGATACTGAAATTGGAACATAAAGGCTTTGTTCAATCATAAATCATAACGTGTCAAAAACCTGACACAAAGGAAAATAAAGTTTGCCATTGAAAAATCGTGGTCAGAGAATGACGTGAAATTTTATATTATCCAATATTTTCAGTTTTATTGTATTGATTGTAAATAATAAACATCGTTATTTCCTGTGTTGTACATCAAGTGTTTTTCCTATAATCAACGTCCCATCAACTGACGGGTCAATTGACCTTGCATTAAATATGTGTCAGAGTTTTTTGAAACCGCCCTTCGGTCTCTGACGAGGACACATTAACGATTATCAAATAATACCCAAGGTGCCTTCCGAAGCACGGAATCATCGTTATTATCAGACAATCAATGATGTGATTTGACATGCATGACATGACTTGCATGATTTTGCTCTTGATTTTTCCCTTGAAACTGACGCGAATCCCACGAGACGGCCGCGGGAGGCCAAGATCCACATTGGATTTCTGCGCCATCGCAGTAAGTAAGTAAGATGTGCCAAAAGCAGGTCAGTTAACTTTGGCATATGATAAGGTACTTCTACCTCATCTTAGGCGTCCCGTGTGGGATAAGTGTCGGTTTCCATGAAGCTGAAATCTGCATGGCTCGGTGCGGTATCTGTTCCAGGTGGGTGGCGTGAGTGTCCGTTCTGTACGTTGTAATATTAATAATTCTGTCGTCACCTCTCTCTGTCCTGCTGGTCGTGCTCGGCAGCCTGCTCCAGTTGTTGCTGCAGTAGTTCAGCAGCGAGTCTGTCTTGTTCCTCTCTATCGTATAGTCACCTCTCTCTGTCCTGCTGGTCGTGCTCGGCAGCCTGCTCCAGTTGTTGCTGCAGTAGTTCAGCAGCGAGTCTGTCTTGTTCCTCTCTATCGTATAGTCACCTCTCTCTGTCCTGCTGGTCGTGCTCGGCAGCCTGCTGCAGTTGTTGCTGCAGTAGTTCAGCGGCGAGTCTGTCTTGTTCCTCTCTATCGTATAGTCACCTCTCTCTGTCCTGCTGGTCGTGCTCGGCAGCCTGCTGCAGTTGTTGCTGCAGTAGTTCAGCAGCGAGTCTGTCTTGTTCCTCTCTATCGTATAGTCACCTCTCTCTGTCCTGCTGGTCGTGCTCGGCAGCCTGCTGCAGTTGTTGCTGCAGTAGTTCAGCAGCGAGTCTGTCTTGTTCCTCTCTATCGTATAGTCACCTCTCTCTGTCCTGCTGGTCGTGCTCGGCAGCCTGCTGCAGTTGTTGCTGCAGTAGTTCAGCAGCGAGTCTGTCTTGTTCCTCGAGGCGAAGACGTTCCGCTTCCTCCGCTTTGCGACGAGTCTCCATTTCCGCTTTCCTGTTGCGAGGAAAATTGTTTGATTTAATGTTCTACATAAAAACCAATATGGATTTCGGAAAGGTTGCTCCACCACATTAGCCTGCTTTGAGTTAGTAAAAACTATAACGAAAAGTATTAATAATAGAAAACCAGTTCCAGTAATGTCTAAATTCTTTGACATGACCAAAGCATTTGACCCAGTGAACCATGAGAAACTGATAGCAAAACTAGAGCACTACGGCATAAGAGGAAAAGCACTACAATTAATAAAAACATATCTTAAAAATCGTCCTCAATGTATCGAAACAGTCAGATTTAATAATACTAAAAAACGCCAGTCAAGGTCACCTTTACATCTAAATTTGACAACTGTGATGTAGGTATTCCTCAGGGTAGTATTCTCGGACCTCTATTATTTCTAATATTTATTAATGATCTACCTAATTCTGTTGAACATAATTGTATACTCTTTGCAGACGATACAACCTTGATTATTAAAAGTGATAACAAAGATGTATATGAATCCTCTATAAATGAATCTTTAAATAATATAGTACAATGGATGAATGCAAACGATCTTCATGTTAATTTAGGGAAAACAAATTTCATTCAATTTTCATGTTACAATTTGACCCCGATGCCAATTACAGTCAGGTATGATCAAGAATTAATTAAGAGGGTTGTTGTTTCAGCTGCAATCAGTCCACTGCTGGACTTAGGCCTCCCCGAAATTGAGGGGTTGTTGCCATTCTCGCCACGCTTGGCAGGCGGATTGGCGAACGCAGTTTCAACGGCTTATATTACTTCCAACGCTGCTGTCCATCGGAAGTTTTCTTTAGCTAGGGAAGGGTGGTATGTGGTTGGGTTTGGGGAAAGGATGAGGTACTAGGATGCTACTGAGTCGGATGGACATGGGTTGACTCAGTAGCAGCTCGGGTAAGTCGGGCTCGCGTACCCATGTATTATTGTTTCCAAGCCATCGGACAGATGCTTGAAAACAACACCCCTGAAGGTTAAGAGGGTAAATACTTATAAATTCTTGGGTGTCACAATAGACGAACACCTAAATTGGAAGGCGCACATTGAGCAAATTTGTAATAAATTGAACAGATTTGTATTTGCTTTACGACGATTAAGGCAGACAATATCTAAAGAGGCCTCAATCACCGCCTATCACGGTTACGTAGCGTCTGTTCTATGTTATGGGCTTATAATATGGGGTAACTCTGTTGATATGGATAAAGCTTTCAAGGTACAAAAAAAATGTGTTCGTGCAATCTGTAATGCATGGATTGACGACAGCTGTAAACCGCTTTTTAAAGAGTTGAAAATACTACCATTACCGATTCAATATATTAGAGATGTTTGTATATTTACTCACTCACACATAGAATACTGGGTCAAAAGAAGTCAAATAATAGAAATAAAATAATGAATAAATTATATCGACCTACGTGTCATAAAAATATTTACAAAAGAAACATATATATCATGTGTATATTTTTTTATAATCTACTGTCAAATGAATACAAATCACTAAATGATGAAGATTTTAAATCAGAGTTGACAAAATGGTTACAAAAATATTGCTTCTATTCTGTAAAAGGATACATTGACCATTGCAAATTGGGTATTCTACAAATTTTATTTTTTTCTTTCATATCAATATTTTTATTTCCAGAAACAGAATAATGAAAAAATTTTTGTAATCCGTTCAAAAATAAATAAGTTATAAGCCTTTGAAATTCGGTGGAAGGGGAAACTGTCAAAAAACAAGAAAAGGATGTACTGTGTGAGCTGTGACGTCACTGCCACTCGGTTTCATGCGTACAAAAGAGATAGCAAGACGTCCCCACCACGCTCCCACTTTTCTTTAAGAAAAAACTTTAAAATCGAATTACTGCCTTAATTAACAACCAATTTTGTTGTTGTTTTCAGAATCGGTTGCTTTTTAGTCTGTATTTTGTTTTGTATAACAATATTAACCAAGTCTGAATACAGTCAAGTAGCCTATTACTTAAAAAAATTTTTTTTTTTATATACCTACCTACTCGATTATTTGATTTATTTAATTATTTATTAATGTAAACAATTGCATGATAATAATCAAATAAATTAATTACAACCGTTTATTAATAGATAATAAATAATTTTGTACGTCTGCTAACAGTCTAGCAAAATAAATGGTTCTGATTCTGATTCTTTATTATTACTGAAGTGCCCGGCGGCATATAACTATTGAGGAGCTCGTTAGTCGAGCGCGACCCGCGTATTAGTAGCGAATGCGCGTGTCAAGCAACGCGGTGACGCCACCACTATTGGATTGGTCGCCATTTAGTGGCATTTTCTATCTTGAGCTCCTCCGTGCTTTGGAAGGCACGTTAAGTCGCGTTGGTCTCTGTTATTCTCGATTGATAGCAGTCGTGAGTCTGTGTCAAATGCCGCAGCCTGAAAAATTCTGACAGTGTTGGCCACTAACACACCTCGGGTCATGTTCCTGTTGGTCTGGTTTCTCTATAAAAAGGGTTACAGAGGTCAGACGGCAGTCGCTCCATTGTAATAACCAGTCCCGCTAAATCTAAGACAATGACTTACAGCGTACCCTTGACTCCGAAGCGTATGCTGACGACGTAACTAGGAATACACACAAGGATGATAATGAACCGGCGGCATATAATATAACTTGGCAAGATGTGAGCGAGACGAACCCATACCGATAATAAGTTTGCCCCGGTTACATCCTTGCCTACTTACATGCCGGTTACTGTACACTTGCATTGACCTGTTTAGTGAGTTTCTTCCACAGAGCAATCACAAAGAGGAGATGTGATAATAAGCGTTTTGTAAGAAAGTATTTGTAAGGCTACGCGAGGCGGAAGGCAGACGTGCGGGGTGCTTGGTTTCGGCCGTGGCTCCAACAATAATTATACTCATCTTCCGGAAAGTAGCAGTGCTACGTTATCTACAAATTATCAAGTAATTATGACACCCGACAACTAGATGTCACTACTATTCACGACTCGGTCAATTACGTCCACATATCAACCACATCAGGGTTTTCAATAATTTATTGGATCGAAGTTATTTGTTTTTTTTTATTTCAAGAATAAAAAATGTATTAAATATATTTCCATAAATATACAGTGTGATTGAAACAAATAGCAACATGTTTAAAGTGAGTTATAAAAGAGTACATGGAATCACAAATCCAATGATCGGTTGATAGGATTTTTTTTTTTGACTAGATAAAGAATCTCACATACAAATATATAAAGAAACACAAAACTCTTTATTACACAACAAGGATACATTGTGAAATACAAGCAATCACAAGAGAAAACCTTGCGCCAAAGAAATATACATGAATGTTGAAAACATAACTCTTCCTTTTTGGTGTAAAAATTAATTCGATGTGATGTGAACCGTGCATATAAATAATTGTTTTAATGTTCCTGAACTTGTGCCAGCCCTGGCCTGGCCATTATTGACAAAGTTCCGCTTCTTGTCAATAGATGCCCAAAGTTCAGTATTTGACAATACACGTCGAAGTTCCAATTTAAAAAAAATGCGATATTTCATAAATTATGTACGTTTTAAATATTACGTATAACTTTTAGAGCCGTAAATATATCTTATTTAACAGAAACCAATGATTCAATGCTAAATTCGTAAAGAAGCCGTGGAAAATCATGATGCACTTAGGAGCTCGCGATCTGTTTCTCGGTGCACTGTTGAACGAGAAATGATAAGTTCCGCCCACTTTTGTGAGTGGCGCTGCGCCAATGATCGCGTTACTGAGCCATTTGAAACGCCATCTCCTCTTTGTAAATGCTACGTGGTTTTTTTTTTCAGCAGTAAAGATAAGCGCTAGAATTTATTAGGCTCTCTATGAAACGTGGTGATAAAATTTAATAAAAAAAGTACTTTGGAAAAAGAGACAACCACACAAAAAATTAAAGTTAAATTAAAAAAAAAAATAGCTTTTAGATAAAAAGGAATGAGCATTAAAGTTTATTTTAAAAATTATAAAAATACTTTCTTAAAATCTTGAGAAAAACATTAAGAAACGGTTATATTTATTTTGACGAATTAAATTTTTGCTGGGTTTTATGCACAACGGATTAATTTTCATATGACTACTCACAGCCTGCGATGTTCCTCTTCCTGCTGCAGTCGCTCCATTTCCTTCCGCTTGGCTTCCTCGGCGGCGCGCATTTCCGTCTCGATACGTTTTAACCTCTCTTGTTCCTCTCTGAAACGAAATTTAATGCTTTAGTATACGATTTCACGGCCAAACCGCTGAACGGATTTTGATGAAATTTGGTAGGAATATAGTTGAAGACCCGGGGTCAAACACAGGCTACTTTTTGTCGCAGGCGGAGCTGCGGGAAAAAGCTAGTAAGTAATAAAGCGATAAAACCTGTATTAAATAGTTTAATTTAATTTTAGCACAATTATTGTGCCATCTGTTCAGGCGTTATGCGATGGCCAAAGAAAATAGAAATTCATCCCATTCCGTACATCCATGGTTGGTATCGTGGATTCTGGAAGCTACACTAATATTAAAAATCTGAAGAGTTTGTTTGTTTGAAAGTGCTAATCTCAAGAAGACTGGTCCTACTTGAAAAATTCCTTCAGTATTGAATAGCCTATTTATCGAGGAAGGCCTGGGCGAAGTCGAGACTGGTTGCTAGTGTAAAACCTCTTGGCACAACTTAGAATGCAAAAAAAAAACAAGCTTAGATTATGGATGCAATAGACGGGAAATGCGAACGAGAAATATATAGGATATGCGTATGATAGAATGAGATAGAGAGCGAGACCATTTCATATACACAATAATGTCCCATAGCGGCCTTACGGATTCTTGTCAAAAACAAATATTTAAATTATAAACAAAGTATCTAGCCGTAAGTGTTAAAAATTGTTCAGTAGAAGCGCATAATTATGGTTCAGTGCCTAAATGTAACTCAAGTAACAAATAACACCCACATAATTTCACATTTTACACTTGTGTACTACCAAAGTTTATCACTGTTTAGATGCATAAGAATTCAAATTTGGATAAAAATAAATACGTGAATTTACACAATTTTTAACCTAATTCTTGAAGTTTAGGGATTGACATCGATGCTGTCAAACATCATATCGATAGTATTGCACCCAAACGCTAGAGAGGAATAAATATCTACCTACTGGTATCAAACGTACCTATATTTTTAAAATTTAGCAATCCGACATGGTTTATGAAAAAAAGTTCGCTACGAACGCGGGTAAATGATTCTTGCGTCTCTGAGATAAGTCGAATTCGAGATTTCTCGAAAAAACTCTCACGCCTTTAGAGATAAAGTTTAATTTGAGATATCGCGAAAAAACATGGTGCATTTCTACTGAAAACCCCGTGTTCGTATTCTCATTCATCTCTCGTAATTGTAATATTACAATTTCTATTAAATACCTACCTTTCAGATTTCTATCTAATTTAGATATTTGCGAAAAATGGCTTAAAATGGTTGGCAAAGAAGAATGGTTTTCCGAAATATATTCAACTATATGTAGTAAAGACTTTCAATACAGTATTCAGTAGAGCGTCAATCGGCCACTGGTCTCAAAATTATAATAAAGTTAAGTAATGTCCACCTATTCGAAGCCGAGTCGGGGTGCTGGGTTTCGATTTTTTTCTTTTGAAACTACTTTAGTATTTTTATTTTTAATAAAGTATTTTTAATAAAGTATTTTTATTTTTAATAAAAATACTAAAGTAATTTCATTCTAACTTACCCCAAAAAATACTGCATACTTAATTTGGCAATGTTAAGAAAATCGATCATAGTGATGTCGACATTACTCGGCTCAGCACTATTTGACAGGACACACATACACACACAAACAGTTTTCAAATTGGTCTCGTTTCTTTTACTAATCAGCCAATCTTTTGACGTAGTAAAAAAAAATCTAAATCTATGTTCTACTATCTACCAGTCTCACCTGTTTTTCTGATCAACCATGGCCTTCTGTAACGACGCCATTTGCGTCTCGACGTCCTTGCTCAACTTGTTGCACAACTGATCGATCTCTTTGCGTGTTATCTTCTCGTTTTGCTGTAAGTTCATTTTAAATTACACTACATTATAAGATTTTTTTATTTATTGTAACTGAAACTACGTGTATCAATTACATTTATCATAGAGAAACGAAGAAAGTAAGAGTAGATTGAAACTTTTGCTATAACATGTAAACAGCTATCTATATTTATATTTCAATACTTAATTTTATAAAAAGAGAGATGAAATGAAAATATGGCATACAAAAAATATTTTGTCAATTACTGGGTAAATTTTTTATAACATTATGCGAGTGACGCCGAGGGAAAGGCTAGTTCAAAATAAAAATGTAAATGGAGCGACTGCCGTCCGTCCTCCGAAACCCTTTTTACAGGGAAACCAGACCAACAGGAATATGAGCAGAGTTGTGTTAGTAGCAAATACTGATCATAAAACATATATTTTACCTTAATAGCAGAAACAGCGCTTGCGATGGACTTCCTCAAATTCTCTATATTCTTCTGCGCGCTTTCTTTTTCCTTCTTCAGTTGTGACGTCACTTTCTCCATGTCCTTGAAAATAAAAATCTTTTATTTCTAGTTTCCAGACAACATTATTTAAATCTACTAATTATTTCTCGTTGTCTACAAAATATTGTGATCGATTATATTATGTCTTCTGAAGCACGAAATCGTCATTATTATTAAATTGTCAAGAGTTTTGGTCCTCAGTGTAATAACTACCGGGAATAGACTCGCTATGAAGAAGACTTGATTTAAGACTGCAATGTACACACGTAACTAAACAAGGTGTGCATGTCGTGAGAATCGAACGCACGACTTTCAGGTCCAAGGCAACCACGGAGGCAGTTCAAGCTAATTAACGAATGAAACAATAAAGTAAGTAAATAATACAATTATAGCCCGACCTTGAAAATAGCAGCCTTGGCCATATTGCGGAAAAATATTAGAACTAATTTCTGTTACTGGCAACTACGTATTCAAGTCATCTTAATGTCATCTGCCAAAAAGAGACAGGAGTGGACGTGGTGTATTTTGGGATTATTAAATAAAAATATTTATCAAAATAGTTAAATTAATATAGAGTAATCAGAGAAAAGTGATACAAAAAATGTCATATTTGTCATATTTGATGCGAATGAAAACGAAGGATTGATTTCTATTTCATTAAATGACATTGACAATTTTGTTGTTGACATGACACATACAACATGTTACCACCTAGAGGCGATCAGTAGCGACGCCAATAAAAGGTTTTTATTTTCCTTTTCGGGCTATAACTGTGAAATCGAATGTTGGAAAAAGGCGGAAGCACTTTCTGAGTATGTAAAACCTCATTTTTCAACCTCAATTGAAAATCGTTCGACTCACCGATTTTTTTTTTTTACACCAATTTTGCAGTCTTAATAATAACCCTAGCCATCGTGTTTTGCTTTTAGTAATTACCTTAACGAAGTTTGGGATTGGCGCTTCTCCCCTTCTAATGTTATTTCTATGCAATCAGGTGTTGTATACAATATTGTAATATCTTAAGGTTTGTAAACTATTTTGATACGGTTGTTATCGCGTTTATTACTTATTAATTCTTCTTTTTCACCCTGGCGCGTATTCCTATTTGCATCGTCAGCTTACGTTTCGGAGCCCAGGATACGCTGTAATCATGGTCCTAGATTTGGCAGTACTGGTTATTACATTGGAGCGACTGCCGTCTGACCTCCGTAACCCTTTTTTAAAATAGGGAAACCAAACTAATAGGATCATGATGTTCTTTAACGACCACTAAATGGCAGTCGAAACTAAGCACGGAATCATCTTTGTTACGAGTATCATACAATCAGGTGATTCAAGCCTGCAATGTCGTAACCAAACTGGAATCAACTAAACAAAGTATGCTTGCCGTGGGAATCGAACCCACGACCTCTGGGTCAAAGGCAGACACTTTAACCACTGGACCACATAGGCGTTTATTACTTATTTACTTACACCTAAAGTTTGAAACAATACAATACAAATACTCTTTATTGCACCAAAATACAAATTTCACAAAACAATTTACGTACATAAAAATTGAGGTACAAAGGCGGACTTGTCGCTAGAGCGATCTCTTCCAGTCAAACCTACAAACAACGTGTGACAATCGCGAAAACATTAGAAATCATTACCTTGAGGTTGTGTTGTAAAGCGTTGATCTTAGCGATGGCCTGGTAGCGCGGCCGGTGTTGTTTGCGAACCAAATACCCGCGGATGCTCTTCTGTACGAGGATGAGACATTGTCGACGGTAAAGTATCTTGTTCTTTACTGAAAACAAAAATATATCAAATTTAGGTATTCTTCATACGGAAGAGGTGGGACATTTCATAAATATACATTAGCCAGGGGGCGCCTTACAAATTTTTAATACAAAATGTTAACTTAGTAAGAATCAGTGTTTCGAACGTTTTCATTCGACAAATGTGTCATACATTTCAAACATAGGGATCTTGTATATATATTGTGTGTTTATTCATGGATTTCTTAATGTTGATGGATAGAAAAAGAGCTGAAATTTCATAACAAAAACTTACTCTCACTTAATAATAGACATCACAGCGAATATAGACCGCCACCATCTTGACTTGATAAGCCAAATATCGTCCTAGACAATTCAACGAAAGCGTTTCTTATATTAACTTGATCTATACATAGATTTGCAGAATAGTTCTATGTTTAGTTGTGGATTTCTTGATATTGATGGGTAGAAAAAGGGTTGAAATTTCGTACACTAAGAAATAAACATACTCACCCTTAATAATACACAGCATCGCGAATATAGTCAGTCGCCATATTAACTTGATAAGCAAGGCGAGCACGGCGTCCACTATAGCTTTTAAATTCTCAGGGTCCGACTTCATGATGGTATCGAACTCAAGAGTATTTCCACGTCGAAAAATATCAATAAAAAATATGACAGAAATTCATGATAAAATGCGAATACTTCAACATCTAGATACCCTAATATAGCAATACGACATAAGACAAAGTCTGCCAAAAGACAAATATGGCTACATCTTAAATCGCAATCAGATTAGCAGGAAAGTTATTTATCTAGTCGTGAATTTCTTTACGATGATGGGTAGAAAAGGGGCTGAAATTTCATACACTAAGCATACACATATTTAATAATGAATGCTAACAAAGAGGCTGAAATTTTATACTTACACTTATTAATAGACAGCACAGCGAAAATAAACTGCCGCCATCTTGACTTGATAATTCAGCTATCGTCCTAGGTAATACGATAAAATCACTTCTTTTATTAACTCGATCTGTATATAGGATTTACAGGATAGTCTTATGTTTAGTTGTGGATTTCTTGATGATGATGAGTAGAAAAAGGTCCGAAATTTAATTTCATACTCTAAGCATACTCACATTTGATAATAGACAGCACAGCGAATATAGACCGTCGCCATCTTGATTTGATAAGCCAAGCGAGCACAGCGTCCACTATAGCCTTTAGATTCTCAGGGTCCGACTTCATGATGGTATCGAATTCGGAATACTTCCCGGGACGAAAGAAAACGCGCGTGATGCCGAACTTGTAATCCTTTTCTGATAGACCCAGACTGTGTACTATTGCCTGTGGAGAGATGTAAATTATAATATTTTATGTTTTCACGTCACGATTGTTACATTTTTTTTATACAACTAAGTAGGCAAACAGGCGTACGACCCACCTGATGGTAAGTGGTTACCGTAGCCTATGAACGCCTGCAACACCGGAGACGTCACGAGCGCATTGCCGACCCTGAAGGAATTTTTTTACGCCCTTTTTGAAGGCTCCCATGTTATAGTCACTAGAGAAAACCATGGCAGGGAGTTCATTCCATAATCGCAGTGTACGAGTACACTATTTTAATCATAGATTTAAGAACTTTTTGACTATGTCAGATAGTCTAAGATTTTATAGGTTTAAGAACATTTTGGCCAGTATTGGGACGAAATAAGTTAATATAAAAAAAACTTTTTTAACTTTAATATAAGTAGTGTAAATAAGTGATAATACCGTATTAAAATAGTTTAAATTAAATGTAAATTATGAGCGAAACAATCGACACAAAAATAAAACAGCGTAAGGTCTCAACCGATGGACAGGCACCACTGCCTAATTCGATAGCCTCTGTGTTCCAGTAGTTAAGTCGTTTGTCTTAAGACCCAGAACTCTCATATATTTTTTGTTTTCATTTTTATTAGCACATTGCCGACATGCTTAATTGGTCCGGTTTCCCTGTTAATAGAGTTATGGAGGTCAAACGACGCCGCTCTATTGTAATAATCAATGCCACCATATGTAGAACCCAAGATTAAATCGTACAAAGATGAAAGAGGATGCAAATTGCCTGAAAGATTCTGTATGTGCACCTTTTGTAGACTGTACTCTATTATTTCATAATTTCTAATGTTAATACAATACAAAAACACATTAATACATAAGAAAAACAAGTAGTACGTGTAACGTACGAAACAGTTTTACGAAAAGCAATTTCTTCAATACAACCTTGAAATTAAAAAAAATGAGATAACTAGATGCTAATTCGGGGCAGCATACTGCGGTAATATCCTGTGTTGTGGCATGCAATAAACTGAAATAAATAAACATACGCTTGCAAAAGCGCTCACCTCACAGAATATCTTAGGTTCCAATCCTTGCAATTTCGGCGGCATGTAGCTCTTGTACATCTGGTAGAGATCGTTAAAAGGTGCCCTTGAAGGATACCCGTGTTCCATCAACTCCAGCACTGAGGCTGTCCCGCTGCATTGTAGTTGTGTTAAAACTAGAGCCCCTTCTATAGCGCGGCCTGTCATGCGAGAGTTTGGCTTGATGCAGCGGACGAAATTTGTGCCCTGGAAACGAGAAAATACATTTATTACAATAAGAATACAAGGCGATGTTCCGAAGTTCATGCAGTCTTTCTGCAGAAACCATGCTGTGGGAGAGTAAGGCATGAGGTAAGTAGAAAAGAACCCAGAAGTTCGACGTGGTGCTTGAGTATAGGACCCCTTATGCAAGATAAGATAAGAATACAAGTTAATCTTAGTTATTTAGTTCTTCATCGTAGCGCTTTCCCGGTCGCTTCGTCAGCTATTTGCGTCGGAGCCCACGCAGGGTCCGCTTTGTTGCTTTTACGTCTTCACTTCGCCCGGTCTTCGGCATACTTGACAGATAGTCCATTAGCACGCATATCCTGCTTACATACAAGTTTAGATAATCATTTGATTATAAACCGTTTTGTATGATAATAAAAATATATTTACAGTTGAACGTAGAAACTCTACCTTATTTGAAGTTAATAAATAAAAAAATTAGGAAACAGATGACCACACAGAACTGATAAAATTGAGTTTTCCTTTGGCGTACTGGTTGTCTGAAGTTTGGCACAGATGCTTCACCAGTTGAGATCAGATCAATTATAGATCTATTTGTTAATAATAAACTCACGTTTTTCTTTAATTTGCCCATCAACAGGGACAATTGAGTTTGGAACTTGGCGCCAACGGATATAGAGTTAAGTTTTCCTTTGGCGTTGTGGTTGTCTGAAGTTTGCCACAGATGCTTCACTAGCATATAAACTAAAACCATTTTCTATGAAATTATAGATCTATTTGTTAATAAACTCACGTTTTCCTTCAATTTGTCCATCAACAGGGACAATTGAGTTTGGAACTTTGCGCCGACGGATATAAAGTTGAGTTTTCCTTTAGCGTTGTTGTTGTCTGAAGTTTGGAACAACTCCTGTACAAGTGCCGAGTTTGATTCTTGTACGAGGAATTCGAGTGACGCGTGAAGAGCATCGTTGTTTTTCTCGATGAACTGGTTCTGTTGGTAAAAGAAACATAGGGTTCATAGTACTATTTTCATGTGTGATGTGTATTTTTAAAATGGTTCGTGTACGTTATTTTATATTTAGTTTAATAAGTCTGCCTTTTCGAATGTGAATGTTGTTATTTATCTAAATAAATCCTTAATTCCCTTAACGAGACAAACATTTTAGTTGAAATGGGCTTCAAATCTTTGTTGATTTTTAATAGATTAACGATTGCGTGCGTCAAGCGACGGTAAAACGCGGTACGTATTAGATTGGTCGCCCAGCGCAAACCAGCGAAGGCGCGGCGAAAATACTGAGAACAAATCAATTTAAAATAACCTTAACTACTATGACATGGGGATGAAAACGACATTCCAAGGATATTGTACGAGCTTACCTCGCACATTTCGCCGGCACGCGGCCGCATACATGCAGGTCGCGTGTCAGCTGTTTTTACTTTTCATTTAAAATCAATTATCAATACAATTTGAGATACTATCGAGCATCCGGCTCGAAGGACCATAATGTACGGTGCAGGCCATGGTGTTAGCCATAACACCATACATGAAGTGATGCTGATGATAAGTTGATGATGGTGTGGAGATACAAGACCACGTCACATAGTAAACTGGTTTATTGTTCTTGATAAATGTCACATCTTGATACTTGGGTGTGACGGGTCCTTTCTCGACGGCTGCTCGATAGTATCTCAAATTGTATTGATAATTGATTTAAAATGAAAAGTAAAAACAGCTGACACGCGACCTGCATGTATGCGGCCGCGTGCCGGCGAAATGTGCGAGGTAAGCTCGTACAGATATCATATAATATCATCATAATCGATCTTTGGCATGCAGTTTTCATCCGCATGTCTTTGTAGCCTTCGGGCCAAGGCTGGCTTATTTTATTTATTTATTTATATTTTTGAACACACTAGCAGCATAAATTAGCTGATGCGTGTGCATCTTGAAGTTTGGAGAGTTTATAAAATTGTCCAATCTGTTTTTAAAAGCGTTTACTGAGGGTGCGCTGACGACACTCTCAGGAAGTCTGTTCCACTCTGCTACTACACGATTGCATAGAAAATGTTTTTTCGGTTTTTTCTTGCTCTTGTGCGACATAGTTTCAATGAAGGTCCCCTCAAGCGCACATTTTCCGAGAGTTGGAACATATCGCGCAGTTCTGGAGCATCATAATGTCCTCTCAGCATTTTGAATGTTTCAATTAGGTTGCCTCTTCGTCTGCGACACTCTAATGTTGTAAGCTTAAGAATTTCTAGTCTTTGATCATAAGGCAGATTGCGTATACATTTAACTAACTTTGTTGCTCATCTTTGGACATTTTCAAGGAGTAATTTATCTTTTTTGAAACAAGGGCTTATCGCTAATACTATCTAACTAAGGATCGGTTTTACTACTATCATTCCTATCCAAGAGTAACTAATTTAAGCATGCAAATGAATGGCAGACATTTTTATTCTAGAGACAGAGTCCTTGTACCGGAATTATATGCGGATCAACAGTATATTTCCGGGTTAACTGTGTGATGAAATGTAAACTTCCTTATACGAGAGTAAATTGCTTCATTATCCTTGGAATAAAAGTAAATCGGCCCTAAGTGATACAAATACTCGTAATATGTATACGAGGGCGACACTGAAAGTTTTTAGAACTGGCCACTTGTAAACAATATAATTAATTTAAATTTTGAAAATGGAATTCTTTGGCAATGTTGTTGAGTATGTATTGCATTAATAAGTAATTTTTTTACGATTTGGCGGCAAATAGAAAATTGCCTGTCACGTGATCATGAATTAAACGCGAGAAAAATTTTCGTGCAATGATTAATTTATGACATTCGATGTCGTTTAAATCGACAAGAAAGTTATGATAGACTTCGTTTGACTTTTCACGATGAAACCTCATCTCGTGCCACTGTTTACAACTGGCTTAAAGAGTTTAAACGTGGTCGCACTAATCTCACCGATGATCTGCGTGAGGGACGGCCTTCTACGGCGACGACTGAAGATAACATCAGTGTTGTGCGGCGTATGATAGAGACTGACAAAAGAGTGACCTATCAGCAGATTCGGACAAGCTTAGGCATCTGTATGAGTCAAGTGCACAAAATCCTCCATAAACATTTAGCAGTCAGGAAGTTTTGTGCCCGGTGGATACCTCATAATTTGACCGAGGCCCAAAAACTCCATCGTGTCGATTGGTGCCGTAAAACGGTACATATACATACTAACTGGTGATGAAAGCTGGATGTTATGATCCTAAAACCAAAAGACATTCCGCTAAGTGGGTGTTTCCTTCCGAGGACTTGCCAACTAAAGTGAAGAGAGGTCGAAGCGTGGGAATAAGATGGTGGCATCGTTCTTCGGAAGGACTGGTCATTACGCAATAATTGTTTTAGATGATCGTAAAACAGTTACTGCAGAGTGGCACACCAACAATAGTTTTCCACTTGTCTTGGAAAAAGTTCACGCCTCGTCGCACACCGCCAGGCAAACAACGGACTGTTTGGCAACGTCACACTTGGAATTACTGGGTCACCCGCCGTATAGTCCCGACCTCGTTCCTTGAGATTTTTATTTATTTCCGAAAACAAAAGAAAAACTGCGTTGAAAACGTTTTATTGACGCCGAGGAAGCAGTGGCTGCGTTTCAAAAGGCCGTCGATGAGACCCCTAAGGACTAGTGTGCAAAGTGCTTTTCTCATTGGTTCCATCGGATGCAACGATGATTGATTGATATATTTTTCCTCCTTCTCACCTAGTTACGAACCAGCAGTTTCGATGGCGCCCTAAGGGAAATGGACACTATTTTGAAAAGATTTAACAAAACTAATAACTTGCTCTAGTTCGCTCAATGTTTGATTTTCTAAGAACTTTCAGTTTAAACCTCGTAGTATAACTCACAGTGTTGTAACAGACGGCGCCTGCAAAGTGTCGCAGCAAAAACCCTTCATCATCACGAAGACTGCGGTGCGCCTTCAATCGAGATGCCCTGGGCACTTGTAGTCTGAAACAGAAAGTTTACACAAATTATCATTTTCGATTGTCACGATGGACCTGAAGAAGGTCGCAGACAAACACTGCAGGCGTTTTTGTTAACATTTACAGCATAGTAATAATAACAATAATAAACACTTTTTTGGACCAAGAACTACAATATAGATTTTTTTTTTTAATTCTGTGTACAAAGGCAGCCTTATCACAAAAGTAAGTAGTAGTATGGTAAGTAAGTATAGTTCGAGAAAGACAAAAGCCAGGAATGCCGGTGTTTCGATTAGTTGGCCAACTTGTGGGCAGACAGTTACAAACAGATCGTTCGAGAGAAACAACAGAGCCAAGTATGAGTCTGTGAGTCAACTAGTTGGCCAACTTGTCGACAGTGACAGTTGTGACTGCACGGCACGACTGCGCAGCAGCAAGCCTCTTTCGAGAGAGACAACCGAGCCAAGGATAAGTCTGTGAGTCGACTAGTTGGCCAACTTGTCGGCGGATAGTGACAGTCACAGACAGTAAGCCTCGTTCGAGAGAGACAACCGAGCCAAGGATGAGTCTGTGAGTCGACTAGGTGGCCAACATGTCGGCGGACATAAACAACAGACATTTCACACTTGACGTATCAAACTAGTCGTGTCAACAAAAATATTATTAAAGTCAATCTTGTAAATAAATATTAGCATAATCTGTACATAAACATCAAATAAAAACTGAAAACTGGCACTGTAACAAAGATTTTTTTTTAAATAAACAAATTGCAGATTACGTTGAGATGATGGAATGTTACATGAATGCCGAGTTGCCAATAAAACAAATAGTTCCAATATTTTTCAATATGGCGAAGGCTGCTATTTTATTGGAAGCGAGGGAAGTCGTAAGGATCGTAGCAAACTACGATAGCAATACATACGATACGATACGATACGATAGGCAGAGGCCTACTCTACGGGAGGCGTGATGATATGTATGTATGCTATTTTATTGGTCGGGCTATAACCTTCCAAGGATTACAAACACGTCGAAGGATACGATAGAAGTTGTTTCTCACCTAGAGCTGTTGAGTTGTTTATGCACGGTGTGCGTGAAGTGGCCAAACTCCGGCTTCGGCAGTTTAGACTCTTCGTCTAGAAGGTGGAAGATGCCGTGGTTTTTACTCTCGATCAAGTCTGAAAAGGAAATTACGATTGACGACATTTTGTAAAGCTTTTTGATGCTCTTTGGAAATGTTTTTGTTAAAATATTTGCTAATTAATATTCACATGAGTATTATGGAAGGCTGTAAGGCTTAAACAGGAATACCATTATAAATCACTCAACTTGTTCAGTATTTAACAAAATCACTTGCTACGTTCGTGACTTATTATAAACTACTTCGTAATTTTGTTATTCAAAGTCTGAACTCGCAGAAAAAAGTAACTTTGCTCGCTTGTATAAAAACAATGATTAAGATCTCGGCTTACCCCATTGGTTGACTGTTAGATAATGATTTAAGCATTAAGTTCGTCTATTGTTCTTCACTATTGTATGTTGTAAAGTACAATAAATGTTTAAATAACTACTATAACTTACCGATACAGTCCTGGTTATCTAGAAATCTGATCTCGGCAACGTTTCTGTTCTGAGCCCTCCCTGCGATACAAATCCTGTTCGTTCTTCAGGATCCTCTCGTTAAAGAACTACTGAAGTTTCTCGTGGCAGTATTTGATTTAATTGCTATTGCACTCAGTTTGCTCAGTAGTTTACCAAAATCCCTCAATACGTTCGTGATTCAAAGTCAGCACTTGCAGTAAAAAGTAACTTTACCCACTTGTTGATTAAATAACAACTTTAACTCACCGATACAGTCCTGGTTGTCCACAAATCTGATCTCGGGCACGTTTAGTCCCTCCCTGCGATACAATTCCTGTTCGTTCTTCAGAATCCTTTCATTGAAGAACTGCTGGAGTTTCTCGTTGCAATAGTTGATGCAGAATTGTTCGAAGCTGTTCATTTGGAAATACTCTGGAATGGGTAAAACATACGATAAGATATTTTATTTGCAGTAACACGTTAATAAGTTAACTTTTAAACTAACGCACTATAAATTTTAAAAAAAATAATTATACAATTAAGTAGGCAAAATGGCACACGGCTCACCTGATGGTAAGTGGTCACCGTAGCACATGGACGCCCGCAACACCAGGGGCATCACGTGCGTATTGCCGATCCTTGAGAAATCCTTTAACGCCCTTTTTAAAAGACCCCATGTTGTAATCTCCTGGGAAAACCATGCTCGGGAGCTCATTCCACAGTCTCAGCATACGTGGGAGAAATTTTCTATTAAAGCGCACCATACGCGATCCTATCGCGATCATAATAGGATAAAGCATACGCAATTAATTACAATTAATAAGTATTACGTAGGAACCAATATCAAATATCTGCTACCGATACCGGCGAATGAGAGTATTGAGTTGAGTGCTCAAATAAATAATAATAGATTTATTTTTAATTCGAAATTCTTCTTTTCGTGTCGAAGGCTCGAACATTCGAAATTTATTTCTGATTCGAAATGAAATTAGATGTACGTAAAAATAAAGCCTAATAAAAATTTAGGAATAAGTTCCGTGGACTGCGAATAAACCAGCTGAGGCAGCAACCAAAATTAATTGTTTATTCCTTTAGAATATGGTTCATATCAATAATATAGCTCCAATAGCCGGTTAGTAATCTCGTTCTCACCGAAGCCGGGGATGTCAAAAACTCTTATGTAATAGGGCGATGCTTGGAAGGTAATGCTGACAATGACGAGTTAAGGCAATGCACGATGTAGTCGAACAATCTGTTATAAACTGCTTAGGTTAAATAAACTTTTATTTCTTCTTTCTAAGTAAGCTACTACTACGGGTTGGATTCGCGGGCAGTTGCCTGGTTCAGTTCTTATTTAAGCACTTAATTAAGTCACTTGTTAAAGCCCATTTCCTATCTATATGATTATGTTAACAACTTATTTACCTCACCATTGGAACCGCTTGATAAACCTGTGTCTTGTTTGCAATAAGTATTGTGCAATACTTGTGTCTACATATGTACTTTGAATGTATATAGAACGAATAATTGTTGAGTATGGATTAACTTTTAAATTACTTTTTTAAGTGTAAATTAACTTATATATTCTTTATTTTTGTGTCTGTTTATTATGTCTGCGCCTTACCCATGTTATTTTATTAAATCCTACCCGTTGGTTGCCTGTAAGAAATTGCTATAGCGATAAGGCCGCCATTGTACATTGCAAATCTCTTATGTAATTTTGTAATTTTAATTTCTTGTAGCAATAAAGAGTTTTATTATTATTCTTTTATTCATATTTAGTCTATTTTGTACATTTTTAAATATTACATGTAAAAAAAAAAAAAGAAAAAAGGAATACAACATTTAAAAATATACAAAAACGGGGCACCCATCGGCAGCGGAGTTAGACCCAAGCTGCCGGTGGTCAGGGCTCCAGAGAAAGGAATCTCCTCACAATACGAGCCGTGTCCAAAAGCACTGCCTTCTGCATCTGTGCCTTGACCCAACTGCCAAGCGAGAGTCTCTCTAGATGACGGTCGAGACTCTTCGCTATTAACCCGTTCGTACTAACAACAATCGGAACAATTATCGTTGAGTCAACATGCCACATGGCGGTAACCTCGTGGGCCAAGTCCAAGTACTTACAAAGTTTTTCTTTCTCGGCTTTCACGAGGTTCTCGTCATGGGGGATGGTAACGTCAACAAGAATTGCACGGCGTGTCTCCCGGTCTACTATCACAATGTCAGGTCTATTGGCAACAATAGTCCTATCCGTGATAATAGACCGGTCCCAGTAGAGCGTGATATGACTATTCTCAAGAACTGGCGCAGGTGCGTACTTATAGTACGGTACCTCAGGGCCGACAAGGCCGTATTTAAGTGCAAGTTGCTGGTGTATAATCCTAGCTACTTGATTGTGTCTATGCAAATACTCGCCGTTAGCAAGATGTTATTATTATTATTATTATTAAGCGGGCGTACTCAATCAGTTAAATTGGCCCGCGAAAATGGTGTTAATTTGGTATCTGAGTCTCGACCTGTGCAGCGAGGAGTCCCTCAGGGATCAATTCTTGGACCACTTTTGTTTATTATTTGCAGTGCTGATATCTCCCGAGTTATAAGTCACTGTAAATTTCATTTGTACGCTGATGATGTCCAGCTGTACATCTCAGAGACTCCAAAAAACATATGTCAAGCAGTTGAAAAAATCAACGAGGATTTGTACAACATTGCCCAATGGTCGTCAAGGAATTCTCTAGTCCTCAACCCGGTGAAATCCAAATTTATTGTACTTGGCTCTCGATTTCAGTTAGCTAATTTAGCAGGTGCTAGATTGGATGTTAAAATAAGTGGTTGTGCTGTGAGAAGGGATGAGGAGGTAAGAAATTTGGGGCTGGTCATGGATCCATTGTTACGGTTCGATAGTCATGTCCTAAATCTTGTTAAAAACTGTTTTTACAGGCTTAAAATTCTGTATAAAATCCGAAATCTTATAACTGAAAAAGTTCGAATTAGACTTTGTGAGACATTAGTTCTTTCGAAACTAAACTATGGTGACATCGTCTATGGCCCTCGCTTATTGTGCAGAACGCAGCGTCTTATTCAGAGAATCCAAGATGCTTGTGCTCGATACTGCTTCAACATTCCACCAAGAAGTAATATTTCTCCCTTTTTAAATGCTGCTTCCATGTTAAGTATGCGATCGCGTAGGCAGATGCACTTGGCCATTTTATTGTTTGGTGTGATAAAGTTTCACAAGCCCGACTATTTGTACGCGAAGTTAAGAGTCTTTGATGCAGGGAATAGGAGATGCAGAGCCGTCCACCCGGTGTTATCAATACAGCCACACAGAACTGTTGCTTTTAGAGGGAGTTTTCGCTATCAGGCAACAAAGTGCTGGAATAATATACCACCACCGATTAGAAAGCTTGGTTTTATACATTCTTTTAAAGTAAATTAAGATTTGTTATTCTCCAGCAACAATTAAATGGTATTCCAGCACGAAACCTGTAGCGGAATCTCCTCGCACGTATTTCGATGTGGTTGGGGGAACTTAGACATTTTGTTAAACTAGTTTACACATGTTTCATCAAACATCACACTCTTAAGCTTTCACCTGTATGAGTAGTCGAAGTATATTTTACTAAAGTGCCTGTATTTTAAAAAAGGCAAAAAACTGAAAATCAGTGGTTTTGTGCTATAATACTTAGCGCAAAATGTGTCACTGAGTTAAGGCCTTTTTGCGTTGCTGCAGCACACCATTACATTGCAACTAAATATTTGTAATATTAAGATTTGTATCTTTTTTTTGTTTTTGTAAATTGGTGTGTGTAGTAATTCAAATAAACTGCTATCTATCTATCTATCTATAAGCTTCCTCGGGGATCGAACCTCCTATAGAGTTTATAGAACCAGTTATTTTAAAGTCTCGTTTCTCACCGAATCCAGCGATGTCTAAAACTCCGATGTAATAGGCCGATGCTTGGAAGGGAATGCTGACGTTGATGCGATGCACGATGTAGTCGAACAACTTGCTGTAAACTGCTTTGGCGAGGGCGTCGCGGGCGTTTGTAGCCTCGTATGTCTTTAGCGGGACCCTGGAAGAGAAATAGTGAGGTTATAATGATTTTCAACACTTAAGAGACAAAGTACTTAGTTGAAAATACGTGAATATATAAGAGAGTTTTAATATTAACTAAAATTGCATATTCAAAACGTAAAATTACAGGATTAATTGCGTATAATACCTATATACTTCTGACGTTTAAAACCGGGTCATTGTAATATGGTTAAAACGTCGGAAATATAAAAGTATTTTACGCATTTAATTAAGTAATTTTATGTTTTGAGTATACATTATTACTAAATTGACAGCTTTTTTAGATTTTACAATAGTTCTAATTATGTTGACATCGATTGAAGGAAGGTCTAAAATTTGATATCGAAATTGCAATGCAGGATAGCATGCTTATAGTGTAACAAATAACAGAAAATCCGCCGCATAAGAAAAATTTCAAAGGTTCACATATTAAATTCACTTCCATTTTGTTAGTTCCCTTTGATGTCGACACTAGCGCCATCTTCAGTTTCCTACAATTTCTCAAACAATTTTCGCTAGACGGAGACACTTCACAACAATTAGCAAAACAAAGATGACTGACATAATAGCGGTCCCTTTGCTGCCTCCCCTGGAGCTCTGCATCAACCGCGACACTAGCGCCATCCTCAGCTCGGCGGCGTCCACTCCCAACAGTCCGGCTGCAGTCGCGAGACTGGCTTCGCTAGATGGCGCCACTCCGCAGCCACCACGAGCACCCGCATCTTCCTCGAACCTGATGTTCCCGAGGTGCAGTACGGCCGCCACTACAGAGTATACGCCGCGCTTTTCCGATTCCGACAACCCGACGCGGGATAGTGCCTGATAACAATATATATATTTATTTATTGACAGTTCACCAATTTACTTATTTCATATACATAAAAACAAAATACTTGAGTGACAGATTAGACATTGAGAGGGAACGTAGGTCGTCGGCTGTAAGATGCAATATGATGGCCCGCAAGTTTTCACGTTGTACAAATCCAGTCAAAGTAACCCTTTTTAGGGCATATTTTCAAACATTTTAAAATTGCAACTTGTGGGTGAACTACAGTCAAAAGACATACAGTGCAACGCGTTCAAGGTGCTGATGGGGCTGCCATAGTACTGTAATGCTTCTGGCATGTTTGCAGAGGGAAGGATAGATGGCTCCGAAGCAATCATCTGCAAGAGGTCAGCATCATTACTGTCTCACCTCCGTGCCAACTCCAACAGCATCCTGAGCGTGCTCTCTGATAAATGGCACTCTCCTTTTTTGAGACATTGATTGGGTTGGTTTGCATATTGGAAAGAATCAATAACGGCACTGTCTCTCCCCAATAAGCAATCTACCTATAGAGGTTTGTATGTTGGTATTGTATTGAAATTGTATTTTTATTCAATATAATTGTGTGAATTTTCTTGCATTGACTAACAGTAGAATAAAAGTTACTAACAAAATATAGTTGATCTGAAATAAATAATTTAACAAATTATTATTTAATGACAAGCATATTCATAAAAAACAAGAAGAGCTTGATAGCCCAACGCGACGCGCGTATCCGTAGCGAATGTGCGTGTCAAGTGACGGCGAGACGAGACCGGTATTGGATTGGTCGCAATTTTGTGGCATTTTCTGTCTCGAGCTTCTCTGTGCATCGGAAGACACGTTAAGCGTAGTGTTATCGTTATCCGCGATGTGTGTGATGTCTTTCTTGACAAAATTTCATTGATTGTTTTAAATATCTTCTTCACCCAAGCGTGTGTTCCTAGTTGCTTGATAGGCTGACGACGCAACTAGGAAAACACAACTTTTTTTTTAAGGAGGACATCACACACATCGCCTTAAAAAATGGGATCTCGCAAACATACAACCTTGAACCATACTTAAAATATCATCTAGATTTATCTACTTTTATATTCAATTACCAAGAAAAAAACATGGACTGTAACCAAATACATATAGTTCCAAAAAGATTGAAATGAAATTAAATCGTTTATTTTCAATATAGGATATAAATATCACTTATTAAAATCAATTTAAAGGTTTTCAATTTCAAGATCAATTTTTTGTTAAAGCCCTACCTGATGCAATCTTTGGAAGTCCTCAACATCGTCCAGTATGGGGTCTCTAAGTCCTCCCTTGGCAGTCTGCTGCTTGGACTTCTGACTCGCGGAGATCTTCTTCTCTGATGATGGAGACGTGAAGTATTGCGTGCAGCCGTTCTTCAGGTACTGCGAACAAGTTTGAAGTAAATAATCATTATTTTTTAACTTCCACAGTTTAATAAGTAGAGAAATAAATATTTCAAAAATTATCGCCACAAATTAATAAACTCTTTTGTATGCCTTTTGGTGAAGAAATAAGATTCGATAGAAGTGCCATAGCGTGTGCCAAAGTCAACTGGTTTGCATAAGGTACTTCTACGCGCAGAATTCGAGTCAAATTGTATGGGGGTTAATACATGTATTGAATTGAACGTTATATTGACTTGTATGGGTCAAAATTTAAGGTTGGACAACTTTGCTCTGTGAAGCGAAAATTTCGAAATAATTAGTGATAGATATGTATGGCATGATTCTGGGTTTCTGAAGGACGCAAACAAAAAGGGAGACCACGTAAAAGATGGCGAAATGATCTGGACGAATTTATCAATGGAGGGGGGGGAGGAGGGCACCAAAGCCACCAAATGGCACTTGGCCGAGTTGCATGGAAGGCATCGATAAAGACATTTGCCCAGCAGTGGGTCTATTTAAAAAATGTACGATTTACTTTTACCTTTTTGTATGTACCCTAGTGCAATAAAGTTAATCATAAATATCAAGCATAGAAAACGAGACAGGTGAAGCATGAAGGTGACCCCGGGCTTTAAATAAACGCGGATACTCTAAGTAGTAAAATTCTGAGAGGGGGGGGGGGGGGGGAGAAAGAGATAGATGTAATATGACAACTTACCAAATAGTCATCGGGTTTGGTGATCTTCAAAGCATTTCTCAACTCCTGAGGCGCTCCAGCGCACAACAAATAGAAAACATGATAATTCCTCTCTTCGGCACTTTGGGTACAAATTCTAGACTTTTCCAGAAGATAGTGCGAGATGTGCCCTCCTACGACTTGGTACTTGTTGTTGAAGTGCACTTCCATGAACTTGCCGAATCGCGAGCTGTTGTTGTTGCGTGTGGTTTTGGCGTTGCCGAACGCTTCTAAGATCGGGTTGGCTGTAAAAGAATTCTCATACAACTCTCAACAAGAAGTATATAATAATTTTGTCTGTCGCGTGTTAGATTAAATGACCATGCATCATAATATCTTTTACGGAGAGATCTCGTGTCACCAAAATCTGTTTTTTTTTAATATACAATTTAGTAGGCAAAAAGGCATACGGCCCACCTGATGGTAAGTGGTCACCGTAGCCCATGAACGCCCGCAACACCAGGGGCACGTGCGTATTATTTCAATTTTGTGATTTCCCAAATGTGGGCAATAAAGGTATGTTGTATTGTAAAATCAATTGAACATTTTTGATACTGGGATCTTAAATACGTTTTTAAGTTGCTTGCATGAGCATGGATAATATTTCCCTGGTCAATGTGTCAAATCCCATGCTTCACGGTTAATTGACCCTGTGCACCTGACCCTATGACCTTGCACTCATACATACCATCTAGGATCTTCTGTTCAACGGGCCCTGCGCCCTTGGCCCACAGATCACACAGATACTTGAGTATGTACTTGGTAGACTCTGTCTTGCCCGCGCCGGACTCGCCCGAAACTATTATAGACTGCGACTGCTTGAAACCCTTCATGTCACGAAATGCTTTGTCAGCTGAAAGAAATATGCAAATATTTTGTTATTGTTACACGTGCCCATACTAACTCTTATCATTTAATTTTCTATTTCAAATTCAAGATGTAACATGTACCTCTTAGTAAGGCTATAGTTATTAATTAATGTGATAATAATAAAAATACATTAAAGGTTACAACATTGAGCAATTACAAAGAGGAGATGCCGTTTGAAATGGCGCAGTGATGTGATCATTGTTATGTAACCCATGGGTTACAATAACAAATATTATCTGATGCAAAACATGCGAGTGAGCTATGCGGAACATTTTTGTCATGATCAAACTAGCAATATCAAATTAATCCAATATAAAAAATCCGTTCTCAAAGATATGTCCGAGAACTAATGATAGCACGATTTGTGATGGTTATTGATTCCCTCTAAAATGAAATATTTTATTTTCAATTTAGGATATAAATATCACTTAAAGATAATTAATTTACTTAAAGTATTATACTGCCTCTGGGATCATCACTAGGACCACTTCTATTTATGAATACTTGACATTTAATAAAAATTTAAAAATTGTGTCATTCTGTACATACCTATGGCAAAAACATGAGGAGGCAGTTCGCCCAAAGATTTCCCTTGATATTTCTTTATTGTCGTCGACGAATACAGGTCTTTGATGTCCTCGTAAGGGTTCACAGCTAGTAGTATATTAGCTACGTATGTCTGGAACAAAATATATAGTTTATGTATTGATCACACACACTATCCTATTTTCCTCTTTAACACAAAACTTCTAGTGACCATTGTAAATAAAAAAAAATAATTATTTGATTGCTAAGTATACATTTTTCTAAGTATTATTTATTTATTTATTTATTTATTAGGAAGACCAACAGCTTTTTTTGTATAAAGGTAGTAAGGTAAAAAATATATGAAGCAAGTGAGCCACTACAGGTCCTCACAGATAGATCCAAAATAGCTTAACAAATTATTTAGAAGATAATCATGTTTGGATCATGATGTGTACCAATAGTCATTTACACATCATCATCAAGAAACCTCGGACTGTAAAATACCCGATGGTACTCCGTTCGAAAAGTTATTTGCATTAGGAAACTAGAAAATGTTGACACCAATATTTTGGCTACTAAAATGAAATGAGTCGAAGACAGTTAATCAAAGTGTAGTACAATAGCTGAAGCCAGGTGTAACTGATTGAGTGTCTCTTAAAACAATGGTATCTATTACATCATCGCTCAATGCTTTTGACAATGGGACAAATTTAAGTTTTGTCTCTCTACGACATTGCGTCTATTTCAAAAATGGAAATTCGGTGGTTATATTGGAAAATTAGAAAAATAAAATACTAATAAAGTTACACTGCTACGGACGACAAATTCTATACTACAGCATCTGTTTCTAAAATGACTTCCATCGTATATTGTACTGTACCACTGCTGTGCAAAGGCCTCCCCATCTCCTTCCAAACCCCTCTGCTCCGCCACACATGAACACCTAGCCTCGAATCTTCCTAAATCCTTGCTCCAGTGCATTCTCGGTTTCAAGTAATGTTTGAGCCATTTTGAGCACAACTATCGTGAGTCCTTCCATCTCAAAAAAATTCTACTCAACATAGACCCTTTGAGTTTGTTGAATGTTAAAACAATGATCTGAAATTCTGAATTTTAATTTCAGTTATTGTTGAACCTCTAATAATTGAGCTGATGAAAAGCCGTTTCATCAGTTGTTTGAAGGTCTAAAAACTTAACCTACTACTTAAACAAATCAATGCATTATATAATTACTGATTCGGTGCATTGCAGCCATGCAATACTCAAACAGAAGTGCAGTGATGTGGCAAGGAAACATGCGTCACTAATTTACCACGCACATTTAAGATTGTTTTAAGAATTTTAACTAAAGAATAGGCTTGGGGAGAACCATGGAGCAAACACAAAGAGGAGACGGCGTATCAACTGGTGCACCGTTTCATTCAGTGACGTCGGAAGTGGCGTGGCTTACGCCATTTTTCGTTTAACTGTGAAAGATGCGTGACGCGGAGCAAGATCTAATGTTTTTCTTATTTTTCTAATTTACGTTTCGTTTCAGCTTAAAATATTTTAAACCTTTATTATTCGGTTTTAAGTGTTTCAAATTAAACGGTTAAATTCGTTTTTTTTCTTTTTTTTGTTATTTAATTTTATAGTAATTTAAGTATATTATTTTAGTTTTGGTATATTTAATTAATGTACATTAGTTTCATTATATTCAAATAAAACTATAAAATTATTTATGTTTAATGCTGTACTGTTGTGGGATCACAATAAACGTAAGTAAATAACATATTTTCGAATTTATTTGATTTATTTAGTGTTACACAAAATATGCGTCTGTTTTTATTGTTCAAAATATCTGTAATATAAAGAAATATATATATATATTTTTTTATGTTAAAATCTTTGATTTGCTAGCGACATCTATTGGTAAGTAGAGGGGATCGTCAATAGGGGCGGAGCCACAGCCAATTTGAGCTCCCCTCACGTCTGCCTTCCGCCCCGCGTAGCCTCACACAATTTTTGTAAGGAAGCTCTCGATACGCCATCTCCTCTTTGTCATACTCCGTGGGGACAACTATGTGTTAAGTAAAAGAAAAAGAACCGGGAAAAAATGGGAGCAGAGTTCAATTTATTATAGACATTGCTTTGATACATAACCCTCTACAATGCTTGTAAGTATACCATGATTTCGACGGCAACATATTCTATGGAAGGAATCAAATTTTATGAAGTAATAGAGATATTTTTAAGAATTTATCCATTTTAGACTACGTGGGTATTTTTACAATCTGTTATTACTAGACTTTAACTACGTAGTTTTGTTTTGAAATTCGCAAAAGAGATGTTTATAAATTTCTAAACATGATTTGTACTAAATTGAATATTTCTTCAGTCTTCAGCATAATCTAATACTAAAAACTAAGCAGTAACAATCGAAAATATGCGCGATAGCTAATCGTTACTAGTCGTTATCTTCAGTCCTAGGCTGACTGATTCAAGGTGAGAAAATGTGTACGACCGGTGACTCATACAATACTTACGTAGATTTTGTTTTTCTTGTACCGCGTAAGGATATTGTTCAGAAGCGTGGCCTCGTTCAGGAACATTAGCTCACCTGAAAGTGAAATCAATGTCATATTAGTATTAGTAGTATTATTCATAATTTGCTTAAGCCATTCTGTATATGATAAGATTATGATTCAAAGATATATGTATTTCAAAGCCAGAATGAGGTTATTAAAGAGCTATAATGAGCTCAATTCCATCCAAGGGCATATTCTATCGTAGACCTCATCTGTGCTTATCGTCAGATATCGTGGGCAATCGCCGCACATCTATAATTACTTTTTCAATTATGATGCAAGTTTTAAGAAAAAATACGCACATAACAAACTTCTCATTAATAATCTTTAAAAAAATATGCAGTCTTATAATAGTATATCACAAGTTCTCTAGTAAAGTTATTCAAGTTTAGGCTGCAGGATCTGATTCAATTTTTCTTCTAACAAAAGAATACTTACAGTTGTCATCAACGTCTTTAGCAGGATCTCCTGCAGGGAATATGTCTTCGAAGCTGCAGACCCTCCGTGGATACTTATTGTCCAGGGGGAACACGTCGGCTTCCTCTCCCATCAGCTCCTGGAGGCGAGCCAGCACGAACCCCTCGTTGGGGTCGCGGACCCACACCAGCTGTTTGTCCATTGTCATCGCTCACTAAAACAATAAGAAATCAATCAATTATCCCAATTGTTAAGTATTGTCTGATTTCTGTGTTAACAAGAGTCAGTCAGACCGAGTTGTATCGAGTACCACCAAGACAATGATTATAGGGTACTCTGGGCGGTACTGTAGCGTTAGCTGAGGATACATCTGATAAAATCATTCGGATGATAATGAGTGATGCAGAGATGGGCAGGCTTCCCCGTGATCATAGCTACCTCTTCATTTAGTAGGGCCAACGTACCTACACAATATCGTTGATTGCGGATACTCTTATATCTTCAATTTAAATTATCATTGTGGTCACGAGTATTTGTTCTATAATATATAGATGACGTAGTTATCTTAGAAAATCTTCAAATAAGTCAAGTGTAGGAACCGATATATAGATTGTTAGTACTCGTACCAAGTTTGTTATTTTTAAATTTCTATGCCCGTAAATGATTGAGTGAATTAAAAAGATGGACTATGCTAAATCAAAAAAAAAATAGCATAGTTTTGAAGAAAAAAAAATGTCATATATTGCTGGTGAAAACACAGCACTCACAGCTTATTATGGTTATGTGTCGTCCGTGCTAAGATACGGAATAATAATATGGGGAAATTCAACAGAAGTGAATGATGTATTTATTGTTCAAAAGAAATGCGTACGAGCCATATGTGGAGTAGGGCCAATAAATACATGTCGTCCTCTTTTCAAAAAATTAAATATTTTAACATTAACTGGACTGTATATACTGGACATTGCATATTTCGTAAGGGACCATCCCACATTTTTTGAGAAATTAGAAAGATGTCAAAAACTCCGACCATTAGATGTACATCGAATAAAAGCACCGACACATAGTAGTGCCCTTTTCAAAAATAATTGTTATGCAATGACATCAAATATTTATAACAAAATTCTAGTCGAATTAAAAGAATTGCCAGACGACGAATTTAAATACAAACTTAAAAATTGGTTGGTAAAGGGTTGTTTTTACAGCATTAATGAATTTATGAATTAGGATAAAAATTGACATGATAACTACTTAATCTATTTAATTTAAATAATAAAATGACATTTAAATGCAACTGGTTTGTGCAAGGTAAAAAATAAATAAATAAAAATTGACTTTCATCAAATATAACATTGACATTATTGTATCTAGGCATTATAAACTGGCATTAATTAAATTGTAATCACGAACAAAATTAATCATCTGCTCGTACATTGTTGAATTACTCCGTAAAGTCATTAATAATCATAACATTAAAAAAAAAAAATTGTATGCCTGTAATGGTAAAACATGTAGATCCTTCACTACTTATTACATCTAACATAAAATTACTGTTACCATGTTTTAGCAAAATAAATATTTCATTTCATAGTAATGTTTATATAGTGAATAAAAGAGCTAGATTGAAATTTCATACATAAGTATAAAACGTAGAAATACGGGCAATCATGGGTCATATAGATTTAGAAAATTGTATGCGATAGTTACACAGTTGTGTCAACGTTGTAAACAAAAGGTAAAATATAGTAGTTGTTAAGGATAAGAAAAAAAACATGTGTCATAAGATGACAGGGCCATGTAGCGACATTAATTCATACACACCTACACAATCAACGACATATGACACAATTTTAATATAACATCTGCTATAATATATAAATTTGTATTACACGCACGTGTAACACCATAATTGTTAACAATAAATCATAACAAACAAGACGATGAATACAAAGCGAGTAGGAAGTGCATGGATGCAGAAAATCCAGACCAATAATAATTATAATAAGAAACATTACATAAAATTTGTAACATAAACACAGACAACAGTTACGGGTGAATTTAATTAACTCACTCTCGTGCTAAATATCCATATTACACTTTCATACAAATTGCGTAACATTAATTATAAAAACAGTGGTCATGTCCGCTCAGGCTGTCACGCTGGACGCACGGCCCGTATACAAAAAATCTAGTTATTGTTACACATTATCTAAGATCTTGCTATGCTATGAAAATAAAACATAATATTGACTGCACAGACGAGATACAATAGCATTGAAATTATAACAAGGTCTGACATGTACTGATGTGATGACTATAGAGCAAGAGACTAACGACACAGTTTGCTAAATCTCATGAAAGATGCATTGCAAATTAGACTAGAATGTTCGAAGCCACGGATTTCGCATAAGGAGCCAGCAAACAGAAAGAAATATGAGCATGAACTAAAACAAAAGTATTACCTATCTGTTGGTGGCTTAATATTATAGGTTCATTATATATCATAGGTTTGTATTATTCTATGGGTTCATTGTATAAAGTTTATAGTTAAATTTTATTCTGATACAGTGATTAGAAAAGCAATAAAGCACAGAAAAATTTTGCGCCTCGTTCACAGGGCAGGAAATAACATAATAGGTGAAAGTATAAAATGACACTAAACAAAACTGACGCAACAGATAAATTGTCGCAAAACTATAGTCACGTACCGTAACGACGTTGCACTGAAATATAATGTTAACCAGTTTTCTGTATTTTTTTATTTAATTTAAGAAAGAAAACTATGAGTTCATTGTAAATTAAATAATATTTAAAGTTTATAGAGATGAAAATTTGAAAGTGGTAACAAATATAGCAAAGTGATCCAAAACGCAATCAGCGTCTATTAAAAATTATGTAATGGACAATGCTGTACTGTAGATAATAAGATAAAAATCATTATTACATTTGTTTTGAATATACATGTCCGCCAAATGGTGACTTACGAGAAAATTGCTCGAAACTGGTGCGCCATGAGAAAAGCGCAAACTTATGAATGAGCACAATGATACTAGCGTAAATAAACTGTTTGAAATTATATCGACCAGCGAGAGGAAACGGACGAGAAAAGTGAACGAAAACGTAATTTTGCCCAAATTGCTTTGACCGTATTCAAAGAAGCAATTGATTAACCCTATTTAGGTTAACCATCGAAAAAGTAAAATCTTAATGAGATAATACCATTCAATCCTCTAATCTACAAATTCGTTCATAATTCAAGTTTCAAATCGTAGTCTACAAGACATGATATTATATCTTCAGTGGCGTAATTACAACTGCATATTTTATTAATACACTAACAATCAACTTTAAGGATATTTATACAGAAGACGTCATAAATTTTGGGGATGCAACAACCAAAAAAAATATACTTACCAAAGTATAAAGAAACGTATCCAAATAAATTTGAAATAAATTGTAAATTGGTCACATTTAGTTGTGTTAGTTAAAGTTAGTCGAAAACTTTACCTCCATAAGCTGAATAAATAACTAGCTGTAGCTGTAGGTTGCTTATACAATTCCTCCTCATTTTAATTCCCTATTACCCCAATTCTCAATTACCTTGAAATACTGCCCTAGAAATTAGAACAACCAAAATAAATCATGTCTCGATATTTCCTCTTGTGAAGTTTGGTATTTACTCTGTACATGAATTTAATAAATTTAATTTACTTTGAACATGAATTTAATAAATATAATTTAAAAAATATAAAAGAACGCTGCTGAATTGTACGTAAAGTCAAAAGGGTAAATGACTCTGAATGAATTGCTCATTGAGAATGGTCGATATCCGTTAATTCCGTTCACGTTCCGGCCTATAAAGAGGCCAAGGACCCGTCGAGCTTAACTTAAATTATGATTAGGAGTTTCATAGAGAGGACATAAGAATATTAGCAGTTGATAACACCATGGTAGGAAATCGAGAACTTTGGTAGGAAAAGGCATATTGGGCTGACCCCAGATAATGAGAAATGATAAGGAAAATGATGTTAGGAGTTTCATAGCGAAGACTATTTGATCATATGAAGCGAAAGTAAAAGCTAATATTTTCTTTAACTAATTAAATAACAGATATATAGAGCAAAGGCAATGACAGTGTTTGAATCGTCAATAAAATATTAATCTTTGTTGGATTTGCATCGACAAATACAATATGTAGCTGCTTTTGAAGGATAAAATGGAGGTACCATTGATCATTAACAGCAAGGTGTTTAAGTTTAACACAATGAAGTTTAGTTCCCAAAGGCGACCGGCAATAAAGAGTATCAGATATGGCGTGAGTAAGCAGGTATCACAGATCGCAATTAGACATAAAAACTTTGTAAAGACAATGGATTAATTACTACAACAATTGCACCGACTGATAGAGATACTGAAAGGGTAATGAATGAAAGGTAAATTCGGTGTGAGACTTGTAAAATGCGTAGCTAATCGTTGGGTTCTTGTTACATAGTGACTGAAGTCTTTCCGTAATTTTCTTAAGATTTATACGTGGTAAAGATACCATGAATAGCTGTCGAGCAGCGTTGAACAGTTTAAATTCTTAAGTTTACGTGTGCAAGTTAGAAAGTGTAGAAATTAACATTAGTCTCCACTATCTCTATGTTTATTGATCTTAAAAGATTCAAAGCTGAAAAAAGTTAATCGTACCAAGATCTGTCTATTTTGAAGAGCATTGTCACTGAATACGATGAAATGCGTAAAGCAAAGACACCAAATTATCTACAGATAAGGTCGGGGTCAACGCCACCCATTTAAGGAGCGCCTTTGTCCAAACACGCGTAGACATCAATCATATCATAATAGACAACAATGGCTAGGCACGAATCACCAGTCATTCTGCTGGTAGAATCTCGACCCATTTTTGAACAGAGCTAGGTACGAATTTAAATAGTTACCCGAAAAATACCCGACTTTAAGAATAGTAAATAAGATATACAAGAATTAAACGCCTAATCATTAATTGAATTAAAGAAAATTTGATTCATATAGATAATTATTACACCAGAAAGGTTATAGAATTATTATTTTTTTCAACAAGTGATCGAATTGTTGAAATTCCACATAGTTCTATTACATCATAAACAAAATATTGCTGGACAGGCGGCGTCTTACAATGATTTTCGACTATTAAATCCATCAAACCCTACCATAAAATAGTTAAATTGTTTGTAAATCTGACCCCAAACCTTGAGTATATTTCTGTGTCGTGAGGTCGCCCGGTCGTGGGGCTTTCAGCAAATGGACCGCGCCTCAAATTTTCTAAGTCAACAGTTATGGTTGGTGTCCATCATCATTCTATTCTTAGAAATAGACAACGAAACACTCTTTACGGAAATAAACGGTACATGGAGATAATGGCGTGGAAAAAGTGTTGTACAATCAAGTATGTAATTGTACGCGAGATATCTTATTGTATGTATATTCGTTATGTCGTCATTGTTCCTTGGTATTAAAATCGTGTCTTATTTAATGTTTCTTTAATTAAACTTTTACTTAAAGTAATCATTATCAGTCATTTCTTCCGACATTTAATTATAAACTTTAACGATAAATCTAGGGGGAAAAAGATAAGAAGATTAGTAATGTCACTGATTGTTACTACTACTTTTATATTAAATGAAATGAAATGATGAATGAAATCTCGCTACTCTTACAACACGAGCATAAACCATGGATTACTCCGTGGCATAAACGACACAAGACACATCAAGGAAATTGAAATCGGTTTTATTTTTTCTCTAATAAATCATTTCATTTGTCTTTAATATATTGAAATTCGTGGCCACGGGTATTGTAAACTTCATTATTTCTTTACTAACAATGTTCAACGTCTGGTCTGACTTTTGTTATTCGTAACAGACATACGGAGCAAATAAACGGATGGTATGTAAGTTACTCATAGTGTAAATACTCTGCTTGATTTTGTAATCGACACTGTTGGTTTATCTTGGGTTTCATGGCAAATATCTATATTGTTTGTGTACTTACAAGCGCTATTTAGATGTTTCTATGTACGTGTTTGGCCTACGAAGGCCTCTAAAATGGGATACATTCAAAATTCAAATTGCACGCAATATACTTTAGTGTAAATTATAATTTCATTTAGCAATTTCAGTCTGACTCTGTAATGTATGTCATAGAATTCAAACCGCAAAAAGTACTGTGGCACAAACGTTTTTCAGTTCTCGCTCAGTTTGTCTCAACTAAAATATATTTCGACGTTTAACTACGTATAACATGTATCTGATATTCCTATGTAGATCAACAAGATATACGTAACGTTTTTGTAATTTGACCGTGCTTTCTTTCACTTTTCATTTTTTTATTCATAGCTCGCGTGTTTCACATCTAGGTCAAATCCCAGCCCTGATTTTACGTAAAGCCGGTAAATCGCAAGACGAATTTCAATCGCTTTTTGCAGAAACTGCAACTGTATCCACGCAAAAAGGTGGAAGTGTGAATGAACGGTTTATTACATAAGAATTTCAAAAGCAAGAATGCAGAGATGTTAGGAACTGTTTCGAATGTCGGTCAGTCACAATCACAACATTCGTTGGATGCACGCTATCTTTGTCGCATCATAGGCCACAGTAGTTTCTTCTTTGTCCAAGCGTGTATCTACGTCCTCAGCTTACGTGTCGGAGCCTAGGGTACGCTACATAGGGCGCACTGTAAGTTTCCGGAACTGGCCACTTACATAAACAATATTTAAAAATTTATTGCAACATTTGAAAATAGAACTCTTTGGCTGTAGAATGCAGTTTGTTTCATCTGACTGTCTTTTGTTTTTACCTTGTGGCGCCATTTAAAAAATTGTGTGTCTGCATCAACATGGATTTAACTCGGGAAAATTTTCGTAGTATGATTTTCTACGATTTTAAGTGTAATTTGACAGCTCAACAGAGCATCGCTCGGCTTGAAACAGCTTTTGGCAATGAAGCACCATGCAAGACAACTGTTTATAGCTGGTTTGCAGAATTCAAGCGTGGTCGTATCAATCTCAGTGACGAATCTCGCGATGGTCGGCCGTCCACCGCTGTGACCAACAAAAACATCAATGCTGTGCGCCGTATGATTGAAACAGACAGGCATGTGACCTACCATGAAATTCGCGCATCCTTAGAAATAGGCATGAGTCAAATACAATTAATCCCACACAAACATTTGGGTGTGAGAAAGCTGTGCTCGCGGTGGATCCCACACAACTTGACCGAGGCTCAAAAAACGGACCGCGTCACTTGGTGCAGTGCCATGCTTACCAGATTCAACGAAGGTGCGTCAAATTTGGTGTGGGACATAGTAACAGGTGACGAAACATGGATTTATTGCTACGATCCCAAAACAAAGCAGCAATCGAGCGTATGGGTCTTTCAAGATGAGCCGAAACCAACCAAAGTGGCGCGCGTGAAAAGTGCATCTAAGCGGATGATTGCTTCTTTTTTTAATAAAACTGGACACGTGGCTACTGTTGCTTTAGAGAATCGTCGTACAGTAAATAGTGACTGGTACACGACCATTTGTTTGCCGGAAGTTATTGACGAACTCCGTAAAAATAACCGTAAACGCCGTATCATCCTGCACCACGACAATGCTAGTTCTCACACGGCCAGACAGACAAACGACTTTTTGAAGGCGAAAAATGTAGAACTCATGAGTCATCCTGCATACAGTCCCGACCTGGCACCTTGTGACTTTTTTCTGTTCCCAAAAATTAAGAACCAATTACGCGGTCAACGATTTTCATCACCAGAAGAGGCTGTCGAGGAGTATGAAAAACACGTTTCAGAGGTCACCACAGAGGAGTGGCACAAAAGTTTTCAAAACTGGTTTCATCGAATGAAAAAGTGCATAGACGCCAGGGGAGATTATTTTGAAAAACAATAAATTAATTTTGTACCTTTAATAGTATTTTTTCATATTCATTCCGGAAACTTATAGTGCGCCCCACGTATAAGTCAAATTTGGCGGCACTGGTTATTACAATGGAGCGAATGCCGTTTGACCTCCGTAACCATTTTTACAGGGAAACCAGACCTAACATGACCCTTTTATTTTTATTTATTTATCCTAACATAAGTCTATCTAACACAGTGTCTGCTTGGTTTGTATCCTCAGCTGGTTGCCCCGGAGCCCAGTATTCGGTTTCCTACAATAGAAATAAACTAAAACCAACATCATCAGCTTCCTTGTTATAAAAATCCAAACGGAGGTCAAAATCAACTTTTCATGAATTTCGTGAAAACTTGTCCGAGTTCAAAATTAAATCTATTATTTTCGATATTATTTATATTAAGTAATATCTTCAGATCACAAAATCAAATCTTTGGCAGTTGCATCTTAATTAACAAATTACGAAGTAGGATCTAAATATACAGTTGCAATGTAAATGTCGCGGAAGTAAAAAAACTAGATTTTCAGGTTTGGTTGAGTTCAGCAAAAGGTAACTGTCATTGCCGGTGGATTACATAAAAGAATAAAAACGCACCACTTAAACAACTGGTTTGTTCAGCAAAAACTGACTTCGATGTTCATTGTAAAATGTTCAACCGAAAACAGAAAAACAACGAATGAACAAGATAGATAAAAGAAAATAATTATACTATAATACCATTCATCGTAAGCAACTATATAGATGATATATTTGATATAGCATTGTCATGATTAAAATAAGCAGAAGAGTTAAAATTGAATATTTCTAAAGCATGATCTTTCTCACCATTTTCCTATTAGGGGCTCTTTCTTTGCATGCGAAACTCCCTCCGAAATGTAAAACCCAAAGTAAATGTTTCTCAAATTAAATAGTTTATTTGAAAAATATATCCGTGTATCTAGGAGAAACAGTAGATACTTTCATTCTCAGTATATTTCAGGTCTCACTAGTTGTTAAAATATTACCACCGGTAGTAAGCGACATGAAATATGATAATGCATACAAAAATGCGGAACGTCATGTGATGCTGAATGGTGAAGTGGTTAGCAGATACGATCTATATTGTGTAAAATTTTATGGTCGCGGAAGATTGTTATGCTTGTTGTATAAATATGTATGTGATCATTAAACATATTTATGGTTATAAAAAAGTCACTGATAGTGATGTTACAAACTAAAGAGAGATGCGATCTTGATAAAGAAAAACTTTCGGTTTCGGTGTGTGAATTTCACACCGAAAATATATACGAGTATAGTCTTCACCATCTTGTAATTAAAGTAATGTAAAGAAGAAAACAGTTAGTCTTAGCTCCGGTAATAATGTTAAACCTTTAAAGATTCTACATATGATTGGAATAGGTATTCTCACAGGTAACTTGTCACAGGGGAAACAAACATTATCACAGTATTATGTTGATGACCGTGACACATCACGGTGCATTGTAAATTGGTCGCAGCATCGTTGGGAGATTTGCACATTGAAATTAATATGTACTCGTAGACAAAGGACTATAAAAGTTCACTTTATGGATAATGCAGAACACAGTTGCAACTGCAACACTTGAGTTAGTAATTATATTAAAGAATTTGACATTACACATAACACGTTTATCGTAGATAAACAGAATGACGTTAAACGAAAATATTATCTATCAAGTGTCAGCATTCTTACTAAGCATCCAACACTAATTACTCAAGAATGTTAGCTAATAATCACAAATGAGCTTATTCTAAAAGATTCGACAAGGCATATTAAGTGCGGAATCGACGGAAAAGAAATATATTAGGGTTTGGATGATGATGTTTATTTTTAGAGGCAAACTGACAAAGCATATGTCTGTAAAGACAACCGCAATGACCATGACTCACCCTATTTCGCTAAATTGGCCGACCTCCGGGGTCGAACAGCGATTTGCTCGTTTCGTCCGGTGTGAAAACTGTCATACCATATAAAGTTTTATTAGGTTTGGGCATTTGTTTCATATTTTGGCACAGTTTCTGTTGTTTTCTGTAATGAGGACTGCTTAAAAACAGGCAAATCAATAAAGGCAATGGTGCATTAAGTGTTCATTCCTTCATTCAGAAATCTCAGATTTCCCGCCATGTGTGAAGCGATGATGGTGATTTATTTATTTAAATAATAAAAACAAACATCTTATACATATATACGTCACAGTACACTACAAACTCAAATTAAGTTTTTCCCGGCACTGATTATTCATCTCCTTCTATGTGGGAGATTACAACAACACATATACATATAAAGACTTAACAAATTAATGCTTAGATCACTGAATAAGTACATCGATGAATTGTATCGCCAACACTCGACTCGCCACCATACGCTTCTCAGTCGGAACCGGTTAGTAAGTAGTTAGTTGACAATAGGTGACCAAGCAGATTGAATATTGAAACAAAACTAAATGAGGATGCCAATGAATCCTGAAACCATAATAAGCTCTGTTAAACTTAAACTAGTTATTCAGTTTGTGATGCATTAGAACACAGGCCATTAAATAATGGCCGTTAGAAATATTACAAGAATAGCAACAGACGCATAGTAATTACTAGACAACAGCCAACGAAGAATTCAAAGAACGCGTTTTATTAACTATTCTTTTATTTCCTGAGACAATGAATACTCCGACTAATATAAACCACAAAATTATTCAAATTTTCATATCTGTAATCTGTATGGAATGGATTGTGTCTTTGTACAAATAATACGGCAAAACTGTGATAAAAGTAAGAAATTGTCAAAACCAACCAAATATATCTATGAAGGAGGCGTATACTTTGTTGATTATGTCACGTGTTACTTTAATATACCTTTAACATTTACTTATGACTCAGAACTCAAGACAGTTTAAACGGCAAGTAACTAGTTAATCTTTAAATTTTATGACTTAATTTATATAAACATCGTGCTCAACACTTGATGACCAACTATTAACGAATAGTTTCCTTCAACATTGATAATGTGTAGAGAGTAATAACCATATATTCCCCATAAACTCTGATAATAACGAAGAACTTTCATCAGCACTATGTAACGAACTTGGTGATAAAATCTGCTCAAACATTAGAATACGAGTCGATGAACGCAATGATTACGCATAACTTGAAGTTGTCTTGGCTGGTGTAGGCGTAACACCTGCTATACTAGTTCTCAGTAATGCAAAGTACTGAGATTACTTCAATAATTAAACCATATTTATGCAGCTCTGACGTTACAGACTCGAGAACTGACGAGTCCAAGGACCAGTCTCTCTCATAGCGTGGAATTTTAAAGATTAAGTTGTCTAGATTTCTTTATATACTTTTCAAATTAAAAAATCACTTATGTATTATTAATTTTGTTGTTGCGCCTTAATTTCGAGGCCCTACATATTATGGTTGTTCATTTAAATATACTAATCCTCTGACAAAGCCAATTTTATCGCAAAATCGATTTAGCGTGACATTTCGCAAGCTGTAATCAATTAACAAAAGGCCTCTAACTTAGAAACATTGACGCAATAAATCTAACAAAATGGTGTAACAGTTATTTTGTATGAAATCATAAAAAGACCACAAAAACGTAGGTACTTATTGATGTAACAATTACAAAACTACATCGCATATTCCCGTCACGCAACGTTTGACGTAAGTTGAAGGAAAAATGAGCATTAGTCATAGTTAGTGATCCCCCAATGCCAAGGCCCACTTGAAAACCGGTTTGGACGAATCTCGGTCACTCGTCTCGGCCTTTCTGGGCAACGGTTTGCTTGCAGATAGGGTTGGCAATGTTGATGTTACGACCATCCCTAGACAATTTTTAAAATCAAAATTGTAGTAGTTCATAAAATCTGTAATCATAGGTTAGAAAGTAGCACGTTTTCCTCATGGGCCAACTGGTATGCACAACTACTTGTGCTATAGTCGATAAAGTGGTATCTTTACTGCGAAATGCCACGAGGTTAAGTTAGATTCTATAAAAAGTGCACAACGTCACGCGATGTGATGACCTTGAACGTCTAAGATTTCTAGACATTCAGTTAAAAGACAAGAAATACAAGTAAAGATAATACAAATACCGCCCTACGCGACCGCGTACCGGTAATGGCGACCGCGTACCGGTAAACGCAGCGTTGGACATCCACCGACGACCTGAAAAAGGTCGCAAGGCAAACGCTGGATGCAGACTGCTGCCAACCGATCATTTTGGAAATCATTGAGACAGGCCTATGTCCAGCAGTGGACTGACTGCGGTTGAAATGATGATGATGATAATACAAATCATAATTATGGCAATTGTTGTCTGTAATGAACATAATAATTTTAATAGCTAAGTTATGCAATATTTTTTAAGGAAAATTGTGAAAATACGTTCCTAAAAGAGAAGTCCAATCTATATAAGACTGATGAACACTGAAAATATCGGTTTTATTTCCAGATCAGCATACATAATAAATGCTATGCTAAACTTTATTGTTTTAAAAACATCGTTTGCTTTGAAATTTTAAATGTGAGTGAAATAACCCAAAGAATTTAAAAGATTAGTTCTTTACGAAAACAAAAAGGATGTTAATTATCTAGTTGAGCTGCTAGTTAGTTATCGGTGACATTGTGCCATTATTACAGAACGTATCTATAGCAAATTACCAAATCCACAATGGATATGTATTGGAAGATTTTTTCCATGTGTTAACCCTACTGTAATGTTTGCGCGCCGCTAACCCGTCACCGGGATTCGTATGACCTGGAGCTACTTTTGGTGCAACTGTACATGCAAGTCAACAAAACCGCACAGCGGATGATAAAACTGCTAAAGGCGTAGCATAATATAACATTTATAATCAAGTCTGTTAAGAGTCCGAGTTTATTAGACAAGGTTATTCATTTCTTAGTTACATCAAAATTATAGGATAGAAAGAAGGCGAGAAAACCAAACTAGGATTGTCAAACATTATATCACTAATGTGACGGCTGTGGAATATTTGGCTGCTGTCACAGAATAGCTGCTCTGTATATGGTCAAAACACTCAATGATACAGTATTTACAAGTATTCACTCAATGATACAAAAAGTAGTTTATGATTCAGGAAACAATAGTCATGTAAAAACTTTTGGTAGAAGTAATACATTAGTATCTTTCTCTCATTATGATTAATCCGTTTCCCAACACGTGTTCCCACATGAAACTGTGCGTCACAGGGGAGCATCAATTGGTATGGCCTTGCGCCTGCACGCGATGATTTACTCGTTAACCTGCACCCACTGTATTGATGACTGACCTTATCGGTCAGAGCACCAATCGACGGGGTGGGCCGGTCAGATATCATATACAATTAATCAGAAACAAGCTAATAACAGTCAGGAATGATAAAACTCTACCCAAGGGCATAGCTCTTAAAATGATGATGATTATGATGGGGTGTAGTGAAGCCATGTAGAAGTGATGGTAATTTTGTTCTTGATTGATTAGTATGGTAGGTTCAACACGAAATAAACCTTTATCGATGTCCTGAATTTGGAACTCGATCTCGCGGAGCGTTTGATATCCTATTATTTATAGTCACAGAGCTTTGACGAGGAGCTCTATGTTAAGACTATAAATCAGTCGTCATGATTTTGGAAATTGGGATAAATGAAAGAAGTGGGATGCCTGAGCAACATAAAACTGTTGGCCAAATGATACATACGATGGAAACATCTATTCTATAATACTGTGTGTGGAAAGCAGCATGTAATAATGATCACGGAAATGCATATAATTATATGCAGTTATAGTTACATGAGTGCAAGGTTATGTAAATGTAATGCGACGTGGTACTCTCGGTGAATGTTTATAAATTTATTTTATTTTTAATATTGTAGTCTTGCGGTAGGTAGACGGATGGTATAGCAAGGAACTCCATCCAGCCTCCACCGACAAATATAACAGATTCTCATTTACCACCGATAGAATCACCAAAACAAAATTCTTTAAATTTCTGTTCGGTTTCATAACTACATGAAAAAGTAAGATTCAAAGAAAAGTTACGATCGCCACTCTCTAATACTCTTAAGATTTAGTGATTATTCGAAAGAAGGAAGAAATATATCAAAAGCAAATTTCTACGCGAGACTGTTAGTATGTCTATGGAAACGACTTTCTTTTATACTATCTGTCTGTCACGTTGCGTCATAAGCGTAATCACATGAAACATCAATCAACAACTAAGTTCTCATCCATAATTCATGGCATACGAAACAGATGTAGAAGTAACACGCTCTAGTGAAGTCAAAACATAATTCTAGTGATATGTGGAACAGTAAGATTGAGCTTAGATAAGTAATTTTTATCCTTTTTTAAGACCTAAACTATCTCTTACCAATATTTATCAAAATAGCGGGAATCCTAAAGAGAACAATCATTAGAAAGGTACGTATTTATAAATTTAGTTTCTATAGTCAATGATTGATGATCACTAATGAACTAATTATTTGTGTAGTGCTGAGATAAGTTGTTGTAACTGGATTTAACTACTGGATGTATTTTACAATCCCATGGATATTCAACAAGAAATTTATCTGAGGATGCTATCGGGAAAACGCTAATTAAATGGAGAGCGGAGAGAAGCACGGTCGCTTGTATTTGAAAACTGCTTTCTAGACAGTTTAGCCATCTGGTGCTTCGAGTGTGTATGTCAAATTATCCGTAAGCTTAGATCAATCAGAAGCTTTCTCCAGTTGCACAGTAATTACTTTGTCTATAGACATATTTACCGATTCATGGTTTATAGAGCTGCATTTCGTGGAGAAAAAAAATATGTTTTTGGATCATTAAAATTATCTTTTATTTAATAATTTAATTCCACGCCCTGGTGGTAAAGACCATCAGGTGAATTAGTAAAAGCATTAATTCACAAAATGCAATACTTATTATATTCAACGTTTCAAAAATTTCAAATTTCATTTCGGTGGAATGATAAAACAAACCAATTTTCTTATTTCCTCGGTGCTCCGCGGCTGCTGTAATCAATTCTACAATTGCAAATCTGCAGTGCACAAGACTCCATAACCGTTGTCATACCGTTAGTGCCAGATAATCTTGTCCGATCGAGTAACGGTATGGAGCCTTCCGACCAAGCGGAGCGGCGAGGCGTAGCGCAGTATTTTAGGGCTACCGACAACACCGCACTTTTGGAGACTGATCATAACTCTACAATAAAGCTGAAGTTATTCGAGCATGTTACGAAATTATTTGTTTTGAAAATATTGAAATTACCATATTCTTATGAAAGGTTATAGATAGGCTAATGTATGGCTAATGAGGAATACACACCACGACAGGATAAAGAAGTGGAGCAAAGCTTATATAAAAGTAATTCTGTCTTTCAGCGACTTCTTTAGCAGATTGGCCGAACCTTCCACTACGACTCAATGCAAGCCAGAGTCGACTTCTGTCACTTCTTGAAGAAGAACCATATCTACTACACCTTCCAAAGATAAACGATTGAATTTCATTATATAGATAGATGGATCTCAGCAAAGGACATTATATATATATGTGTGTATTTTAAAAGGCACATTACCTATCTCCCGTCACGGGGTCTAGTGAAAGTGACTTCTATGAACATAAGTAGTTAGTACCCTTAGACTAAATGTATTTCTTTCATCAAAGCCGCAAATTCAAAATGCCACAAATAAGACACAAACATTAGGACTTAACTGCTCTATAATAGACCAAATTATCCCAGTTTTACTGAACCCCGGTCTTCAAACCCGCCCTAGGCCTAACGAATCGCAGCCCTACATGACAAGAGAAGCCCTGCAGTTGCGATCGATATCACATAGCGTGGGAATAAAGAAAATCTATAACTCAGCACTGGACATTAAAAAGACTCTGCAGTACTATTGATAGCACCTGAAGATGTTAAACACTAATCTAATTGTTTTAAAGACGATGACGTTGTAGATTAAAACGTGGGACAGATATATTTAGTACTAATTTTAGTTGAAAATCTTAAAATTTAAATGTAATTATATGAAGTAATTATTCTACAAGATCAAAAGTTTACTTTGATAGTAAACGCGCTGTACGTGATATAAACACGAAAGTTTGTACAATTTACATTACTTTTTACTTATAGGTAGTTCTAGAGCCAGAAAAGAGCCATAAACAAATGTACAGCAAAATATGAAAACATGGATTTATAGAACCTTTTTATGAAACAAAAACTAAGGGAATCGAAAAACCAAGCAAAAACATTTATATTTTATTTTTAAATCAAGCGTGCAATGATTATATTGACGTACATCAGATCTCTATAGAATTCTCATTTTAACTTTCTAAACAATTTATATTGCAGCAAATCTGATGATTTGCCGAATCATGATATTGAAGTGTCAATCTCTTACATAGTAGGAACTAAACATTACATTAACACTTTCACCATTAATCTGCGAATTGATAATAATCAAGCTAAATATGAAAGTAAATAAATTGATAGTCACTTTAGTTCTATTGATCTAAGGATAATCCAACGAGATTTGAGCTCTAGCTAAGGATGAGAACTGGAAGGTACTGATGTTATATGTTAAAAGCAAATTGATAACGACAAATGGTGTCTCGTTCTTATTTTCAGAAAGTATTGCCTTTTGTTTTAGTAAAAATACGAATGGTTTTAGCCGATTAGCTAATAATGTACTGTCTAGTTCTGTGGTACTGTCCCTGACCAACGATTCGTTAGAGACTGGGCTAGTCTCTTTAGTCATAAAAATTAACAAATGATCGTTAACCGCACATTAACTAAAATATGTTTAGCCCCTTTCTGTCTTATCTTTATTTGACGTGAAAGAACGAGACGACACATAATTTAGTTTACTTGGATTTAAAGAACGTTCGTTAACTTTTGGAAATAAGGGGGAAAGTAGATTTGAGAATAAACGGAAAAAAATCACCTCAGTATTATTAATTAAAATTAAAAGCTGCACACTCGCCAGTGGAGTTCCTTTGCAATTATGGCTATCTTCCACAAGTTTTCCTGATAAGACTCTTTTTCCTTTGTCTCTAATTTTTTCTACGTCTCTTTCTCGATCTTACTCTTTCCTTTACATATCAATTATCATACATTAAAAATACATGGCAATCATTTAGACTCCTCTGCGTTGCTTGCCAGCTCGGAATGTATAATAAAGAATGGCCTGCATCCATCATTTACAACCCAATGATTTATGACACGCAGACAAATATTTAAAATAACGTTATGTAAATAGCGACTCATCATTTAATTAAGTTACATAATACATATAGGAACCAGTTATAAAATGAATCTAAAGATTTATCGAGTTTTTCGAATCACCGCGTTCACATTTCGATAAAGCATTGGATTAATTAAAAATATTTATAACTAGCTGTTTCCCGCAGCTCCGCTTGCAAAATCCGTTCAGAGGTTTGACCGTGAAAGCGTAACAGACAGACAGACAGACAGACTTTCGCATTTATAATATTATATTAGTATGGAAGTATGGATATGGATGTAGTTCATTTTCGAAGGAAATATTTGCATGTTCATAACATAAATCATATTTTAAAAGAAACAACGTAGAGGAACACAAAAATGTGGTGATTTCGTTTTTAGTCTATTGCTTAAATAAACTCGATGAGTTAGATAAATATAAGATTTTTAACCTTCATACTTTATTTATTTACGTTAACTGTAGTTATTTGTGATATTTTGGTAATATACGTATAACAGTGGTGACCGCCTGTTCCAATTTTGAAATAATTAATGCACTAGATTCCAGCAGTTAGATTCAAGAAGAGGAATAGAAAATAAATCATACTAAAAATTTAACTTTACAAGATGATGTCGCTGTCAACTTAGGTCTACATTTTCATAATGTAAATATAGTTAAAAGGCTTACTAAAATATTACAACAAGAAGAAACCTTGTCCGATAGTTCGCACGACATCAAGTCACGGACGAGACAAAACCGGTAGGTAGTGAATCACAAGCATACTGGATGTGAACAAAAATAAATAATTAAACTACGTAATGAGTGGGGAACGACGTTCTTATTAGTTAGCACATACACAGAGAAGAAATATGTAAGATATTCAGTATATTTCTTTGATCATTAAAAGCAACATGCCTTTAAAGATCTTTGGTTGGTACTTGGTATGGGTCGTTGATTACTTCATTTATAGGTTAAGATAAATGTTTCATTAAACGCCCTTCGCCTTAAAACTCCAACTCATACTTCTGCTGCATACTCTAAATCTTTCACTGTACAAGCTGTATCTGGTACGCTTTGCCTGAAGATATTCGCACTGCTCAGACTACAACCGATTTCAAGAGTAGCTTGAAAGAATACTGCCTCTGATTTTGACTTGATACTGCTGTTTTCGCTTAGATATTCATACAGTACGTACGTTTGAATGTTACATTATGTATGTTTATTTTATGCAATTGCGTATGTTTATAATTTTAAACTATATCTGTTGCTGTACCTTTCACCTCGTAAGGGTTGGCTGGAAGAGATTGCCTAGCAATAAGTCCGCCTTTGCTTTTATTAAGTTGAAGTCTTTGTAAATGTTAAATTTTTTGTTACTGTATGTGGGCAAAGATATTTTGTATTCTATTGTATACTTGTGTTATGATGATGATGATTATTAAATCACATAGATCAAGTTCACTCCAAAGATTCCATTGAAACATCACAGGCAAACATCATCATTATCATCTGTCCTAACCTTTCGCATTTTAACAACAAGCTTTGTCGGCGTTGCAACAACAAGCTTTTTACCGTTTCGGGACTTCGGGTGCTTCCAATATTTACTACATTTTCGACCATGACATTAGTTTCCGACAGCCCTTCTAATTTATCAACCCTAGCCGTAACTATGGATCATATCGACCAAAAATCGTCCTTCGTCTCTTTCACACCTGGTGTAACCCCGACGAGAGTAAATGCAATGGGCATAGGTCGGATATCCGCATATCCGGTGGTCGTCGACGCGTGACGCCTCTTTCCGTTTGTTGACATGACCGTGACGCTTTCTATGACGTCACCGGTCAGAGTGTTAATTATCTTGCACACTCTGTGGTTTTACAAATGGGAAATTTAATTTGTTATCAACAATAAAATGCTATAACATGTTATGAACGAAGTGGATATTAAATTCATAAGGTAAACAAATATCTTACCTATCGCGCGCTCGACGCGGAGACCAATTATTAATCTAAGATAAATATGTTCATTAGATCATATTTAAAAGTTCTATTTTCTTTGATTTTCTTTAAAATCAGGGTTTTAGGGAGTGATTCCTTACAGGCTAGTACGTTTATGTGTCCATCAGTCCGTCAAACTTCCGATTTTTAATGTGTATTTATTTTCTAAACTTGCCGACTCCATTTTTTCCCAACGAATCCTTGGCTCCGGGTATTCAGATGAATATTGCAAGAGAAAGGAATGCATGCATGAGTAATAAACAAGTATACGTGTCTGCACTAATAATTTTAAACGTGGTTTCAAAAATAAAACGCGTTTTAAAATATGTGCATAAAAATGCAATACATTCCCTATTGTCGTGTGCGTATGCACAAGATTTAACGGAAATTGATCTTAGTGAATGTCATGTTAATGGTAAGTCTCTAATAAATATGTTATTGACCTGTTTGTGAACAAAGGTTTGCACCAAGCACCAAAGCGTTCAGTTTGATCAATCGAAAAGAGTTGCCATGACGGTCAGTCTTCGAGTTAGTAATACCACAGATTATAGAATGTAGTACCCACGTTGTACCTAACTATAACTAGCTTTATTATTAGCGGAGCCAATGGGGAATGCTTCCCCTTGACATTTTGGTAAAGGCGAAAGTCATGCTATGGAAAATTTGAAACAGTGTAGGTATAGTAGTAAACCTCTTTTGCTGGCAAGATCAATTACTGTTTTTTTTATGGACAGTTGACATCTGATCTTTAGTTCTTATATTCATATTTAAGCAGGATAATGAGGAACTCCTGGACTTCTGCGATACAAGCTTTGCTTAGTGCAGAGTCCAAAGTCCAACCTAAATGTACTAATCTAACTTAATCTAACAAAACCTTGTGTAATGCTTGTTTAGATCTTGGTTTATTGGTAAATAAAGAATTTTTTTTTAGTTACGTATACTACAAACTAAAGATACGGCTTTAATATAGAATCTAACTATAAATTGCAAAAATAAACAAGGTCTGGTGCAGTGTCAGGATTAAGTAACACTATAAGGTTGGGAGATGACGTTTTCACATCAAGACTCTTGATCACTCTCCTGACTATATGGTGAATCTGATTGTGATATAAGTACATTTTAGTAGGATAGGTACAAATTACATAACAGTGTTAACGAGCAGTGCAACTGCAAACGTTGAATGTTATCTTATCACAGATAAGAGCTGGTCGGTCACATACCAACAGCTACGGCTACGCTAAACGAATAAAACGATCTTTACAAAAGTACAAACATTTATTAAATTAATTACAATTACATATGGCGAGTGTTACCAAACGAGATGCCAGATTGCTGGCCCTTATTGGTGCCGTATTGTAGAGAAATTACGTTCTGGCCAGCCCTAAGCTGTTCCTCGCTGAAGTCTCTGACATTCTTGTCGGCTTCCTTAGGCCCGATCGACGGCTTGCCGAAGTTACCCGCCTTTCTGCCCAAAGACTGCAGGCAAGTGACGACAGAGTACAAATTCTGTTTCTCCCACAAGTCAATCGTCTGGAAGGTCTCTTGAGGAGGCACGCCCAATTTCTTCACTGCTTCCAGGAACGCGTTAATATTCTCCATGCATTTGAAAGCCATGGTCGACTGGTTCACCTTTTTGACTGAGCCTTCTTGGATAGCGTTGACGAGTTGGCAAAGGAGGGTTCCATCTTTAAGTACCTGGTATAGGTTATCGGCGTCTCCTGATGTATTGGCTGGGGATCCTGTAATGGTCTTGATCCACTCGAGGGTTTCGTGGGCTATGGCGTCGTTGTACTTGCTGTGGATCCTGGCCTGGGCCTCGGCGTTGATGCCGGCTTTCCCTGCTCTGTATTCGCCCATGGTGTTGATAGATGAACTGACACGTAGCCACTGAGCACCTAACGAAGATAGCCGCGACGATAAACACTCGATAGCGATATCGACTGCGACAATTTATGCTTATTGTTTTTATCAATATGCGACATGCGATTATAAAATAATTGCGATATAAATTTTAGTATCTTATTGATCCATTATGATCCATACTTGAAAATCGATGTGATGATATCATGCACTTTAGTGAGGAAAGTTTTTTTATCTGGAATTAATGGTAGTAAAAAATATATTACTCATAATTTGAAGTCCGTCTTATCTAAATTTGGATTTTTGTTCATAGTAACAGTAAAGGAATAAATTAATTAAATAAAAATATTGATTTAACGGAAAGTCCTTAGATTAATAATTGGTCTCGCGCCGCGGAGACCAAATTATTAAACTATGAGGTCTTTTTGATTAGGTTCAGTTTTGCATAGGATCAAAATAATTCCCAAAAAGATAGTTTCCATTCCAAATTAGAATATCATGATAGTAAAGCTATTTTCGGTAAACACATAATCATGATTTCTCAATTAGTGATAAAAAGATGTAGCAAGTTTAATTAAACTGAATATTCTGGAAATTGTGTACGTAAATGGTCATGTAGGCAAGTTATCTTATCAAATTGTATTACGATCTTATCGTGCGATAGTGTTTCTTATGACAGACATAATAGAGGCTTTCACAAATGTTAAGTATTGCCATTGTATATTAAGGACTATGAATCATCTAACTACTACGAGACTACGACTGATGGATTTAGGATTTGGTTTGGCGATGGGAGAACAATGGTCTACCCCTGGGCACCGATTTTACATCGTGCCTTTTGTCGAAAAAAAAGCGGAAGTAGTTATAGGGTATTTTGTAGTTAGCCGCCATGTTTTGTTGAGAAATCTCGAATTCTACTTATCGCTAATAACGCGAGAATCGGCCTCCTGGATTAATAGTGTCGGATGACGAAAGCTATATCCTATCTAGCTAGCCTTCGATTGATAGGTTAAAACCAAAAAATAGTCGTCAAAATAAACAGGGAGAAATGTTAGAAAATCTATTTCTAAAGGACCCAATAAATATTGAAGTGTAACTTTTATAATTTTGCATCGGCCTGTAAAAACGGCTGTAATAATTTCAAACTTGTGAAAATTATTCTTTTGGCCATCAATGAGATAGAAACAATAGGCCAAAAAACCACAAGCATTTTCCAACTGCAATGTCGCAATGTGGTTCCGCCGCAGATATTTCTACAAAATAAAAAGAGTACAGATGTAGAACTATGTTGATCATCTGCAACTTTAATTACTTTCTCATTAACTATTTAACCCGCGAGAAGAGAGAATATTTAACTTTTTATATGATTACAATTATCAAGCTTGTTAAACTACATGCACTTAGACAGATATATATATAGTTACAAAACTTTACGAAACTTGCAACTTGCAAAGACATACATAAAGCTTTAACTAGCTTTATTTTGCATTAGACGTTAGTCTTCTTCTCCTTTACCTTATCCCACTTTCTTATAAATCTTCTAATATGGGTTTAACACAGTATGTAAACCTCCTTCCATTTAGTTCTATCACTTTTCTACCTAGTTATTACATTTAATTACGCACTGTTATTAACTCTTTCCTAACTGGATTGGTTAAATTTTTTATCGAATACTTTGTAGTTTATTAAGAAACTAGAACAACACAGGCACTTTTAAATGTTGTAAATTTGTTGTTTAAGGCTCGATCGAGATCTCGGTCTCGGTCTCGGCATTCTCGGCTACAAATCCAACCGAGAAGTTTGTCTCGGTTCTCGGCTAATTATAGCCGAGATTCTCGGTCATGACCGAGATTGTAACTTTGTTCGGATCAGCATTCAAATTTTACTGCGCGTGGTCACGCGCCGCAGCGCGAAGTCGATTGGTGTAAGTGCGTGAGAGAGCATAGCATAGCAAGTGAACAACTGTTTAGCAAAGCTGTACAATTGTATGACGAAGGCGAGACACTTTGAAGGGCCGAACATGCCGATTAATTGCTTTTTATGTTATAAAATAATGTTATTTAACTTTGATAATTGAAACAGTTAATTTTGTTAAACAATTAGTAGTGTATTAAAAAGTTAACAGATTTAAAAAAAATAATTCACTCTTTGTCTATTCTCGGTCACGGCTCTCGTCTCGGCCGAGATATTATTTTATTCTTACCCCACCCATCTCAGTCGAGCCATATTGTCGTTTTATAATTTAAGCTGCTATCTTGAAAACAACTTACAATAACTATTACTTATTGAAACATAAGAACTTGGATAACATTTTAAGTGTCCAGTATCTGTAATCTCCATATTTTCACAAGACATGCAATTTTCACTGTTTTATTGTGCACCTAACAATGCCCTCGGGCTGCTTTGGCACAAAGGAGGATATCGCAATTATTCTGATAACAGCTGATACAATCTAACAAACACTTTTGTATCGGCAATTTCCTTTGATTGTAGCTTATTTTTATTAATAAATTACCTATGCCTGTATTACGTTTTCTGTAGGTTTATAAAGTGCAATTACAACCCGATGAGTAAGCCTCCCCTGTCAGACCAACAATCTGAAATGAGGTTACACTGTTTTTCTGGATAACTAAAAAGTTTACATTTAAGCTAAAAACCATTTGAGCTCTGTCTTCTTCCAAAATCTTTGTTACTAAAATGCAAACCCTCTTATAACTCAAAAGATATCTCAAAGATTTCTTGTGAGTTTGACTAACTATATTCCTTCAAGTTTCCCTCAGATTTTACCTGAGGTTTTGCTGTACATAAAATAATTAATAGGCTTAATATTAATAATTAAAAATATGAATCAAAATGAAGAAATATTGAAAATTTATGTCACATTCATTTAGTATAATAAAGTATAATTTGAATCTCAGTAACCTTTTTTTTTTAACACTGAGTTTAACACAGACATAGACAAACTACAGATGAAGTTTCACATACATTACAAATGAAGCACCCAAAACAAATTAATTTCATATCCAAGTTTGAATAAAATAGACAATAAGCATTGTCTTCACACATCACATATTATTTTATTTATCTTGGTATATCTATTTTTGATAACAGATAAGGAACTGATACTATCAATGCGCAGTCAAATATACTTGGCCAGAAAGCAGAAATTTTAACAAAGAATTGCTTTATATTATAACATGTTACTAACACAACTAGTGATGAAATAGATGGAACATATGTTCACATATTCGCATTACAAAAATTGCTTCGTAAACTACCCAAACAAACTGGTATCTGACCTGATTAATGTCAATTACCATAAACGCTTAAAGCAATTTCTCATTCAGGACTTTCAACTCCAGAAATTGAGAGAGATTTCTACAGCTGGGGAGCATCTTTTGCAAAACATATGTCAACATTTAGAGTCGAGGACTGAACGCAAAAAATAAAGAATATTTCTATATCACATTACTGTTGGATTGATAGTTTTTCTTGTCGATTGGCCTAGTACCCCACATAAAATGTGTGAATTGAACCAAAGACATCTTCGGCAATGATAATCATCATTGCTAAGAACATCTTAATTTTGGCACACTTTACTATATCTGCTTGTCATAAAGGAGTTTAGTGTGGCTGTGTGGTAGATAGTAGAACATAGATTTAGAATTTTTTTGACTACATCAATAGATTGGCTGATCAGTGAAAGAAACAAGACCAATTTGAAAACAGTTGGTGTCTGTGAAATGTGTGCCCTGTGAAATAGTGCTGAGCCGAGCAATGTCAACATCACTATGATTGATTTTCTTAACGTGAGAACATTGCCAAATTAAGCATGCAGTATTCTTTGGGATAAGTTACAAAATGAACATGCTACTTTAGAATTTTCATTTTTGACAAGCACCCTGACTCGACTTGGAATAGGTGAACATTTTAATAACTTTACTTTGTTCTAATTTTAAGAGCTGTGGCTGATTCTTGTGCTGTTTTCGAAAGGTGTCTCTCTACTGAACACTGAATGGAAGTACAAATTATCAAAAGTGTTTACTACATATGGTAGAATATTTTTTTGGAAAACCATTCTCCTCTGCCAACCGTTTTTATCTACATTAGATGGAAATCTGAAATGTAGTTATATAATAAAAATAAAATATATAGGTACGTTTGATAGGGTGCAATACTATCGATATGATGTTTGACAGGATCGATGTCAATCCATAAACTTCAAGATCCAGGTTGCAAATTGTTACAATTCACGTAGGTATTTATTGTTATCTAAATTTAAATCCTTATTCATCTTACTCATTCATGTGATAAAACTACATGATATTTCTCATATATTAGTGCAGAAAAACTATTGAAGCAATTATGAAATCATGTATTTATACAGTGCTAAACTTTGGTGGTACTTATTTGTATAATGTGAAATTACGTGGGTTTTTTAAATTTTTTGATGCAGGAACTCTAGGTAGGAATAGTTTCCTCCATTGACTGGTGAACGCACAACATTTTTGTAACGAGCTTAGTATGTTTAATGTATAGATAATTATTTATTGGTGATTATATTTTATATGTTTCAATCTAAACACAAAGCAAAATTTAATCAAATTATAGAATAGCTCATGATTCTTATAAGAATCTGCTTGGTATCATAACTCAAATGACAAGGCAATATTGTCGATAGTCAAAACGCACTCGAAATCATGCAAAGTTTTGTAGAACAAAGGTAAAAACTTCATATCCACTTACCTGTAACTTCGAAGACAAAAAAGTATGTCACTAAGCACAAACTGAGAACAATTTAATAAACAATATCCATTGTATATTGCACAAATCACCACACATGCACGAGTTGATTTTATTAAATCCGATTGCGATACGGACCCTACAGCGATGGAAAATCGCAAAGCGTTTCAATTTGACATAGTCGCTCGACTCGACTCGCGCTAGGCGCCCCACCGCTACTCCCCTCCACGTGCGTGACAGTTGTAAAATGACATTTCTGCTGAACGCCGATTGGCTGGCTGTCAGTGCCAGTGCAAAGACAATGTAGGTAGGAGGTACCATGTACACCAAAGAGTAGTTTACTATTGTACTTTTGTCGATATTGACAGTGACAGCATGTCGTTATTGTTTTTAATATGGATTTTACTAAACACATTTAGCCAGCTTAACTCCAAATCAACAACAACATCAAATTTTACTAAATGCAACAGCATCAAATTTTACTAAACACATTTAGTCAGCACGAATCTACTAGATATTATTATTTTATGCTCAGAAGTGCTATTTTTTGAAAAGTGGGACATATTTGTCGAATGAAAATCGTTCGATATCGTACAAAAATCCTTCGTTAATGAACAAAACCGTTCGTTTTCTACCAAAAATTTGTCGACTCGCCGAATTTGCGTGAGTCACACTTTTCTGGGCTTCTGCTTGTGAACTTTTCCCATTCTTGGGGTCGGGCGACCTTGTCCGTCTTTTACACACTGCACGATCTCCATCGAGCCCTCGTGGAGTGCAGACTGCCCCTGCTTCAAATTTTTTTCGATAGTCCATAAGCGTCTTTATTAACATGTTGAGGGCAAGCTTAACAATATGATCCTCAGTGTCTGATTCTTTAGTCATGCGTTCTTTACTTCGCTATGAAGAAGACATCCGTTTATTTGTTATTGATAATTAGAACCTACCTATGTTACAGAATACATAGATACTATAGGTACTTTTGGGTAGTTAATTTTGCTGCTTATGATGGCTAAGTCCGATAAATATCTAATCTATTAGGGAAGTTAGTTTGCATAACTCATGGTAGAGACACATACCATAAAATACTTTAAATAGGTGTAGGTACTTTAAATATGGAACCGCCTAGGCCTCTGACGTGGTTTTCTTAACAACCACCAAATGGTCGGGCCATTTGGTGGTTTAAAGTGCTTTACTCGTAACGGCTTAACGTGCCTTTAGAACAAAGAGCATCAAAAATAAAACGTTCTTTCTCAATGATTGCGGATGAGAACGGCTATTCTTGCGCCTTTAAAGATTTAGTCGAATGCGAGATTTGTCGAAAAACAATAGCGGACGTATCTACTCGTATATGTATGGGTTTCTGTAGTTAGTCGTAATGTTTTTTCGAGAAATCTTGAATTCGACTTGGCGTGAGAATCGGCCCCCAGTTGATCCTAGCCTGCAGTGTCCTTTTAATGTCAAGCATTCAAACAAAGTGTGCTACCCGTGGGAATCGATCCCACGACCTTCCGGTCTAAGGCAAACGGTTAAGTCACTGGACCAAGGAGGCAGAGTACCGTCACGATGTAAACAAGCTGGGCTGGTGACATACAACAACTAGACTACAGAAAAATAACTTTACTTCTCTCCCGTTCCTGAATTTGATTTTGCTATTTCATGAGAAAAATTTACCCCTTATTTATATTTCATTTATCATAATAAAATATACCAAAGATTAGCATCGATTTTAGTGTAAAATGTCTAAGTAAATCCTACCTAAGTGCGGAAGATTTGTCAAAGTCTATGTAAGTATCTAACAATAATCTTTAGCCGGGGATCGAACCCGGTTTGATATTGTAGATACGGAATACTTGCTGAGCTAGCTGATGAGATGCCTACTTTTTACAGGAGTTGAAGTAGGTAGGTAGTTAAAGAAATGAGAAACATATCCTACCCCGTACGATTGGAAATACGTAGTATTTATTATGGGAAATACTGATCGTATAGAAATCATTCATAAAAAAATAATGGGCGATATTTCGTCTTTGTTAGACAGATTAGTCCGACTTAAAATCCAGTCTAAAAAGTACAATTGTATGGTGTGGTGTGGTGAGCCAGATCGGGCAGAGAGGTTGGTATCTGTGCTGTGGTTGTGTCGTGCGGCCTGGGCGGGCGGATGCGCATGCGCACACTGGGCGGCAGTGGGAGGCAGTGGGCGGCGCGTGCGCAGGTCGGCGCAAGTCAGTCCGCGCGCGCCGCTGCCATGGCTCGCTGGCTGGAGCCCCTGCTGGCGCTGCTGCTGCTCGCCAGCGCCGCGTCCGCGCGCAAGTCGCCCGCCTCGTCCAAACAGGAGCCCCAGATCGAGGAGGTCACCGCCAAACAGCTGGAACGAGTGCTAGAAGACAAGGATTTCGTCGCGGTGTACTGGTGTAAGTCCGCGACCGGCGCGTCTCCGGTTAATTTTGCGAACTTGCGGCTGGCCGCCCGCCAGCGGCCGCGGGCCGTGTCGAAACGTCTGCGACGGCGCCCGTCCAAATGGGTTATCTCGGAGTTAATGATCTTCGGACGGGCGAAGCGAAGACCGCTTCGGCGGACTCGAGCATGATATTTTAGAAGCGAGCTGCTCGGATTTACGAATTATGCAACCGCGGAGACAATAAAACTTGACCCGGCTCTTTGGCCGACGCGCGACCTAAAATGGCGCCGAGTCTCGCTTCCCTCGGTTCCCAAGAAGCTGGCTTCGCCAAGGTCGCAGGCGCCTACGCTCGCGCCTGCTATGTGCCGCATGTGCCTCTGAAATAGACTGATATTACGTGGTATCGGCATTCCGACTATTCTCTTTTGTCGCCAACCGAGACTGCAATCTGTTCGTAGCCACCATGGAAGTGCGGTTCGCGAGTGTTGGCTGCGAATGTCAAATGTGAGCGATTCGTCAGTTCATTAGTTATCTTGTCGGACAAAGCTATCTATATCCGTTGCCGCGTCTGTTATGCACGTCTGTCTCACTCATTCGAAGGATGTAGTGAATTGGAGTACTGGTCTAGGTAGACACAATAAGTGCAATAAATCTCTGTCACTCTTGCATGAATGTCTGGCCTGAGACATAATTATTAGATGCAAAATATTTAGAGAAAATAAAAATAGGTACTAAGTTGAAAAAAATATTTTTGGTTTTTGATAAATGGCGATCAACATTCAACAACGTAAACAAAACAAGACAAACAAATCAGGTGTTCCTTGCATATGAACAAAACACTTGAACAGTAATTAAAACCGATCTGAAATTAAACCGAATCTCTCTATACGATTTTGTCAATAATCAGTGGAATCTAAAATAGCATTTTTATCGTTTTGTCGTTTCATCCAACAAACAATTTTGTAGTTAATTGGAACACAAGGAAGACGAAAAAGCCTGTGATGTAAGAATAGTTCTAAAGGCATCCAGACCTAGTTAGTCTAGTTACAACAGTAAGCAATTTGCTCTCTGTATTTTCATAATCCATTTCATACAGCTTGATAGAGTTACCATCGTAAAACGTACAAAAATACACCTAGTATTTGTTACAAAAGTCATAATTACGAAAATGTTCCGTACAACTGTTTCAGTTGGAGGTCTTCCAAACGCGAGAATGTTATTAATTCCTGGATTAATGAAAAATGCTACATTCTCACTAAAAGAATAGATGTTAAAAACTAAGATTCGTGTATTGCAGACGCGACGTTAAGACGCGCACATTAGCACCGTCTCTTACTCAATTTTGATAGATTTTTATAGCTTCTGCTTTCAAGTTATGGCTTTAAATGTTCTATATTAATTTTGACCAGTACCTACTTGGCCGCTCGGTCGTTTGCCTCACTTAGATCCTCTTTTGTGCACGAGACAGGTAGGACACGAAAAAAGTTGGGCTTTAAACTGCACCATTTTTCAGCTGTACCTATCCAGCCTTCTAAACTTAAGCCGGGTCTCCTGCGACCGTATTTTGTGTTTGCAAACACCTAACATCGAACATTTTACCAAATGTGAAAAAAAATTACAAAACTGTTTGGTTAGTTACAAGCATCAAATTCGTGTCTCCTACGACCGGATTTTGTGTTTGCTAACACCTAACCATAGATTATTAATTGGTCTCGTAGCGCCGCGGAGACCAATTATTAATCTAAGCACCTAACATTGAACAGAATATGAGCTGTTTGTTATGTTGGCTACAAACGTCAAAATATGTTATCCGCGGCCGACGGAAAACATCCCCGCGTTCGCCTGCAAGCCTGCAGGGGGAAATTCATTTCATCGCATATTTCGAACATAAAGGTTGTCTTCTCAACTGATGATGTCGAATTTGAGAAAAATAAATATGTCAGAGCTTAAATATCAGATTAAATGGCTCATTGCATTTAATGGTTTTAAATAATGTGATTTATTTTCTTAAAACCTACTGTGTTTTGGTGGATCAAATGAATAATTAAAGCCCAGCATACTTCTGCAATAGTAATTGATAACCGTTGCTTAGTAATTCTTAAGTGATACATAAGGCTGGTGTAAGAATCTCCAGTAGCTAAAAACGCAGTGACATCAAGAGTCCTATTTTTGAAATCCATACTTCCACACTATCCATACTTCCATATCCTTACTTGCATACTCCATAATAATATTATAAATGCGAAAGTCTGTCTGTCTATCTGTTAGCTTTCACCGCCAAACCGCTAAACGGTTTTTGATGAAATTTGGCATGAACATAGTTGAAGACCCGGGGTCAAACATAGGCCTATATATATATTAACGCAGGCGGAGCTGCGGGAAACAGCACATATTTCGAATGAAAATCATTCGATATCGAACAAAAATTATTCGACACGACGATTTTGCGTGACTTAAACTTTCAAAAATAGTACTCCAAGTTTCATTTCTGGCAATATTATTGTCAAAAGGTTTATTTCATAGTTAATTTCTGAGCAACGAACAAAAGATTTCAGTCCAAATCTTTCTTTCACTTGTAATTCTACGTAAATATTGTAAGTACGTCGCTGCAGATAGGGTCGAACACGAAATCGGTTTCTTTTTCTTCTTGTATGTTAAATAATTTCTACATCATCGACACAACAGCCGTATTCTTAAGCATAACCCTAAGAACGTCCTTCACTCAAACTCATTGGAGGAAGTCTTATGGAAGTCCTCGAACTTTCCTTGAAAACGATATTGTTAGTTGGTTATTTGAGCAAACTCCAATGAAGAACGACACAGGTTATATAAACAATCCAAACCACAAAAATTTTAAAATACAAAGAAATAGAGTAAAAAAAGAAATAAAGTAAGTAGATACCTAAAAAACTGATGTAGAACTATATTTATTTCATTTCAAGGAGGCCTCAAGGTACCTCTCGACCAACGTTATATTTGACAGTTCGTTACTCACCTCCAATGAGGAATCTCTTCAAGTCAAGAAAGCTAGTGTCGACTAATCATACCAATGAGTTGGAGTAAGGTTGAGTCGAGTTTGAGCAAACGTTTAGAATACCCATATTCTAAACGTTAGTCTAAGTTCAATCAAGTCCAATCAATGCAACGAATATTCATGTTGCTCGCGCATATTCGTTGCTCGGTGTCTAAGTCTTAGGGTAAGTCTCTATTTGGCACTTCTTTGTTTGTAAATTCTTTATTGTACCTCATTTTGATAGAGGAACCTGAGGCTGTGTCAGATGCCTTTAGGCAGCCTGAAAAATGTTTGCAGTGTTGGCCACTACACACCTCGAGTCATGTTCCTGTTGGTCTGGTTTCCCTGTAAAAGGGTTACGGAGGTCAGACGGCAGTGACTCCATTGTAATTACCAGTTCCGCCAAATCTAGGAGCATGACTTACAGCGTACCCTAGGTTCCGAAGCGTAAGCTGACGACGCAACTAGGAATACACGCTAGGATGATGATGATTTTGCTAGAGAAACCACATGTTTATGTTCTTTTTTGACAGTGAAACAGGCAGAGATAGGAAATCACGTGGCTAAACTTAATTAATATTTTAGTGAGTCTGGTGACAAACTTGTGTTTATAACTTATGTGTAAATACGTTACAGTATTAGATAATAGAACGGTCTAAGCTGATTGATATTAAAAGGTACCAGTTACAAAACTATTGTTGTTGACAAGAACACAACGACCCTTTTCTAATGTCAGCCACGGAAAGACTCGTAATCAAAAAGCCTAACTATGTCCGGCTTTATCCGGACGCCTGGCAACGCTAGGCTTAGAGATGGCATGTTTTTATAAAAACAATTTGTGAGTCTGAGCTTATCGACATGTAAAGAAGAATATTCTATTTATTTGTTTCTTCACAATTCCAAATTGCATCCAGAACTGGTTTAGTAGGCATTCAGTACGAGCTGTAAGATGTGACTGTAATCATTTCGGTGGGTCTAACCAGAACTAATTATTTCTTGTGAATACTACTAAATAACACAAAATCATAGAGCCGCATATTGATCGCTGCTTGCTTATTGGCAGTGTCACCTGGGTCGTTACGTTATAGTTGCTAGGAAGAAGTTGTTTAGTAAAAGGGCTAGCTTGCTAATTACATAACGTTTTCGACAAAATTAAGATCTGTCCTTATGATATCCATACGACTAAAGCGCCTGTTGGTTTTGATAAAACTACTTGTTGGATTAGTCACATAAAAAGCTAGGTGTAGTTAGTAGAATAGAACTTATGGATTTTTGTTGAAGTTTTTCAAGTTTGAACACTTTAATATTAACCATATGAATCAGAAACACTGAAAATAACTGAAACATTGGGCCGATGTTTGCGTAAGTGGTATTTATAAAATATTTTTATTACGAATATAACCGTTTTGTGCACGACATGGTGTACGTACGTTACATTCTTACAGCATCAAATAGATACACAACCACAAGAATGAATGCATTTCTTACAAGATCTAATTCAACGAAAACTTCGTAGATACCTAATATTATCCACACTAATGTCCGGTACTAACTCCATTTATAAAGTAACTAGCTGTTTCCCGCAGCTCCGCCTGCGACAAAAAGTAGCCTAGGTTTGACCCCGGGTCTTCAACTATATTCATACCAAATTTCATCAAAATCCGTTCAGCGGTTTGGCCGTGAAAGCGTAACAGACAGACAGACAGATACACAGACTTTCGCATTTATAATATTAGTTAATATTAGTATGGATTCACTTTTGGAGTTTATCAGGATTAATAATTATAGTAAATACATAAACATCTGCCACTCTTTTGAGCAAATTTAAACTTTTTTTCTACCCGTGTTTTACATCTAGTAAGTGGTCTATTTTCGCTTACATCAATTTTTGTCACGATCATCTCAATGATTTTTCAGCTGCCCTTTATACCATTAAGTGGCTTTGGAGCTCAATAACATTCAGCTTTTTGACCTGCCTGGTTGTCCTCTTTTGAGCATCCCATATAACCTTGTTGCAATTGGTGAGATAGCAACCACAAAACACTGTAGTAAAGTTCGGATATAATAGGTGAAGTCATTATTGGAACTGAACACTAGTTTGAAACTTTTTGACGCACATTGCCAGAAAATCAATTTAACGTACATGTTTCCAGCAGTGTAACAGCCATACTCACAATATTTAAGATAACTAAAGCAAATTCTGCGAACTCAAACAAAAATTGACCCGTAAAGAAAGAATTTTCGAATTATATGTTTAAAAAGTTGCTGTAAATCAATAGTAATGAGGAAAAATTTTTGCCTCTATTAAAGAATTGTTTTGAAGTTTGAAGAATTCGTACCAGTAGTCATTCTAACACAGCTAAATATTTGTGTGTCTTTGTGTTAATTGCCTTTTGCTAAAATCGTTAATATGTAACAAGTAAGCACATTTTCATGCACAAAATTGGACTTTCCTTTGAACCTTGGACAAAGGCTTTGCCCGCTTTGCACATTTTAGACTCCGTGGTCTACGTTTCTGCCTTGCGATCCGAAAGGTCGTGCTTTCGAATACTATAAGATAGCCAACTATGTACAAGTTTTCAATCTGCCTAAGGACAGGCTAGACTCTGACATCTTAGTCATAGTGTTAGTTGATAAAGAAATTGAATGAATATTAATATTACTCCAGATGACAAGTTTACTTAAATTTTAGTTCATTCCGTGCATTGCATATAATTAGGTGTTGAATCGTTTTTTGAAGACGATAAAATATGCTTGACCCATAAGAACGAACTGTTTTAGACAGTTTTCACGTGGAAATTAACATCCAACTTTTCAACTTCAATTCTGTTGCTCGCATTTATTATATTGCCCACTGCTGTGGTAAAATACAAAATAAAAATTATTTACGGCAAATAAAAAAATTGGATACATTTTCATATACCATTAGCACTAACATACGCCGCGAGCAAGTTATAACGTCGTCAATATAGGTAAACCTTCACGAAAATTTTCTTGTATCAAGAATGTTTTTCGCTTAGAACAAACCACTATTGTTTACAGATCCTAGGTAAAGCTACAAACTTCCCTGGAATAAACCTAACAGTAATAAATATGCCAGGAGTTGACAAGTTATTTTACACAGGCGGTTGAAATGCAGAGAAAAGCGTTGCACAACACTAGGCACGAAATTCCCAAGTTGTGAATGAAATTGGGTCGGACGATACAGAACAACGCTTTGCGTTAAAATAACCAGTGATACTCGTATTAGACCAAATTGAACGACTTCTTTTCCAGAAACTTTGTAATATGGTGTTGTGGCATATATGGCATATTTCTTTAAATATGCCCTGTAATATACGTAATATAGTTTAAAACCGGAAGGCTTTGAATATCTGACGGTTCTATCCAGTGAGAAAGTTCCGTTTTACTTTCTATTGGTTTCGAACTTCGGTTCTTTCTAACGACTTTGGAGTTGTAGTATTTTATTGAGAGGCAGTTCTTAATGTTCTACTACACACTATGATGTCAAAAGCCTTTCTGGACATGAATTGGTAGCATTAGTAGCATTTTTATCTTCAGAAGCCAAATCGAGACTAGTGTGTGGCGATTTGGCTTCTGAATGATGTTTTAAGGCAGCCTAAAAAATTCGTATTTTGGCGGCTCAAGATCCGGTTGCCCCATTTTTTCTGTAGTAAGGGTCAGATGGCAATTCATTATAATAACTTGTGTTACCACATGGCAGTACAGGTATATCCTGTCCTGTGGGTATACTATCTGTGTTTAGAAGTCATCATCATCATTTCGTGTAGGTTACATTGTCAATCGACCGTGTACACCGGTGTCAGAGTTGTTCGGAACCGTATCTCGGCCTCTGACGTGGTTCCTTTAACGACCACCAGATGGCAGCCGGGACCAATGCCTTCCGAAGCACGGAATCATGTGCGTTTAGAAGTGCAAACTGGGGACGCAACTGAAAATGCTAGAACGATGATGAATGAACAAGGCATTGCTAGTTTCATTAAATATTTTAAGACAATAGAAAACCTGCGAATGTAGTCAAGATTTTCATTAGCTGAAGACAGAAGCACGTGGTATGTTCATAATTTTCGGATAACAAAATTAAGATTTTCTTATTCATTGATCCTTCACTGCTAAGGATCAAGACCACAAATAAGATTGAGAAAAATACTAGTCTTCGAAGTTAACTGTTGAGGACACCAACCAGTTAAGATGAGAGAGAAAGTTGTATAATATGGTTATACTATTCACAGGTAATAAATATTTGTCTATTTTTTGCCAAAGACCCCCAATGTCAAGCTCAAGAACGTTTTCAATGTTAAACAGAAACATAACAAATTCGAAGAACTCATGGTAAGTTTTCCTAGGAATGCCGTAAATAATTATTGCCAAACATTACAATCGAACAATATGTTAGTATGAAAATGTAATAAATATCAGAATATCGTAAAATTTCGGATTTATTGTCATTTTACTAGCTTTTTACTAGGCTCTCGAAATATACGCGGGCAAAGAGTCAAAATCCGCATTGGAGAGACTTGTAAAGTAACAACTGAGGATAGATAAGGTCATGCATGATGATTGAGCAAATTTTTCAAACAAAAAGAATATGTCGGAGGGAGACATCGACGTCACGGAGTGCGGCTGGGTAATAGAAAGCCGATTCAACAAATTCGATCGCTAGATTAAAGATAAGTATGGGGCGCCACTCCTGATGAAAAAGATAAATCAACAGTCCGCTGGGTGCTAGGTTCGTCTTGCATAGAATTAGATTTGGGGAAACGTTTTACCTCACTAAATCGGTTTCAATAGAATCTAATAACAACCGACGATCAGACTATTTAAAATTTTCTTTGCTGGATGTTAATGAAATATGGTACCAACGTTACCGCGTCTACAAATCTGGACTAAAAATCCATACTTCCATACAAATATTATAAACGCGAAAGTCTGTCTGTTACGCTTTCACGGCCAAACCGCTGAAAGGATTTTGATAAAATTTTGTACCAATATAGTTAGTTAGATCGGGGGTCAAACATAAGGAGCTGCGCGAAACCGCTAGTATTTTATATTTAAGCTCTACGTGTAGCATTTACATATTTTCTCTTACAAAAAATAAACAGTTTTCAATTATCTTTGCTGCAGTCTAGTTTTTAATTCTTTTATTGTACTGTGTGCAAAGAAGTGTTAAATAAATAAATAAGGTAGTTCTATCGATCGTTTATACTTTTGGAGTCAGGCAGGGATGTATTTTAGGCCCTATACTTTTTGTTTTTTAGATTTTAATTTCTTTCCTTTTTGTTTACCTTTATATTTCATTGTCACCCTTTCGGGACAAAAACGACTAATATGACTTAAAGAAGGACGTGAATTTCGGGCAGATATAGTCCAATGGGACTAACCATGAACTACAACTCTCATAACACTAAAGTCTCGGATACGCCTGGTCTATTTAAAATATATCAAAGAGAGATTAATCATGCAAATCTGTTCATAGATCGCAAGGAAACAAAAGACATATCAAAACCAAAACTCTGCGAACGAAATTCAACAGCTTTTAACATGAGATATTACAAACACAGACGCTAACAACTGCTTAAGTAATTTGGTATGTCAAATCTTTAACGCACCTTTGGTGGATAGTACCGCGCGTGATGTAACTAAGAATTTCCATACAAAATACTAATACAGCGACTGCGCTTAACAAATCTCAAGGTATAGACAAAGTTCCTTGACCTTATCGAAGAAGAAGACAGAAGTATGTGTAACAAGTTGGTTGGCGGAAGCTTGCAATATAATTTTGTAAGTGCTTGTAACTTTAACTTCCGCAAAGTTACGTCTGAATCAATTAATAGAAGTATGTGGTTTAGTAGTATTGTCTTTATTATAGATGCAAGAAGTTGCGTCACGTGTGACAAGGTACTGGAGGAGTTGGAGAAAATCGACGACGACACCGACACGTTTGGCGTCGACTTCGTGAAAATCAACGACAAGAGGCTCGCCAAACAGTATGGCATCACGAAATTCCCCGCCCTCACGTACTTCCGTGAGAAGGAACCGATTATTTACGACGGTAAGAGCCTCTTTTGATAAACCATGAGTAAATTACCTTCAAATAAAGACAGTTTGCTTCCTATTGAAATTTTGTTTTTTGTGGTATTATGACATGCCAACCTGATGAAAATGGTATGCCATAGACGTTCTAACATAACTGTGAAATTACGAAAAAAATCGTAGGTAGGTAGTAGATTTTGCCTAAGAATATAATATTAAGAGAATATCTACGTTAAACTTGGATAAATGACAACTAACCTAGCACTGTTATAAATCATGGACTCTTAAGTCTGCTTCGGAAAAAGATTAGGGTTAAAAAAAACACCAATTTACATTATCAACATATTTAAATCCATCTTCCATTTCATTTCTTTTATCTCTCGATGTTGACTGACTTGCAAATTGTAAAATGTATTTTTCATAACAATTTTCTATTGGACTAAATTAATGAAAAGAAATTTCCCGGTTATACTGTAAGCTCTATTGCTTCTGGCCTTGAGGTCCTTTTCCCCCAAGGGCATTGAGATTTGGCAATAGGTTTTATCTGTATGCTTGTGATGGTTAATAAAGATTCATCTACATGATAATATTCGTAAAACATAGAAATAGCAAAAGAATCTTACAAACAGGCATCTAACAAATGTTTTCAAGATTAGTCAAGTTGTTTATATTGCACTAACTGAAGTAAAACAGTCAGTAGTAAATTCTAGTAAAAGTCTACATCCCATCATTCCATCGTCACTTTCTGACATTCATTGGGTGTTCTATTCAATTTTAGTTAGTTTCTAAATAGTTTTTCGCTTCTGCCAGCCGTTGCAATCATAAATTTGAAGTTGTTTTCTCACCACAGTCACAGAATAGGTAATACTGCCACAGTATTACTTAAAGACGAAAATGAGATAATTTAACATGGAAAACTTACGTTGATATTGTAATGATTTCTCTTCACTAAAACTGAAGTCCGTTGGACAGACAGAATTTTAGTATTTTATTACATTCAGAATGAAGTCATTTATAGGTATTATATTTATACATATTATTATGAGAGTGAAATTGGTAGGTATAGTGCTGGCTTGACATCACTGTTAATGACATGCAAGTCACGACATGATGCAAGTGAATGAGCATAAGAAGGAAAGGGTGAATCTGAATGAACTAATGAAGGATGCAACGAGGAAACACTGAGATGAGAGAGAGATAGGAAAAACTACTGATTAGTAGTTTGAGAATAAATTGGTATTATATAGTTATAAAAACTTATTGATTTTAACCTCTTTTTAGGAGATCTCATGGACGAAGAAAGTGTCCTGGATTTCTTGACGAGTTTAGAAGCTATGGACCTTCCAGATCGGATAGAGGAAGTCAACCAGAAGATCCTTTCTAAAATCATCGAGGACACCAACTACGTCGCCGTTCTCTTCTGTAAGCATTACTTTCGCTTCTTCCGTTTTCTGTTCTTCGTAGATTTTATCAGCTATTGTGGTAAATTACGGCAAATTTTCTGAACTAACACTTTAGCCTTTGGGCGTGTACATTCTTTTACTATAGAACTGTCAAAATTACAATAGAGTTAGTTTTCTCTGTTGCCTTTACTTTTCGTAAATAATAAACATTGAGAAGTTGTCTGTACATTGTGCCGTTTGTTTTGACTGTGTTTTTGACGTAGGTCCTGATCACAAAAGTTGCGGCCCTTCAAACAGTAAGTAAGATTCACAGCTGGCGGCATGCCCCTCTTAATGTCGATTTCGCTGTATTCTTCTAGCTTGTAGTATGTAGAATAGTATTTGTTTAATTTTATGTTACAGACGAGTTTTTCGATTCCATATTGCGAACGTAGTATTTAGCTTGATTCGGTATTTAGCATTGGCATTTTACTATGCAGAGTCCATTGTAATTAAATGAACTATCGGTGATAAATTTGGCAAATTAGATATCTGGCACGGATACAACATATCAAATTAGCGTGACTCATAAGACATGTATCAATAATGTGCGCTTACTAATAACATTCCCTTTTACTACTCTAATATTAGGATCACAATCATCAGGTAGCTTCATTTGATTTATTTTTATCTTAGAAACAAGTGCTATAGTCTGGATTTCTATTTCGAGAGTTGAATGTAAGTCAGTTACAGAGCCACGGTTTATTTCGTCTATCCGATGTAAGGGAAAGCCAGAATCAAAAACGCGTTTGTATTATCGGGCCGTGAGGCGAGCTATTTCAGCCGCGCTATTTACGTCTTGCCAGCAAGCCGGGATTGACGGACCGACCTGTCACGGCTCCGACGTCAACCATACATTCTCTCTCCTTAACGACAGATACATATCTATCAATATACAATCACTCAAAAAATAGACTTCTGATCAATATTACTAAAACCCTAGATTTTAAAATTTTAAGCTAGATATAGGTTGACCTTGACCTAAATATTTGGTAGAATTGAAGTCTACTGCGCACAAAACAGCATGTTGTCATAATAAAATAGTTTGTTTAGGCTACGTTATTGCGACTTATTATGACCGTTAGTACGATGTTAACATTCACCTGTTTGTCATGAACCATAGAATAGACCCCTGTACAACATAAAAATATTTTCGTAAACAGTTGTGATAACAATAAAAATCCCGAGATAAAATATTTATTGATCCCTATTTAGGTTTCAAGTTGTTTTCGTTTGTAAGCAAATATTATATTTTTGAATGTTTGGAATGCAACACGTAGTATATCCCGCTTTTATTATTGTATTTATGTACTTCGTACCGGCGAAGAATTTATTGTATACAAATGCACTAGACACACAAATGATAAGCCACATTGCAGTAATAATAAAAATGCACGACACAGCTTTACTGATACACGCATTTAACTTTCTTTAACACAATCAAACCATCTAAATACTGCACTTAATTAACTGCACTGCTTCTTTCCTAGAAGCGTGAAAAGGCACATTAATACACAAAACATGTCAGTGACATGACTTTTTAAAAGTGTTTAGATTGTAAAACATTTGCCTAAAACGTTTCAGACAAGCCTGAATGCAAGAAGTGTGCAAAGGCTCTTCAAGAGCTGGAAAACATTGATGATGAGGCTGACCAGCTCGGAATCGGTTTTGTAAAGATCCACGACGAGGAACTGGCCGAGGAGTACAGTCTTGGAGACTTGCCCAGGCTGGTGTACTACAGGCATCAAATACCTATTATCTATGAAGGTACGAGAGTCATTTTACGGTTACTGACGTTGAATTACGAAAGAGTAAGCGTGATTCGGTCATGGTAGGACTTGACGGTGTAATATTCTATTGTAACGAAAATTATAGATTCTAGTTACAATGTTCCGTAAAGTTAATTGGTAATAACTAAAAATTTGAAAGAATAGTAAAACCAGTTATGAATAAACTTCACAATCAATCAAAGAGACTTTCAAATGTAAATGTTGCATAGCGGGTGTTTGAATTTTCATTTTAGCTGCTGTTTACATTTGTCATAACATTGAATGGTAATCGTAAAATATTGTAGGCGAGCTGAGCAGAGAAGAGGACGTACTGGAGTGGCTCATTGCCAACAAGTCCACCGGTGATGAGGAGGATGTCATAGAAGACGTCACCGCCAAGACCTTGAATACCCTCATAGGAAATGTCGATAACCTTGTCGTCTTGTTCTGTGAGTTTCTTTTTTTTAAATATTTTATAAATAGCCCTGAAGTGATTGTTATTACGACATTGTTTAAATTTATTTTTATTTGGTGATACCAGACTACTTGTTAACTTAGCTTAATTTTCAATGATTTTATGCTTTCTTACATGCACTCTTGTGTATCTAGAGCGTAGCAACGAAAAAAATTAATGAATGCATTAAAGTTAACAGTAAAATAAGAAAACTTAATAGGATAATTTACCCAGTGAATATTCGATATTTCGATGATTACTATATTAGTATCCTGAGATCCACTGGTGAATCGTAGGAGTGGATTAAAGTGGAAGGAGGGTTAGAAGAATTCTGATTAATGTAAATAATTTAAACATAATTTTCTTTATAACCAAATGTATTAATATTTCAGACGATCACGGTGAAGATGACTCCATGACCGTGCTTGCTGAGCTCGAAAAGATAGATGATGACTGTGACCGCCACGGCATCCAATTCGTCAAAATTGACGACGAGAAAGCTGCTAACTCATTTGGTATCGACAGTTTACCATCTATCGTCTACTTCGAGAAACAGATTCCTAATGTTTACGACGGTAAGATTATTTCAGCAACACATAAACATCTGGCGATATTACTTTGTATAGAGGTTTATCACAAGTCTGATGCGCTATTTTCAGGTGATCTTGAAAACGAGGAGGAGATCTTGGAATGGCTCGTCTCGCAGTTGGAGAAAGATGAAATAGAAGATGTTACTGATGAAATGTTAGACCGTCTGATCAAAGATGGAAAAACAGTTGCTGTATTGTTTTGTATGTATTTATTTCTCAAATGGATCTCCAGACTTGATAATATTCCAAACATTATCACATATTTTTGTTCTTGCAGATGATAACAACGACCGTAAATCGCAAAAAGTTTTGAATGAACTTGAAAATATTGATGATGAATGTGACCAACTGGGCATTGCATTTGTAAAGATTGACAATGATGATGAAGCTAAAGAATACGGTATCGAAAAAGTTCCGACACTTCTGTACTTCGAAAAGGGTATCCCTACGTATTATGAAGGAAACTTAGAGGAAGAAGAAAAAGTACTGGCATGGCTTAGATATCAAGCCGAGAGTGACGAAATTGAAGATATCACTGACGAAATGCTGGACCTCATCATTGAAAAAATGCCTTACGTCGCCGTGTTGTTCTGTAAGTATTTTTTGTCACTTGACTCGGCCTTAACATTGGACACTTTGTTTGAAACAATGCCAAAATTATTTTAACTACCTCACCTCATCGAAATTGTTTCGAATTCTATTCGACAATATTATTAATGTAAACTACTCTGTCAAGAACTGACATATAAATGAAATACAGTCTTTCGAATTTATTTCAGACGACAAAGACCAAAAGAAGAGTCAGAAGATTTTGGCTGAACTGGAAAACATAGATGATGAATGCGATCAAAATGATATCGCTTTCGTCAAAATAGATGACGATAAAGAAGCTAAAGAGTATGGCATTGAGACAATCCCGACAATGGTCTTTTTCGAAAAAGGTATTCCACACATCTATGAAGGTGACTTAATGAAAGAAGATGAATTACTCGGTTGGCTACTCCACCAAAAACGACACAGTGAAATTCCAGAAGTAACTGACGAGATGATGGATAAGCTTATAGACACTACACCGTACTTAGCCGTAATCTTTTGTAAGTATAATCTTTTATTTTGCAAAGTTTTTGTGACAAAATGGTGGATAAAGAATTATGTTTAATTACAAATTTAATTTTCCAGATGACAAAGATGACAAGCAAGACATTAGAATTCTTAATGAGCTCGAAAACATTGACGATGAATTAGAAAAAGAAGGCATCGTTATTGTAAGAATGGATAATGATGAGGAAGCTAAACAGTTCGGTATTGACCATCTGCCTACGCTTGTTTATTTCGAAGAAAACATCCCAGCCATTTATGAAGGAGATCTTATGAATGAAGACGAAGTATTAGAATGGCTTATTGAACAAAAGAACAGCGCGACGATTGAAGAAGTAACAGATGAAATCTTGACTGATCTTATTGAAGAACATGAATATGTGGTGGTCTACTTCAGTAAGTATTTCTATCTCACAAATTAAATTATGTTTACCTTGCAGTTAAATTATAAATACGTAATTTCTAATATCAAATTAAAACAGTACCACAGAATAGATTACACCCTAGAATTTTAGACACGTGACACGTTATTTTGTTTATAGTTAAATCATCGTTCAACAATCATCTTCATTTTGGTTATAGGTGGCAAGTGCGAGGAAGGCGAAGAATGTGACAACATCTTAGACGAGCTTGAAAATATAGACGATGAACTCGATGAAACTGGTATAATTTTCGTCACAACAGAGGACATGTCTCTTGCTAAGAAATATGGAATCAAGACATTCCCTACGCTTGTTTTCTTTAGGAACAGAGATCCTCTGATATACAAAGGTTAAAATTTATTACTTTCTTTGTTCTATATTACATTAAAAAGGTGTTTATTTGCTGATACTGTTGGTACTTTTCTTTTGACAGGTGATATTGAAGATGAAGATGAAGTACTATCATGGTTGACAGATGAAGATACACTCGAGATTCCCGGCAAAATTGAGGAGGTCAACTCCAGAATGTTAGAAAAGATCTTGGAAGAAAACGACCATGTCGTTGTCTTCTTCTGTAAGTTTCACAATAAAATTGTCTGCAATTTTAAACGTGTAAATGAAGTAAATTTATAAATGATTTAACAGTTTCTGGAAAACAAAGGCATGAAGATAATCACTGACATGAAGTCGCGAATTCAAAAGCTCGTAACAGTAGAAATAATAGTATTTCTACCCTACACTATAGAATTTGTCACTGTTTCCGCGGTTAATTTTATTTAACGAATTGCCTAACTATTTTCAGTGAAAATCCTTTTAATTTTATTACAGATAAGGAAGGTGATAAAAAATCACAAAAAATATTAAGCGAGCTAGAGAATATTGACGATGAGTGTGAAGAGAAAGATATAGATTTTGTTAAAACATCTGATGAAGGCATCGACAAGGAATATGATCTACCTGATTTGCCAGCTTTGGCTTTCTACAGACACAAATTCCGTACGATTTACGAGGGAGACTTAATGTACGAAGAAGCTATTCTTAAGTGGGTTTTAGATCTTCTTGATACCCAACCAGATGTAATAGAAAATGTGGACAGAAAGACTTTGAAGGATCTAATTGAAGATGTTGAGCATCTTGCAGTATTTTTCTGTAAGTAATGTTAAAAGTAATGTACATAACATTTAGTCAATCGATTAAATAATTTGTAATATATTCAAATTTTGTTACTTTCTTATAGATAGCGATGATTGTGACACTTGCGACGATATTCTTGAAGAACTGGAAACCATTGATGATGATACTGATAAACATGGAATTCAGTTTGTAAAGTCCAAAGATTCGAAATTGGCATCCGACATTGGCATTTTCAGTTTTCCTGCATTGGTTTATTATGAAACTGGAGTACCAATCATGTACGATGGTAAGTCTTTTTGAACTGTAAGTACATAATTGTAGTAAGCGATGAGCTCTAATATACAACCTACATAATTCAAACAATGTTATACAGTTTGTGTCTTTCGACTACACATTGGATCTTCTAATATTTAGATCAATCTGTATGAGTGCACTTTCTGATAGAACTGGGTATAGTGTGGGTAACATAGTTCATAGACCCTGTCACTGTATAACTTATGGTCGGTGTTCATTGAAACAACTTCTTGTAGTTTTATCAACGACCATCAGATGACAGCCTCGATCAACAGCTAACTTGCCATTAGGGTGAGAAGATAATTCAACAATTATTTGAAAAAATGTTTAATGTTTTATTCCATTTATAGGTGACTTAAAGAACGAAAATAAGGTCCTCCAGTGGCTTGTAGATCAAAAAAGTAAGAATCCACATCCATTTACAAAAAAATTATATTAATTATTTCTCTTTAAGGCAAAAAAAAATGTATTTATTATCTAAAGAAATTCTAAATGTATTACGTGCATGACATCATTCTTGAAACTCTTTATGAAATGTACTTATTTTCGCCTTATATGCTGGATGTTTGAGCTATGTCATTTTGCATGACAGTTACTAATGCCTGCAGGTGAAGATAGACACCGAAAAGCCACTAAAGCTAATACTAAATCGAAGGCCAATGCAGATGGTGATAAGAAAGCCTCGGGGTTTACAAGAACGAAAATTGATGTAGAAAATAGAAACAATGTCCCAAATAGTGACAGAAAAAACATATTAATGTCAAAAATTCTAGACGGCAGTACTAAAGCAAACCTTCGAAAAATTAAAAGTGTAAGGGAAGAGGAAGACGACGATGATGGTAATGATGATGATGTAGAAGACGATGATAATCAAGATGATGACGACGACGATGATGACGACAAAGACGACGACGATGATAATGACGACAATGACAATGAAGATGACGACGACGACAATGATGACGATGACGGCGATGATGATGATGACAATGAGAGACCAAAGCCTAAAATGTTACTAAAATTTAAAAATACTGGTAAAGCTACTTGGAAATCAGTCGGCGGGTTAAAAATTAGATATCCGGGAAGCAAATCTGGCAAAAAAACAATGAAATCAAAATATAACGATGACGACGATGACAATAATGACGATGATGAAGACGATGACAATGACGATGACACAGACGACGATGACGATGATGATGACGACAATGATGATAAAGTTAAATCATCTAAATTGAAAAAAATAATTCAGTTTAGAAATTCTGGTAAAAAAGCTGTGTGGAAGTCAGCTGGGGGGTTAAAAATTAGGTATCCGGGAGACAAATCAGCCAAAAAATTAAGTAAACCTAAAAGTGGTAATGACAATGATGACGACGCCGATGATGCTGATGACAACGAGGACAATGATGACGAGGACAATGACGACGATGATGATGACGATAATGACGAGGACGATGACGATGATAATGATGATGACGATGATGACGAGGACAATGACGATGATGATGATGATGACGACGACGACGATGATGACGACGATGACGATGTTAAAGATGACGACAATGAGGAGGATAATGGTGATGAGGACGACGAAGATGATGGTGATGAAGATGAGAATGAATTGCACAACAAAAAAAAGAAAGGAAGCAGGGTGGGTAACAAAGTTCGGCATACAAAAGATATCCATGATGAAGACGACGATGATGACGACGATGATGATGATGATGATGGAGACGATGATGATGACATAGGTTTCTTTGGTAGAATAAAGCAAATATTTACAGGTAATGAGTAGCATTGAGAGACCCTTGAGATGACCCTGCACGGAGGCCCGGATCCAGTACCCAAGTCACACATCTGCATGGTCAAACGGAACCCGCATGGGTCCTGATTTTTTAGCTGTCGCCTGCAGTCATTCGCGAAGCTTTCCAATTTAAACGTTTTCAATTCTTATTCTTACTAACAATTCATTTAGAATTAATAGCGCATAACAAACAAGCGCATAAAATATAAATATGCACAGTATTAACTCGCAGTTGACTAAAATATTATTGTGATGTTGTATACGGGTATAAACAACAGCTTTTTACTGACTGCAGGCGATCGCTGTTTCTACATTGGATTGGGGGCGAAACCGGCAGTCCCAAAAATGACTTACGAACCATACCAGTGCTGTCCCACTAAAGTACAAAGTCCGACCAAAGTAGCCAAGGCAACGCCGACAAAAGTCACACCCAAGAAACTCGAGAAGGAGAAAAAGCGACCGGAGCCAGAGAAACTGACCAAGGGAAAGAACAAAGCACTCTCCAAGCCTGAAAAAGGTTCCAAAGGAAAAAAAGGTTTATTTGATGAGAATATTTGGTGGTGGTAAATTTGTACCTAGTATTTTTAGAATCGTCTTTGTAATATCTAAACTGATATTAATTTTTAATGCGGCGTGCACGCGTGGCATCAAGTGGACACGAATGTATTATTTGTCGGTCGTTTTCAATCCTTGCTAAATCTGATTTCACCTTTATCTAATAAAATTTGGTCGGTCTAACTTTGCATCGAATTGTCACTGCCATTAACAATGCTAGCTTCCACCTCGTGCCATGTCGTGTCCCTTGATTCCTGCAAGCACTTAACTGGGTTGAATGTTGTAACATGTCGCATATGAACTGTATCTGCATAGTTTTCATTAAACACGTTTAGTTCGTTAATATTTTCTGTAACTTACCAGACTTGCGATACGGTTCATTCACATCAATCCATCTTTTACAAACTATTATGTTAATGGTCAAAAATATGAGGAAACTAAATATTGGAATATTTAGTGATATAAAAACAGATGTACAAATCGTTATTTTCATTGTAAATTTAATTCCAATATTTAGATTTAGAAGTGAGAAGAAACAACTTCAAGGCATTTTTAATTGTATTTTGCCGTGCCATCTTGAAAGACTTATTGTTGTAAGGATTTCATGTTCATATAGAGTTCTAGTCTTCATGGAATCTCATTATTTTGTAAATCAATTACTACACAATTATGATATTTTATTTTCTATACTCAGACTATAATACATACTTGTCTCTTTATATCTAATAACCTGTCTCTTTTTAATACATAAAATGCAGTGCCAGGTTTAACCATCAGGTTTAGAAAATGTTAATTAATGTTAATTTTAGTAATATCAATTTCTCCTATAATTTATTTATTAATACTAAATTAGTCTGGTCGACTTTGGTCATGACTGTTACCTTGTTTATTTAAATATTAAACTATATTTTCTACATTTTGGCATAAATTAGGTCATGATTAGAATGGGCTAGATTAATTAAATTACAACAGTGCTGCCGTTGTGTGACAATATTATAGCGATACGTAAGTTGTATTGTTTGGCCGGAAATTCGCATGGATGTTAATTTATTTTGTTACGTTTAGTTGTTGAGTCGGCGCTGAATATTTTTTGTTAAATAAATACATTTTCTATATTTTTTTTTACTTATTGCTACACGAATGATGTCAGCATGGTATTACCGTAGTTATCCGCGCATGTCATTCTGGATGTGAACTGGTGAGTTTCAAAATGGATGTGGTTTCTTTTCTAATTATTTTTGTAAATAGGAATTTCAGCATGAAGTAACTATGGAACTATTTTAGGAAATCTATTGGATGAATCTGAAGTTCTGGACTGGATGGTGAAACAAAAAGAAGACGAAAGCATTGAAGAAATTGATAGGGATAAACTGTTCAAATATATCGAAACGAAAGAATTTTTGGCAGTAGTGTTTTGTAAGTATTGATTTATACTGAAAAATCTAAATGATACTCATTAAATGATATTACGTGATTTGTAACTAATGCTAACGTTACAGACAAAGATGACGACCCAGGAAGCCCAAGAGTTCTCCGACATGTAGAGCTGATTGACGATGAAGCTTCAGAATATGGCATAAAAATGGTAAAATGTAGCGACCGTCTAATGGCCAAAAAATATGGTTTTCGAAATCCTCCCGGCATAACTTACTTTAGAAAAGGAAAATATATTAACTACGATGGTGATATAGATGATGAAGAAGAAATATTAGATTGGCTAACTAATCCAGAAAATATGGAATTAACTGACCACATTGAAAAAGTAAATAAGAAAATGTTCCAGAAAATTAGACAGACATCAGACTATGTAGCAGTATTCTTTTGTGAGTTCATTATTTCGTTCAATAATTCAATATTCTTTACTGACCCAAAGTAGAAAAGTAGAATTGTCTATTTTATTTGTTTCATTATTTTCTTAGTTTTTTCAGTAGAAGTTGATTCTCGTAAAATGTCATTGATGATTCATCATGTATATTGCTTGTTCTCTTACTCTAATTCCAAATGTATTGCACATATTACATGTTTTAGACAGTAATGACTGCAAACAGTGCCCCAGAGTGCTGGCTGAGATAGAACACATTGACGATGATGCCGACGGTGCAGGAATAAACTTTGTGAAGATAGACGACCGACAGATGGCCAAGGATTATGGTGTATTTGCTCTGCCGGCAGTACTATTTTTCAAACTGGGCTCTAAGGATCCTGTTATTTATGCTGGTAAGTAATTCTTTAAGAAAATTAGTCTTCTCCCTATTTTAAAGGCGATAAATTTGATACGAAGACAAATACAATTTCAGGTGATTTGTATGAAGAACAACAACTATTAAGTTGGCTGCTTACTCAGAAAAATCCTTCAGGTGACGTTATAGAAGCTTTGGAAGGTCAAGATTTATTGGACTTGATTGAAGAATCTAACTCCCTTGCAGTTTACTTTTGTAAGTATTTTCGTAAACAAAGGCTGCTTATATTTACTGCACAACATCTACATTCTTCACTATTGATATAACGATTCACAGCTTTTTTTATGTCACTGTTGTTAACGTATGTTAAACTAAAAATTAAGGCTTTGCGTATTTCGCAAAATGTTTTTCCACGTCAATTATATTTATTTGTACAGTTTTTAAAATTTTACATTCAAAAAATACTAACACGGACCCTGAAACTATGTATAACACATGTTTACTGTTAGCAAAAATATAACAGTCTTGATTTTCATTAGGGAACAAAACGCTATGTGAAATTTGTAATTCGAAAGCTCTAAGAAAGGCAACGAAAAAGAAAGAAAAAGCACCTGAAGATGAAGAGGGGCCGGAGCAAGAGGGTATTTGATATTGGTTTCGATTTCTGGCCAAATATAGGCCTTTTTGTCCTTCCATTTTCATAGATTTTGCGTTAGTATTTTGTGCACGCATTTGCATGATAATCCATAGTTTTAGTATTCAGTTGATCTATACCTTCCAGTTAAGCATTTTTGAACCCATTAAAGGAAATTGAGATATTAATGTGTTTACCCGCCATGAGTTTTCTCCCGTAGTTTTAAATCACTTTGTAGTATATAGTTCCAGAAACAAGTAGCCGCACGTTTGAAGATTGCATTTTTATACCACCTACAAAGGTTTCAATATTTTCATCTATCGGAAGTTTCTGATGATATGTCATTACAGCTTAGTTGGTAATAGATGTGGGCATTTCAGACGGTCCTGATTGCGAGCAGTGCACGGGCATCTTAGAAGAACTAGAAAATATTGACGATGACTGCGACAGACATGGCATAAAATTTGTTAAAACGCAAGACTATTCGATAGCTGAAACTTTTGGAGTTACTGATTTTCCAGTACTGGTCTATTTTGAACAGAATGTGCCAAACGTTTATGAAGGTTCTCTAGCTGAAGAAGAAGAAGTACTGCAGTGGCTTATTACTCAAAAAACTGAAGATCGCATAGAACTAATAACCAGAGTGATGTTGGAGAAAATGGTGGAAGATACACAATATTTGGCCGTGTATTTCTGTAAGACACAGTATACGATGTTTTTTCTTATATAGTTTAATGTGTTACAACTGTTATTGCTACAAGTATGTTTATTGAATTCCAGATAAATTGAACTGTCACATTTGTGATCATATATTAGAAGGACTGGAGGGCATTGATGATGAATGTGATGTTTATGGCATCCATATGGTCAAGATTCAAGACCCACAACTCGCCAAACGATATTCCATCAAGACATTCCCCGCTATGGTATACTTTAGGTAATAATACGACCGTGTGTGGCCTGTGTTCATTAGATTTCAAGAAGAAAGATAAATATATTTAATTCTTATTTCAGGAATGGAAACCCACTTCTATTTGAAGGAGACCTACAAAATGAAGAATCTATTTTAGAATGGTTAATCGATGATGATAATCGGGAATTAGCAGATGAAATCGAATCGGTCAACGAAAGGATGTTAGAAAGACTGCTTTTGGAATCACATTTACTTGTTGTCTTCTTCTGTAGGTTTCATTTTCTCAAAAGAATATACATTTAAAATCAGTTCTCTATTTATTCTCATTTTACGTTTTATTTTTTTATTTATTTATAGATGATGATGACGATTGCCCAGAATGTGAAGAAATCTTAGAAGAATTGGAACAAATCGATGGTGAGGTCGATCAATTTGGAATTGATTTTGTTAAAATAGCAAGTCCTGAAGCGGCGGCGAAATATAACGTCATCAATATACCTTCACTCGTCTATTTCCGCAAACAAGTACCCATGCTCTATGACGGAGATCTGCATCAAGTGGACAGAATCCTTCAATGGCTGACTTCTCAGGACGTCTTTGAAATTAAAAACGAAATTGAAGAAGTCAACCGAAAAATGTTGGATAAACTATTGGAAGAAAATGAATTCTTAGCTGTCTATTTCTGTAAGTTTCAACAAGTACAATGAACAAACACTGTCAATTATTTAGCTAATTGTATATACTGAATGTAATTTTCTTTTCTAGATGAAAAATCAGTTGAGAGTCGATTAGTCCTAGACAAATTGGAAAATATTGACAGTGAAACGGACAATCTCGATATAACTTTTGTCAAAATGCAAGATCCGCGATACGCACGCAAATGGGGTGTTACCAAATTACCAGCCATCGTTTACTTTAGGAGAAGATTTCCAAGTATATACAGAGGTAGGTTAACTAATATGGTATATACTATACGTTGAAAGATTATTGTATTTAAACATCTGAAATGCTTTCAGGTGATATAATGTCGGAGGAGGAAGTGTTAGAATGGCTTCGAAAAAACAGGTTCCGGCAGCCAGAACTCAACATCTTCATGTATGCTTTGATAGCTCTATCAATAGCATTTATTATGTACACAGCTTTCTTACTTCAATGTTTCAAACCATCGCCGCCGGCGCCAGCGCAACATCCAAAGCAGGCGTGAGGAAATTAGCCGTATGAATGTTAAAAGAATTCAGTTCTTCTGTTGTGACTTTTCGGCCGTGAGAGGCCCAATCGATTCGATTTAGATGTAACCAGTTTTTAGAATATTACGATCTTTTGCATCAAACGATGTTTTTGCAGGTTGATATATATTTTGATCAACATGACATTATAGAATACGTTCTTGGGATCAAACTTACTTGGATAGACATTTTAGAATACGAAGTGTTTAAATTAGTTTCGAAATATTAACACTGGAACATATATTTATTATATTTTCTACGATTAAGTTTTCTTTATGCCTTTTTTTCAATCGATTTTTCATGTTCAACTGATGAAATACTCAATGTAAGTTTTCTTTATCTATGGCATTTTAAATTATTGTTATCTTCGTTAAGACTGTACTATCTTGTGTCGGTAGCAATATCTGTATGGATTTTAGTGTGCTATGTATCGTTTTCCAGTGTTCCCTAATTTTATCAATTTACATTAATAGCATCGATAACGTCGTCTTGATAATGTTAATGTTATTTTTAGCCTTTTAAGTTACGTTAAACTTACCTTTGTTAAGTTTGTGTTTGAATTTTTTGAGTTCAAAAACAAAGTCACTTAGTCATTACACGGAGGTAATTTTAAGAGTTTTCAAAACCATCTTTTTCCATATAAGGATCCAAGCTACTATATTTAGATATTAATTTTGTCGTTAGGGTTTGCCAGCTCCATAATAGTTGGATTCAAAAAGTTTTATTAGATAAATGTATAATGTAGTTATAAATACCTACAGATAGTAGCCACACATTTTCTCCTGAAAAGCGTCTCGTTATAGCGTAACAAGATTCTGTTTAGATATCAAAATCTAAAGTATTTATTTATCTTAATTGTTTTTTGCTCAGCACGTGTTGTTAAACAATTTGATATTTACTAGACAATTCTATAAAATAGTTTGTTTGTTTGTTTGTTTGTAATAACTTTATTGCACAGAAAAATACATTACAGTAAATACAAAACTATATATATTACTATAGTATTTCAGTCCTAGTGATTTTGGATTAATATAGTATATTACTTTGTACCGTGACATTGTTTCTGAACTCTGTATGACTGTCAGAATGGCGGGGACAGGACTGAAGCCCGCATGCTACTACGATACTTATTTATATCCCAACTACTCGTGCGGAATGCCCTAACTACAATCACATGTGGGTTAATTGCGTATAAAGATCATATATCATTCGTTTCTTTTATTAAAACATCTACGCTTTATCTAACCTTTCCAACTGACGTTACTACTTCAAATTTATATTTATCTATACAATTTTTTATAACATTTTATACTTAGATATTAAGTTTGCAAGTGCCGTAGTAACATGCCCGATATATTCTGTATCATTCCCGCTCGTGTATAATATTGTGTATAATTATAATGATACCTTCAATAATGAAACTTAAGGAAAGCGAATAGTAAGAAATGCTCAAGGATTTTTGCGAACAAGCGCGTACGTGGACACTATTGTTGTATATAAAATGTAAATATTATAAAATTAATAAAAATAGTAAAAATTTTGAGAGTGCATTTATTTTTTAACTGTCCTGCTTTAACGCAGACTTAGAAGATACAACTACAAGGCGTAAATATAGATAAAAGTAAAATAAAATATAATTAGACTTTATAGAATTTCTACTGCAACAGTTGTATATTTAGTATTTAGTTTGAGTTGATTAACAATTTACAAGGCAGTCCTGAAAGATTTAAATGAAAAACTTAGCGTTATAAAATTAATCTTAATGTGCAAATCTATTGATTTCATCAATATCAGAAACTGCACTTATTAATATCCGATAGGGTAAGATTAGAAGATAGATAAATAATAGCTACCATATTTAGCAATTATAATAAGCCCACAAATCTTAGATATTTTAACCTTTCTACTGATATTAACCACAGTTGTCTTATTTTATTGCTAAATTAAGGATTAAATGAATGAAAAGCAAAATGAATAAAATAGATGTAGGAACTTATCCATACTTCCATACTAATATTATAAATGCGAAAGTCTGTCTGTCTTTCTGTCTGTTTGTTACGCTTTCACGGCTAAACCGCTGAACAGATTTTGATGAAATTTGGTATGAATGTAGCTGAAGACCCGGGGTCAAACATAGGCTACTTTTTGAGCTGCGGGAAAAAGCTAGTAATAAATAACATTCAATAAATACGTTCTACTACGAGTAACATATACGTAAGTAGATCTATTAAAAGTACCAAACATAAAAGTAGATATTTACTCACTCTCACAACGTTGCTAAGTAGATTAATCTATAACAAATTAAGTTTGACATTTTCGTGATTTTCTACGTAATGGACTTTCTCCCTCTCAAACAGTTGCGTAATTTTTTCTATAAATTGAGAGTGAACAGCATCCACTTCCTCGGGAGTCGGCTCTAGATTCCTTTTCACATCGAATGGTTCACCAACTGAAATGATAATATTTTGATAATTACGGTAACATCATTGAGAAAGCAACGTTTGTTTTCGATGCTCTTTGGATAGCAGGCAATGCCATGTGGAATGGAATCGTCGTAGTGAAACGTAAAGCTGCCAAACATGAATGGGATTGGGCGGGTCACGTCTACCGCATGGATAACACAGAAAAAGCCGTTCGTTTGCTTAAACTAGTAAAGTGACTCAATCAATTCAAAGGCTATTCCATATTATATGAAAGCCCCATTCGATGGGAAAACTCATTGCCTATTAGTGCTTACCCAGTTCCGCTTTCCCTTGAAATCCTAGACCTTAACTAGGTAGAAAGGAGATAATTTCATCCCCGCTAACTTCCGAAATCTGAATGGCCAATCATTGTTGTTAACCACTACACTTGCCTCTACGAATAGGTTTCCTAATATCCTTTCAAAGGGATATTATATCAACAGCAAATTGAACGGGTTTTGCAGCGTTCAGCGTACATCAGATCAGATCGAAAAAGGATACATAGATATACACTTTATTGTACCAATCACAAAATTAAATCTAAAAGAAATACATTAATGGAACTAATAATAGTAAGGTTAATGTAAAAAATAAGTTTGATGAATCGTTAAATTTTAGACAAAGCATGAGTAATTTTAAGATCGTCATGGTTCTTTAAATATAAATAGTTCAATAACTACTTAAGTGGCGATAGCGCTCACATGATATTTAACTTTAATAAAGTTACATGAGTGTAGAAAAATCTAATGGATTTGTTAACTTTAAAACCTATTGTGTAACTAAAATTGTATAATTATTGTACAGACTTTGAAAAATTACATGTGGCATATTATCAATTCAGATGGATTCTGGAATATATTATGGATCATACTTGATTACCAAAGAATAGGTAATAGTATGTACATACCAGTTTTAGAATTTAATGACGATAAGCTAAGTGAATGAGACAACTTGAAAGTAGAAGTTGCCTTCCAAGCAATTCAGTTTGAGTAAGATTCAAATATACAACTGAAATAATGCTAGAGATATATAGTCGAGAGCAGTAATGGTGAAAAGCAGTATGTAAACCTCCCTCCGGAGAGATGTGGCCAGCTCTCATGAAAGGGCCAAAATGGAAACGGATCATCGGCATCCTTTAAACAACCACGTGCCCGTTACTCAAAGACTGAAGAGTCGACACAGCTTCGTCAAAGAAACAAAACCACTAACTGGTGAAGCCTCTCAGTCTAGAGTGGATATTTGGACGGAGAGATACCCTCCGGCCTCATCTCTGCTGCTATCGGAGTGCCTCCCTCCCTGCCTGACCTGCCATGGCTTATATGGAAGTCTTTAAACAGACTCCGGACTCTCGTAGGCCGAAGCAAGGAAAACATGTTCAGATGGAGCTACTGCTCGGAGGTGGTCTGCCAGTGCGGTGTCTCTCCCCAAACCATGACGCATCTCCTGTCCTGTCCTGCGTGCCCAGCCACCTGCACGCTAAGGGACCACTACGAAGCCACCGACAATGCCTTGTCGGTGGCGGAGGTTTGGTACTCTGAAGTTTGATAACAGCCAGAGTCGACTCGCAAAGAAGAAGAAGAAGTATGTAAAGTTGATATGGTAAGTAAACTGAAATTTCTTACAACTCTGCAGGATGGTTCTAAACTAAATCCAGCTCGTAGGACCAAACTGTAGCGAAATGGACTGTATGATAAAATGAAATAATACGTACTCTGTTATAAAGGTACGTACGAGAACATACGATGGGTAACATAATAATTTAATAGAAAAATATTATTTTTACACATATGATAGGCAAATAAATTTAAAGAAAAATGGAATTATGAAAAGCATTACAATGTAAGAGGTTTAATCATGGAGTAATTACAAAGAGGAGATGCCGTTTGAAATGGCGCAGTAATATGATCATTGGCGCCTCGCCGACACAAAAGTGGGCGGAGCTTGTCATTGCTCGTGCTCCATGATTGGAGCGACGGCCGAAACCAAGCACCTCGCACGTCTGCCTTCCGCCCCGTGTAGCCTCACAAACGCTTTCTTACAAAACGCTTATTACGGCATCTCCTCTTTGTAATTACTCCATGGGTTTAATACACCAATGAGTTCGCAATAATTACAGTAGAAATATAATAATAAGGTATTGAGATTGTACTATATTGTATTCTTAGATTAATAATTGGTCACGCGCGCGCGCGACTAGATGCCGCGCTATGAAGAAAAATCAGTTTCCAGAATGCGGCAACTTTATATTGTAGTGTGTGTAAGACAATGTGCAAAGACGAAACGAGAAAGAATTATTTCTTGTACTATTTATTATTCTTACATAGTTTGAATACGGAAACTGGCATTTTGCTTCTGTTTTGTTTTAAACTAAAAATTTAATCTCGACGTCCAACTGACTTATCGGTTGCGGCGTTGCTTACGCGGGTATGCCGCAAGTACGCCGAATTCGCGTAGTTTTAGTTGCCGCATTTGTCTAGTACGCCGACGGTATTTAGTCGAGCGCGCTGGGAGACCATTTATCAATCAATGATTGTTTTGTATAAGGTGGTCTGTTAGAGATGGGAGCTGATGAAATAAGTATTGTATAAGGTAATAAAGATACTTACTGACAACGTAAAGTGGCTTCCTATAAGGGACCGATCCATAATTGTACTGCATCAACCCCCTAGCTCTCGGGAACAGCGGGTTGATCCCGGTCAGCTTATACACCATGTCCTGAAATTTCCTCGCCATGGTTCCCTCTGGTTTCTTCACCGCGTCGTAAAGTTCCACCTCACCGAATGTTATCGTCGGGACAAGAGATGCCCTGGAATTTTACCATCACATAAGAATGATACAATAAAAAGGGATCCCTGTGGTGGTCTACAGGGGCTTGGTAGTCACAGTTACATAAAGCAAATTCCTTCATTTGTTTTATGTAACTGTGACTACCAAGTAGTAAACGTTGTGTCGTATTAAAAAGTTAAAGAACAGGGCCAGTAGACAAGTTACAATTTGAAAAACGATGACGACATTCGTGTTCGCGATCTTTCGGAATTAGTATGAAAATCGACCACGTGATTTAGCGCGGCTAATGTTAATCGCATACATTTTTTGCTTTCGAATGTCGTTATAGTTTTTCGAATTGTAACTTGTCGACGGGCCCTGGCAAATGATAGGAAAGAATGGATATAAAGCTCCATCGAAAAGAGCCTAGCTTTTAAATTCATAAATTTAAAATTTAAAATTCATAAGTTTAAAAATAATCTTAACCACTCAAAAATTTAGAATTTTAGTAAGTAGGTATGAAATATTTTTAACATAAACTTTAGAGGTTGCCCATGGCTAAGCCTGTTAGGGATTGTGTTTAAAGCAAAATGAAAAAGTTACTTTAAGTAATTGTAGAAAGTAACTAAATTTTTTCCTATCCTAAAGGTAGCCTGTTGTTACGGACAACATATCTTTGTTTTTACTTTAGCGTTTTTACTTACTGAAATTTTGGTAAAATCGATTTGTTAGTTTTTCATTATTACAGGAAGTTTATTTCGCGTTTGAGCCTTGTAGCCAGTATTCAGAAGTTTGGTTACGTGTTTTGTTTTGATAAGTGGCTTATATCGTTTATTTTGTTGGGACAAACAACATTGTTCTTTTATTAAACTTTCGCGACATCATTAGGGAAAATTACTTAGTAACAAAAGTACTAAGTACATTAACAAAATGTGCAAAAGTCTCACCCAGTTTTAATAGCACAGCGTATAAATCCTTTCCTCTGCTTCAAAAGCGTGTTATATTGCCCAGGATGGGATTCAGCTGCTTCCTTAGCGCCACCAACAATAACACCAACTGCGTTACCCTTGTACCTCTTAGAATCCAAAGAGTAAGTAATACTCTCCTCAGAGGCTATCGTACCACCAAGAGACAACGTTATTTCTCTGAAGAAAGGCACGTAGAAGTACATAGGAAGAGTTGCAAAGCCTCGTTTAATACCAGGGTAGTGTTTACTAAAATCAAGTGCATTGGAAGCGAGTACGGAGAATTGGCCCATACAAATTACGCCGTGGGGAATACAGCCTAGTAAGTAGTTCTTAGACGGGTCCAGTTCAGCTGTTTTGACGAGCTTGGTTGGGAAGTAGTTGCAGTGGTATCGCCACCATGTCCAATTTCGAACCCAGTTGCATCTGAAAAAAAAAAACATTTTTTATCAAAATAAATCTCACCATCATCCATGTCAGTTAGCTACCGTAGGCAAATCTTTGTTACAGAGAGCACACGGCATCTGTGACACCCACCATCTTAAGGAGGAGCTTCAACGAGTCAAGTCTGTCTTAAGAAGCAACAATCTCAGCCTCCCACACATTTGTCACAGAAGTCGACCCAAGCCACACACAGTTGATCGTTTTCCTGCCATCTTACCATACATAAAGGGAGTCACGGACAAGATTGGTAACATACTTAGGCGAGCTTCAATCAAGACCTATTACAAGCCGCATAAGAAAATAAACCAATTTTTAAGACCTGTAAAATCCAATATCCCATTGCAAGATGCTGGAGTTTATAAAATTGACTGTGACTGTGGTTTATCATACATTGGGCAAACAAAGAGAAGCATTAATACTCGTATAAAAGAACATATTGCTGACATGAAAAATAGACGCTCAACCAAGTCTGCAGTCTGTGAACATGCTCTAGACAAACCCAACCACTATATGCGTTTTGATAATCCTCAAGTCCTTGCAAAGGAAAACAGATTCATTCCAAGGATGTTACGTGAAGCTATTGAAATTAAAAAACATCCTAATTTCAATAGAGAGGATGGATGGCAGGTACCGCCAGCTTGGGACCCAGTCATTAACTTAATAAAATTGCAAACTCGGAAGCAGACTGCAAGACCCTTAGATACTGTGAGCCAATACTGCGTGAATCAGAATAGTTCCCAATAAAAATTTCAGGCGGTAGTTTTGTAATCTTATGACATCAAAGACAAATGTTAACTTAGTCTGCCTGCGACCATGAACGCTGTAAAGTGTTTGAAACGTCAGGTGTAAATAAATAAGTAATAAACGCGATAAAACCGTATTAAAATAGTTTAATTTAATGAATAACAATCGCGAAAACATAAGAACACATTAACATTTTTTATGCTTTAGCTTGTCTGGCCACTTTTTCTCCTATAAACCACATTTTAATATCATCTTAATAGGGTTAAAATCGAGAGTAAAATAATATCAGGATGACGCTTCGGCCGCCCGGCCGTTGCGACGACTATGACGCAGATAGAGTAAATAACGTAACACACGCACACATTGATCCGTGTGTGTACGCGACCGAATAATGGAGTGTCCGGTTCGGAGCGTGCCTTGGTGACAGGTTTTTTGGCACCGCCTCTCGGCCTCTGACGTTTCTTTTAACGTTCACCACATGGCAGCCGGGACCAGTGGCTTAACGTCAATCACCTGCAATATCTTAGGATGTTGACCATTCCTAACTGGAAACAACTAAACTAAGTATCCTTCACATAGCACTCGAAGCAATGACCTTAGGGTCTTTTGGCAAAAAAAAAAACAATAATTCACACTTACGGACGCCCCCCTTTGTGAGCTATATTGATATCGTACAGCATCCATACAGCGTACGCTATAGCTAGATACCAATAGCTAGAATAGACCAGCTTGATGTAGATGTATATACTGAATATGACTCCGCATGACGTAATAAAGTGGAACCAACAGAAGACGGCCAGGGTTTGCAGGCGAGACTCCAAGGGTTCGTCTAGAGGCACCCATTTTATTCCTAGTTTATCTGAAAAAGCACTGGAAAACAAAACTTCTTTGAAATAAGTATTTATTTTTATTTTTAAAGTGTAAAGGTCGCCAAAGTCAAGTACAAAGGTTCAAAAGTATGGAGTGCTATTTTTGAAACACATGACTCATGAAAAAAATTCGATATCGAATGATTTTTACTTGTCATAATCGGCGACGCGAGCGATTTTCATTCGACATACACCGTGAAATTTTAGTCGTTTTGGACCCATCGTCCAGAGACTCCGTTCATGCAACCGAACAAATTTCCAAGCAATAGCAAGTTCCATATTTTATTAAGTACGGCCAACTAAATTATTGAGTTACTTAGGTCTTAGACTAACAGCCGCACTCATAATCGTTGATAACAATAAAAGTAAATTCTTCAAACTTAAAAAAAAAAATTCTTTAGAGGATGAATTTTTAAATAGATTTGATATAGATTCACATTTATAAGCAACTCCTTAGTAAGTACAGATTGAAAAATTATCTCTCTGAGGGAGAAGAGTGGCGCTTTAAGGTCAAATTTTCAAATTATTAATTTAATAATTTACTCGTCATTAACGTACTATAAAATAAATAAATATTTATAACTAAGTACTTTGAAACGACTCACCGAAACAAATCCATTTTTCCAACGTTCACAAATTAATTAAAAAAAAAAAAAACATTACGACGACACGTCTCAAACCATCTTACCAAAAACCATTATGATGTTAAGAAAACTATACAAAGATCGACCAATGATGTCAATAACGTAGAACATGTAAAAATAGTAAAAACAAAAAGTAAAAATGTGTTGTTGAATATTAATATGTTTATTTTTAATAAATATATGCATGATGCATATGTGACAAAGTGTAAACTCTATTGAACATTTCTTTGTAGATTTTTGGGGTTCCATGTGAATTTGAACACCAACGAAATATTATGGTTGAACACACCATAAAATACATGAAAATTAAAAAAAACTTTATTTTTTTTTTCAAAATTTGGTACATTATATTCTTGTATTTGTGATCTTTGAGTAAAATTAATTATAAAAATAAAATTAAATACGAATAGGAACGAAAATCTCAAAAAACTAGTGATCATAATTCGTCTAATCTTTTTCTTTTCAATAGAGAATCGTCCAGTTTCACATAAGTACCTACGAGTAAGTAGCATTACGTTAGAACTATTACCTATTCTGTGGTAGTATGTTCTAAAAATAAGGCACATGAAAAAGTAAAAAATCTTTATTTACTCCTAATAGTTTTTCATTTATAGGTATAACAAATAACTAGATACTTTTACATAACTAGGTATAATTCAACATAAAAATTTAATTCAGTCTATTATCCAGAAAACTAATTGTAATGTCATAATGAATCACACCAGTATTCTTTCTTTTTATAACGACGTCCTTCACTCAAACTCATTGGAGAAATTTAAAAGAATAGAGTAAAAAATAAACAAAGTAAGTAGATAACTAGACAAAAAGTGACAAAAAACTGATTTATAAGCACTTTCGAGGCCGCCTCAAGGTACCTCTCGACCAACCTTATATTTGACAGTTCGATACTCACCTCCAATGAGGAAACTCCTTATGTCAAGAAAGCTAGTGACGGTTGAGTCGAGTTTGAGTGAAGGTTTAAGAATATGGGTGTCAATCTTTATTGTAATCGTAACGTATGTACAGTCAGAGACCGTAAATGGGGTTCTTAAAAACTCGGACACCAAAGTGTGCAAGCTCGATAAACTATGTAACCCACTCGATATGAAAGAATGACGTACAGTACAATGGGTGTCTAAAGGATCTTTCGATAATAAAACTAGTCTCATAGTACGAGTAGATACAATTACTCAAATATTATTTTCCACGATGCCACTCGTGATGAGCAATAGCACGGACATTTAAATTAAAAAAAAAACTGCGACTCTCATAGTGGGTTATTTTCACGTCTTTAAGAGACTATGAGCTTCGTTCACTGCAAGAAGTCCCGTGTGGGTGAATTTTGTATGGGATTATTTAGTTACATTACTATCCGCCAGGGGCGCTTTACAAATTTGTCGTACAAAATTAATGACGTAGTCATAGTAAAGGCACAGGATACTTCTTTTCGTGTCAAAAAATTTAGGCAAATAAAGGGCTGGCATTATTCAGCTTAAAATATTTGAGCGATTCCAAATAGTCCTAAAATGTAATCCAATTCTAAAAATAACTTTATATTTACTTAGAATAATGACATTTTTCTAAGTACCTTGTATAACATGCAACTCAAAGGAACTCATTCAATCTCATGCTGCTTACAATATGAATAAAATGATTAAACACATTATGTTGTACATAGGCAAATTTTAAATAAAATATATAAGGTGGCAATCAATAATACGGTACGCGTAAAATTGTTGCGCGGTCTTCAAAGTAATATTGTGTTTATTTAAGTTTTAAAATTAAAATAACATGTATGTGATGTTAAACAAATTAAATATTGTCTGATTGATCAAATCATACGAAATAATTTATTTTCTTAGTCATAAGCACAGAATTATTAATAGTACTAACGTACAGAACGGACACTCACATCCTCCCACCCGAAACAAGGGTAAAAATCGAGAGCAAAACAATGCAAGGACATTTCGGCGCGCGGCCGCGGCGGATAACTTTGACGCAGATACGGTAAATAACCCATCCTACGAGTGACACTCACACATCACTCACATTGACGTGCGTACGAACGCGACCGAATAGTAGTAGTTTTAATCTCGGCGCTGTTGTCTGTGTCTATGTCTATGAGTGTAGTGATGCAAACGAATCATTCAATAATTTCTATGACGTGTTTAAATTAATGTACGATCTTTGTTTTCCCTCTGAAAAGAAAAAAATATTTTTCAAAAAAAGGTAAACTGGCTTACTCGCGGAATAAAAACTTGTAGCAAACGAAAACGGCAGCTACTTTGGCAATATAGAAAGAAACCAACCCCTAAAAATAAAGTACTCAAATCGACTGAAGAAAATAATTAAATTGACACAAAAAGCACAAAATACTTATCTAATAAATACCTCTGCTAATAAATCTAAGGCCACTTGGAATATTATTAATAGAACAAAATACAGTAATCCCAAAGAACAAATAAAAAAACTTTTAGTAGATAATAGAGATATAGACGATCCTTTAGAAATAGCTAATACATTTAATGATTATTTTATTGACCAGATTGTACCGACTAAAAGTGACAAATCAGAAATGACATTGAAAAATTATAACTGTGACACATTATTTATGAGACCTGTAACTCCTTATGACATATATCGAATAATTATTTCATTAAACAACACTAATTGCACAGGTTACGATAACATCAATACAAAAATATTAAAACATGTATCATATATAATATCTCCTATTTTGACCCACGTAATTAATCTTTGTATCGAGAAAGGTGTTTTTCCAGATAAGCTTAAACACACGATAATAATACCTTTGCATAAAAAGGACAATAGGGACAGTGTAAGCAACTACAGGCAATTAGCACTAATATCAGTCATCTCGAAGATATTTGAGAATGTAATGTATGAGGCGTTATATAATTTTTTTGAAAGTCGTAATTTATTTTGCAAGGAACAGCATGGGTTTAGGAAAAATAAAACCATTATCGAAGCCATATATGACTTCCTATTTATAATAACAAAAAACGTTGACAAAGTAAAACCTGTAAATGCTTTATATATGGATATGACCAAAGCATTCGATTTTGTTGAGCATAATGATTTAATTGACAAATTGTATTAATATGGAATTAGAGGCAATGTCCTAAATCTTTTAAATTCGTACTTACAAAAACGAACTCAAGTAACGCAAGTAAAAAGGCTCTCTCACGATACGAAATGTGAACGCACATACACTTCCGATATCAAAAAAATTAAATATCGTGTTCCACAAGGGAGTGTATTAGGCCCTCTCTTGTTTATCATATATATATTAATGATCTGCCAAAATCCATAGAACATCCAATGGTACTGTTTGCAGATAATAGCACACTAATTTTTGAATGTCAAAATCCAAACAGCTATGAGAATGAAATAAATTCGACATTGAATCAAGTAATTCAATGGCTAAGAAGTAACAATTTGCTAATAAACCTAGATAAAACTAAATTGATGTCCTTCAGACAAAGAACAAATAAAAATGATATACAATTGAATATATGTCATTCAGGAAAATCTATTTTACATACAGATGTAACCAAGTTTCTTGGCCTATACATTGATAATAACATGTCGTGGAAAACTTACATCTCACACATTTGTAAACAATTAAATAAATTTTCGTATGCGTTGTATATGCTTAAACATGCATATCATGGATATGTAGCATCGACATTAAGGTATGCTATTATTTTCTGGGGTAACTCCTCGGGTAAAGAAAAAGCTTTTAAAGCACAAAAAAAGTGTATTAGATCGATGTGTGGTATTCGTCCACCCGAATCATGTGAGCCACAATTTAAAAAACTTAAAATACTGACATTGCCCTCTATGTATTTATATGAGTTAGCCGTCTTTGTGAAATGTAACATGAATAAATTTGAGTGTATCAGATCTGTACGTGATAGCGAAAAAATTCGACACATAACACACAGTACTGCCATGTTCGGGTCGAGTGTTTTTGGTATGGCCCCAAAGATATTTAATAAAGTTCCAAAATCAACTATAAGCCTTAATATAATAGAATTTCGTGAACAATTACTGACATTATTAATCAAAAAATGCTATTATTCCATTAACGACTTTTTAAATGATACTAATTTAATTGATTTTTAAACTTGAATTTGATATTGTATGACATTAGTAATTAAATTGAATTTGAAATGTATTACTTTATTAATAACTAGCTGTGCCCGCGACTTCGTCCGCGTGGAATAGTTATTTTGGGAATCATATTTATTTTATGTTTACAAACCTACCTCCTCAGCTTTATTATAAATTACCTATAGCTGTTACTCACGACTTATTTTAGACGACTTAGTTACATAATTAATAGAATATATTTTAAAGTAGTTTTAAAAAGAATATATTTTAAAGTACTTCTGCGTAAATTATTTTTTTAGTTTTATTTTCTTGTGGCAGAATCAATAACACATTTATTAAGATAAAGATTAATATTATTATGTTGATACAACTCTGACAAATAATTTGTAATAATGCATTAATTTCGACCAAATTTGATTATAATAAAAACTGTTATTGTAAGTTAATCTTAAAATATAATGTCGCAGACATTTTTTTAGATAATTTAAAGAGGAATAATTCTTTCATACATATTTTTTGGGTATCTCAAACGGTTTTCGCAGCGCACGCAACGGAAACCCTCAAAGATGAATAATTTTCCCCGTTTTGTCCACATTTTCGACTGTTTCTTCGCTTCTATTAGTCGCAACGTGATGTTATATAGCCTAAAGCCTTCCTGGATAAATGATCTATCCAACACAAAAAGAATTTTTCAATTCGAACCAGTAGTTCCTGAGATTAGCGCGTTCAAACAAACAAACAAACTCTTCAGCTTTATAATATTAGTATAGATGTATTTTTGCACACCGTTTACAAAGGTAAAATGTATTTGGGTACCTATTTATATTGTAAAATCATTGTAAAAACTACATTTTATGCAAATAAATATTTGATTGATTGATTGTTTTGTATGAAGTGTCCGGGGTGGGAGTGGGACACCTTGATAGTGTCACTCGCCCATTGCCAACATGTGGCCTACGATCTTCCATAAATTTTTGTGAAGTACCAAATAAACGTCTTTTCTTTTTTTCTTACATTACTTGGGCACTGTATTGTGAAAGATTAATGTAACAACAAAAAAAAAAACATGACAAAATATGGGCCAGAAATGCAATTTAAAAAACATTTTTGTATGTAAAAAAACATTCATTAATTCTATACTATACGGTACTACAAGTACTTAAATTATGCGACTAAACTAAAAAGCAGAAACTATTTAAATGATAGTTAGTTGAACTTTCTGGTGGTTTGGTAAATACTTATGTTTCTCAGTTTCGAAAAGATCAATCAGTCTCTTCTTGAATTCAGCGTGAACCTCCTCTATTTCTTCAACAGTAGGGTCTAGGTTCCTCTGCACTTCCAATGGAGCACCAACTGGAAAAATGGATATAAATAGGTATCACTGTCGTATATGAAACAATACAAGGCGTTTTGGCTTACTCATTTTGAAAAGGCGTTTTAACGGTGACTTCTGACAAGGCTGTGAATGTTGCGTTCTGATCATAGCATCAGGTATTGGAGTCGAAAATTTCGTCTCTCGATCTTTCTACTGGGCCTTATATATTTAGTTTAGCCATTGACGAAAGAAGGCAAAGTAGGTACTGCAAGACCACGGCCGATAGGCAACATCGGAGAAATGCCGTTTCACTTTTGAACCTTCTAGAATTTACTATTAGCAACAGGAGCTCGGGAATTTGGGAGCTTGGGAATATTCCAGAAATACCCGTCTACTGGAGAACCTCCTAGAATTCCCTAAAGAATAGAAACCATATGAAAGGACTTACCAACGGTGGTGACAGGAGCTCGCAATGGCACTACTCCGTAGGTATACTGGAACATTCCACGGCCGATTGGGAACATTGGAGAAATGCCGGTCCATTGGCGGACTTTCTCTTGGAATTTCCTTAGATAACCATCTTCTGGGTTGTTGAACGGCCTGAAGACATCGGTCTCCCCGAACGATACCACAGGTACTAGCGGGGCACTAGAATTAAGGAAATTCACTGTGAATATATTATATGTTGTACGAATAGATAGCTAATAATTCTAAGACGATTCTTGTGAGATCATCATCATTTCAGCCGCAGTCGGTCCACTGCTGGACATGGTTCTCTCATTTTCTTTTTCAAAATGACCGGTTGGAAACGGCCTGCGTCCAACGTTTACCTGCGACCTTTTAGAGGAGAAAGGCGCCTCTCTTTTTTGTTACGACTTTTTTCGCTTGCTGTATCTAAGCAAGATTAGATAGGCGTATTATAATATTTTTGATGAAAAAGATTACATTGCTACATTATTGCGCAATTTAGCATTTATAAATTTTAGACATATGCGATAATGAACAACTTCTATAAATTTATTTAATTTGAGGCCCAGACATATATTAAGTCTGAATCTACCATACCCACTTAGGTCTTCAGGATAATAGGCCACTGCCATAGACCATACACAAGTAAATTCTGTAGTAATTACTTTAACATAGATAAACAACTATCTGTTTCCCTCAGCTCCGCCTTCGTCAAAAAGTAGCCTATGTTTGACCCCGGGTCTTCAAATATATTCATAGCAAATTTCATCACAATCCGTTCACCGGTTTGGCCGTGAAAGCGTAACAGATAGAAAGACTTTAGCATTTATAATATTAGTATGGATTACGCAGTCTGTTTCTAAAGAAAAGATAGAACCGGGTCAATATTTTTTATTACAAAATCAAGTACATATTTTTTTTTGGATACATACCCTGACTTTATAGCAACTCGTACAAATCCTTTCCTCCTATTCAATATGACTTTGTACTCCCCAGGATGCGAGTCCAAGGCTTCAGCCGCTCCCCCCACAATCAAAACGGCACAATTTCCTTGCTTATACTTCCTATTGAGATTATACAATATACTTTCTTCAGATGAAGCAGTTCCCCCCAAAGCTAGTACCAAATCTCTGAAGAAAGGTACTAAGAAGTGGCCTCTGAGGGTTATGAGGCTACTGGTCATCCCAGGAAAGAGTTTGTCAAAACCCAGAGCGTTGGTAGCGAAAGCCCCGAATGCCCCACAACTGATAACACCGTGAGGGAAGACGGCAAAAAGGTAGTTTCTAGAAGGATCCAAATCAGCTGTTTTGACTAGTTTGATGGGGAAGTAGTCGCGGTAGAAATTCCACCATGCCCAGTTTCGCACCCATTCGATCCTGGAATGAGACAGTTTTCTGTTAACCACTTTCAACAACATCTGCAGCATCCTCGGCGTGATTGAATTAGAAACGAGAATAACCGCAACCTAGATGAGTTAGCTAGAGTGTTTGTAGGCTGGGCATATAGCGGATAGAAGCTTGGCTACTGCGTACCTAAGAAAAAGATGAAAGCCTTTACTGACCTGTTGAGTTGGTATGGAAAAACTTAGGTCTACGTTCTCCGATGTAAATTACATGGGTACTTATGAGCACGCTTTTGTCACCAGTTTCAGCCAAGATATAAATAGGTCTTCTTTTGCAAATTTTGATTTTTTTTTACCCTATTTTATGCGAATAAATTATTTTGAATTTTGAACTCATGCTAGTGTTTCTCGGTTGCATTCTTGGAAGCCCAGGGTCTACTAATCCGCTTTCCTACTTTTAATTTTCCACTTCGTCCTACCACCGGCTTCCTGGGCATTGACTTCCAATTTAAATATATGTTCAGAAGTTGAACTACTTACTTACAAAAATATATATCAATTATACCTTACCTTCGCCCGCCTTTGTTTGAGATATCAATATCATTCATCATCCAAATACTGTAGAGGATCGCCAGCCACCAATAGCTGGAGTATAGTAGGGCTACCAACACGTATATACAGAAGGCTTCGCCAAAGAGAACCAGGCAGATCCAGCCGGCGGCCGCCAGGGTTTGAAGCCGCCTGTTCATCGGGATGTCCGTGGGAGCCCATTGTACACCGAGGGTATCTGACACCCATCTGAAAATTACAAAAATGCATGTTCAGAATCGTTTGGAACCTGTTTTTTGATGTTTCTGTGTAAGATTGGTGTTGTGAACCAATAAAAAAACTTTTGACTCGAAAGAAGATGGTCAGTGTAATGTGCGCGTGGCACTTGTGCTTCAGCCTTCCAAAGGCTACGGTAAACGTTTTCCATAGCGCTATAGAAGCTACACATATATTTTTTGTTTGAATTACTATGAATTAGGTAAGTACTAAAACATTAACACATAGGATTAAGGACGATAAGTAGCGATATGGTATCAAGATATCAGATGTTCTTCATACCATGAGGATGGCTCTTGTATATTGGTGATATGATTTATTTACAAGTAATAAGTCTATATCGTCATCTACTTCCAAATTTAGTAGATTCAATAGTTCAAATATGTAAGTATCATCGATATGTTATCTTAGGGATTTGAACGATAAGTATATTTCCACTATCCACATGAATATTCAAAAAAAAATGATGCATATGCATATCTAAAGGTAATTTTAATTTTTAAGTTAAGGCACTAAACACAAACATAGAAACGACGGGTCTAATAATAATAATCATTAACTCCTTCAAAGGGCCTCTACGCGTTGGATCAATATCCCCGTGCAAGCCTCTCAAAGGACAGGGGCAACCCGTGAAATCCAAGCGGAGATAAATGATGATCGGGCCCTCACTGCTGAAGACCAAGTACAAGTTTACAGGACGCATGTACTGTACACACACCTCCTGAAATCGCGTCAGCCTAAGAAGATTAACTGGAGGCAGCCGTATAAAATGCGGACCATAGAAACGCGGGTAACTACAATATAGAATTTTTACTTACCATATTTTTACGTTACTTCAAGGAAAATCAAGTACTTACCTACGGTAGGCAATACAGTAGGGGTAAAGTATACTTCTTGATTAATAATTGGTCTCGCGTCATAGCGCCGCGGAGGCCAATTATAAATCTAAGGTGTACTTACTCCATGGAGCAATTACAAAGAGGAGATGCCGTAATAAGCGTTTTGTAAGAAGGTATTTGTGAGGCTCCACGGGGCGGAAGGCAGACGTGCGGGGTGCTGGTTTCGGCCGTGGCTCCAATCGTGGAGCACGACCAATGACAAGCTCTGCCCACTTTTGTGTTAGCGAGGCGCCAATGATCACATGATGACTTGAGTTTTTATTACCCGACTGCGTTAGGAGGGTTATGTTTATCGAGAGTATGTACTTAACCATACTTATATTATATTAGTAGGTATATAATATTAGTATAATAAATGCGAAAGTCTGTCTGTCTGTTACGCTTTCACGGCCAAACCGCTGAACGGATTTTAATGAAATTTGGTATAAGTATATATAGTTGAAGACCCGGGGTCAAACATAGGCTACTTTTTGTCGCAGGCGGAGCTGCGGGAAACAGCTAGTTATGTTTAATTGTTTAGCACGCTCTGCAGTCTGAACGGCTTGTTGTATTAAAACTTGAGTGGTGGGTGTCGTTATATTCGTATTTAACGGGAGAGTGACACTGGGCTTCAGATGTTTTAGGTTTTTTTCATTTCGTAATTACACGGGTATTTTAGTTTTTAAATTACCGTTATCTTGCATACTCTTCTTTGTGACCACTGTACTGTAAGTATTATCGAGCCGTGGTAGCCAACAATGACTTTTAGATGATTCACGCAGGCATCAAAGTATAACAAAAATATTATACTTTGTAGTTTGTACTGCACTTAAACACACACACAGTACCTAAACATCCGTAGTACACTACATATCATCGGATAATAAAATGATTAAAAATATTTATTATTGGGCTCTGACTGAGCGCAAACTAAGGCTTTACTGGAAAAAGCGTTCGGATGAGTTAAATATAGTTTTCTTTAGTAAATTAAATAGATTTCGTAAGTGTTTAGGTTGCTGTTGCTTGTTTAGACATATAGAGCATAAGTAAGTACCTACCGATTTTATTTATTTACCATCCGAAAAAGTCTTATGAGTGTTCATCTATTCCCTTAACATGATTTCTAAGAGAGGTCTGTCAGCAAACAATCATAAAAATAATAACAAATCTTAAATTGTCTAAGGAAAATGAAAAAAAAAAACACTTATTTATTTACAGAGAATATTGACCAAACCTACCCTATCAACCTAGCAGGTCCAGTGTAAATATTAAGTATTGCTGGCTTCCATGGCGGACCTTTTATTTGGATAAAACATACAAAATAATATGTGTTAACCAGTACTATCAACACAACAAACGTTCATAGCTGCTTGGTGCACGGCCTCGGAGGATTATTACTTCCATGGTGATGATGATTACTTCCATACTACAAGGATTCTTAACCCTTAGTCTAGTTCATAAGCATTCGATACCAGAGTACTTTCGAAACTATGTATAAGACAGATTTTAAAAAAAACTTGCAGCTGCATGCGTCGCCACCATGGTCGCCACAGCAGTATTTGAGACGTAGGTAAACATACTTTAACCTCCGAAACTTCTTATCGATTGTACAATTAAATCCAAATTACAATTTTGGAAAATCTTTATATAGATGCTCTTTTAATTTAAATAAATATTTGAAATACACGACTGTCTTTTGACTGATAAATTAATGACCACTTTTTAAGAAAATTCAAGCACATTGAATATTCTTATGACTTTATGGACCTTATTTTAAAATTATATATGACTAGCTGTTTCCCGCAACTTCGTTGAAAAAGTAGCCATGTCTGACCCCGGATATTCAACTATATCCATACCAAATTTCATCAAAATTCGTTCAGAGGTTTGACCGTGAAAGCGTAACAGACTGACAGACTTTCGTATTTATTATGAAGTATGGAAGTATGGATCATGACACAAATGATCAAAAGATCCTAGACTTAATCTTGAACTAGACTCCCATTTATGAGATCTTTGCCCTTTATTAATTATGCAGAAAAATATTAGTTTAAGTACATTATAATTGCTAACCAACCATGTAAAAGACGTAAAAGAATATGGTAATTTATAGGTACAATATTGGGAATGCTGACAGTTGGTGGATACCACCAAACACAGGTTTTTTTGACCGCTGTTTGTCCCTTTCTCGTCTCTTTCGTCATCCAAAGGAAGATATATTTTCAAGTTACATAAATACTACACGGCTATCGGCGCATAAATATCAATATTACCTTACCCAGTTATTAAAACAGCATAGGTCTCTCTATCAATCATAAAAACACGACTTTTAAGTCAATATTTATAAAACCTGTTTTCTGTACTTACTTGTAGACAAATGATACTTTATAGCCATCAGCATATAACAACTAAATTAAAAATAGCATTTAACTACCACTTACTTAAAAATAGACACGACAGTTTCCAAGAATTTTGATATCTCCATAACACAAATGGGACGCACGTCCTACCCTCACAGTGGCTAGTATGAAACTGTGTTTTGACATTGAATTGAACATGATTTCAATGATTCATAATGATAATGACGGCCACTAAGATTAGAACTAATTTGTTTAAAGTGGTCGACTTTTGTAAACTTAGTCTTTGTTTTGAATGCAAGAGTACTAATAATGGTCTATTTATCCATTTAATTATTATTTATTTAAATTAACTTATGACACAGATTAGATAATAGTACCTACGCGAAAAGTGTGGTTAAACTACCTAGCCGATTTTGATGAAATTTGGCAGGCACAGAGATAATTATCAAGGGTATTATTTACTGTATACAAAAATAACGGACATAATATAGGAAAATAATTGTCCTTCTTTATTTGCTTTAATTTTGGTTATCCGTTTTTCAAATTTTTTTAATGGTAACTATGAGAAAAACTTTTTAGGCGTGCGTGAGACGGTTCCACGTGATTTGGGATGTAACCAGAAAATATGATGTTGAATAGAGTACCACGAGAATAAGCCCGCTGTTGTACATATTCATTTTTTTTTAAATATTTTTCCATTTGCGTACAATAAAGTATTAACTAACGAGGGCGTGATAACAAGCCTTTAATGTCCTAACAAATCTGGAAACAACAAAACAAACTACCTATGCTTCCCGCGGGAATAGAACCCACGATCTCCGGGGTCTAAGGCAAATGTCCTAACCACTGGAACACTTTTGGAGGCAATTTTAAATGAAGTGTTTTTATTTAGCAGCAGTAGATAAGTTAAACGATCAACCCGGCGTCACTAACATTACCAATTTAATCTCTCCTGGTTGACCTACAATTCTTACAAACATCGTATTATTGGAAATTGATAATAAATAGTACTAAGGTAACTGCACTTTAAACAAATACGAGGTCGTTGCTTCTACTACTTATCAGGGGTTTTTTCACAAGGTGGACGATAATTCTGATTGTTTTTAGCTTAATAAAGTAGTAAATTAGAGAAACTAAAATCTCTTAAATACTTAACAGCTGCTCTCAGTTAATGATAACTTAAGAAAATACTTCAAACTCAAAAAAATATCTTCCACAGAGATATTAGAAGACCCTTAGGCCGGCCGCACACGTTCGGATTCCGGATTAGGTTTTCAGATCAGGAATCGCGATTCGGAAACCTGAATGCTGTGTTTACATACAACATATTAAAAAAGGCGCACACTAATCTTATTTTTCGGAACCGAAATTTCCAAACGTTCTAACCTAACGTTCGGTTCGGTGCGTTCGGATTGTAAGAACGGAAAAAACCGAATGACGTCATCCCGAACGCATCGCTTGTAAGCATTTTGGTTCGTCCGCCGTATACGCACGGAAATTTCCATTCAGAACCGCACTAGCTTTGTAGCGAGTGGACGTGTGTCAACCTGTTGTCGTAGCGTAGGCAACAAAATGGCTGAAGCAGAAAATTTAATAATGGCGGTTGAACAATACCCCTGCTTATGGGATATTAATAACGCGGACTACCACAATAGAGACGTAAAGGACTTGGCTTGTGAGCAGATTTGCAAAATGGTTTTTAATGATTGGGAAATATGCACTGACAAAGCAAACAAATGTAAGTATTGTAACATCCTTTATTATTGAATTATTGTGGATTAATGATTCTTTCGCTATATTGATAAGTTAGTTCTCCAGCCGGCGTCATGAAGTACTCAGCAAACTGATCTCTTATAGTTCTGCCTCGGTTTGTAGATTGTCGCGAAGAACTGAATGGTAAATCCTCAAAAAAATGCGTTAGGGTGTCGTTAAAGTTATAACCATCTCGTCTGCGTACAAAATTATGCAATACGCATGCTGTCTTTGTTACAAGAACAGCAAAATCTGGTGAAATAGTCATATTTGTATGAAAGATTCTCCACTTATTTGAAAGAATGCCGAAGGTACATTCTACAATACGTCGAGCTCGACTTAGTCGATAATTAAAGATTCGACGTTGATTATTCAGGTTACATCTTGGATAAGGTTTCAAAAAATTATTGTTCAGAGGAAAGGCCTCATCGCCTAGAAACACATATGGTAGAGGTGCCCCACTACTTTCTGGCAGAGGCTTTGCTTCAGGCAAATTAAGGCGATTTTCTTTTAATCTTTTCCCAAAAACCCAATTGTTAAAAATATTGCTATCACTATCTCTGCCAAAAGCTCCCACATCAATAGCTATAAATCGATAGTCTGAATCCACTACTGCCATCAATACAATAGAGAAGTAATTTTTATAGTTATAAAAAGCAGACCCGCTGTGCATGGGAGAGATTAAACCAGTAGTTCCCAAACTTATTTTTCTCGTGGACCACTTTCAAAATTTTACTGGTTTCGGTGGACCCCCTGCTGCTACATTTCTACCACATTCTTAAAGTCGCCAAAAAATAAAAATTGTGTCACTTCTGAGTTCTGTCCCTATATTTCGATATGTAAAATAAAAACGAAAAATGGTACATTTTATATCACTTTATTTATTAAAAGAATAGAATTACAAGAAAAAAATATTAAGGTAATATAGGTTCAGGTCATAATTTTAATTAATGGGAAGGATGTATCTGATGGAGTGTCAGCAAACGATCAATGTTTGGCTTTATTTTTGTGAGCAATAACCGCAAATCCCCCCGCTCTGTGATGTTTAATTTGCTCCTTTTTTTTGTTAAGAGGTTTGTAACGGCACTAAAACTCCTTTCGACAAGATATGACGAGGGAAAAGCTATTAAAAATTTCCTTGCGATTTCCCACAGTCCAGGATATTTTTCGGGTATTTCTGCTTGCAGCCAAAATGTTGGGTAGCCTTTTCTAAATTTCACCTTCAGCTCCTCATTAGTGCTTAGCTCGAGCAGCTCCTCTTGTAATACAACATTGGCCACTTCCGTTTCATCAAATGGATTTATTATCCATGGTGGTATATCCATCGTCAGTATATCTTCAAACCTGGTTTTGAAGTCATCATGCAGGGCACTTAAATGTTGACTGTAGGTATGGATATCCTCATCAATACATTCTACCTGCGACAAGTTTGGAAATTGAGAGAATTCGCGCCGACTAATGTTTTGCTTCATAAATTTCAATTTCCCAAGAAAAGCCGAAATTATCCCCTTTGTTTTTATTAAATTCAGGCTGTCCCCTTGTAACTGCAAGTTAATATCATTAAATTTTTTAAACAAATCTGTCAAATACGCAATGTCTGCTTTGAATTTGATCAAGTTTTCTTTTAAATCTGGATCTCTACTTTCTAAGAACTCTAATATGGAATCGAAAACAGAGTAAAATCTCGTTAAGCATGCACCTTTCGACAACCAGCGTACTTCAGTATGTAAGAGCAGTCGTTGGAAGTCTTCATCATTTTCGTCGCACAATTGAGCAAATAAACGTGTATTCAATGCATTGCTTCTGATTTTGTTGACAGCTTTTATTACAAAATGAAGAGATTGGTTCAACCTGTCACTTAAATGTTTTGCCACAAGATGTTGTCGGTGGATTACGCAATGAATAGCTGTAAGTCCTGGTATAATTCTTTTGAGATGACTTATAAACCCACGATATCGCCCGACCATTGCAGGAGCTCCGTCTGTTGCCACTGAAATAATGTTTGTAAATGGGATCGATTTTTCCGTAAAAAAATTACTCAGGACATTAAATATTGATTCGCCTTTAGTGTCAGTCTCCAAAGTTCTGGCAAATAGCAATTCTTCGTGAATTTCTTCCTCAACAATAAATCGGACATATGCCAATAGTAATGCTTCATTACTGGGTAACGTTGACTCGTCCAGTTGTATAGAAAAATGAGTTTTTTGCAGATGATTGCACAAAAAGCTTTCGATATCAGAGCTCATTTCATCAATGCGTCTTTGTACAGTATTGTTACTTAATGGAATTCTTTTTAGTACGTCAAATGGAGATTTGTGCAAAACAGTTTTTAAAACCTCTTCAACAGCGGGTAAAATTAATTGTTCTCCGATAGTGTGCGGTTTTCCAGATTTTGCTATAAGTAATGAGATATTGTAAGATGCCCGCAAGCCATCATCGTTACTTTGAGATGTTGAAGCGAACATACTGTGCATGGTGGGTCTCTTTCCATATTTTTCTTTCAATGTTTGAAAATATTTTAAATCTTTACCTATTTTATCAGTATGACACCTTTTTAGATGATCTTCGAGCTTTGATGGTTTCATAGAGTCATTGCTCAAAACTTTGTTGCATAATAGGCACATGGGCAATTGTTTGTCTGCCTCTGATGGAACAAAACCATATTTCAAATAATCGACACTATATTGTCGACATTTTTTCTTTGCTGTAGCCATGTTTCGTGTCAGTTACCTTACCTGTAAAAAAATGTTTTAGTAACCAAGTTTTTTTCTGAATATAGGTATCACACCGCAGCCTTTGTCAGCACGCGGAAATAGAATTACGGCTTGTAAAGGGACCAACTAATAAACCGCTGAGACAAATACAAACGTTTTCACAAAACGGTATCAATTTTAAAGTACATAATTTACCACTAATTTTTAATAGTATAAATAAAAATTAGTGTACTCAGTATCGAATACTGATCATATTTGTGTAGGAAAAAATAAACGTCGAAATCCCAAAATTGTCCATAAAAACGATAACTAACATTTTATTAAATCAATGAGTTCACGCGCTCCGTGTATTTGCGTATTTTTTGTCTGCGGCTTCATTGTTAAAACGTGACAAACAGGCATCGAAGTTCAAGCCCCGCCCTTTTCCCGTCGCCCGCGCACCGCTCGCTCTTTCCGAAAAGGAATAGTTTTGATAAAATAGTTACTTCAAAATCAATTTAACATGATTATGAAATTACTGTTTTATAAAATTAGTAGTTATTTGCAAGAAAAATTACAAAATTAATTGCTCTGCAATATTGCTTATTCGGCCTTTTTAGAGAGGCAGTGCTTCTCTCGTGAAAAAACAATTGAATAAAACGTGCTGTGTTTGTCTTCAAATCGAAAGAGGACAATTAAAATATCTGTAAGTTACTAAGTTACCTATCTATACAGGCCGTTGTGATCAACCGACTAGTACACGTAAACAAAATACTTAAGTACTATAACAAAAAAAGGTAGGTTACTTACTTTTCTCCGGCACTAGCAAACACAGATATAAATTTTCTCACAACTTTTTTCCAAATTCCGCCTTGTTTTCGAAATTCCGGAAACAAATGAATGCGTTTGGTTGCCTTTGGCATCAAGTATTTATAGTGTTGATCAAGTTCATGTCTGAACAAGCATTAAGCATTGTCGGGCGGATAGCGCTTTGCAAGTCTGTACACGAAATTGTACGTAATATCGAATACACAAGTTTGGACAAGTAACAGTCGCTTGCCTTATTAAAATATTATCTGCTTAGATAGGTACTTAAAACAATGTAGGTAGGCCCTTATAAAAACTATGCTTACATTTTTGCTCTTTACTATCAAAAGCAGATAAATTTTCGTGGACCCCCATTAACATCTTATGGACCCCCATTTTTTGTTCACGCCTACGTAGACCCCCAGCAAGTCTCCCGTGGACCCCTGGGGGTCCACCTGGACCACTTTGGGAATTACTGGATTAAACGAATATGCTTTCCGTCAACTGCACCTACACAGTTAGGGAAGTTAGCATTTCTGTAAAAAATTTCCGCAATTTCTATCCAACGTTCTTTTGATGCCGGTGCTTTCATTTCTAAGGGTTGGTACACTTCCCAAATTGCTTTACAAGTTTCTTTAACGAGCGCAGACACAGTTCGACTTCCCACCAAATAATCTATTTTTAATTCTTCAAAATTACAACCAGTTGCTAGGAATCTGGAAAAACAAAATAATTATATTTTTTATACATTTCAGGTGCCGATTTGAAAAGAAAGTGGACCAACATTAGAGATTATTACCGAAAAGAACTTCAAAAGACTAAAAATATCCCTACTGGCAGTGCAGCCAAAAAGTCCAAAACATATATTTACAGTCATTTGCTGTACTTTCTTACGCCCATATTTGCTAAAAGAGAATCTGAAGGAAACTATCCAAAAGAAGATCCTGACTGTACTCAACCACAACAACAAGCAACAAATGAGGAACAAAATATTGAAACAGAAGACATCAATTGCATTGAGTCACCAGTACAGCCTACACCCGTGGATTTGCCTGTCGTAAAACAGAAAAGAAAGAAAGATGTCCCAACTCAGATATTAAATATGTTACAACAAAGACAGAAAACAAGTGTTCAGTCATTTAATACTGACGAAGACGACGACACCAAATTTTTACTAAGTTTCAGAACTTATATGAGGAAAATGAATGATCCTCAAAAAATTAATTTCCAACTTGGAATGCTTCAATTAGTCAAAAATGTCATGACGGGTAACGATCCATCGTACACATACTGTGACAATTCTTCTGGGTCATTGTCAAGCCCCCGTCCAGGCCCTAGTTCACACACACCTGTACCGCAAAGCTCGTCTTATAACATTTCATCGCCATCACCAACTTACCTACGTACCATCTTTGCAACGACATGTGTATCTACCGCGAAATTCACCTATATATTATAAAAGTCCATCTCCATCTGAACCAAATATTCGTTTATCATCCCAGCCCCAGCAGCAAAATGTTCCATGTACGAGTACGTCTAAACCTAAGCTTGTTATCCACTCAGTTAGCAATGTCACACCTTCCAATTCAACTACCCAACAAAATCCGGTACAAGACTATCCCGTGTATACCTTGCCAGAGAATAGCAGTGAAGAAAATGAGGCTGCACAATTTGTGATCCTCCAATCTGAAGGTGTTCAAGAAAATAATGAGGCTGCACAATTTTTAATTCTCCAATCTGAAGGTACCCGAGAGGGGTTTAATAATATACATAATTATTTGAAATTTAAATAATTAATTAAATTGTAACGTGTAAAGACGTATTTGAATAAAATACATACATAGTTACATTAATTAGAATTTTAATAAGTGGATTGAAATGTGTAATATTTGATTTAAAATAAATACATACCTTAATGTTATGGTCAGTTTTTCTTCCGTATCCAAACACAATCTCATGCATGTATTTTGCTTTTTTATCTTCTCTCTTATGCCACTATGAAGCTCATCAAAGGATTTTATTGACATCCTGTAATATTTGAAAAATTCTTCTGGGTGGGCACGTAATTTTGTTCTTTTGAGATAGAATTGACTATCTGTTAATCTCCGAGTGTTCAACGGGTGTACCCAGTAACGACGATTCCTCTTCTCCTTATTTAACGCCAGTAAAAGTGCAATAGCAACCAATTCGTCATCGTCATCCATGATAACTCATATATGTGCTTACAACGTGGCGTCTTTATAGGTACTGGTCGTTTAAAATTCCGAATAAAAAAACCGGACGTTTGCGCTAGTCTAACGGAATTCCTATTCTGGATTCCTGATCAGGAAACCTGATTCGGAAACCGAACGTTTGCGCCCAGCTTTAAGTGAAATTATATGCAGACTGACATCCGTATTGTTACACATAATCTTAGGGACGTCCTTCACACAAACTCATTGGATGGTGCCTTATGGAAGTCCTCAAACTTTCCTTAAAAACGACATTCTTAGTTGGTTGCTTAAGCAAACTCTAATGAGGAACGACACTGTGGCTGCTATATACAGGGAGATACATAAAGCAAATACCTAAATAGATGAATCCCAAAATACTAATACTCGTAATACAAATAATAGTTCAAACAGAAAAAAAGCTAGGAAAATATTAGCGAGAGAAAGAGGTGATAAAGCAAATACACACAGAAATCAAATAACCTGTTTTATTTGGCACATAACAATTAACAAGTCTAACTAGGAGACTAACTTATACAATAAATGTTAAAAAAAAACAAAACTGAAAATTATTCTGACCATCAGGATTCAGGATAGGCTCCTTTTATACAATTCTAGATATTAATGTCCTCATCATCATCATCATCATCATTTCAGCCGCAGTCAGTCCACTGCTGGACATAGGCCTCTCCCAATGATTTCTAAAATGATCGGTTGGCAGCAGTCTGCATCCAGCGTCTGCCTGTGACCCTTTTCAGGTCATCTGACCATCTGGTCGGTGGATGTCCAACGCTGCGCTTACCGGTAGATATTACTGTATAGAGAGCAAATAGAACTAAAAATACATCTATACATATAAATAAAATTGGAGTGTCTGTTTGTAATATTGAAATAACCGTTTTTTACTACATGCATATAAATATATATATATGGTACATGCACCAAAATAACATTTTTTACAATTTTTGTCTGTCTGTCTGTTTGTTCCGGCTAATCTCTGAAATGGCTGGACCGATTTTGACGGGACCTGTATTGGCAGGTAGCTGATGTAATAAGGAGTAACTTAGGCTACGTTTATTTTAGAAAAAAATCTTTTATTTTAGAAATATTAAAGAATCGACTGTTAGGCGGAACGAAGTTCGCCGGGTCAGCAAGTTACATATAAAACTACTGGTGCTTTCAAAATCAGTGTTTATCAAGCTCAGTGCCATCAGGAAAACATTCAAAAATCCAAGTTTTTAGTAAGTTTTTTACATAAATCCATACAGGCATTACTTATCTTTTTAGGATTATATTAATGCAGCAAATTCAATTCCATTTTAAGTTTAATAGTTCCATCGTTCAGTCAAACAATGATTTTGCGAATGGTTAGTAATAACATAAATGAGACAGCAGATACACAACAGTTTTTTTCATAGCTGAGAGCAAGAGCCGCAAACAGCTTCCAATATAAAGGCAATCAGCTGAGGATGCAACTGGGAAGGCGCTAAGATAAGTAGTAGTAGCCGCCATATAGCTTTCTATTCTGAAACAGTTTAACAACTGCCTTCTAGCAATGGAGTAACTCGAGATAGAAATGCCACTAATTGCAACCAATCCAAGACAGACTGCGCTCACCATTGCTTATCATGTGCAATTGTTACATTATTGAATGCCTCAAAAACATACAACCCTTTTATACCTACCTTATCCAATATTTATACTAATTTACTATGATACTATTTATCACTAGCAATAATCTCTTGGAAGTTCTTGATCCTCTGTTCGGTTTCCTTGATGCTTTCTTTGACGTCTTTGTGGATCTCACTGTACGCTTTGATAGACTGGTTGGTCTCCGTGAATATGTTTTGTAGGATTTGGAGATGAAGGATTCTGAAAAAGACGTGGTTATTTCTCTAGGTTTTACGAACCAAGGCATGATTGATTAAGTAAGAAAGATCATTGTATAGCTTTTCCAGTTATGTCTACAGAAGACCAGTTGATCAATTAATAATCCATACTAATATTATAAATGCGAAAAGTCTGTCTGTCTGTGTGTCTTTTACGCTTTAATGGCCAAAAGACTGAACAGATTTTGATGAAATTTATTATGAATATAGTTGAAGACCCTGGCTCAAACATAGGCTACTTTTTGACACAAGCGGAGCTGCGGGAAAAAGCTAGTAATACATAAATGAAAGTGTTTAGTTTGAATAATAATAAATAGTTGCAATTTGGATGCAATTATAATGTTACAACAATTTAAAAAGCTTAAAATAAGAACATGTTTAATAAAAATACTTTGTACATTATGGGGTCTAATATTCAAGAATCGCTGGGGATTTTTTTATAACTACTATTACAACACTTACTTTGACTTCATATCTAAAATCTTAGTCTTCAAAGTGAGCAACTCTGTGGAATTGTCACTGAATTTATTGACCTCCAGCAGCCTGTGCGTGAGCCACTCCATCATCAACTCCACCTTCTCACCCTCTTGCTCTTGTAATGTCCCCAACTTGTCATCTAATGTCTGCTGCAACTCCTTAATTTGGCTGTTATGGGAATTCTTATTGGAAGATGATGTCTGCTTCAGATGGTCTAATTCGGATGTGTAAGCGGGTATTTTGATTTGTATCTTTTGAATAATCGCTTGGTTTAATTCTAATTGTTCGTCAAACGTGAGCTCAGCTGCTGTTTGGTGCATGAATCCTAAAATTTTATAAATTATATTACTATACAATTGCTTATAACTTGTTTGTTGTTAGATTGTTTTCTTTTAATATTTTGGAAAAAATCTCACAATCTAAAGAGATAATGTGTAAAATAGGTGTATGATCTAAATAGGGATTACTGGCTGTTTTCCGCAGCTCCGCCTACGTCAAAAAGTAGCCTATGTTTGACCCCAGGTTTTCAACTATATTCATACCATATTTCATCAAAATCCATTCAGTGCTTTGGCCGTGAAAACACAACAGACAGACTTTCGCACTTATAATATTAGTATGGATTTGGATGTTTGAAATAAAAAGAGGTAAGTTATATGGATGAATGGTACCTCGATATTGCTTTACCGATAAGATCATCACCATTTATAGGTAAAGTTTGAATTAAATAAATGAAAGAAGTCTTTCTAATAACTTTCTTGTTCATTTACTTTAACTTCTAAAATTATTCGGAACTAGTTAAGAGTGTGGCAAAACAGAGTAATTTATGCTTTGAAAAACGTACCCAGTAATATCGCAGTACTCTCGTCTGCAGTACTCAATTTATGTAAACTGGAGTAATGTGTAAGATCACAATCCGCTATAATCCTGTTTACTTTCCCCCGCAAATTATCAGAAAGCTTGCCGGTTTCACAACACAATTCCTTGATGATTCCTAAAAGTAGGTTTTCCTGTGTTGTTTTCACTTCTACGCACAAATCTTCGGTGCTGGTAATACTATCCATACTGCGAGCGTACAATTTATAACTTTAAATGACAATAAATTGATTTGATTTTGACCACAAATTAGCAATTGATTGAATTGAACTTAGAAAGATATCAAATCAAATCAAAAGTTTGTAATACCTATCAATACCTACTAGAGACTAGACTAACAAAATTTGTATCCATGGCAACTTTTAAACTTTAACAATGAAATCGGGCACAAACTACATAGGAAATCGGGTATGTACCTATTGTATTCTCTTTGAATGAAATGACAATGAATCAAACCGTTACGCATGGACTTATTAAATTTAAACATGACTGGTCTTATTGACCAAAAACCCGCGCAGTTAAAGATAGCTATAGTGAAGGATTCTATCTCTTTTTAATAGGGCAACCGTGATAATGTTTTTAATTGGGACAAAATATTTTAGGCTTCGTAAATACTGCACATGAGTGAGTGGTGATGATTACGCGGTTAAGCAACAGCAGGTGCGACCTAACTTGGAGTGGACAACGCTTGGCGTATTAAGTTCAGCCGTTAGTCATGCTTGACTAGTGGAAGCAAGGCCACCAGTAAAGCTTGCTTGTCTTCCCCGAGGGAGTCAATAGGGAAGACATGTGTACGAAACGTTATTTTAGACTAGACTCCAACTTCCTTAAACATTGCACAGAACTACTTGGGGGGAAGTTAGCACCTCCTCACTCGGAACATTTGATTGAGTCTGAAAATATATCTGCATAAAATATGTACCAACTTTCCTTTTTTTACCAGAAAAGCATGGTCACACTATTTTGCACAAGTACTAACTTGATAAAGCTTGCATTTGTTAGAAAGAGACAGATTCCTCCACTATTTCTATCTTGCTTGGCTTGCCCTTGCCTCTATGCAAATTTGTAGAATTACCGAGTCCTGTATAATAATGTAATATTTCCATGGTCCATGACGTAAACGGATACATTCCGTTTTATATTCATAACATAAACTTGTCACTGTGACAGTGACAATTAGATTGAGCTGCACACATCGGAACGTTGTATTGTAATTAATATCACAAACTACATAGGGATACTACGTATCAGACGGACATGTCAGTACAAATTTTTTGTATCGTAAGGAGGCCGGCACTGATTGGCTGAGAATGAGACGAATTTATATCTAAGCATTTTGACAACTCCGTGAACGAGAAATTGAACGTAAAACCAATTGTCAAAGGAAACATTTCATTTCACGCAATAATTTTCATGTTACCTGTTTATAGGTATAATATTAAATTTTCTTTTTTTTTAGCATATTCATAGCATATTAAATTAAGTCTTATTTCTGTGAATGGAGTCATGGAAAATTAAAACAAGTTTTAATATTAACGATTTATTTTTCAACTTTTTGTTATTTGTTACATAGGCTTTATATTTGAATTTCTGGCAATTGTAGACAGTCTAATAATGCCCGTGCCTTTTAAAATTCTGTTTATTATATTACACCAATGAAATATAGATAACCTAATTGAAATATTTTCAAAATATTCAGGTACAAGACAGCCTTGGTGGTTATAGTCAAGAAAACCGCATGGATACATATATTTTACTAGGTTTTTTAAATTTCTGAATTTTTATCTTTAAGCGCGTTGTTTTCTAGGTATCCGTTGGTTTCCTCGACTATATACCCGAAATATCTTACAGCACTTTCAGTCGGATAAGTCAACTCTATCAATTTCATACTTTGAAACTCTCTTTTGCTAATCAATTTTAGTGTTGCGCTGTGTTGTGTAGAGGCTATAACTTTCTGACAATAGCTGCATTTTAATTTGGTATTTTTTTTTATGTCCCATATAACTGTTTATGCTTTCACATGTATACCTAGCCTTTCTCGGGCCGCTTGCACCTGAATATTGTCCAAAAATATATCGTTTTTGCCGGGTTTAACATCCTCTTCATCTAATTTTTTTTAATATGTGGGTCTTCATCATTGATTTTTTTTAAATAAAGTTTGCACTTTAATTAATTGGTCACAATTATCATCTTCACAATTAAAAGAATCTGAGTGAAACTTTATGAATCCTGTCATTAATAAGGATTTAAATGTGCTTCCAAAAGTATGGCAATTTGGGTCTTATATCTAAAATTATATGCCCTCACACGACTGAAACAATATTCAATAGGGTCCGAATTAAAATAACGCGGACGCATAACTTTTATATTTTTTTAAAGCAATAATTGCCATATCCTTTGGTAACTTTTAATTGTGGTAATCCAATTTTTCAGAGAAGGTATTTTTTATAAATTTGATATTTTTGATTGTTGATATGGCATCTCTCCAAAATTTATGGTGAATGGATTTTGCAGTCACGACTTTTAATGATTTTCCTCCGCTTTTCTTGCTGTCAAGAGTAGAACCATTCACACTATCAAACAGGTAGTCGAAAATCCAACTGTTTCAGCTGTGTTCGACAGGGTTTTGCTAACAGGTCTGCCGTCCGAGTAATGAGCTGTAAACCCAAAAGTAATTCGTTACATTGACTTAGCTACTGCATACATACATGCAAAACGAAATAAACACTCAAATCATGAAATCAGCCTAAGATCTCTATAAAGTTAGGTACTTACCCCCGTATTAAGAATAATTTGTTAAAGCAAATGTTAGCTAAAGTATGTTTTGTCCCTTTTGCTAACAAATTATTCTTGAAACGAGGGTTAATATTTATATCTGGATTCTGGAGTGTGCTCTTTCTAATACAGAAAGAATATTCCAAATCAGTTCAAAATTGACGAAGAAAATTTAATAAAGTCGAATATAGAACTTCCCTTTTTTGGAAGTCGGTTAAGATAGGAGTTTTGGATTCCGGACCTCTATAGGAAAAAAATGAATCTTTGTAATGATCACTTTGTTATAAAAATTGTCTTGATTTAATTGAGTTTTAATTCCGAGGATTCCGCTAACACCATCGAACTACCCCTAGGAGATCAAAAGAGTGCAGTTTCCCCTCAAAGTCTGCTTTGCCACAACTATTAATTAATCTCAAGGCCAAACTCTCAACATAGCATAACATAAGGGAAAATTGCTTTTCACATGGTCAGTTATATGTGGCTTTTTCCAGAATAAGCTGACGAAGCAGCCTAGTAATTCTATCACCGGAAAGGAAAACAAAAAATATTGTTTACAAAGAAATACTGCGCTAGGTATTACGTTGTAAATAATATTAAGTACTTTTCCTTTTTTTAAATGTATGACTCATATGACGAAACTTAATAAAAAATAAAATCGTTCGACTCACCGGTTTTTACTAATAAAAATCATTCGATTTTGAACGAAAATCATTCGACGATCTTATGATAACAAATAGTATTTCAGTTACTCACAAAATTCGGCAGTGTAGGCTAATGCAAAAGAATTTTTTTGCTTAGCACCCGAACACAGTTTTTCCCCTGAAAAATTCATCAAATACATAAGTACAAGATAACACCCTCACTTGGAAACTACAGGCCGGAGTTAAACACACTATTTTATTGATATTTGATTTTTTCATTTTATAAACGAATACTTTTAGAATATATAAAACTAGCTTTTTCCCGCAGCTCCGCCTGCGTCAAAAAGTAGCCTACGTTTGACCCCGGGTCTTCAACCATATTCATACCAAATTTCATCAAAATCTGTGCAGCGGTTTGGCCGTGAAAGCGTAACAGACAGACAGACTTTCGCATTTATAATATTAGTATGGAAGTATGGATTACTAGCTTTACCGCGGCTTCGCTCGCGTCTAAACCTCCTTTGGGAAGATGATGTTTTTCCAGGACCAGAAGTATGTTACTCTTCATCCTTTCAACTAACTATATGCCGAAAATTAAGTCGATTGGTTGCTTAGTTAGGGCGTGAAGGAAGGACAGACAAACATACAAACACACTTTCGCATTTATCTATACTAATATTATAAAGCTGAAGAGTTTGTTTGTTTGTTTGAACGCGCTAATTTCAGGAACCACTGTTAAGATTTGAAAAATTATTTCAGTGTTGGATAGCCTATTTATCGAGGAAGGCTAATAGGCTAGGCCGAAGTCAAGACAGGCTGCTAGTAATATCATATAGTTAAAATAACCTAGTTTACTATACCGATTAAAAGTGGCTTCGGTATAGTAAAGGTTGCTGACACTTTGTAACTCTAATTAAAAATACTAAAGCATAGTCTGCTATATCATTACTTCTTTCATCTGTATCCACGAAACCACAAATTCTATCTTCTTTCTTGAAATAATTTAGTCCAGGTTCCAGTGACATTTCATCAAACATAACGGTGCACAGTTTTTTACATTCTTTTTAATTGTTAACCTTTAAATGAAAATATCAAAAGCATTTTTACAGTTGAATACAAAACATAGGTCTATTTCAAGGTAATTGGTAGTTAAAGTAAAACCTACAATATCTACATAATAGGGCTAAGATATGATATGGCTTCAATAATGTATAGGTGTTCTACAATCATTCATCTAAAGTAATGTTTGATCTTAAAATAAGGAGCCCTATTTTTAAATGAATGACGTATGTACATATATATTATTACTGTTTTACTTTTATTGCTAGTCCTTTGAATAACTTGGTTGACTGGAAGAAATCCAATTCTGGAATAAGTCCGCCTTTGTGCACTTTCTTTTTCTTTTCTATAATTTTAATGTTTAATGTACATTAAAGAGTTTCTAACTAACAATACAAACAAAAATCCTTCGTTATTGAACAAAAAACCTTCGTTAACGAACGAAAATCATTCGATTTCGAACAAAATTTATTCGAGTCACCGATTTTGTGTGAATCACATTTTTCAAAAATAGCACTCATGGTCACAGAATTTTGTTACATACCTCTTCTTTAATAACATGGAAAAGTTGAGTATTTATTCCAGTCCTTAAGTCTAATTCTGCAGTCATTTTCTTCAATGTAGTTCCAGAGGGCAAAATGAATATATTTTAAGAATGGACAAAGATATAAGTTTTTGTTGAAGTGTTCCTTTTAAACTTCTGCCTTTTTTGGATTTCGTGCACATATTACTTGCATATTAAAAAAATATTTGGTAATGCTATTCATGGTTTTTGTTTTATTTTCGAAATTGTTTTTCTTCGAAAAGTCCATTGCCCTTTTGGCCCTCTCCGAAAAAACTGTCTCTTGGATTTTTTGAATTCTTTAGATATTCTATGGCATTTCGGTGTCAGTTGGTTTACGTTTGGTGCAAATCTTTTTCTACATACTTTTTTAGGTTGTAATGTTTGGTTTTGTTTTGGTGCTAGTCCTGATATACCTAGAATAATAAAATAATATTATAATTTAGAAGAAGACCATAATATCTACTTATTTCCCGATAAAAAATTGTTATTAATAATCGTTATTTTGGTCAGTCACTTTAAATTTAAAAGCATAACTTGTAGTATTACCTGATACTACTTTCATCTTTAAAATAATAATAAAATCAAATCATTTTTTATAATTTTTGTGTGTTTCAAAAAAAATTACATATAAATAGCATATATTGTTAATTTATATTATTTTTCGCTTCCCATTAATGGATTCATTAAATATGAGTAATTTGAAGTATATAAAGTAATAAAATTAGCAATTATTGTTATTACCAATTAGTTCTTCATGTTGTAGCTGAGAAGGATATATTTCTTGCAACTTCGGTGCTTCAATATGGTCATCATTTTTAATATCTGTAAACAATAAATTTCTCTTATGTATTAACTGCGACTCGCCGGAACCCAGATTAACCCAAAGAGGTTTTCGTTGTCTGGCGCACTTGTATAATTGTAGAAATTGATTATGTGTTTTGAATAAAGATCGGAGCTTTGGTCCTCTGAGGTATGATAACAGCCAGAGTCGATTCGCATAGAAGAAGAATAAAGATCTTAAAAAAAGTCATCATGCTGACTATTAAAAACATTCGCAGTATGAATAACTTGCAAGTCTGTTCGTCTTACTTTAAAAAGTATAGTTTTAACAAGCATTATTTTGGTCAGTATAAAATTTAGAAGCATAACATGTGGTTTTCATTACCTGATGCTTATTTCATTTGTGGTAATTGAGGCAGACTAAAATTTGCAGAAACTCCTAAATTAGTGGTATCTGAAAAATAATACAATTAAACTTCATTTTCATATTGTAATGAAGAAAATCATGGTTTTATGGAGGCATTTTTTAAATTTTTATTATTAGTCGTATCGTTATTGCCTAATTAACAGTATAACAACTTTTTAATATATTTTTAAATTATTTGAACAAAAAAACACGACTGACTGCTATACAACTCATACTTTTTTCGTACAATCATAAACTGAATTTTATAATATATTTTTTTGTCACACTAATACATTAAAACGTATAACTTATATATATTTTTAAAATCTCCTTTTAAAGCTCTTCATTTTTCTTTTCACTTTGATACCCTTCCACTCGATTAGGTTACTCAAAATTTTTTTTTCGAATCTGTCTTTTATTGCGTATATAGTCCGCCATTTTGTTTTTATGATGACGTCACAGACCCCATCACACTCAAAAGAAAGCAAGGAATCTAAAGACACCTCATACGTCTTTATCTGATAAGCCGTCCTTGACTTATGGTGGAATAAAGAATCTCACATACATGCAAAAATACATGAACGCTAAAATAACGTCTATTCATTATTTTCGTCAGTTACAAATAAATTAAAAGCATCTTATTCGTCTAAGCGTGTTTCCTTGTTGCATCATCAGCTTACTCTTCGCTTTAAGTCATGATCCTACATTTGGCGGCACTGGTTATTACTATGGTGTGACTGCTATCTGACCTCCGTAACCCTTATTTACAGGGAAACCAGACCAAGAGTCAGTTACTATTAAATTAGAAGCACATCATATTATGTGTGTAGTCTTACCTGATACTATTTCCGAGTGTGCTAATTGAGGCCAACCAGAATTTGTAGAGACTTCTAAATTAGTGGTATCTGAAAAAGAAAATTAAATAAACTTTAATTTCATATTTATTTTTTACTAGCTTTTCCCTGCAGCTCCGCCTGCATCAAAAAGTAGCCTATGTTTGACCCCGGGTCTTCAACTATATTCATACCAAATTTCATCAAAATCGGTTCAGTGGTTTGCCCGTAAAAGCGTAACAGAAGACCGACAGATTTCGCATTTATAATATTAGTATGGATATATTTCCAAAATAGGTAATACAATAGCATATATTGTTAATCTAAATTAATATTCACTTTGTATTAACTCAATTAATAATTAAATTAATAATTTAAAGTATATTAAGTATTATTAGCAATTATTACTAATTAGTTTTTCATGTTGTAGCGGAGAAGTATATATTTTTTTAAACTTCGGTTAATCAGAACAAATATTACTGTCACTTTTGAGTGCATAATTATGGTCATCAGTTTTAATATCTGAAAATAAAATTAGTCATCAAACTGTCTAATAAAAACATAAATTTTTATAAATCAGTACATTTCCAAAATATATCATACCATAGCATAATCTAGTTCATCCACATTCTCAATGTATGAGCGGACATAATAAATAAGAATTCTCTTTATGTAAGTATGTACACTAAGTTATTTTGTAACATATTGTATAATAATAGGATCATGTAGAATGGTTCTCTAACATTTTTTTCATTTTTAATGATTTAGAGATAGATGGGCTTAATATATACTAGTCATAATCATAAGAGCAGTTTTGCCGTAAGTAACCAAGTTATAAGTAGGCTTGGATTTTAGTATACAAAAAGTAATAACTCCTTAGTTAAGTGTATAAAAGTTCTCATTATCATCAGCTTTATATAACCTACCGCTGGGCATAAGCCTCTCCCTTTCTGCGGCAACCATCTCTGTTCTAGGACAGTTGGGGTAGCCATCATTTAAAAGTTGATTCATTGATACTTACATTGATTTTTAAATTTTCCGTGGAGAAGCATATAATTTCCTCATCTTTGACAATTTCCAGTATAAGGGCTAAATTATTTTCAACATAATTTGTCTCTTCTGTAAAAAAAAAATATATTATGATATTATTACCATACTAAAGTGGCTGTTGGTCTTCCTAATAAATATATTTTATTATATAATATATAATATATTTTATTTAGTTTATGAACAAAATAGAATATACAGTGTGTGAATGTGTTGTAACTACTATAGTATCAATTTATTTATATAACTTAACAAAGAGCCCCATTTTAACTATTTTTCAATGAATAAGATTTCGATTACCCATTTTCCTGTAGAGTCTCATTTTTCTGTGAAGAGCTATATTCATTGCAGATTGTTTTAAAATAGGTGCGATCAATGTGCTTTCTTGAATTAACGTAAGTGTGGTCATCAGTTACTTTATTCTCTGAAGTCCATGCTGTAAATCAAAAATTTAAGAACAATGAAATAAAGTTGTTAATAAAATGAAAAACTGTATACTTTTGTATGCAAATAGTACACTTTTAAGTTATACAATTTATGACAACCGTTCTTATGAAAGCTATTCTTGGTGAAATTAGTCACTGTGTAATGAAAAGATCTTTTATGTCAGCATTTTTCCCGTTGCGTCCGATGGGAAATGCCTTGAAGCCCAGTGTTCACTTTTCCATATATCAATATAATATTATAGTACTTATTTAAATATATATTAAAATAGAAAGACAACTGCATACCTTTAATAGTTTATTTGCATGGTAGGCCACTGTTAATTTCTTCTGAGGTAAAAAGAGTCTGGAAGGCGTTAAGACTTCAAGCGTGGATATTTTCCATAAAATCTCTTTTTTAAAATGTTTGTGGCAAATGTAAAATTCTATTTACCTAAATCTAAATTAACAAACTTATTAGCTGTAAGTAAATCCACCCATATCTTTCTTTGCTTTTGTCTAGTTGGAAATTTGTGCATGTAAAAGCCTTCATTTCATTTGCTCCGACAAGCAGGAATACAGCATGTCTTATTCATTTTTAGGTATAACCATCTATTATTACACTAATAAATTAAAAATTACTATATACAACTAGTCAAAAGTAGTCCACTTCACACGAAATCACTTTTGTTGTTAAAAGAAAAAGTTAGGTATGTCTAGGAAAGAGAAAATTATAAATGAACGTTCTTTGGCATATTAACACAATAAACAAAACTTCGACAGAGTATCTAAGTTAAAACAAACGAAATTAAATAACTTCAAGATGCGCAAACAAATGAACGTGCAAATTCCTAAGAAAATTCAAGATGGAGGACGCCGTGGACGGAGGGAAAAGGGCGGGCGGGAGTTGCAGACAACGTCAAAATGACTTATGAAGTAAATCGTTTCAATTCATTCGTTCGATTTCCTTACGAACCGAATATCTATAGGAAAGATTACCAGCCGTGATTAATATCAACAAAAAATAAAATAAACTTGCTTTGCTAGCTACATAGCTTATCTTGATTGATTTTGAAGGCGGTAATCAAAAAGGTGATGTATTGTTTGTAAAAATATATTATTTTATTATTAAATCATTTGTTCAAACAGTTATTATTTATTATAATCGATTGTTGACTAACGTGCCGTCTTTCCCAGGTAATGCTGTGTGGTTTCCATTGATGCAAACATTGGCGGCAGCAAGTCTCAAACATGCAGGAATCTCAAAAATCGGCAGATAATGCCGAAAAAACAAAGCAAAAAGTTTCATCGGAATCTCAGGGAAATTGTTACTGGTTAGTTTTTATTATAAATTATACATAACGTAAAACCTTGGGACCGTTTCGTTCATAATCTATGACTTTATTGTTGTTTATTTTTTAGCGGCAAAGAGCGAAATCTGAATATAGCTGAGTTGTTATGTGCTTCTTGCAATCGCTGGTTCCACGAGTCATGCATAGGGTACCAGTTGGGCAAACTGGTGCCTTTCATGACCAACTACCTGTTTATTTGTAAGAATTGCTCTCCGACCGGTTTGGAGACCTTCAAGAAGAACCAAGCTCGTAAGTTTACACAGTCGAATGTTATGTTTGCTATGAACTTAAGTTGTCTGCTAGAAATTTAAGTGTTACAGAATTCAAAAGTTGTCTTGTAAATGGTGTTCCTACGTAGTAAGAAATAGTGATATTATCGAATTAAAATATGTATATGCTTGCCTAACACAATATGTTAACATTATAGAAAAGATTAAATTGTAAATGATACATGTTAAAAATAAAATGCATGTATTACAAACTAGCTGTTTTCCGCAGCTCTGCCTGCGTCAAAAAGTAGCCTATGTTTGACCCTGGGTCTTTAACTATATTCATACCAAATTTAATCAAAATCCGTTCAGCAGTTTGGCCGTGAAAGCGTAACAGAGAGACAGACAGACTTTCGCATTTATAATATTAGTATGGGTACTAATATTATAAAGCTCAAGAGTTTCTTTGTTTGAACGCATTAATTTCAATATCTACTGGTCCAAATTGAAAAATTCTTTCAGTGTGAGATAGCCTATTTATGCAAGAAGGCTGACCGGGGCGAAGTCGGGAGGGGTGCTAGTTACACATAATCATTGTGTCAAGTGTATTAGAATTATGCAAAATTTTGTAATATGTAATTATGTGTGTGAAGCTGATTTTGATCATTGTTAGTCACTTTTCTCTCACTCTATCTATCTATCTAAATATTTTTGTTTCTGCAGCGTTCCCACAAATGTGTCTCACTGCCATCGCCAACCTCCGCCAGGAGAGCGCCAAGGAGGGTCGGAACCGCATCATGTTCAGCAAAGACCGGGAGATCATTCCGTACATCGACCAGTACTGGGAGGCTATGACCACTATGCCGAGAAGGTAATTAGTACATCTAAAAATTATAAATTATACAGTACATCTAGTAATTATGTAGTTGATATATCATTGAGCCAGGGCACTTATCTATACTTATAATAAAATTGCAACAGGTTGATGTCTGTACATTGAAGATTTTAAAGAAAGAACAATATAAGGGGTCTAGATTGGACCAAGAGAAGCCAAAACAATTTTTTTTTTTGGAATTTTTGTCCGTCTTTATGATTGTCGTGATCACATCACGCAAAAACGGCTGCATAGAATTTTATGTTTGATAAAAGAAGATTGCATGTGTCACAACACAAGTTAGTTTTGTTAACTTTGCAATGAAGTCTGAATTGAGGATCAAGTGGATATAAAAGTGAAAAAAGATACATCACTTGATCTTTGCAATGGATTAAGTGGATTTTGGGAAGTAAATGTGTAGAGGTCAAATTTCGGATAATATAACAATAAAACATGTTTACAGAGGTCAGACAGCAGTCAATTCATTGTTATAACCAGTACTTCCAAATTTAGGACCATGATTAAAAGTGTATCCTAGGCTCAATTGAGGACGCAACTAGGAAACATGCTTGCACAAAGAAGATGTAAACAAAACAATGCTATTATATGAGTGTCATACGTTAACAGTATCTAAGTACACACACTGTTTTATTTGGCAGTTAAATAAAATAATTATTACTGCACAAAAAACAAAACAAACCCAGTTTTATTTTTATACCTTTTATAATACCTTTAACAATAATTGAGAAATGGAACCCCCTAGAAAGGAACCCCCTACAAAAGACGTTCCTTTCTCAATGTAAATAGAAATAAAATATTGGTTGGTTAGAAGAATACTGTTTTTTTTTAAATAATATGTTGACACAAAAGAATTAAATATGACAATTTTCAATTTGTGACTGACAGCTTTAAATGTGGTAAGATATTTAAATATTTTTATAAAATATTTTTTTAAAAACAACAATATCTTTATTTAAACTTTCACTATTTTCCCCCTACCCTCTTTTCTTTGTTCTTTCAAATTTTTCATTTGTATTAATAAAAAAAAACTTCTAAAATGTCCAAATATTAATATTATATTAGTACTTACTAATCCTTATTGTTGTGTTGTTTTGGGTTATACACAGACTGCTGAAAACGCCCTTGATTAATGTTTTGCCATGACATTGGCAAAATCATCGTATAACTAAATGATGGAGCCATAAAAATAAAAATTGAATTGAATATAAAATAATTATGTCCAATTTTATAATTCGGCTTTTACAGCTTGTGAAGTTTTATTTAAACCATTTAATAGACATGCGGCCTATCGATGCTTCCCTGAAGTGTCGCTCAAATAGGAAAATACCATAATGAATCATTCAGTCATGTCGAGTATTCAGCCTAGTGTCAGAGTTTTTAGAAGTACCTTTCGGCCTCTGACGCGGTTCCTTTAATAACCACCAAATTGCAGCCTGGACCAGCGGCTCTGAAGACACGTCACGTCTTCCGAAGCACGGAATCATCACACAGTCAGGTGATTCTAGCATGCAATGTCCTAACCATGGAGCAATTACAAAGAGGAGATGCCTCATCATGCGCAATTGGCGCCTCGCCGACACAAAAGTGGGCGGAGCTTGTCATTGCTCGTGTTCCATGATTGGAGCCACGGCCGAAACCAAGCACCCCGCACGTCTACCTTCCGCCCCGTGTAGCCTCACACTTTCTTACAAAACGCTTATTACGGCATCTCCTCTTTGTAATTACTCCATGGTCCTAACCAAACTGGAAACAACTAAACAAAGTATGCTTCCCGTGGGAATCAAACCCACAACATAAAGCAAACGCCTTTACTACTACCAGTATGATAAATGATGATACATTCGCTCATAAATGTCAATCTTTTTAGAGTAACCCAGTCGTGGTACGCGACAGTGCAGCGTGCCTTGGTAAAGGACATACAAGTGTTGTTTACATACGAAGACGACGCGGCAGAAGGCCCTATGTTTGGGCTGTTCAATACGGAGCTCACTTCGATTAAACCAAACTACGAAGCCATGATCAAGCAGGGACAACTGAAGGTCACGGACATGGGGATTGCTACAAGTAAGTTATTTTTTATGGTTATAAGTTGTTTTTTATTATTTCAATAGAACGTTGCAGGCTTTAAATTGTTTGGCCAAGGACTGGATAAGTAACTAGCCTCGTTTCATGACACATCTGATCCTATAGAGTGAAAGCTTTCGTATGAAATTTATGAGGAAAGCCAAGCCCAATGGAGTTCTTGCGGCTCAATTAGCGACCCTAACACGTAGCGATCGTAGACATGCATTAGTAAATGAGAGCGCGTGTTTTCTTAAGCAATTACTCGTACGTTGGCAACCATTTCAGTTGGCAGCCAAGCATAAGGCCCACGATGTATGGATCGGTAACTCTTGCGTATGTATGCTCTCGACTTATTGAGAGCGTCTCTAGCGCACTACCAACTCGTGCTCTAAGATTTAATGCTCTCAACCTTCTAACCGGAATCTGAGCACTGTTATTTGGTGGCAAGAATATTTATTGCATTGGCAAAGCTGTTTGAAGCTTTCTCTCTCTTTTCCACTCATGTCGTAAGTATCTATTATTATAAATTCTGTACCCATGTGGCAAAAGACCTCCCCCTCTCGCCTATAAAGCTCAATTTCGAAGCCATTAGCAAGGGGAAAAATTGAAGATTTCAGGGTTCATTACACAACTTACAAGTAGTATCTGCCTACCCCTACGGGATACTGATTTTTATTTTGGTGCAATATAGTATTTGTATTGTACTGTACACAGACGTGATAACTGATTATAGATAGATACGTTGTATTGTATCAATCACAAAAATAAAATTAAAAGAAAGTACAGAGGCGGGCTCTTCGCAATCCCAATTTTTCAAAATTATATGCATGTAAGTAAGTTTGGCGTTTTTCAGTCTGTCTGTGCTTTTATTTATCTGTGCTCGGGCTATATTGCTTTAACCACGGGAACCATAATAGGACCCATGGAGCAAATACGAAGAGGAGATGGCTTATCGACTGGTGCACCGTTACGGTAATTGGCGCCTTGACGTCGGAAGTGGGTGTGGTTTACGTCATTTTTCGTTCAACTGTGAAAGATGGACGAGACGTGGGACGAGCTCTAATGTTTTTCTTATTTTTCTAATTTATGTTTCGTTTCAGCTTAGAATATTTTCTAAAATATTTTAAACCATTTAGTTTTAAGTGTTTCAATGCTGTACTGTTATGGGATCACAATAATCAAACAAACAAAGTAAACAACATATTTTATGATTATGTTTTGATTGATTTAGTGTTACACAAAATATATGTCCGTTGTTAATGTTAAAAATATCTGTAAAATGAAGACTGTTAAGGGATCACAATAATCGTAAGTAAACAATATACTTAAAAAATGTTTTGATTGATTTTGTGTTACACAAAATATATGTCTGTTGTTAATGTTAAAAATATCTGTAAAATTAAGAAACAGAAATATATTTTTTATGTTTAAATCTTCGATTTGCTAGCGTCATCTATTGGTAAGTAGAGGGGATCGTCAATAGGGGCGGAGCCACGGCCAAACCGAGTCACGTCTGCCTTCCGCGTCGCGTAGCCTCACACAATTTTTTAAGGAAGTTCTCGATAGGCCATCTCCTTCTTGTTATTATTCCGTTGTCGAGACTTGTTTTTATAAAACTCCACCTATTAATTCCATGTAGTTCAACAGACAAACACACGGCTGACGACATCGAAAGAAACTTTCGATGTCAGTCACACATTTGGAATTCTCCAAACTTTGCAAAATCTTTGATTCGAATGATTTTCTATCGATATCGAATTATTTTCATTTGTCATAATCGGTGAGTCGAAACAATTTTCATTCGACATATGTGTCATACATTTCAAACATAGGACTCCTGAAACAAGGTAGACTGAACTGTACGATGTCTCGATACCGTGCCACAGAATAAAGAAATATTACTTTGTGACCGTGCATTCTAAGCAGATGGGAAAAGATCGCTGTCAAGAGAGTAGTTTAAAAACTCCTACTCTAGTGTTAGCGTTTTCCCGATTACATTCTTAGATTGTATTCCTTCTCCACTCCACTATCCATACTAATATTATATATGCGTAAATCTGTCTGTCTGTCTTTCTGTCTGTCTGTCACGTTCTCACGGCCAAACCGCTGAACAGATTTTGATGAAATTTGGTATGAATATAGTTGAGACTCTGGGTCAAACATAGGCTACTTTTTGACGCAGGCGGAGCTGCGGGAAACAACTAGTGAACTATAAATAAAAAAACGGCGCCTACTTTTGTCTGTATAATCTGTTTATGTGATGTTTCCGTCTCGTCGGTGCATTCTATAAATTAAATAGATACATTTTTGTACAGTAAAAATATTACAAACAAACATTAATAATAACTACCCATCCATATTTAAAGTTAAAGTAGGAAACTAATTTTATTATAAATTACAGTTAACTCTTCCTGTAGAGTTCGGCCTTGACCGTCACGTAGCATTTCCGCCATGAAAATATAATAGGGCGTACCTTTTCCACTTGCATTTCACCCGTGAATAGAACCTTTACAATGTGTCCTAATTAGCTAATAAAACAACTTTCAAAAATCTTTACTTTTACATCGTCATCATTTCAGTCGCAAAACGTCCACTGCTAAGCAAAACAGAACTAAAATCAGAATACATATTATCAAGTATTACTTAGCCACATTAGAGAACCTCGCATTTGCCGCAAAACTATTGACACATCCGCGCGACACTGGAGGCGAGCCAACTTGAAAACTCGACCGTAGTATATAAATTGTATAGACACATAATGTACAGTACAACTATGTCATTGTTTCACTGTACGTGTGTTTGTAAACACTCGCCGGGCACGCACACCGCGGCAACCACCTAATATACCATTTTATTCCTCGATAAGATTCATGTACTCATCGGGCTAACTCGATTCATCATATTGATTTTAAATTTAGCATCCTTGAAACGATGGCGGGTAAGAATTTTTCTACTACGTGTTATTTATCAAAGTTAGAACAGTTTCGTGCTAAGTTATTGAATTCGGGAAACCTCGCTATGTCTTACTTATCTTATCAGTTGCTTGCACCGAATGTTGACGGCCGTTCGACTCAGTATAAGTGTCCTAATCGTCATGGATCGTAAGTTTTTATTACACTTGTATAGTTATGTATATTGTGTAGCTTGTTGTCGACGCGGAGTGAAGGCTATCGCTTTGAATTGCATCTAATGTAATTTTCAATTGAGACCTAACATTGAACTCCCACTGAGTACATTTAATCAGTATCCACGTCAATCTTTAAAACCACATTTTACTGTTATTCTTTATTCATCACCCTTTAACACGTCGACACTGTTTCATAACGCTTATCACAAAACAGCGATAAAAGTTTACCTTTAATGCAAAACGTATTATTTACATTGCGGATCGTGTTTTCCATACAAGGCTCGCTAATTTCCAAGTCGACTTGGCCCCGTTACTTTTTCATTGTTTACATTGAACCGGTGACGTAACTGAGTGAGGTCTTGTGTAGAAGCTAATCAATATTAAGTTGTAGTTTGATATAGCCTGGACTAGCTATGGTATTGGTAGAGAAAGTGTACTGGAACAAATGGGAATGATTGCAAATATTGACTTTATGCAATGGCGCAGTGAAGTGACCCAAAGTGAGTCTCAACTTTACCCCATAGACCCAGATCAATCACAATTTTTATCGTTCACGCGCTGGCTTTATTATTACAAGAAAGCATAGTACAAAAAAATATCTAAAAATAATTTTACTTAAGGACTGCTATCTGGCGATAGCATCAGGGATTTACACGGTTTAACATTGTTCACGGAGGTCATTATTACGTACTGGTTACGGCAGTAATATTATCTATTCTGTGCTGTCACTAAATGCATTCAGGCAATTTCAGGCAATTCATTTTCGACCATCTTCTACGTTCACGACTGATCCGTCCTAGTCCACAAAATCTCACATCATTATGTCTCTTGAGTTATTGAGGTCAAATAACACGTGTAACGCGCGGACCGAATGGTACATAGGTAGGTGCCCGCGCGCCCGAACGTACACGATCCTTTCCCGAATGTCTAGTGGTACCCACTGCGCATGCGCGAGTAGCCGCTCGCCCGCGGCACAAGCGTCGTCTCGGAGGCAGAATTTTTGGTTCGCCGTGCGTGCGCGTTATTCGATGTCCCGCGCTTCGATAATTTTTCCTACCCGAGTGTGCATTGTTTACAGTTTTATATTTTCGGTGAATTTGATGTTACCCAACCGATGTATAGTGTTTTCTTGAGCAAATAAACGCATTAAACCGCTTACAGTGGCGTCCCAACTAGTGGCTTCGAATCACGAACTCTACCTAAAGTTCGTTGCTATGAGACTTTATTAGTGTTATTAGTAAAAACTGAATTGTTACAATGCCAAACACGCGGGCTATGCGAGCTGCAAATGCTGCTTCGGATGCAGACAACAAGCCAAACGACAGCGACGCCAGCGATCGCGAGGCCTATGACGAGGCTACGGAGCTGAGCCCCGAACGGGCCCCCGAAGCCACCCTGGCGCCTGAGCGCGCCCGCGGCGACGCAAGGATAGGCCCCGTGCCTGGTTCAGCATCTGAACACGCCAGGGCTTACGTGAGGACGGATACCGAATCATTTTTCGCCGGCATGATGGAGTCCTTTGCCAGGATGCAAGCAGAAACCAACAGGAGCTTAGTGGAAACATTGAGATCACTACCCTTCAACGGCGGCCCATGGCAGTCGCCGCTGCCTGCCTCGACTCCGACGCCAAACACCACAACAGCTAGCTCTGCCGCGGGAAACTTCGCGAAATGCACTACGAGGTTTAACGGTGCTTCGCGCGAGCCGGAGGTACTAGAGGCATTCATCGATGCGGTCCAAGTGTTCAAGGAGTGTGCGGACGTGAGCGACGATCACGCGCTGCGGGGGCTCCCGATGCTGCTGGAGGGCGACGCAGCCGTGTGGTGGCGCGGCGCCCGCACCACGGTCGCAACTTGGAAGGACGCCGTGGCTCGACTTCGCGTCATGTATGGGACACAGCAGCCGGCGTATAAAACATTACGAGACGTGTTTAGTAAGGAACAAAAAGACGAACGCGCTGAAGTATTTATGTGCAAATTGAGGTCTCTTATTGTGAAATTACCGTATGAAGTGCCTATACCTATGCAGATAGATATAATTTACGGTTTGTTACATCGTCGTGTTCGAAAACGACTACAAAGAGATGATATAGTTGATATTGATAGTTTTGTAGAGAAGGCGAGGGCCATCGAAGACGCAATTTCGGAGTTAGCGGTAAGTACAACAAGTACCTATACGGCAAAGCCGACGGCGAACATTTCGCGCCCACAAGTACCACGCGACCGCGAACTCGAAAAGATCGAGCGCACCCCTACCACCGGTCCGAGCGTTACTACTGACTCGAAACTCACTTTAAACTCGAATCAAAGTTCGAAACACGAAAAACGCGTTCGTTGTGCATTTTGTAAGTTTTACGGGCATAACGTAGCCGATTGTAGGAATTTAAAAAACAAACAAGCCGTAAACACTGTTTCCGAGCTTGGAAAAAATAGTTATAGTCCTAACCCGATACGTTGTTACGGATGTGGCCAACCTGGCGTAGTGAGGTCAAAATGCGAGCACTGCCTCGGAAAGAGTGTACCCCCGAAGGCGTGTGATTTTAATACCTTGACCGATGATGACGCCACATGCGTGACGCATGTGTCATCATCATCGCATCCGACTGTTTCCGTAAACATCGCGAATAGGGTAGGCGTTGCTATATTTGACACGGGGGCCAATTGTAGTGTTGCAGGTTCCCTGTTGTATAATATATTGATATCGGACGGGGTACAATTTTGCGAGGCAGAACGCACAATCGGGCTTGCGGACGGCACTCGACGGTTAAAAAATGTACTTATTGCGACGGTACCCGTGTTTTTAGAAGGAAAACAGGTAGATACGGAGTTCACTGTGTTGCCTGGAGAAAACACCAAAACTTTGTTAGGCCGCGACTTTATTGCTAAGGCTGGTGTCACATTGGACTTAGCCCAGGAGTCATGGTATTTTTCTGACAACCCTGAACGAGTTTTTTCTTTTGTGCGATCTGTCCTTTTGAACAAAACTGAACTGATGCAGGCTGACATTTCCGACGTATCCTTGCGTGACGACGAAGGTAGCAAGTTACCCCCACAGCATAAGGATGCTATCAATGACTTCTTGAACAGGAGATCGGCCCAGTTCGCCGCCGAGGGACCTCCGACAGACTTCGCCACTCATAAGATCAAGGTAAATGAAAACCAGGAACCCCTAGCTTCACCGCCTTATAGACTGTCGCCGCTGAAGAAGGAAGCCTTGGAGAAGGAACTTCAAAAACTGCTCAGCGCTGATGTGATCGAAGAATGCGAGTCTCCGTGGGCTTCAAACGTCGTTCTGGTCAACAAAAAAGACGGGACCTTCAGGCTTTGCGTTGACTACCGAAAACTCAACGCGGTAACAGAGCCTGACCGCTACCCCCTACCCAGAATCGAAGACGTGCTCCACGCCGCCAAGACATCCAAATACATGACGACTTTAGACCTTCGATCAGGCTACTTCCAGGTGAGCGTTGATCCTGCTCACAGGGACCTTACCTCCTTCACAACACCACTGGGAACCTTCAGGTTTAAACGTATGCCCATGGGCCTTCGCAATTCTGGGGCTACTTTTCAAAGATTGATCGACCGTTTCAAGTCTAACTTGCAAGGTATCACTCTGGTAGCTTATTTGGATGACCTGCTGGTGCTGTCCGAAGACTCATTTGAGAAGCACCTCGCTGATTTAGATGCCGTATTCGATCGCTTGGCGATGTTTAACTTGCGAGTGAATCGCGAAAAAAGCCACTTTGCGAGGGAATCAGTCAAATTCTTAGGCCACGTTATCGTACCCGGAGGTATTCACATGGATCCGGATAAAACATCAGCTATAGCGAACATGTCACCACCGCAGAACGTGAAACACCTGAAGTGCTTTCTGCAGACTTCAAGTTGGTTTAGGCGTTTCATACCGGGTTATGCCGAGATCAGTGCACCTTTGACCTCATTATTAAAGAAAGTGAGCACCTGGAAATGGGGTCCTGAGCAACAATCCGCTTTTGACACTATCAAGTCTCTTCTCGTGACGGCACCTATCTTACGTCAGGCTGATGCAATGAAACCTTTCGTGCTTAGAACTGATAGCAGCGGGTATGCGCTAGGAGCGGCGTTACTCCAGGGGGAGGGAATTGAAGAGCGACCAGTAGAGTACGCCAGTCGACTCCTTACGTCCGCCGAGAGAAACTATAATACGACCGAACGCGAGGCCCTGGCCGTTGTCTGGGCAGTCTCGAAGTTTCGAGGCTACATAGATGGGGCGGAAGTGGTGGTGAAATCTGATCATCAACCCCTCAGATGGTTGATGGGATTGAAATCACCGAGTGGGCGTTTAGCTAGATGGGCGCTCACTCTGCAAGAATATAACCTTAAAATAGAGTATACTCCAGGAAAAGCGAATGTAATAGCAGACACGCTCTCGCGCCCTGCTTGCCCCACCGACACCGACTGTGACTTGTGTCTCACCGTGATGGATCTGCCTTCACGCAGCCTGAGTGATGTCCGAGAAAACCAACTAAAAGATCCTGAGGTACGCAAGATCATAGACGCGATAGAATCTGACGATCCGTTCAGGGGGAGGGCGTGGGCTGATAAAGGGTACGTAATGGTCGATGGTGTGTTGTATCGCTATGGTCCTGAGAACGAGGAGAACGACGACGCAAGCTTAGTCGTGCCGGAACATGAGCGCAAGGATATACTGACAGAGTATCATGATGCTCCTACCGCTGGGCATTTTGGCGTAGACAGGACACTACAGCGCCTCTCAGGTAAGTATTATTGGGTTGGGATGAGAAATGATGTCTCCCAATATATAAGAAATTGTGTGGCGTGTCAGCGTTATAAAGTCGATACACGAAAACCCGCTGGCCTACTTCAGGTACCAGCTACTTCTCGCCGATTCGAGGTCCTGGCAGTAGATCTGTTCGGGCCACTACCAGAAACACCCGGCGGTAACAAATGGGTTTTGATACTAGAAGATACCTGCACCAAATGGGTAGAGTTATTCGCACTTCCGAACGCCACGGCCGAGGAGTGCGCCAAAACCCTGGTGAATGAGGTATATTTACGCTACGGAGTTCCTAGGAGGCTTGTTAGCGACAACGGTGTGCAATTTGTGAGCGAAGTGATGCAGCAAACCTGTCACGTTATGGGCATCAAGCAGTCGTTGACGTCATACTACCACCCGGAGTCGAACCCGGTGGAGCGCAAGAATCGCGATCTCAAGCCGCAACTGGCCATCCTGGTGGGTAAGGAGCATGACACCTGGGATGTGCATCTCTCGGCGATACGTTTCGCCATGAACTCCGCAATTACTGCGACCACTGGTCAATCGCCTGCTTATCTGAATTTTGGGCGTGAAATGAGAGCACCTGCTGACGTGCTGTCCGACATGCGCGCTATCATCGAAAGGGATAGCGTGGTTGCATCAATAACTCCATATCTAAGGAGGCTGTCGGTCGTGTTGCTAGAGGCTCGTGACGTTCACGAAAGAACCCAGTTGTCACAAAAGAAGTATGCGGATGGAAAACGTCGCCCAGAACCGGGTTATAAGATAGGAGACCTAGTGTTACTAAAGACTCAAGGACCCAATGACACAGGTAAAGGGCAGACGCCTAAGTTTATTCCCCGACGCGACGGTCCGTATCGTATCAAAGAAATTGTGGGTCTCACCACCTGTGCGCTCGAGCGCATCAGCGACGGGGTCTTGTTGGGAAATTATCATGTATCCTTGTTAACTCCATTTGTAGGTTCGGTTCAGGCTCCTCTTCAGGAGAAACGCAAAAGGGGGAGGCCCCGTAAGGCTAACCCAGCGGCGAGGGCGCAATGCTAGGGTTAGAGGGGGAGGATGTAACGCGCGGACCGAATGGTACATAGGTAGGTGCCCGCGCGCCCGAACGTACACGATCCTTTCCCGAATGTCTAGTGGTACCCACTGCGCATGCGCGAGTAGCCGCTCGCCCGCGGCACAAGCGTCGTCTCGGAGGCAGAATTTTTGGTTCGCCGTGCGTGCGCGTTATTCGATGTCCCGCGCTTCGATAATTTTTCCTACCCGAGTGTGCATTGTTTACAGTTTTATATTTTCGGTGAATTTGATGTTACCCAACCGATGTATAGTGTTTTCTTGAGCAAATAAACGCATTAAACCGCTTACACACGTTAAATATGCTCTATCAACATTGTTTTTTTTCTGGGTTGATAAGCATTACCAGTGGCCGTATGTATGTGTTCGCACTCAGTATTATGATTTCCCGTTTAAATGTGGACTAATTTTGTCATTTTCACCTCAGAAGGACTTACTCTAAGTTAGGATTGGATAAGGCTATGTAGAGAAACATAACATACATTTTACCCGGAATTAATCAATTCATAAGTCATATCGAAGTATCAGGAGCCCTTTTTTTAACGGTAGTCTGACTTACCCATAATTTATGAGTCGAATGAAAAACTCATGATTATGTCGAATGACAATCATTCGACTTAATCATAATAATAATTCGGTTTTGTGTGAGTGATACTTTAAAAAAATCACCTCCAGATCTACGCGAGAGAAGCCACGGGTGAATAAAGTTGTGAATTTTATTTCATATCTTATTAGTTTTGCAGTAATCGTGGGCATAAAATTTAATTAGAAAATTTAATGAATTAAATGGGATAGGATTGACATTGCATCTTTACATAGTTTAAAACAAAGTCGATTTCCGCTGTCTGTCCCTATGTATGCTTAATCTTTTAAAGTACGCAACGGATTTTGATGCGGTTTCTTTTAATAGATAGAGTGTTTCAAGAGGAAGGTTTTTATCTTAGATTAATAATTGGTCTCGCGCGCTCGACTAGATACCGTCGGCATACTAGAAAAATGCGGCAACTAAAACTACGCCGATTGCGGCGTGACTGACGCGGGATGAGTGTGTTGGATGTCTAGATCAATTTAAAATTTAAAGTAAAAGCAGAAGCAAAATGTGCAGTTTGCGTAGTCAAACTATGTAAGAATAATACTAAAATAAATAAGATACTGGTATTATATACTGTAGGAAGCATACATGCATCGCGTTGAGCTGGCAAGCGCTACTGAGGAGAAATAAACAAGTGCGCGCATATTTACGTTGTCATCCCCTCCACAGCTCAAGCGGCGCGACGGCCGTTCATCTCAAGATGCAAAATACTACTGCGGATTTGCACTTTACGAAATCTTTATATATGAGCGCGTACTGCCAGCTGATTGGTTGAATTCTGTAGTTAAAATATACCCCAACGAAACTTTGATTTTTGTATATAAATGGTTCCGAAATAAATAATTTATGCTATTCTCTCTATTGATTTTTAATTAAACACATCTCCTTAAGCTAAGCTAACCAAGAGCTTACAGTGGTGACCCTTACGAAAATGGAAAGATTCGACGACGCATCAGCAGGCCCTTCGCATGAACTTCAGGACGAAAGCTCAACTGGGAAAGCGATCTCAACTATTTCGCTACACTCGAAGATCCCACCGTTTTGGCGAGCACAACCACGACTATGGTTTGCTCAATTTGAAGCGGTTGTTGCTAGCTACAAGACCAGCGAGGAACAAAAATACAACCTTGTTTTACCAGTTCTGGAGAGGACGGACATCGAACAAGTTAGCGACATAGTCTGCAAGCCACCCGCTACTGGCCGTTACAACGCGCTGAAGAGCCGTCTCCTGTCTGTCTATGAAGAGTCTGAATCCAAGCAGTTCCAGAAATTACTAGGAGGTCTAGAGTTAGGAGATCAGAAACCGACGCAGCTGTTACGAGTCATGAGAGACCTAGCCGGAGAGAAAGTCACGGACGACGCGTTAAAAGTCTTATGGATGGGCCACTTACCGTCTCAAGTACGTGCAGTGTTGTCTGTTAATTCTGAATCGTCATTGGACACACTCGCAATGATGGCTGACAAGATGATGGAGCATACCGAACGCAATATCGCCGAAGTCAGACGAGAAACATTCCACAAGCAGCAGCAACGTGCACGAATCGCAGTTTGAATTAATTAATAAGCAGCTGGAAAAACTCACGCTGGAGATAGCCGCTCTAAAATCTAACCAAACTGGTTATCGTCGCCAGAATTTTAGAAGAAATTTTAATCACCGTTATCGATCCCGATCAAAATCTACAAGCAGCAAGAAGCCGGGAGATCCTGACTGGGAGTGTTCCTATCACTACAGATTTGGTGACAAAGCGCGGAAATGCGAATCACCCTGCGCGAGAAAGAAGCCGGGAAACTAAAATATACATCGACCGTGGCGGGCGTCGGTGTAAAAAAACAGAATAACCGCCTCTGTATTACGGACAGATACACGCAGGAGCAATTTTTGATTGACACGGGGGCAGATTTGTCGGTTTTAGCCGTGAAAAATAGAAAGCAAACACCAACAAACACCTCTTATCAACTTTTCGCCGCCAACAATACACCGATTAAGACATATGGGGAGAAGACACTTAAGTTGAATCTGAATCTTCGACGAACATTTACCTGGACGTTTATAGTAGCCGATGTCAACATGTCGATCATTGGGGCTGATTTCCTGCGACACCACAAGCTGCTGGTTGACTTACATGGCAAGAAACTGATTGACAGCGTAACCGAATATTCTGTTGAAGCTATGGAGATATATACAGACCAAGATACAACATTATACGTCGTAGAACCAAACCACAAGTACCATGATATCCTGGAAGAATTTTCTGACCTTTTGAAACCGATGTCACAGATGAAACCAGCTAAACACAATGTCAAACATTACATCGAGACGACCGGAGCGCCGCTGTTCGCTAAACCCCGCCCCTTGCCTCCCGAGAAATACAAAGCGGCGAAAGCTGAAATTCAAACCATGATGGAAATGGGCATATGCAGACCGTCTAAGAGCCCATGGGCAAGCCCAATTCACGTCGTTACAAAAAAAGATGGCAGTCTACGCATTTGTGGAGATTATCGACGATTAAACGCCGTGACCTTGCCTGACCGCTATCCGATTCCGCGTGTTCAGGATTTCACGTACCAGCTTCACGGCATGAAAATACTATCAAAAATTGACATAAAAAAAGCATTTTTTTGGATACCAATTAACGAGGAAGATATACCTAAATCTGCAGTGACAACACCGTTTGGACTATTTGAATACAAATTTATGAACTTCGGACTCCGTAACGCACCACAAACATTCCAAAGATTCATCCATGAAGTTCTGAAAGGATTGGACCATTGCTGCTACCCATTTATTGATGACCTCTTGATTTTTAGTCGGACTCCAGAAGAGCACAAGAGCCACCTACGAGCTGTTTTACAACGACTATCAGACTACGGCATCGGAATAAATACAGAGAAATGTTTGTTTGGCGAATCAAAACTAAACTTCTTGGGTTACGAAGTCACAGACGAAGGAATAAGACCAACGGAGGAACGCATCAAAATAATCCAAAATTTTCCGAAACCATATAACATTCAAGAACTACGGCGCTTCCTTGGAATGTTAAATTTTTACCATGACTGCCTACCAAAACAAGCTGACCTGCAAATAGAACTTAACAAAATGTTACATAACAGAAAGAAAAACGACAAGACGCCGATTATTTGGACGCCTGAAGCAGAGTTAGCATTCGAGAATTGCCGCCAAAGCATATTAAATGCCACTCTATTAAACTATCCAGCCCAAGGAGCCCCATTATGTATCATGTCCGACGCCTCAGATTTCAGTGCAGGAGCCGTTTTAAATCAAAAAATAGATGGCGAATGGAAACCACTATCATTTTTCTCGAAGAAGCTCAGCGACACGCAAAGAAGATACAGCGTATACGATCGCGAATTGTTAGCGATGTATATGGCTGTCAAACATTTTAGAAGACTAATCGAAGGCAACGACGTCACTATACTCACCGATCACAAGCCATTAACCTTTGCTTTGACGAAACCCGCAAGTCCATCCGACACGCCAAGAAGAGAAAGACAACTGCAATTCATAAGTCAATTTTGCACCAAAATCGAGTACATCAATGGTCAAGAAAATACCGTTGCAGATGCATTATCACGCATAACCGTCACTACGATTAATTGCCCAACAGTTATCGATGAACATTACTAGTTAGGTACCTAAGTTTGTCATGCACATAACTAATAACAAAATAGACGAAAAAAAACAATTACTTTTTTTCTGATCCTTTGCCGAGCTAGCAAAACAGCAAGTACTAGACAATGAGTTGCCGAGCATATTGCATAATCCGAATCTTCGTATGACAAAGCACAGACCGCACGGATCATCTGCCGAAATTGACTGTGAATCCAGTACTAATAAGCCACGGCCGTACCTACCCCTATCATTTCGTGAGACAGCATTCAAAGCATTACACGACTTGAGTCATCCAGGTATACGGGCGACTAGAAGAATGGTAGCAGAGAACTACTTTTGGCCTGGAATGAACAAAGACGTTACGACATGGGCGCGATGTTGTTTATCCTGCCAACGCGCTAAGATCAACCGCCATACGAAGACACCACTAGTACAGTTTCCAAAGTCAAGTAGATTCGAGCACATCCACGCAGATATAGTTGGCCCGTTGGAACCGTCAGAAGGCTACAGATACTTAGTCACTATCATCGACCGTTGTTCCCGATGGATGGAGGCCATACCAGTGAGAGATATTACTGCAGAAACCGTCGCTGCTGCACTGTACGATGGATGGATATCGCGTTTTGGCTGCCCTCTAAAAATAACAACGGACCAAGGAAGGCAGTTTGAGTCATCCTTATTCCAGAAACTGTTAAGCAAACTCGGAATTTCAAGACTCAGAACTACTAGTTACCATGCTCAGTGTAACGGAATTATAGAAAGGCAACATCGAGTACTTAAAGCTGCCATAATGGCTCGAGGAAACAGCACACGATGGCTACAAGAATTACCTACTGTTCTACTCGGATTACGCACCGCTATTCATAAAGAAACTAACTACAGCCCCGCTACGATGATATACGGTACATCACTACGGCTGCCGTCGGAATTTTTCATACCTACGCAAATCAACAAAGAAGACCCGTTTTTTGTTCGTCATTTATCGGAATGCATGGAGATGTTGCGAAATCAAGAAGGCGCAGCCGCATCGAGTAAGCAATATCGCCCGACCTATGTACCTAAACAGCTGACGAGTTGTACGCACGTATTTATGCGTATAGATGCACCGAGGCGATCGCTTGTGCCGCCGTATGAAGGCCCCTACGAAGTTATCGAGAGACATGAAAAATTCTTCAAGATACGTCTGCCTAACCGGGAAGCTGTCATTTCTTTGGACCGTTTAAAGCCTGCATACGTCTTGCCGCCAAACGCAGACGTACCTAAAGCACCAGAAGAAAACCCTTACATCACCCGTTATGGACGAGTCGTCAAACCTACGAAGATCGTACGGTTTTCCTGAGGGGGAATACTGTAGGAAGCATACATGCATCGCGTTGAGCTGGCAAGCGCTACTGAGGAGAAATAAACAAGTGCGCGCATATTTACGTTGTCATCCCCTCCACAGCTCAAGCGGCGCGACGGCCGTTCATCTCAAGATGCAAAATACTACTGCGGATTTGCACTTTACGAAATCTTTATATATGAGCGCGTACTGCCAGCTGATTGGTTGAATTCTGTAGTTAAAATATACCCCAACGAAACTTTGATTTTTGTATATAAATGGTTCCGAAATAAATAATTTATGCTATTCTCTCTATTGATTTTTAATTAAACACATCTCCTTAAGCTAAGCTAACCAAGAGCTTACAATACCATCAGTAAGTATTGTATAATTTCTAATTTGGTCCAAATGGAGAAAAATAAAAAATCGTACAGAACCCTCTCCACGCGAGCCGACTCACGCTTGGCTAGTTTTATTTTAATGGATTTTCTGAGCTACATTTTTATAATCCGTCACAAGACCACAGCAATTAATATTTTTCCCATTGGTCGGGCACCAGTCAAGTAGCTGGCAACACCATAATCGACGCTAGTGTGCGTCTTTGCACATTGTTTTACACACACTTTCCTATTAAGTTCCTTCACAGCGCGGTATCTAGTCGTAGCGCCGCCGCGGAGACCAATTAATAATCTACGGTTTTTATGTATAATATAGTAGAGAAACACTGATAATTTTAGAGGTAGAGGTAGGTCACAATTTACGGTTAGCTTCAACCAACTACGTAATTTGTATAATCCGGACGAAGTCGGGACGGTCTGCTAGTATTGTATATATTCTGGTTTACTTTTGATATTTCTCTCGTATAAGCTGGTTCTTTGGGAGCCCACAGTCCGCTTTCCTATTTTTTCTCTTCCCCTTGCCACGGCCGACGTAGAAGTTATATACCATCAACACAAAAAGAAAATCTGTCAGGTTACAAATAACCCTGGTTTTTGTAGAATACACATTATCGTAAACATAACTGTTTTTTATATCGGGGAGGCGTTAAAAAGTATTGATCCTGGTGTCCACTTACAATATAAGCTTGCGGAAAAACAGCGGTAGTAGCTCTAATCAATATTAATGTCTGCGCTTACTGTTTAGTTATGCTGGTTAAAAGACGAACGGAACTACTTCTAAATTGTATCTATTAAGTCATTATTTGCTCAAATATTTTGCGTTATAATTTTTAAGAAAGGAAATGATTTATTTGCTGGGTATTACATTGACATCAGTATATATACCCAACTGTCAAGGACCGGCATGCAAAATTTTTACGTGTGTTTAGTGCGTGAATCTAGACCACTTTGACAAAAGAGACTGTTCTAAAAATGACACTAGGGAGTAACTGGGTACTATTGACTATGTAACCCACACTATATGAATGAACTGCTGGGTTTTTTCTCCACGTGTCTTAATGAATGTAACTTGTTTCCGTGGTCCAGTGGTTAAGATGTTCGCTTTCGACCCGGAGGGTTCGATTCCCACGGGAAGCATACTTTGTTTAGTTGTTTACAGTTTGGTTAGCACATTGCAGGCTTGAATCACACAGTCAGTGTCTGATAATAATGTCGATTCCGTGCTTCGGAAGGCACGTCACGTACTAGCCGTTGGATCACATCAGAGGTCAAAAGGCAGTTCTAAAAAACTCTGACACTAGGGTAGACAGGGTCGATTAACCTTGTAACCCACACGATATGAATTAATGTGGGACGTTTTCCACCAGCTAGAAAAGTTCAAATCTTCATCGTGAAGACTTTTTTTTGTAAAGTCGAAATGGCTGACTCTTCAGTTTCGTTTAGACCAATTTATAAGTGACCGTAGACCGTGAACCCTTGCTACAGTGTTTATTTTCATCAGTTGCTGTCGGCCACACTGTCAGACTTTGCAGAAATTTTTATTTCAGCTGGAAATGCGGTTTAACAAGATATTCTTAAAATTGTATTTTCAGTACCTCTAGCGGGCAATGTGAAAGGCAGGCAAGGCAAGCGCCGGCCGGCAGTCGGAGGCGCGGCAGACACCGCCCCGCCAGGGAAAAAAGGGCGTGGTTCTGAATTGGGGGCTTTGAAATTACCCTCACATGGGTATCCTACGGAACACCCGTTCAATAAGGACGGCTATAGATATATTCTCGCTGAGCCCGATCCTCACGCGCCTTTCAGACAGGTAAGTTTTACATTATCTTGCATTTTGTATTATGTTTTGCGGGTTTTTTTTACATTTAGTCAGTTCTTTACTAAAGTTGATGACGGTAAATCTGAAGTATTTTCAGTTAGTCTAGTCAGATGGCCAAAAAAAGCAGTGGAAGAAGCACTATATTTTGGTGACCAAGACTAGTCTAATTGATGTTTAATCGTACGAATGTGCTATTTCATAACGGTAAAATTGGTTTACGAACACTCAATTCTGTAAAATTGTAGCCAAAACTCATTTATGTTGGTTATTATCTGAAGTGTATCCCCATAGGAATTCGACGAGAGCAACGAGTGGAGCGGCAAGCCTATCCCCGGCTGGCTGTACCGCGCGCTATGCCCGGGCGGCGTCCTGTTGGCGCTGCACGACCGCGCACCGCAACTCAAGGTGGCCGAGGACAGACTGGCCGTCAGCGGCGAGCGCGGCTACTGCATGCTGCGGGCCACGCACGGTGAGTGGGGGGCGGGCTGCTGCATGCTGCGGGCCACGCACGGTGAGTGGGGGGCGGGCTGCTGCATGCTGCGGGCCACGCACGGTGAGCGGGGGGCGGGCTGCTGCATGCTGCGGGCCACGCACTGTGAGCGGGGGGCGGGCTGCTGCATGCTGCGGGCCACGCACGGTGAGTGGGGGGCGGGCTGCTGCATGCTGCGGGCCACGCACGGTGAGTGGGGGGCGGGCTGCTGCATGCTGCGGGCCACGCACGGTGAGCGGGGGGCGGGCTGCTGCATGCTGCGGGCCACGCACGGTGAGTGGGGGGCGGGCTGCTGCATGCTGCGGGCCACGCACGGTGAGCGGGGGGCGGGCTGCTGCATGCTGCGGGCCACGCACTGTGAGCGGGGGGCGGGCTGCTGCATGCTGCGGGCCACGCACGGTGAGTGGGGGGCGGGCTGCTGCATGCTGCGGGCCACGCACGGTGAGTGGGGGGCGGGCTGCTGCATGCTGCGGGCCACGCACGGTGAGCGGGGGGCGGGCTGCTGCATGCTGCGGGCCACGCACGGTGAGTGGGGGGCGGGCTGCTGCATGCTGCGGGCCACGCACGGTGAGTGGGGGGCGGGCTGCTGCATGCTGCGGGCCACGCACGGTGAGCGGGGGGCGGGCTGCTGCATGCTGCGGGCCACGCACGGTGAGCGGGGGGCGGGCTGCTGCATGCTGCGGGCCACGCACGGTGAGCGGGGGGCGGGCTGCTGCATGCTGCGGGCCACGCACGGTGAGCGGGGGGCGGGCTGCTGCATGCTGCGGGCCACGCACTGTGAGCGGGGGGCGGGCTGCTGCATGCTGCGGGCCACGCACGGTGAGTGGGGGGCGGGCTGCTGCATGCTGCGGGCCACGCACGGTGAGTGGGGGGCGGGCTGCTGCATGCTGCGGGCCACGCACGGTGAGCGGGGGGCGGGCTGCTGCATGCTGCGGGCCACGCACGGTGAGTGGGGGGCGGGCTGCTGCATGCTGCGGGCCACGCACGGTGAGTGGGGGGCGGGCTGCTGCATGCTGCGGGCCACGCACGGTGAGTGGGGGGCGGGCTGCTGCATGCTGCGGGCCACGCACGGTGAGTGGGGGGCGGGCTGCTGCATGCTGCGGGCCACGCACGGTGAGCGGGGGGCGGGCTGCTGCATGCTGCGGGCCACGCACGGTGAGCGGGGGGCGGGCTGCTGCATGCTGCGGGCCACGCACGGTGAGTGGGGGGCGGGCTGCTGCATGCTGCGGGCCACGCACGGTGAGCGGGGGGCGGGCTGCTGCATGCTGCGGGCCACGCACGGTGAGTGGGGGGCGGGCTGCTGCATGCTGCGGGCCACGCACGGTGAGTGGGGGGCGGGCTGCTGCATGCTGCGGGCCACGCACGGTGAGTGGGGGGCGGGCTGCTGCATGCTGCGGGCCACGCACGGTGAGTGGGGGGCGGGCTGCTGCATGCTGCGGGCCACGCACGGTGAGTGGGGGGCGGGCTGCTGCATGCTGCGGGCCACGCACGGTGAGCGGGGGGCGGGCTGCTGCATGCTGCGGGCCACGCACGGTGAGTGGGGGGCGGGCTGCTGCATGCTGCGGGCCACGCACGGTGAGTGGGGGGCGGGCTGCTGCATGCTGCGGGCCACGCACGGTGAGCGGGGGGCGGGCTGCTGCATGCTGCGGGCCACGCACGGTGAGTGGGGGGCGGGCTGCTGCATGCTGCGGGCCACGCACGGTGAGCGGGGGGCGGGCTGCTGCATGCTGCGGGCCACGCACGGTGAGCGGGGGGCGGGCTCCCGACAGCGGCGAGCGCGGCTACTGCATGCTTTTTTCTCATTTATAAAAGTAAAAAGATAAACTGTCACCAAAATAAAATGGCGGACCAAATGTTTACATTCCCTGAGCCGGGCGCGTTCCTCTACCATGCATCATTTACATATCGTCAAAATAAAACTAAATCATCAAAATATACCGACTAATTGGAATTGGTCGTTAGGTTTATATTACCCGTATAGTAAATTATGTTAATTGTATTTGGTAAACTCATGATATTGTCGCTAGGTTACACACAATCACCCACTAGAACCAACATCAGTAGAAATTAGTTTGTTTACTGAATTTACAGCTTCGTGACAAGCTCTTTAGAACATAAACATCATACTTTGTATTTATAGGCGTATCCCGCGGCACGTGGTACTGGGAAGCGAGCGTGGAAGAGGTTCCCGAAGGAGCCGCAGCTCGGTTAGGATGGGGACGACGATTCTGCAACTTGCAGGCTCCGTTGGGATACGACAAGTTTGGATACTCGTGGCGCAGTCGGAAGGGCACCAGGTATGTTTATAATGGTGGCTTTTTATCTTGTGTTCTTTATCACTCTTAGAAATTCGCTCTATTACTCATAGTCGAGTCAGAGGATGATGTTTTAAAAAAGTTTTAAAGTAAAATTTGTCAAGACAGTTGTCGATAAATCGGCATTCGTTCCGCTCCATTGCAATAATAAATACCGCCAAATCTAGGACCATGATTAAAAAGCGAACCCCAAGCTCAGGGGTGTTATTTTTCAGCAGTATGACTCGCGAGAAAATCGATGAGTCGAATATCGAATGATTTTCGTTGGTCGTAATCGGTGAGTCAAACGATTTTCATTCGACATTATGAGCCATTGCATTTCAAAAACAGGGCACCTAAAGCGTAAGTTAGGACGCTATTCGGAAAACGGGAGACACGGCCACACCCGGATACTACTTACAACAACGGCGAGCCCGATACCTATTACTACTAAACCTATTTACCGTTGGTTATTTACCGTATCTGCGTCATAGTCGTCGCAGCGGCCGGGCGGTCGAAGTATCATTTAATTATTTTAATTTTATTGTACAAAAATACAGTATGTATATCACAGCAGCCGGACTTAATGCTAAAAGCATTATCTAACAGCCAACCTTTCATTCATTCATCACAAGTCATTCTAGCATGATATTGCTGTCGATTTTTACCCTAAATTTGCGCCGCTCGGTGCAGTATTTGTTTAGGGTGTGGGAGGGTTTATGTGTCCGTTCTGTACGTCAGTACATTAAAGCTCCATTCAAACTGACGAAATAAGATTAGGTAAAAGTGCCAAAGCGTGTGCTAAAGTTAACTGGCCTGCTTAAGGCACTTCTCCGTATTCTTATTTCTGTGGGCGCGGGATTCACGTCAGTTTGAATGGAGCTTAGCACATTTATCGCCGATGATCCAACAGAACAAAAGAAAATCCATTGTTTGTCGGGTCATCGGAGATTAATCCATACTTAATATCATAAATGCTAAAGTGTCTGTCGGTTATGCTTTCACGGCCCAACCGCTGAACGGATTTTGATGAAATTTGATATGAATATTGTTGAAGACCCGGGGTCAAAATTTAATAATTCTGTGGTTTAGGTTCCACGAGTCCCGCGGGAAGCACTACAGCAGTGGTTACGGAGAAGGCGATACGTTAGGTTTCCTCATCGTGTTGCCGGACAGTGCGGCCACTAAGTACACGCCTAACACTTACAAGGATCGGGTGAGTTTGCTTTTGTTATTATTTGTTTTGTAGTCTTTATTGTAAAATATGTTTGTTAATGTACACTAGGCTAGCACACCAGTGGCAGATACTAATTTATTTATTTATTTATATAAGGAAGACCAACAGCTTATATCTATACAATAGGTAAAAAACTTAAGCAATTTAGAAACAATCTAATATCTAATATAAAACTACTATTCTACGTAGTCAATTATTGCAAGTGACATAATTACATTGCGCGCTTTGTAAAATATTCCGCGGGGTAGTACGCCGCTTGGGAACTCGCTATAATACTACAATGTATGTAATTGACGCACACATACACATTATGTCCACATGCAAACACTCATCCATATAAAGCCGAGTATAAGCCGAACTCAGAGCGCTTTCAATCTTTATTTGTCATGTGTTAAGGTTTAATTTCGCTTGAAAAGGTTTTGATTGACATTCGAATGACGTTTTGATTATTTACGCGTTAGCTAGGTTTTTTTGGTCCGGTTTTACTTTTGTTTTTTTTCATCCCACGTCACTGTAGCACACTAATTTGTTGTATAAATCATTTGATATCGAACGAAAATCATTTGACTTGCTGATTTGTGTGTGTCACACAAAAAAATAACACTCCTGCCCCATTATATATATTTTTCGACCAATTCAGATTATATCACATCTATGTATGTGTCGTATCTTAAAATTTAATTTAAAACTTAAATCATTGCAATGATCTAAAGACTTTGAACTTGTCCATTTTAATCCTTGATTGAAATTTTAACCAGAGTTCTGAAATCTGTCAAGGGATCCATAGTCTTCACACACTTGATACCAAACTTATCAGTAGCAATAACTTTTGACAAACTTCTTTCACAGCCCCTAGTAAAATTCAAGAGTCACCTCTACTACGAAGACAAGGATAACATTCAAGAATCTCTGAGCAATCTCAAACCGCTCCCCGGCAGCAAGATATACTTCTTCAAGAACGGAGAGTGTCAGGGGGAAGCCTTTACTGACATATACCAGGGCTGCTACTACCCCTCGGTGTCGTTACATAAGAATATTACTGTCAGTGTCAACTTCGGACCCAACTTCAAGTACCCACCATCAAGCGAGTTCAAATATAGACCGGTGAGTTTTAATTTTTTTTAACACAGTCCTTGATTTTTAATTTTTTTTTGTTAAGATAATGCTGTTGGTAACAAATGCCTGTATGAGAGATATCATTAGATCAAGCATGTAGCGAACGCCAACAATTGGCATGCAAATTTTGCAAGTCATACTAAATTACAATATTAATTTAAATAATAAAATTGTACGTATTGTTTTTCTATATTGAAATGTTTATTTCTTCTCCACAGATGTCCGAAAAGGCCGAAGAAGCGATATGCGAGCAAACAATGGCCGACCTCCTCTACCTCACTGAGAACGAAGGCAAACTGCGGCTCGACAACTACAACCTCTGATACAACTAACACCGTTAGGCGGTGTATAAACGTGTGACTGAACTCTGTATGAGTGAATAAAGTATATGTATGAGTGATTAATGAACATTTTAAGCAAAGAGAATATAATCACATAAGAAGGTGGGAATTAACTCATAATTCTATGTTTAAATCTTTCAAAATGTTTCTTTTCGTTGCGTGTGGTGGCCAGTTTTATGTTTGAAGTTAGTTGATTGTTGATTATGTTCTTTCAAATTACAAAATTTGTATTGATAAATACATTGTTTCCTAGAACAAGACATGCTGTTAATATTCAATGGGATTTTGTTGTTTTTTTACACTAATAATTAACTATTTCTAAATAAACCTAAGTGGTTTTGTAAAATGTATCTTATGTGAATTTTTTTGTATCAATTTTTGGAAAATGTTAAATAAATAAAATCCGTTTAATAGAATAATAATAAATATAAGTGAATTATAAAAAGCATGTGTATTTTTAGCTTCCGCCCAATTATTGCAAGCGTAAAATGATTATTAGTAGATTTGTAAAAATAAGTTTCATTTATTCGAATATAATATCGAATAGTCGATGATCATTGTGAATTCGAGATATACATGTACATATTATGTCGCACAGTTTAGACTGTTTGAAGCGACTTTTGCGCTTCATTGTAATCAAGTAATACCTAATTATAATATGTATGGTATAGGCATACAACATATAATAAAAACAAAAACAAATATGTAATATGTATTTGTATGAAGTTACTGGTGAATTGTGTATTTTTTCATGTGTACAATAAAATTAAAAGTTTACTTACACTCTGTATATTCAATGCCTTTTCTTTTCTGTCAGTCCCACTCAGTCTTAAATGTTTTCATAAGCAAATTCACTGATTTTCCCACTGCCCCCAACTATTTTTCTCAGAAGAATAAATAGAACAAAATCTACCGCAAAATGGAATTATTCAAATATTTATTTATTTGTTTATGTGCCCAGCGATGGTATTTATGTATAGATTAAGAGGTTAAGCAAACTATATCTTCCAAACGCATCAAGGTATCATGTCAGTTTTTGTACTGATCATATGGGTACTATGTGGGGTATCATGTTGTCATTGAATCAGTGTTTAGTGATCGTTTAGTTGACTGAACCATAACCCATGTTTAAACGGCTGTACCTACCACACCAATGTCATGACGGCAGACCAACTTTTCCCAACGCACATAAGTGACCTACACGCTGTGGATACTAAATCAGTCGGTCTAGCGATGGTTTAGCCAAAACGTTGCCTCTTAATCTAGTAGTGTTGTAAAAGACTTGAGTCTTCAATAATGGTTGAGTTTTCTTTAAAGAATCTAGTTAGAGTCCTAGCTCAAGTCAAGACTTAAACACTGAGGATTTAGTCATGACTAAAATAACTCTGACTTTTTCAAAAGAACTTTGGCGGGAAAGATGGCTGCTCTTTTTTACGACGGAAAGAAAATAATGGAATATTCCGTATTATACTGAATCTTTCTCTCTGATTGATTATAATTTTTCATTAAAAACTTAACAGAACTAGCGTTAATTCAACTTGATAAAATCCAAAAAGGAAATAATATGGGTGCCCTGAAAGAATAAAAAGAGTTACATAAGTAACTAAAAAACATATATTTAATAAATTATAAACAATCTATTCATGTCTGCAATCAGTCTATTAACAAAGTCCTATCTATACATAGAATTTATTTACCAAACTAATTTACATAGGATTTAATCTAAGACATGTCCTGCGGATAGACTTTGTCCTCTGAGATAGGTCACAGCACACATATTAACTCTGAAGGGGATCTTCACGACGACGAGCCGTAGCAGAGTAGACGTACAGGAGCTGCTGTTACGCTTTGGTTACATGCATACGTTAGGTTGATGCCTGGTTGACGGTGAGGCGAAAGGCTATACGGTGACGACCCCTTTCAGAGTTGATATGTGTCCTGTGACCTTAAGAATTAAGCTTTTGACTCTCCAGGAGCCCTATTTTTCAATGTAGACTCACACAAAATCGGTGAGTCAAATGATTTTTGCTCAATATCAAATGATTTTATTTTAATAATAGGTTTTACGGCCATGGATACAAGTCCTTTATAGCCCTTCTTAATTTTTCTCTTATCTTTCTTTTTCAATCTAACAGTGTGGTTTCGTCAAGTCTAAAAGTCTAGTCAGAAGAATCAGGCTAAATGAAGTAGAAAAACTGCACTTAGCGATTACTAGGAGCTTTTGGCAACAAGCATGAAAATCGCATAAATCAAACACTGTATTACTTCCAAACACTCAACGAACCAAACACTTTGTGAATAAAAATCCACCAGTATTATGCACAGACACTAAAAAAAAACACCAACATTGGAAAATAAAATATTGAGCGATACTGCTCTTCACAGCTTCCCGCCAAAAGTCACCATATCAAATGATTTCCCTTAGACATGAAGTAAAGTAAAAACACTTTAATGCACCATAGATAATTATATACAAACAGAGGTCAGTGAACAATTTTTGTTTGCAAATGAATCATACATTTCAAAAATAGCGCTCCCTACAAAAGACATACTGGTAAATAATCACTCAGAATAGGGAGGAGTGGAGAAGTCTCGTGTAGGAGGCCAAGATCCTTTTCAGGTTGCTGAACCAATGCAGTAAGTAAGTAGTAGAGGCACAGATACCAGATAACGAAAAAAAAAGATCAGGTAGGCCTGGTTCCTTACTTTGTGCACAGTTGCCACAGGACACATAGATCAAGAATCTTCATTTGCCAAAGCCACCTCTACAATTTGGGCTGCTCTCCACAACCTTATCACTTGTTTCCCACTGCTGGGGTGTTTTGGCCACTATGGAGAGTGCATGGACCCCACTTTGGAGTTCTTCCTTTAACGTATCATTAACTAAGCGGTGCCTCTGAAATTTGAAAATAATTTATTGTTAGCCTCCACAACCAAAAACTATGGTGTGTATATACTCCGGTGTGTATAAGTATAAGTTAATCTGTATATGACAATGGAGATATTAGTACTTGTAGGTCCTCATCCACCAGTGGGGTACTGGTGGAGATAAGCAATGGCACCACCAGTCCACATGGAAAATATTCACAAAGTAAAATCTGAATGAATTATATTAATGTTTTGTTACACAATATTGACACTAATGCTAATTATAATCTGTAACCTGTGATCTTTCATGTTGCATTATCACATGCTCCTCACAACAATTAAGAAACAATAAAAAGCAGACATATTATGTCTGCATCGCAGTTGAGGTGTATTATTAAATTAAAATTTTGAAACTAAATGATTTAACTCCACTGAAGAAAGGTAAACTAATAAGTAAATTTCAATTTACTTCTATTTTTATTTTCCTGGTAGGAAAAGCAGTATGGAGAACCGTTTAAATTATAAAGAAGAAACATTGATACCTTGATCAGAGGTAAACCATCAAATTTATTAGAGACAACAACGACTTTAAAATGGGTTTCTGCTCCTTTAGGTACATTGTGCATATAAGATTCATTTATTACATCCACATAACTAGCCGCCAAAAGAGACTGTAATTTGCTTCTAATGATGCTTTCCACTGGTCCCGCAGCACTACTCATCCTTCTTACTGATGAATATCCTGTAATAGTTGATTTTATTACAGTAAATTATGATCAAAACTAGCAGGAAGCAAATTATTATTTAATATATTAACCTGTACGTAATATTAAACTCATAGATGTGTTAATACAAGCTGGTAACAATTTAATAAGACAGACAAAATTATTTCAGAGGAGAAATCCAATTGTTTTGATTTGAAGCCTTGGTGATTGAAACACCAAAAAAATTCGAAATTCCTCAGCAAGCAAATTCCAAATTCTGATTTTCGCTATTTTTCACATCACAACACAACACAGATATGACAATCATGAATGTTGTTTGACATTGACATTGACTTAACAATGTTAAGGAATTTGTTTTACGGCTATGGGTACGAGTCCATTTTGGCCTCGTACATTCTGTAGTTCAGTCACCCGGTGGTCACCCTACTTAGGTACCTTACTATCCATGGTCCATGGATTTAACTAGGTCCATGCCATGGTCCTAATCCTAACACTATGCACTGACAGGATTTTTGATTGCAGGTTCGATATCGAATGATTTTAATACAGACATAAAAGACGTAAACAGACGGAACATAAGATACTAGTTGTACTTGTAGCAAGTAATTGTTGTTAACCTTGTCACACTTATTCGGATCTATATGGCGACATATCTTTTTTACACCTGTAGCAACATTTACTCACTCATAGACATTAATCAAAGCGTGGAAATTTTTGGCCGTGACGCCATTTTCTAACGTGAATTAGCTGCGTTGTTGGATCGGTGAATACTAAAAAATAATAGAGTAGAATCCATACTAATCCACACTTCCATACTAATATTATAAATGCGAAAGTCTATCTGTCTGTTTCGCTTTCACGGCTAAACCGCTGAACGGATTTTGATGAAATTTGGTATGAATATAGTTCAAGACCCGGGGTCAAACATAGGCTACTTTTTGATGCAGGCGGAGCTGCGGGAAACAGCTAGTACCATATAAATGATTAGATCGTGCACACCATATAACATTCATACATTTCTTGAAACCATTGGTAGCATGATCGTAAACAGCTTACCCTAACCTAGGTACAGCCTAGGCTTGCATAGTTTTGCATGTGTTTGTTTTAATAATAGCATACCTTCCGTCTATTGTTTCGATCTAGCAGGGCCACGTGACCTAGGTGAAAAAACCTTGTGGCAATGCTTATTTTGTTCAATGTAGGTACCTTCTTGTCATTTATTCTCCCCACATTTGTCTTTCTTGTTCTGTACTTGGAGTTGTACCATAGGTTCAATAGTACCATTGAACTAGTATTTAATTATAAAACCCTGAAAGTGTTCGTATTTAATTAAAATCCGCCTTATAATTATATATGTTTCGTATGATAATAATATATAATATTAAACAAGTAATTAGAAAAAGTTATAGTTGTAAAATAGTTTAAATAAAAAAGAACTCTCGAGGTACATTGATACATAGGGCGCACTGTAAGTTTCCGGAACTGGCCACTTACATAAACAATATTTAAAAATTTATTGCAACATTTGAAAATAGAACTCTTTGGCTGTAGAATGCAGTTTGTTTCATCTGACTGTCTTTTGTTTTTACCTTGTGGCGCCATTTAAAAAATTGTGTGTCTGCATCAACATGGATTTAACTCGGGAAAATTTTCGTAGTATGATTTTCTACGATTTTAAGTGTAATTTGACAGCTCAACAGAGCATCGCTCGGCTTGAAACAGCTTTTGGCAATGAAGTACCATGCAAGACAACTGTTTATAGCTGGTTTCCAGAATTCAAGCGTGGTCGTATCAATCTCAGTGACGAATCTCGCGATGGTCGGCCGTCCACCGCTGTGACCAACAAAAACATCAATGCTGTGCGCCGTATGATTGAAACAGACAGGCATGTGACCTACCATGAAATTCGCGCATCCTTAGAAATAGGCATGAGTCAAATACAATTAATCCTACACAAACATTTGGGTGTGAGAAAGCTGTGCTCGCGGTGGATCCCACACAACTTGACCGAGGCTCAAAAAACGGACCGCGTCACTTGGTGCAGTGCCATGCTTACCAGATTCAACGAAGGTGCGTCAAATTTGGTGTGGGACATAGTAACAGGTGACGAAACATGGATTTCTTGCTACGATCCCAAAACAAAGCAGCAATCGAGCGTATGGGTCTTTCAAGATGAGCCGAAACCAACCAAAGTGGCGCGCGTGAAAAGTGCATCGAAGCGGATGATTGCTTCTTTTTTTAATAAAACTGGACACGTGGCTTCTGTTGCTTTAGAGAATCGTCGTACAGTGAATAGTGACTGGTACACGACCATTTGTTTGCCGGAAGTTATTGACGAACTCCGTAAAAATAACCGTAAACGCCGTATCATTCTGCACCACGACAATGCTAGTTCTCACACGGCCAGACAGACAAACGACTTTTTGAAGGCGAAAAATGTAGAACTCATGAGTCATCCTGCATACAGTCCCGACCTGGCACCTTGTGACTTTTTTCTGTTCCCAAAAATTAAGAACCAATTACGCGGTCAACGATTTTCATCACCAGAAGAGGCTGTCGAGGAGTATGAAAAACACGTTTCAGAGGTCACCACAGAGGAGTGGCACAAAAGTTTTCAAAACTGGTTTCATCGAATGAAAAAGTGCATAGACGCCAAGGGAGATTATTTTGAAAAACAATAAATTAATTTTGTACCTTTAATAGTATTTTTTCATATTCATTCCGGAAACTTATAGTGCGCCCCACGTATTACATAACAATGGTGTGATTTTCTTAAGAATTGAAGTAAAATTGTTAGAGCTCTGCTGGACAGACAATTTTTTTTTCTGAATTTCTCCCTTTCTTTTAAAGATTCTTTGAAGTTAATACATTAATCGAGAGGTACACGACAAGTAATGATCACTATTATTTTTATGTATTTTGAGCATAATACAACTGAGGGCCCCGCTAGGTAGACGTGTTGATTTTTTTAAATTTCTGTCAGAACCGTTGAGGTACATTGGATCTATTCAGTAAATTCGTGAGGTATATTGAACAAACTAAGCATTGTCACCAGGTTTTACATCTAGGTCACGTGGTCCTGCTAGATCGAAACACATGGTACTTACCCACAACGCGACTGGGAGATGTCCAGCAGGACCACCTGTAGGGACCATTGGATACCATTAATGGTATCAATAACATCATTCTTTTTTTAATATTACAACAACATAACTCTTTATCTATCTATCTTTATATAAATAAAAGCGAAAATCACTCACTCACTCACTCATCACGAAATCTCGAAAACGACTTAGCCGATGAAGATGAAATTTGGCAAAAAGGTAGATTGTGACTAGGAGACGTCCGCAAAGAAAGGATTTTTGGAAATTCCATCCCTAAGGGGGTGAAATAGGCCAGTTTGTATGAAACTTCGTAATTTTTAAAGTGAGACAATAAATTTTGTTCCCAAAGGAGGTTTACACGCGGGCGAAGCCGCGGGCACAGCTAGTTTTAAATATAATTGATTACATTAAAAAACAAAACTGAACTACAAACTTAAATGAAATTATTCAAGTATTCCAATTTTCCCTTGTTACTTATGTCATAAATGTCCCAAAAAGGAAATTACGGTAGACATCAATTATTGGCATCAAACACAATAATATTGCTCTTATGCCCTTTTATACGATTTGACGGATTGATTCTTCATCGGATATTCGAGTTGGCACGCTTGCCAGTTATGCCTGTGATGTATGAGTATCATATAAATACTTATCCGGTTTCTTCATTGAATTCAATATATGGAGCCGGCATTTTTAAACTAGAAAACCCAAGCTACGCTTTAATTATTGATTTGGCGATATATGTAATTATAATGGAGCGACTGTCATCAGACCTCGATAGCCCTTTTTACAGGAAAGCAAGAGGTCTATTTTTCAAAAGTGTGACTCATCCAAAATCGTTCAGTTAAATAAAAGTCGTTCGACTTAGCGATTATGATGAATTCATTCTAGTTTTGCGTGAAATATACTTTTTTAAAATAGCGCTACTGAGCTCCCTAGTCAAGCGAGGCAAGCGAGTTTGTAACAACTGTGCGTGCGATGATAAGCGTGGTCTGACTTGGATTGGCTACAATTTCTATCTTGAACTTGTGTTATGAAAAACAATTGTAAGGCTTTTGGTTCCGGCTGTAAATGCTGGGTGGTATTCACAAGAAAACAGTCCAAATACACAATAATTAAACCCGTCAAAATTATAACACCTCTATTTTGTCGTAGATCAAACACAAATGAAAATCATAATATCCGTTGAACAGATTTCATAAAAGAGCTCGTGATGTCAATTCCATGGCCACTAAATCTCAATGTATTTCTTTCATTTTACCCGCTTTTGTGCCGTCGGCGGCGGCGGGTATATCAGGAGTGTGAGTGATCGATGTTTTGTTTCCCTTTTTGCTAACATTCCACGGAGTGATATTTGATGGATTTCTGTTTCTAGAGTTTTAAAAGTAATTAAAAACATTGGGATCGGGTTACCATCGAGTCACACTTGTGCTAAGTGCAACCCGGCAGCAAATTGTCGAAAACAGTAGAAAAGTTACTGATACGAAATAATAAATATGAAAGAATGCCTAGTTCTGTCTACCGTACCTATTAATTATTGTATTTTTTAATGTCATACTAAATAGAGTATGTATTTGTAGGAACTGGTTTTGTAAAGTGAGGAAAACGTGAGGTATTCTTCTTCGAAGTCGTTTTGTTTATAGCTGAGCTAATTGGGCAATCAGCTTACTTCAGGTCAGGCTAATCTATTCTGCCTTTTGTATGGCCTCTTGGATTTTGCACTTCATAGCTGCAAGGAGACGGTCAGTCTAGCGGGTTGGCAGTTTGCACTTGGGTAAAGATATACTTTATATTAAAAGTTATCATGTTCCTATTTGGTCTAATTTCCTTGTTAAGATGTTCGACAATTAGCTGCTGGAGCTCTATTTTGAAATTTATGGCTTAGGTACCAATAGGTGAGTGATAAAAATGGTTCAAATCACCGATTATGACTTTTGACTATTGAAATTAATTAGATATCGAACGCAAATCATTCATTGGATTCCTATGCATCGCCCACAAAAAAGTTTTTTCACTTACTGACATTTTAGTCCCATAGATAGACATATAGCTAGATACGATGCTAAAAAAGCGAGGTAAAATCCCTTAAAAGTTCCAACGCTGTCCTGGTTAACTTGTGAGCTGACATGGAACCACAACTAGACGATTCCATTGATAAAGCCGCCAGTCTCGGCGACACGCAAAGAATGTGTGGTTTCAATATCCGCCGTTGTCATAGCTGGGACGGGAATGGGGCTGATCTCCTTGTGGCCTCTACTTTTATCTCGCTTTTTTTTCCGAGGTCTAAGAGTGGTATTTTTAAAAAGTGTAACTCACGCAAAACCGGCCCGTCGAATAATTATTGTTCGAAATTAAAGGATTTTTGTTCGATATCGAACAATTTTCATGAGTTTTATTCATGTTTTTTCACATTCATGAGTTCATTTAAGAATAGGGCTCCACGCATTGCCAGACTACTTCTTCTCCTTCTTTCTTCTCCGGCCCGGCCTCCTCGTAATTCGGCACCAGAATTTTCTATTGTCACAGGAAGGTTTTCCACATCCTTTGTTTATGTTTTACTTGTGACCGCTACTCACTCAAGCTATTATGGCCATAGATTCTACTTACATTGATTTCGACTACTGCATATTTGCCGCCCTATTAGCCTTGCTTACAAATGCTATTTGCCGTCATCAGTCGATCCGTTTGGTTTGCTTCAGTCGACCAGGGTGTAATATTAGAGCCTAATATTTCAGTCTAGGATCCATCTCAGATAATACTAGTAGAGATAATATAAAGTCAGTTTAGTAGAGTATTTAAGTTCCGATTCATTCACACATATCGTATGATTATTACTATTATACACCCATTCATTCATAGTATGCTTCCCGTGGGAATCGAACCGTCGACCTTATGGTCTATAGACAAACGTCATGGATTTGGCTGGCTGAAAGGCTGTTATTAGAAAATAAAATGAAATTGGAAACAAATTTAGCAGGGTAAATGCTATATAGAGGCAAAGCAGTAGAAACAAGGAGAACACGCCGGGAAATAGTGTGACATCAAATAGTGGGCCATGGAAATAGGGTTCGTTCTCTGCGTCAAATTTATAGGCCGACTTGAGTGACTTTTCTGTGGCGAGAATTGTGGAATTATGTTGTTTTGTCTAGTTTATGTCACTAGCTTCTACCGCGACTTCGTATGCGTATTTTATTGACACAGAGACAGTGTTTTTAAAGGATAAAAGGTATCATTATTATCAGGGCTCGGTTGAAAATTCTAGGCCTCATCTTAAAAACCTATGACCCTTTTAGCTGACCAATGATTTCAATTATGATAGAAACTTACATATGTTTGTTATCATTGATTGGTTTGGGTTAAGATTTGACTGAGTGTGTAATGTTGTTGTATGATTGTATGTTTTACTAGATGAGGGTTTTAAAATAATTTAACCGAATGATTAAGTATTAATTATTTATTCAAATTGGCTAAGTTCTATTGTCCTAATTTGAAATCAGTTCAAGACCAGTTCGGGTGGTAGATTTCAACGACGAAGAATCTGGAAAGAACCTTCGCTGTAACTCTTTAAAACGTCCATTTAACAATATTGGATTTATTACAAATTAACTAAAAGCAAACAAGTAATAGCAACAGCAATATTCAACAACAGTTCAGTTGTTGAACCAATTATCTACAAGAATGAGCTCCCCAACATGGTTTTTCCAAGAGATTACAACATGGGGTCTTTCAGAAAGGGTGTTAAAGGATTTCAATAATCATCCACAAGTTGTCACTCATACATTCATAAACCCTAATCCCTATGATTGTTTCTTTAGACAACCCACCTACATAGTCCATTCTCAGAGTTAGGCCCACGAGCACCTATTTCGATGTGTGGGAAGCATACTATGTTTAGTTGTTTCCAGTTTGGTTAGAAGTTAAGACAGGCAGGCTTGAATGACCTGATTGTCTGTTAATAAATCCGCTCATCATTCTTATCTGATCATCATCATTTCGTGTAGGTTTGCCAATCGACCATGTACACCCTGGTGTCAGAGTTCTGCGGAAACGCCTCTCGGCGTCTGACGTGGTTCCTTTAACGACCACCAGATGACATCCGTGACCAACGGCTTAACGTGCATTCCAAAGCAGGGAATCATCTTTATTATCAGACAATAAGGTGATTCAAGCCTGCAATGTCTAATCTGATGATCTATAACTAATGCCTGTTTGCTATCAACATCATTATGCCTGTGTGCTTAATTATAAAACACGGCAATATCTCACAATCTTCTGAACATGAAAACAGAACTAACAGCTGTTCGTGCCATTGTGCTTTTAACGGGCCGTATCGCGCGTGCCATCTTTGCTTCGCCTCAATATAGAGGAGATTACTACACAGAATATTCATGAAAATACAGGCCTTTAGACAGTCACAATTTCAGAAAAGGATATTCGGTTATCCGTTGTTCGGGATCTGTCACGAATGTCATGAACACTATGACAATCTACCATCGACCAGCTTATGGTGAATCACCACAGAACTTAGAACATTATACGTGGGGCGCACTATAAGTTTCCGGAATGAATATGAAAAAATACTATTAAAGGTACAAAATTAATTTATTGTTTTTCAAAATAATCTCCCTTGGCGTCTATGCACTTTTTCATTCGATGAAACCAGTTTTGAAAACTTTTGTGCCTCTCCTGTGGTGACCTCTGAAACGTGTTTTTCATACTCCTCGACAGCCTCTTCTGGTGATGAAAATCGTTGACCGCGTAATTGGTTCTTAATTTTTGGGAACAGAAAAAAGTCACAAGGTGCCAGGTCGGGACTGTATGCAGGATGACTCATGAGTTCTACATTTTTCGCCTTCAAAAAGTCGTTTGTCTGTGTGGCCGTGTGAGAACTAGCATTGTCGTGGTGCAGGATGATACGGCGTTTACGGTTATTTTTACGGAGTTCGTCAATAACTTCCGGCAAACAAATGGTCGTGTACCAGTCACTATTCACTGTACGACGATTCTCTAAAGCAACAGTCGCCACGTGTCCAGTTTTATTAAAAAAAGAAGCAATCATCCGCTTAGATGCACTTTTCACGCGCGCCACTTTGGTTGGTTTCGGCTCATCTTGAAAGACCCATACGCTCGATTGCTGCTTTGTTTTGGGATCGTAGCAATAAATCCATGTTTCGTCACCTGTTACTATGTCCCACACCAAATTTGACGCACCTTCGTTGAATCTGGTAAGCATGGCACTGCACCAAGTGACGCGGTCTGTTTTTTGAGCCTCGGTCAAGTTGTGTGGGATCCACCGCGAGCACAGCTTTCTCACACCCAAATGTTTGTGTAGGATTAATTGTATTTGACTCATGCCTATTTCTAAGGATGCGCGAATTTCATGGTAGGTCACATGCCTGTCTGTTTCAATCATACGGCGCACAGCATTGATGTTTTTGTTGGTCACAGCGGTGGACGGCCGACCATCGCGAGATTCGTCACTGAGATTGATACGACCACGCTTGAATTCTGCAAACCAGCTATAAACAGTTGTCTTGCATGGTGCTTCATTGCCAAAAGCTGTTTCAAGCCGAGCGATGCTCTGTTGAGCTGTCAAATTACACTTAAAATCGTAGAAAATCATACTACGAAAATTTTCCCGAGTTAAATCCATGTTGATGCAGACACACAATTTTTTAAATGGCGCCACAAGGTAAAAACAAAAGACAGTCAGATGAAACAAACTGCATTCTACAGCCAAAGAGTTCTATTTTCAAATGTTGCAATAAATTTTTAAATATTGTTTATGTAAGTGGCCAGTTCCGGAAACTTACAGTGCGCCCTATGTAATAATGTTAAGTTTTCAATGTATATTTACAGTGTGTACATGAAATAAATAAATTATGTCATGGTTTTCCCAAGAGATTACAACATGGGGTCTTTCAAAAAGTTAAAGGATTTCTCAAGGGTCGGCAATACGCACGTGATACCCCTGGTGTTGCGGGCGTTCATGGGCTACGGTGACCACTTACCATCAGGTGGGCCGTATGCCTTTTTGCCTACTTAATTGAATAAAAAAAAATCACATAAATTAGGTTAGACGTTAATTCTTGGGATTTTTCATCACAGTGTGTCTGTGTCAAATACATTTAGCAATATTGAAAAATCTCACATCAGTGATGGCTATTGAAGTAACTGAAGATAAGAAATTATCGTTTGTTCCCGATGAGTTAAACCAAGTTTTGTAAAAAAATAAGTACACAAAGGGGAAAAATATCGATGTGTCACAGAACATTAATACACTTCGTCAGATGGTCGTAAAGATTGTGTTGCTTTCACTGGGCTTGGATGGGCTACATAAGCCATTGTAAATCACAATAAAGAGCATTACATTTGAACATAGTTGGCTCAGCTTATATATGGTCTAAAGCGATCTCTTTAGACGAACAAGACTAGGATTCTATATACAAGTGAGTCGCCTACTAAATGGACTAAAAAAAAAACAAAGTGAATCGATATTAGTCTCTGTAATCTACTCTGTGGCCTCAATGCAGCAAAAGTAATGTTTATGCGCTAACACTACGTTAACAATAGAGCCACAAAGTATTTAGATAAGCACGTTTTTTAAGGAAAAACTAATGTATAAATCTCTAAATAAGTACATATACTACTATATACTTTTTTCTTAGCGTTTAATTGTAAAATTACTTAATACTCACTGAATTTTTTATTGACAAAGAACTAATATTAGTAAATTAAGTGTACTTTATTTGATATGCGACATAATAAGTTATTGCATGTATGATAATAATATTTCTTTATAAAATGTGAATTTGTACGCCTAAATAGAGGCAAAACATAGTGATACAATCTAAAAATTGTCAACTTATCTATGTTACCTATGTTTAACAAATAAAGGAATTGATTGATTGATTGATTGCGATGGCTCAGCGACTCCAAGAGAATCTTGGCCTCCGACACAAGAGATTTCCACTCTTTCCGCTCAACCTCCTGCCTGTCGGCTCTTTGGAAGGCTTCTAGGTTCTTCACGACTTCGTTTCTCCAGCGGTGCCTGGGACGACCGCTCGTTTCTCTCCCATCCACTCCACGTGTACAAGCGATCGAAACCTCATAATAGGTATTAATTACTTACAAAATATTCCCGAAATTAAAACCATTCTGAAAACGTTTCGTTCCTCAATATGATTTACAAGATATAGTATATACTAATTAAGATGTAAAACTATGGCAGGAAACTTTAAATAGACAGAAAAGTCACATAAACATCATACATGTTAACTTATGCTCTCTATGAAAACAATTCTGTGTACTTATAACGTTATTGAAAGGATGGCTACAGAATTTGGATGCAATATGCTTAACTGAGATAAATATTAAACAAGAAGAGGAGTATTTATTATACCAATTGGATGGTTTCAATACATATTCATACACAAGGGAGGTGCAACGTGGTGCAGGAATCTTGCTGTACGTGAGGAAGAACATCATATATACGCCCGTAGTTGTATCAGGGTTTATGACACAGTGCGAGATGCTCAGCGGACACTTGCAAATCGACGACTATAGTACAAACATATTAGTTATATACAGACCGCCTTATACAAATAAATCCATATTCATAAGCGAATTGACAAATGTACTAAATTCTATACCACGAAGAAATAACTTAATCTTAGTCGGCGATATAAATATCGATATTTCATTATAGGACCTGGAGCTAAAAGACGTCATATCAAATAGGTATTTGGATGCTTTGAGTGAGTTAGGTATGCAGTGCGGGGTGCGTGACGTAACGAGAGAGTGCATCGTCAATGGGAATAGGACAGCGTCGTGCCTTGACCACGTCTTCATCCGGACTGACTTATCAGGTACCGTTAGTTCTTATGTAGTGTCGAGTAAGATTGCCGATCATTACGCAATAGGTCTCTCAGCTGATCTGAATAAACGGAAATTTAATAGTAGTTCTATAACATTGTTTATGGAAAGTATGATTGTTAAACAACTTAACGAAATTAAGTGGTCAGATTTGATGAGACTGCAGGATCCGTTGGAAATTTATTATAGTTTATTTAATATCTTTGATAACGTGTTTAAAACATGTACTTCTCAGCGTACTTTTACTGATAATAAAAGAAATACACAGGATTGGGTAACTAATCAACTGCAAAGTACGATAGAGAGGAGAGATCAACTGTTCAGAAAATGGAAGTCTGACCCCAAAAATAACATATATAGGTTAGAATATACAAGATATCGAAATAAATTATTAAATAAGGCTAAGAACATGGATCGAAAGAAGAAAATTGAAAATTGTAAAGGTGATTTGCGAAAAATTTGGAGTCATATTAATGCATGGTTAGGAAGAAATAAATTGTCAGTGGATAGTATAGTTAAAAGGTACATGTTAAAATCGGAAACGTCCAAAACTGATATTTGTAATAGTTTTTGCCATACTTTTACCAGTGAAATAGAGCAAATTAAGAAAAAACATATATGTCGTCAATTATTACTAGACAGAAAGTCATATGTGCGTGAATGTAACGATAGTTTTCGTTTTAATAAAGTATTGGCTAATGATGTTATTAAAATTATCGATAAAATGGACTGCAATAAGTCGGCGGGATCGGACGGTATCAGGGTTAAGGACATCAAAAATATAAAAAATGAAATTGCTCCAGTAATTGCGCATTTTATAAATTTGAGTGTAAAAAGTGGAATGTATCCCAATGAATTGAAAATGGCAATAATAAGACCGATTTATAAGCAAGGTTCGCATGAGGAATATACAAATTATAGGCCTATTGCTATTTTAAATATTATAAATAAAATAGTAGAAAAAATAATTGTTAACCAGATAACAGAATTCTTAGAACAGAATCACATTATTTGCGACGCGCAACATGGTCCTAATAGGAGTACTGCTTCGGCGCTGTTTGAATTTGTTAATAATTTTAATGATTCTCTCAATAAACAAGAAATGGTTGTAGTAGTTTTTGTTGATTTTAAAAAGGCATTTGCTACCCTCGATCACGACGGGTTATTGCAGTCCATGAATGAATGTGGCATACGGGGACCAATGAAAACCTGAACAATGGAATACCTCAGAAACAGACAGTTAGAAGTTAACATTTGTGGCGCAGTAAGTACAAAGGTCAAGTAAAATATGGGGTACCTACTGGTTCCGTGTAAGGACCTACCGGTTATAAGATGCATGTAAACAGTATGCCTAATGTAGTCGAAAAATGTAATGTGTTCATGTTTGCCGATGACACATGCCTTGTTTATAGCCATAAAGATCAATCAGTCTTGCTCAATGCTGTTCAAAATGACTTCGACAACGTGGTGCGCTGGGCACATGACAATGGGATTATTATTAACATCGCTAAAACTAAATGTATGTACATTAGATCACCCTATAATAAGATTAAAAATATATTCCTGAAAATTAAAGGACATACTTATGAGTGTTTGCACAACTATGAAAATAGAATTAATTGTAAATGTGAAAAATTGGAGAGTGTAACGTCTTATAAGTATTTAGGTATTACATAGGGCGCACTGTAAGTTTCCGGAACTGGCCACTTACATAAACAATATTTAAAAATTTATTGCAACATTTGAAAATAGAACTCTTTGGCTTTAGAATGCAGTTTGTTTCATCTGACTGTCTTTTGTTTTTACCTTGTGGCGCCATTTAAAAAATTGTGTGTCTGCATCAACATGGATTTAACTCGGGAAAATTTTCGTAGTATGATTTTCTACGATTTTAAGTGTAATTTGACAGCTCAACAGAGCATCGCTCGGCTTGAAACAGCTTTTGGCAACGAAGCACCATGCAAGACAACTGTTTATAGCTGGTTTGCAGAATTCAAGCGTGGTCGTATCAATCTCAGTGACGAATCTCGCGATGGTCGGCCGTCCACCGCTGTGACCAACAAAAACATCAATGCTGTGCGCCGTATGATTGAAACAGACAGGCATGTGACCTACCATGAAATTCGCGCATCCTTAGAAATAGGCATGAGTCAAATACAATTAATCCTACACAAACATTTGGGTGTGAGAAAGCTGTGCTCGCGGTGGATCCCACACAACTTGACCGAGGCTCAAAAAACGGACCGCGTCACTTGGTGCAGTGCCATGCTTACCAGATTCAACGAAGGTGCGTCAAATTTGGTGTGGGACATAGTAACAGGTGACGAAACATGGATTTATTGCTACGATCCCAAAACAAAGCAGCAATCGAGCGTATGGGTCTTTCAAGATGAGTCGAAACCAACCAAAGTGGCGCGCGTGAAAAGTGCATCTAAGCGGATGATTGCTTCTTTTTTTAATAAAACTGGACACGTGGCTACTGTTGCTTGAGAGAATCGTCATACAGTGAATAGTGACTGGTACACGACCATTTGTTTGCCGGAAGTTATTGACGAACTCCGTAAAAATAACCGTAAACGCCGTATCATCCTGCACCACGACAATGCTAGTTCTCACACGGCCAGACAGACAAACGACTTTTTGAAGGCGAAAAATGTAGAACTCATGAGTCATCCTGCATACAGTCCCGACCTGGCACCTTGTGACTTTTTTCTGTTCCCAAAAATTAAGAACCAATTACGTGGTCAACGATTTTCATCACCAGAAGAGGCTGTCGAGGAGTATGAAAAACACGTTTCAGAGGTCACCACAGAGGAGTGGCACAAAAGTTTTCAAAACTGGTTTCATCGAATTAAAAAGGGCATAGACGCCAAGGGAGATTATTTTGAAAAACAATAAATTAATTTTGTACCTTTAATAGTATTTTTTCATATTCATTCCGGAAACTTATAGTGCGCCCCACGTATTATAGACTGTCACTTTAATTGGAACCTCCATGTCGACTTAGTTTGCAACAACTTGAGATCAGTTCTCTCTAAGTTTCAAAATTTAAAGTTTATATTGTCTAAGGGTGTTATGTTTTTAATATACTATGCATTAGCTGACGCTGTGATTTCTTATGGATTGGGTGCATATGGCCTTACCTTTGCTGTTCACCTAAAAAAGATCAAAAGTCTCCAAACACGAACGTTGAAGCTCTTGGTAGGTAGAAATGTGAAACGCTTTGTTGAAAGCTATGAAAATTTATTTAAAATATGTAAAATATTGCCTGTGGAACTAAAGATGAAATTGGCTATTCTCCTCGAGCAGTTTGGTAGAAAAGAACACAAACAGGAAAGGAGGTTTATGTACCCAACCCGCTTATCTAAAAAATATAAATTAATAGTCCCAAGGACAATAAACTATTATGGCCGACGAAAAAGAAACTATCTCACACCAGCATAGATTAATGATTGGTCTCCGCGGCGCTACGACTAAATACCGCGCTGTGAAGAAAAATCAGTTTCCAGAATGCGGCCACTTATTAGGAAAGTGTGTGTAAAACAATGTGCAAAGACGCACACTAGCGTCGATTATGGTGTTGCCAGCTACTTGACTGGTGCCCGACCAATGGGAAAATTATTAATTGCTGTGGTCTTGTTACGTATTATAAAAAGTAACTCAGAAAATCCTTTAAAATAAAATTAAAATAAAACTGGCCAAGTGTGAGTCGGCTCGCGTGGCGAGGGTTCTGTACTATTTTTTATTTTTATCGTTTTGAACCTTCTAAACAAATTTAAAATTATCTCATAGGTTTTCCTGTAATTTATGCATCGAAATTCTGGAATCGATAGTTTATTTATTTATTTATTTAATAGCATACTCGTACAAAACACATTACAATCATTGTTTCATTTATAATCTAGTTTCAGAGATAAGGTAGGGGAAATGGTTAATTTTCGTCTACTTTATTTTATTATTCTAATATAGAGTCCTAAAATTGCAAAAAAACTTTCATTCGATTTATTATTACACAGAAGGTACAGTATGTTAAACGTTACTTTAATTTTCTATTTAGCTTGGAGCTAATTGATTACTGACCTCTTTTTAGTTGTAACCCGGGTTTAAATACAGATAAATAAATAGACATACACATCCTACTAATATTATAAACGCGAAAGTTTGTAAGTATGGATGGATGTTTGTTACTCTTTTACAACTAAACCGCTGAATTGATTTTCATGAAATTTGGTACGGATATAGTTAAAGACCCGGAGTCAAACATAGGCTACCTTTTGACGCATGCGGAGCTGCGGGACACAGCTAGTACATACATATTATCATGGCCTTTTTCCATACAGTAGTGTTGCCGGAAAATCGATTACACATCGAATAATAATCGATTTTTTGATAGTTGAAAATATAATCTTAGGTATCGATAGTAATCATATATCGATAGTATCGATATTGATACTATCGATAATATATTTCTGTAAGTACAATATTTTTTCTGTATGAGTTGAATGACGATGATTTGTGTTATGCCCGCTGTACATCCCGCCGCCGCCGAGTTCCGATATATATGTATAGTACCGGTGCCTGAAATGTTTTTCATAAATTATTTTTCATAAATTCTCAAAAATCAATACTACATATTAGATTATATCGATACTATAGATACATAATCGATTAATAACCATTGATATAAACGATTACCTATGTTGATTAAATCGATTTATTTTATATCGAGCCATTTCAATAATAGACTAATTGTTTGATATTGCAGTTAATAATCGATTATTTTCATTGACAAAAATCGATAAAATTTATTATATCAATACTTTCGAAATCCTAGATTATAAAAAAAAAAACAAATTCGATTAATCGATTATCCGGCAACAATACCCTACGTGGTACCAACTACCCAAAGGCCATATTTAGAATGTTGGTGGGCGTAAAGTGGAAATGGAATCAAAATAGTGATAGGTTGCTAGTCGCATCGCCTACTGATAGGTATGGTTCTTCGATTTTCGCCCACTCCCTCGGCCGGCTTATATGGTCTGCGCGGGAAGAGAAGCAGCTAGTACATTCCATGTATTTATTTTTCTCCCAGACCAGCATTAAAGAAATAATTATATATAAAGACAGACAAAATTGTCAGAAAAAGTAAAAATTACAACATCCCTCTATTGGGGTCGGGAGTTAATAAACAAAATATCTAAATAATAAAAATCGAAACCTCGGGGAATTTGGGATTTTTTAATACACGGCAACATTGAGCACCGAGCGGTACTTCGCGCCATATTTTAGGGTTATATTATTTTTGTGAGTAATTTATGTCCATATTTCGAAATTATACAATACTTATTGATGGTAATTCGTAGGCTGAAATCTCTAAAGCCGATGTTTTACCCTCCATCAGTCTACATTGTACACTACAGCTACTTTGTCGAGGATCAGTACGAACTAAAAGAACGGAAAACTCGGCGTCACATTGAGTGCCTTTTAAAGAACGGTAAATAAGACAAAGGAACTATAGGTGTTAAAAGCATTGCTCCGTTCTGTTTTCAACTCCAAAAGTGAAGCACTTACGGAGGTGACGCTCTCAGCGTACACGGGAATGGAATAGGCTGTTTAAAAATAGATTTTTGATATCGTGTTTACCTTTTAATTTTACCTGATTTAAAATTTTATTAAGTACTAGCTTTTTCCTGCAGCTCCGCTTGCCTATGTTTGACCCCGGGTCTTCAACTATATTCATACCAAATTTCATGAAAAATCCGTTCAGCGGTATGGTCATGAAAGCGTAACAGACAGATTTTCGCATTTATAATATTAGTATGGACGGTAGTAGTTTTGTATGTTATTGTCTGTGAAAAATACAGGGCGATGCACTCAAAGTTCATGTGGAAAGAAATCTTTAAAAATAAGTGTTTGGTTTCGCGTTTACCTTTTATTTTTAAAATTTGACAGTGCCATTAAATGGACACAAGTGGAAGCCCGTGGGTGTTAAAAAGGTGACGAAAAACAGAGGGCTCAAATTGTATCACTGTCAAACTGGTAAAAAAAAATAATGTGGATTTTTTAAAACTGCCCAGCTAAAATCTTGCCTTTTTATTATAAACTAAAACTAATATATGACGTATTCAAATTTTTGTCTTCTTTGATGGTTTTTGACTAAATCATAGCCTTAATGAAACAATGGAGACATTTCTATGTCGGAAACACATAGAGAAGGAGGATATTTACAAAAACAGGGTTCGGTCGTCAGGATGGATGGTCAGTTGTCAGGTAGGCTGGTTCCTAACATCAGATAGTGTTAAGGTACGTTCGTCAGGATGAATAGTCCGAACATCACATTGTGGGCAATGAACAGTGTTCATGAAAAAGATACCCTACTTTATCTTTTGATAACATCACAAAGGTTAATTAATAAATATGATGTCCCGATTAAGGGATGCGTCCCCCATCCCTTATTCTTAGTTACAACAGACGCCCAAGACTCCACGCGTCATGCGATGATCCACAATCACTAATCTACCTGGATCTCTCCCATGCTGACCAGATAAACCAACCAATAGGCAAACAAGGGTCAAGGATCACGACAATCACTGGTGCATCTCAGCGCCTCTCTGAACTCAAGACAACAAAGGGTTAGCTACGAGTAGCTTTAATAACTCGATATTCACATAGTCATACGCACGAATTCCACGTTAATTTGTCAACGCCATGGGATTTACTTTTCTTCTTGATACGTCAACTACAAAATATGGCGAACTTTTGGCGGGAAGCTGTGAAGAGCAGTATCGGCGCTGTATTTATTTTCCAAAATTTGTATTTATTAAGTGTTTGTGCAAAATATGGGGGATTATTATTCGCAAAGTGTTCGATAACAAGTGTGAGTGTTGGAAGTGATAAGTTGTTTGATTTATGTGAGTTTCATGCTTGTTGCCAAAAGTTCCTAGTAATCGCTAAGTGCAGTTTTTCTACCACTTCTTAGCCTGATTCTTCTGACTAGACTTGACTACCGACTAGACTTTTAGACTTGACTAGGACTTGACGAAACGACAAAAATTGAAAAATTAAAAAGGGCTATAAAGGACTTGTATCCATGGCCGTAAAATCCAGTTGATTCAGGCGTTACTTTGCGGAAGTTAAAGTTACAAGCACTTACCAAATTATTTTTCTACTGCCTGAAGATGCCTCGCGTAGAGGCGAAACACGTGTCGCATTGTGCAAACTAATGGTGGTGGGCATGTTGGGACTAATAGTAGTGGGTGGGTGCCGGCCGGCAATAGTTTGCATGGACTAACTGGTGGCGGAAGCACGCAAAATAATTTGGTAAGTGCTTGTACCCATTACTAAAAAAAGTACAAAATATGATCAATCTCGTTACGGAAATCGGGGAATAAGAACCTTACGTGAGTAATAAGAATTGACACGTAATATTTCACTCTCCGATATACTTAATACAATCTAAACGTTTGATTTGATTTATTCCCAAACTCCGAAGCAACCAGCTCAGGACGAAGCCGGGGGTACATATTAGAATGCCAAAAACAAAACGCCTTTACTTAAAATATACGAGCCCAAAATACCCGAATTCTAAATACCGTTTATTTAAAATTCCAAGTATTCAAAATGCAAAGTATTTAATATACCTTATAGTTGAATAGCTCAAGCTCGAAATAACTTATTACGAAATACTTTATCCATAAATACCCAACTTTAAAAAACTTAACTTAATAAATATTGGATTTTTTAAGTTCAAAATATTCTAGGTTTTAATATGGACCCTGCATTACCATAACTTAACGTACGTTCTGAATTATAGTGCTACGATTTCCAAGGTTTAAAGTCTCATCGACAGGAAGAAGAAGAAGAAGGATTATACATACTCCCACTTAGTTACAGAAGGTAGGTTAGTTATAGGTTACACAGTGACCATAATATGAGCGAGCGAGCGTCGGTCTTGCTTTTAAAGCTAATATATAAATTAGCTTTATGTATTGGATCGACGTTCGCTCGCTCATTTTATGGTTACTGCATCGATCCAATACATAAAGCTATTAATTTACAAAGCACGGTCAACGGTCGCTTTCTCTTATATTAGGTATGGTCACTGCATAATCTATAACCTAACCTACCTTCTGTAACTAAGCTTTATGTATTACGATACCCTCACCATACCCTCACACAGTATAATAAAAATCTCTTACTCTTCGGAACGCAAAACGCCCGTTTTCGCTTGTTTCCTGGATCTGTCTACCGCCTTTGACCTGGTCTCATACGACAGCTTATGGATGAAGCTTGAAAAATTTGTATTGTATTGAAGAAAATTTGATTGGAGTGCGGGGTGAGACAGGGGGGATAAGCTCTCCCACGCTCTTCAATCTATATGTAAATGGACTGATAGAGACGCTTAGCAGCACTGGTGTCGGATGTCACATAGACGGAGTGTGCGTTAATAACATCAGCTACGCAGATGACATGGTGCTGCTGAGCGCCTCTGTCTGTGGGTTGCGGACGCTGCTGGCAGCTTGCGAGGCGTACGCCCTCTCTCATGGGTTGATATACAATATCAACAAAAGTCAAATCATGGTCTTTGGGGACGGGAGAAAACAATATGACACGTTTCCACCAGTGTGTCTAAATGATACTGTACTACAGAGGGTTTATATATTTAAATATCTTGGTCATCTGTTGACTCCTGACCTCAAGGACGATGAAGACATTGAGAGGGAGCGGAGGGCTCTGTCGGTGAGAGCAAACATGCTTGCCCGCAGATTTGTTGTTGTTGTTTGTTCCGGAGAAATTAAAATTACCTTGTTTAAAGCTTTTTGCTGTTCTTTTTACACGTGCAGTCTGTGGGCAAGGTATACTCATAAACCATACAAGGCTCTTCGTGTGCAGTACAATAATGCATTCAGGATGCTGTTGAGGTTACCTCGTTTTTGTAGTGCATCAGGGATGTTCGCTGATGCACGGGTGGATTGTTTCAACACAATAATGCGTAAACGATGTGCGGCTCTGGTGCGCCGAGTGCGGGAGAGCAGCAACGGCATCCTGCGCATGGTCGCAAGCAGGCTGGACAGTGCTTATGTTAACCATTGCTGCACTATAGCCGGGGGGTTAGTGCGGGAATGGCCTCCGCAATAAAGTAAAATTACCGTAAACTCATTAAAATATAACTAACATAGCATAAGTTTTACTAACAAATGAGTCCTGGTCACTTGAATAAATAATTTTTCATTCATTCATTCATTCATTCAAAAATGTTGCGTTACATTTTACACAGCCTTGAGAACAATAAATCAAGTAATATTTATTAAATGCATTTCACATTTGGGAATTGTATCTAATTTAAGGTTATTTGAAATGTAATATTTAGAGGTTTGGTATTTAAAAATCTGACATATTAATGTTTTGGTATTCCTACTTCTAGTATTGTACAGTTAGGTGTTATCGGTTCGGGTATTTTAAATCTTAAGGTATTTTGATTTTGGGTATTTTGGGCTCGTACATTTTAAGTGAAGGCGGTATGTTTTTTGGCATTCTAATATGTAGATACCCCGAAACCGGGCAAGCACTAAGATGGAGAGAAGAGAACTTGATAAAAAGAAAATACAATCAAATATGCAACACGATAAAGCCGAAATTTTCATTACTTACGTGAAAGTAAATATATCTTCTAATGTCATAGCAAAACATGCACGGGATATAAAGGCGTTGTGTGCACGAGGCGGAGCATAATGTTGTTTTATTATTTGCTCGCATTCTTGTGCACTTTACGAGGCGTAAATCGATAGAAAACTCAGTAAAAGATCACCCTCGATATACTGACGCTGGATTGCTGGAAGGACTTACTAATATCGTAGATGTTGTAAAACTTGACTAATGGAAATGATATCTAAAATCTATTTCTTGGATTGAGCCTTAAAAGCCTTGAAAGCTTGGGCTTTTCCAGACATGCGTTTTTTTCTTTCTTTTAAGACTTTTTTGCCTTACACGTATGGTACTGTTTAACGGCATCTACATACCTAAGTGTTATATATTATCTATACTTATGTTTTATTAAATTATTCGAATACGCTCTTTCAGTTAGCTGTATCTTTTCTGTGTCCTGTAGGTAGGTAGCCGGGTAAAAGTGCGACGTGCGGTACCGTGAAATTGCGTTGTGGCTCCCGGGACCGCGAGTCCACGACACGTCTCGCACGCCAAGTAGCCGTCTGAAGCCTTTGTTAATTTTCGAAAAGGAGAAGAGAGTTATCTTGACACACCCAAGAAATATATTTTTTTAAGGGCGCTCTTCCAGCCAGGTGTATCTTTTCTGAGTCCCGTAGGTAGGTAGCCGGGCTAAAAGTGCGGCGTGCGGTACCGTGAAATTGCGCTGTAGCTCCCGGGACCGCGAGTCCACGACACGTCTCGCACGCCAAGTAGCCGTCTGATGCCTTTATTCATTTCGTTTCATCTCGTGGGAGTTCATGTCTCGATGTCCTATTCTCTGCCTCGGGGTTTTGATATTTGAATACTGCAAATGTATGTTCGTTTTAAGAGTGGATATGTTTATTTTTAGTTAGATCATAGATAAATTACCGGTTAGGTCTAATTAGACGAAGTACTGAAACGCTCGTCGCCTGAAATTTTTAGGAATGTTATCCTCTAAGGGGGTGAAATTATCGCGTCTTCGGGTTACTTCAGTGTTAAGAAAGTGATACTACTCATTAAACGAAAAAAAAAATTAAGATTTTGAACTCTTACAAACGAAAAAATAATAATTTGATATTGAATGAATGAATACTTAAATGAACCATTTACATGTATTAGATATATTAAAAAACTATAGACACAGAATAGACAGTCTACCAAACCATTTAACCTTTTGCTAAATCCGTAATTCTGATAATATTATAAAGTAAAGGTAACTATTAAAGGTGTTTTGTCGACCACACAATTTGTAAAACCATTGTCGTTTCATTGTAACAAAATATACCATTTAGCCAACCTTTTATAAATAATTCCAGCCACAGTTTTGGGATCTGTTAGCGCGTTCCATAATGTCTTAATTAAAGCATAATACTCTAATGACAAAGGAAGGAGCCTCTAAATGCGGTCTCCATTTCAGATCCGCGTTACTAATTTAAAACAAGGAACCGCCGTTAAAAGCATACCTTTTCCATAACGTGTAAAACACTTGCAAATTTATTCAACACTCATCAAATAATATACTGGCAACATTTGGTTGCTTAAAAATTGAGCTTTGACAGTTAGAATTTAAGGTTCAATCTCGTTGGGAGGATGATGTGAAATATTTCAATTTACGTATTATTCTGGCAATTTGCATTGCAGTAGCTGTTGTTGAGATGTACCGGCGGCGGACTACTCTGATGTCCTAGGGATTCGTATAATTATCACGTATTTTGCATGGCGCGCTATGAATCTAGTGATGAGTATAAAGGAATATTTTCTGGATTTAAATTTAAATCGATTTTTAATGAATCGCTGATTCCACTTTCGAATGGATTAATTTTAAATTATTGGAAGCAAACACGGCCAGTGTTTTGTAGTTATAAATTAAAGCAATTATGTAGATATAATTTAAAAATAGGAGTATGCAGCATCACGTGACAAATCACTCGGCAACTATACGCATATGCACAATACAATACAATACAAAAATATCTTTATTGCCCACATACAGTAACAAATAATATAACATTTACAAAGACTTCAACATAATATGAGCAAAGGCGGACTTATTGCTAGGCAATCTCTTCCAGTCAACCCTTACGAGGTGAAAGAGAAACAGTTAAGTTAGGGTGGGTATAGTAGGGGTGCAGGGCAGGAAACCTCCTCGAGTGCCCAGTCCTTTGAAAGCTTTGCATTCTCACTTGATCCCAAGGATCCGGTGAGAGGGCGGGCTGACAAGGGATTCGGGACGGTGCACCCTGGGTGACAGTTAATAACTCCCTGGTAGTCGGGGTCTTGTTGACTGTCGGCCAATTTCTGCCAACAGCCCACTCCACCGCCGTCTATGATGAGACGGCGAATGGATGTGGGTCTGGGGGACGGGCGTGGTCCATTTATGGGCCACTGCCCGATTTGGGGGGGGGGGGGGGGGGCGAAAGGCCAAATGAGGGGGCCGAAAGGCCATGGCTGGAGGGCGTCGTGGTAGAATGCTAACGCGAGCCCATGGCGCCTTCAACAGCTGGTGCGGAAACGCCGGAGGGGTTTTAGTGGGTAGGCACTCTGCCTGGGAGTCCCACACTCAGTGCGTAAATGCATTTCGCCTCCGTTAAAAAAAAAAGGTGGGTACAGCAACAGATATAGTTGAAAATTATAAACATACACAAATATTGCATATAAAATAAACATACATAAATAACTTACATACTGTACCATTCATACGTACTGTATGAATATCTAAGCGAAAATAACAGCAGTATCAAGTCAAAGTGAGAGGTAGTATTCTTTTAAGCGACTCTTGAAACTGGTTATAGTCTGAGCAGTGCGAATATCTTCAGGCAAAGCATTCCAGAGACGTGCTGCTTGTACAGTGAAAGATTTAGAGTATGCAGCAGAAGTATGAGTTGGAGTTTTAATGCGAAGGGCGTTGATACTACGAGCAGGTCGCTGGTCATCTTGATGGAGAAAGGTGAAGCACTCTTTTAGATAATGAGGTGACGAAGGAATAAAGAGTATAGTGAACAGGAGCGACAGAATATGATAATTACGACGAAGTCTGATCGGGAGCCACTTGAGTTGCACGCGGAAAGAAAAAACATGATCATACTTTCGTAATCCAAATATGAATCTAATGTAGAAGTTTTGAAGGCGCTCTAGTTTATTACAATGCTCTTCAGAGAGATCGAAATAACATGAGTCGGCATAGTCTAAGATAGGGAGAAGTAAGGTCTGTGCAAGTGAGGTTTTAGCAAGGGATCGAGCCGAAGCAAATATCCTCCTACTAACTTCCGCAATCTGAGGAGACCATGTAAGACGTTTATCGAAGACTATCCCAAGGTTCTTGACTTTCTCATTATACTCTATTTACTCACCATCAAAAATAATGGGTGGAAGGGAAAGCCAATCTATTCTAGACAAATTCCAAGAACCACCCAGAATGATAGCTTAAGCCTTAGCAGGATTGACGATAAGTCCATGTGCTTTACTCCAATCAGAAATCCGAGAAAGATCTTCATTTATTTTATTTATATTATTGGGGAGATCATCTAGATTGGCATGGCCATATATCTGTAGATCATCTGCATAGAGGTGATAGGAAGTGCGGAGCTGAAAGGAAATAGAATTGATAACTAAAGCGAATAACAGAGGGGAGAGCACGCCACCTTATGACACACCTGAAGAAGTTAAACTCCAGGAAGAGAAGTCATTTTTAATGCGCACTCGTTGTCGGCGTCCACATAGGTAGGACTGAAACCAGTCAATAGCTGAAGGACATATGTTCAATGTTCGCATCAGAGCTAAAAGTACATCAAAATCGACAGTATCAAAGGCGTTACTGAAGTCGAGTTGCTAATACAGTCACCTGTGAGTTTTTAAGGCCGTATCGGATGTCGTCTGTGATTTTCACCAAGGCAGTAGTCGTACTATGGCCTGCGCGGAATCCAAATTGAAATGGATTAAGAAGGTTGTTTTTGACCAGAAAGGAATTAAGTTGTTGTTGGATTAACCGTTCAAGAACTTTTGAAAGGAATGGGAGTATAGAGATAGGTCTAAAATCTGACATTGAAGAGGGATTGTTTTTTTTTGGAATAGGGGTTATATTTGCACTTTTCCAAGCTGAGGGAAATATACCAGATGACAGGGAATTTCATGATGAGAGTGATAACAGGGAGAAGGATGTCAATTATTGGCAGGATCATATTACGACTAATGTCAATACGGCGGTTTTTTATGTAAGGCGATACTTTGCCTACTAACTTAATTAGAATTGGTCAGTTTACTTATTGGCTCTTGATTTCCAAAAAAAATATTGTGTTACGTGCTTTGGACGGTCACAGGTCATTTGAATTGTAAAATAACTTAATTTTAAATATTGAGGTGTAAGTAGATTTATATTTTGTACAGAATCAAGTTTTACTATGAAAATGCTTCTATATTATTACTTTATTTTTTTAAGATATATCACCACGTCAATGTTGGTCCCGGCTGCCATCTGGTGGTCGTTAAGGAACCACGTCAGAGGCCGAGAGACGGTTCCATACAATTCTGACACCATGTTCGTTTGACAATGTAATCTACTCGAAATGATGATGATGACCACGTCAATAATTATTTTGATAATCGACCTAAACACACCCCATCACTAGACCCTGGGATATGCGTTTGGTTTGCCTGACATTTTCTGCAGATTAATGTTATTTTTAAAGTACATATATAGTGTCACAGGAGCTTAGTACACCTACATTTATTTTCCTAACATTTTTGTGCTATTCTGCCTCTGTGAATTTGCTTTTCCTCTACCACTTTGCAAAGTTTTTAGTTTAATGTCCTTAATTGGAAGGCACTTTGAGGTTATTTGGATTATATCAGGTACCAAACCGACGGACACATCTAGTATTAAGTTTTGTTAGGTGCAAGGGGCAATTATAGCCTTCTAAAATTTCTACGATTCTTCTTCTTGTCAAGTCGAAATTGCTTTCTCTCAAAGTCACCTTCACCAATAATTCAGAGTGAGGCAGATGCGCCTTGGACTGAACATCCCCGCACTCACAAAGGCTGAGAACCCCCAACTAAAATTACGAGATATTTATAACATGGTGATATTAAACAATGGTTTAGATCAGTGATTCCCAAAGTGGTCCAGGTGGACCCCCAGGGGTCCACGGGAGACTTGCTGGGGGTCTACGTTGGCGTGAACAAAAAATGGGGGTCCATAAGATGTTAATGGGGGTCCACGAAAATTTATCTGCTTTTGATAGTAAAGAGCAAAAATGTAAGCATAGTTTTTATAAGGGCCTACCTACATTGTTTTAAGTACCTATCTAAGCAGATAATATTTTAATAAGGCAAGCGACTGTTACTTGTCCAAACTTGTGTATTCGATATTACGTACAATTTCGTGTACAGACTTGCAAAGCGCTATCCGCCCGACAATGCTTAATGCTTGTTCAGACATGAACTTGATCAACACTATAAATACTTGATGCCAAAGGCAACCAAACGCATTCATTTGTTTCCGGAATTTCGAAAACAAGGCGGAATTTGGAAAAAAGTTGTGAGAAAATTTATATCTGTGTTTGCTAGTGCCGGAGAAAAGTAAGTAACCTACCTTTTTTTGTTATAGTACTTAAGTATTTTGTTTACGTGTACTAGTCGGTTGATCACAACGGCCTGTATAGATAGGTAACTTAGTAACTTACAGATATTTTAATTGTCCTCTTTCGATTTGAAGACAAACACAGCACGTTTTATTCAATTGTTTTTTCACGAGAGAAGCACTGCCTCTCTAAAAAGGCCGAATAAGCAATATTGCAGAGCAATTAATTTTGTAATTTTTCTTGCAAATAACTACTAATTTTATAAAACAGTAATTTCATAATCATGTTAAATTGATTTTGAAGTAACTATTTTATCAAAACTATTCCTTTTCGGAAAGAGCGAGCGGTGCGCGGGCGACGGGAAAAGGGCGGGGCTTGAACTTCGATGCCTGTTTGTCACGTTTTAACAATGAAGCCGCAGACAAAAAATACGCAAATACACGGAGCGCGTGAACTCATTGATTTAATAAAATGTTAGTTATCGTTTTTATGGACAATTTTGGGATTTCGACGTTTATTTTTTCCTACACAAATATGATCAGTATTCGATACTGAGTACACTAATTTTTATTTATACTATTAAAAATTAGTGGTAAATTATGTACTTTAAAATTGATACCGTTTTGTGAAAACGTTTGTATTTGTCTCAGCGGTTTATTAGTTGGTCCCTTTACAAGCCGTAATTCTATTTCCGCGTGCTGACAAAGGCTGCGGTGTGATACCTATATTCAGAAAAAAACTTGGTTACTAAAACATTTTTTTTACAGGTAAGGTAACTGACACGAAACATGGCTACAGCAAAGAAAAAATGTCGACAATATAGTGTCGATTATTTGAAATATGGTTTTGTTCCATCAGAGGCAGACAAACAATTGCCCATGTGCCTATTATGCAACAAAGTTTTGAGCAATGACTCTATGAAACCATCAAAGCTCGAAGATCATCTAAAAAGGTGTCATACTGATAAAATAGGTAAAGATTTAAAATATTTTCAAACATTGAAAGAAAAATATGGAAAGAGACCCACCATGCACAGTATGTTCGCTTCAACATCTCAAAGTAACGATGATGGCTTGCGGGCATCTTACAATATCTCATTACTTATAGCAAAATCTGGAAAACCGCACACTATTTTACACAACAGAACAATTAATTTTACCCGCTGTTGAAGAGGTTTTAAAAACTGTTTTGCACAAATCTCCATTTGACGTACTAAAAAGAATTCCATTAAGTAACAATACTGTACAAAGACGCATTGATGAAATGAGCTCTGATATCGAAAGCTTTTTGTGCAATCATCTGCAAAAAACTCATTTTTCTATACAACTGGACGAGTCAACGTTACCCAGTAATGAAGCATTACTATTGGCATATGTCCGATTTATTGTTGAGGAAGAAATTCACGAAGAATTGCTATTTGCCAGAACTTTGGAGACTGACACTAAAGGCGAATCAATATTTAATGTCCTGAGTAATTTTTTTACGGAAAAATCGATCCCATTTACAAACATTATTTCAGTGGCAACAGACGGAGCTCCTGCAATGGTCGGGCGATATCGTGGGTTTATAAGTCATCTCAAAAGAATTATACCAGGACTTACAGCTATTCATTGCGTAATCCACCGACAACATCTTGTGGCAAAACATTTAAGTGACAGGTTGAACCAATCTCTTCATTTTGTAATAAAAGCTGTCAACAAAATCAGAAGCAATGCATTGAATACACGTTTATTTGCTCAATTGTGCGACGAAAATGATGAAGACTTCCAACGACTGCTCTTACATACTGAAGTACGCTGGTTGTCGAAAGGTGCATGCTTAACGAGATTTTACTCTGTTTTCGATTCCATATTAGAGTTCTTAGAAAGTAGAGATCCAGATTTAAAAGAAAACTTGATCAAATTCAAAGCAGACATTGCGTATTTGACAGATTTGTTTAAAAAATTTAATGATATTAACTTGCAGTTACAAGGGGACAGCCTGAATTTAATAAAAACAAAGGGGATAATTTCGGCTTTTCTTGGGAAATTGAAATTTATGAAGCAAAACATTAGTCGGCGCGAATTCTCTCAATTTCCAAACTTGTCGCAGGTAGAATGTATTGATGAGGATATCCATACCTACAGTCAACATTTAAGTGCCCTGCATGATGACTTCAAAACCAGGTTTGAAGATATACTGACGATGGATATACCACCATGGATAATAAATCCATTTGATGAAACGGAAGTGGCCAATGTTGTATTACAAGAGGAGCTGCTCGAGCTAAGCACTAATGAGGAGCTGAAGGTGAAATTTAGAAAAGGCTACCCAACATTTTGGCTGCAAGCAGAAATACCCGAAAAATATCCTGGACTGTGGGAAATCGCAAGGAAATTTTTAATAGCTTTTCCCTCGTCATATCTTGTCGAAAGGAGTTTTAGTGCCGTTACAAACCTCTTAACAAAAAAAAGGAGCAAATTAAACATCACAGAGCGGGGGGATTTGCGGTTATTGCTCACAAAAATAAAGCCAAACATTGATCGTTTGCTGACACTCCATCAGATACATCCTTCCCATTAATTAAAATTATGACCTGAACCTATATTACCTTAATATTTTTTTCTTGTAATTCTATTCTTTTAATAAATAAAGTGATATAAAATGTACCATTTTTCGTTTTTATTTTACATATCGAAATATAGGGACAGAACTCAGAAGTGACACAATTTTTATTTTTTGGCGACTTTAAGAATGTGGTAGAAATGTAACAGCAGGGGGTCCACCGAAACCAGTAAAATTTTGAAAGTGGTCCACGAGAAAAATAAGTTTGGGAACTACTGGTTTAGATAGTCCCCCGCCACAACACGCAGGAAAAGACAGATAAATTCACAGCCTCAACTATCTTTTCCATCTGAAAACTGTACCTAAGTTTTAAAAAAATTCCTCCAGCAGTACCTGGACCGACCTACTGGTCGTTTCTCACTCGGTCTTCCCATGTATGCTCTCTTCGCAGCACATATGTTTGTATGTTTGGAGGGATGTAGGACTTGGGAATCCTACAAAAGACAGATTGGCGAAAAAAAAGGTAGGAATGGAGAAGTCTTGTGTCGGAGGCCAAAATCCATTTCGAGTCGCTGAACCAATGCAGTAAGTCATGAACATAATAAATTTAAGAGCTGGGCTCTTGTTGGTAGAGTTTCTTCCATTTCTTTTAGTTTTTTTTGTTACGATACGATGACTTCATGAGAAACATCATCGTAGGAAAGATAAATGAAGAAGGGATCCACGTAGACCAAGGCATAGCTATACGAAGCAAATAAAGAAGAAGTAAACGTCGTGCCGTATCACTACTTAAGTAAGTAAAGTTCATCCCCTCCTAATAGGGTCTCCGGACCTAACCTGACCTCTCCCGGAATTCCGGGACCGAAAGTTTTAATTTCCCGCCTCCCAAAAAGAAATTCAAATAAACAATTTCTCCCGGAATTGCGAACAAAAAAGGAAAACAGTTCCCATACAACAGTTTTTTTGGATAGCAAGCAAACCACGTAGTATATGTAGGTTTTCCAAATTGTACCTACCTAAGTGTCATTTGAGTGACAAATTAAGTTACTGCATATATTCATATCCATACTAATATTATAAATGCGAAACTCTGTCTGTATTTCTGTCTGTCTGTCTGTCTGTAACGCTTTCACGGCCAAACCGCTTAGCTGATTTTTTAGCGGAAATTTGGTAGGTATGAATATAGTTGAAGACCCAGTGTCAAATATAGGCTACTTTTTGACGCAGGCGGAGCTGCAGGAAACAGCTAGTATATTATATATATATATATATATATATATATTAGTTTGGCAAAGTGAATTACTAATGTCCTATAAATGTAATATGTAAACGGTCCGGACGATTATGCTGCGTCTGTATTCTGCACATAATATGCAGTTGCCAAATGACGCCATTTGGATGTTAAAAGTAGCGCTGTGATTGCCCCAACTTGTTTACAATATACCGATATGGCACGAGTACAATAAAGAAACAATATGCACTCGAATGCTTACACAGAAATGGTTGTTAAATAATTATATATTTACGCGTAAAATTTCGATTAAATCATTGCATTTTGGGATTTTTTAACTCGGTTAGTACTATAGTACATTTTCATAGAGCGATGAAGACTGATAAAGGTAGGCAGATGCTAGGTTCTTCTTTGATAGAATCCAGACATGATGCAGATTGGTTCTGTTTTAATTTAATCAATGTATTTGGGTTATATCCATACTAATATTATAAATGCGAAAGTCTGATTGTCTGTCTTTCTGTCTGTCTATCTGTTACGCTTTTACGGCCATACCGCTGAACGGATTTTGATGAAATTTGGTATGGATATAGTTGAAGACCCGGGTTCAAACATAGGTTACTTTTTGATGCAGGCGGAGCTGCGGGAAAAAGCTAGTATTTAATAATGGGTTTTACGACTATGGATACGAGACAGTTATGGCCCTTCTCAATTTTTCTATCTTCTTCAGTCCTACAGTGTTACGTCCAGTCCTAATCAAGTCTGAAAGTCGGTAGCTAAGTCTAGTCAGAAGAATTAGAAGTGAAGTTTCTAGACTAATCTGCGCCATTGCTTGCCAATCTGTCTTTTGTAGGGCTTCCATGAGCGCTATTTTTGAAATATATCGAATGAAAATTTTTCGAAAAATTATTTGACTCGCCAATTTTGCGTGAGTCCAGCTTTATAAAAATAGGGTTCCAGGTCTTCGCACACTTCATCTCTCCACTGGCACCTGCGGCGACCTATTGGTCGTTTTCTTATTAGTGTCTTCTTTGTCTGACAAACGTCCTTAGAAAGAGATTTTCCATCCAGCCAGTACTTAATGTTTTCTGAGAATGTGAATATTAATCAATTTACCTATTTGTTTAATGCAAATCCAAAGTATACAGCGCGGTAACGCAGCTAGCATTTTGGGCACTTATGCACCGGAAACGTTATGGGCCGGGACATAGATACTCGTACGTTTGTTTGTTTTTAATTTGCACCTATTTTCTCTGTATTTTATATTTAGACCATATTTTAATATTTAGTATAATATTTTCAATAAATATATAATTTGTAACGTATTTAAAAATCCAAATTAATATTATAAATTCGAAAGTCTGTCTGTGTCTCTGTTCCGCTTTCGCGGCTAAACCTCTGGAACGATTTTCATGAAACTTGGTATGGATATAGTCGAAGATGCCACTTTTAACATGGGCAACAGCCCAAATGAAATGAAATCGTTTATTTTCAATATTCATACTTTCATACTATCCATACTTCCATACTAATATTATAAATGCGAAAGTCTGTCTGTCTTTCTGTCTGTCTGTCTGTTACGCTTTCACGGCCAAACCGCTGAACGGATTTTGATGAAATTTAGTATGAATATAGTTGAAGACCCAGGGTCAAACATAGGCTACTTTTTAACGCAGGCGGAGCTGCGGGAAACAGCTAGTAGGATATAAATATCAATTTACTTAAATTAAGTTTACCACCACTTCCAAAGCGCAAGTGGAGAAGAAGCGGCGCCACAAACTCCACTGCAACAATTTCTTCAAAACGTCAATTTACAATTATGAAGAGAGTTACTTATAAATTACTCAAATATTTTAATTTTAATTGTTTATAAAGGCTTTATTTATTATGTTGCATTGAAGCTTGTTAGTGGCAACTTGGCGAGCCACTATTAACCGTCAGTCGTCACTGGCCACTACGGAATCACAGGGCAAGCGACCGCACCGCATGTAACTAGAAATCCTAATTGCAGTCGATTAACCTGTATTTGCATACCTTGTGGTCTGCTTAGTGGCTTACATATAGCACAGATTACACAATACATATAATATAAATTCTGGTTCTCCAAAGTTGACTGGTAGAGAATACTTTTAGCATTAAGTCCGCCTATTGTTTAAGTATGATTACTTGTGGATTGTGGTACAATAAAGTTTTAATAAATAAATAAATGTACTATACGCACAGGTGGTCAATGGTCATACAGAGAAACGATTTATTTGGTTAATTTTAGGACACTCTCCATTTTAGGATATTTTATATTATTGCTTACCTTTTAACGTACTCACTGGATAAGATTATTAGGCTGGACATTGCCTCCGTAATAACGTGCAAAAAAGTATAAAAACAAAAAGGAAAATTAATGATTTTGCATAAATAAATGATAATCGCGATAAAACCCTTATTAAAATAATTTAATTTAATAAAATCCATACTTCCATACATATATATACTATTATATATATATATAATAATATAAATGTGAAAGTGTGTTTGTTTGCTTGTCCTTCTTTCACGTTATAAATAACGGAGCAACGGATTGATGTGATTTTTTGTGTGGAGATAGTTGGAGACCTGGAGAGTGACATAGGCTACTTTTTTCCGTGACACAAACGGAATTCCACGCGGGCGAAGCCGCGGGCACAGCTAGTTGGAATATAAAATCAATTTATATTTGGTTTAGTACAAAATAAACTATATTAAACCAAATGTAAGGTAAGGTACCTACCAAATTTCAGAAGTTTCGTATTTAATATGAATTATGGTAATTAATTAGCTAAATCATAAAAATAGTACTACAAAATCATTCGGCAAGTTCGACAAATAAATGCATTCCATAAATATTTAACTAACAATGTTATTCATACAAATTATACAAATCAATTTCAATAGAAATGTGCTGTATATTATAATGAGCAAAATATTGGTATTCCATTAAAATGGTAACGCAAATTAATCAGGCATTTTATATTCATGAATAGAATAAGCTGGGGAAACGAATTTATAGTGAGATCCTACTAACGTGTTTACGGTCCTGGGGTGGTATTTTTAAAAAGTATAACCTACGCAAAACCGATGAGTAGAATGATTTTGATTTGACATTTCACAAATGAGCACAATTGAAGTGATATTTTTGAGATCTGTGACCAAATCAAAACTGGCGACTCAAATTAAAATCATGTCCCATTAAATATTTATTTTATTTTTTAATATTCGTTATTATAGCGGCAACAGAAATACATCATCTGTGAAAATTTCAACTGTCTAACTATAACGGTTCATGAGATACAGCCTGGACAGACGGATGGGCGGACAGTGGGGTAAGAAGGCCCCGTTTTCCTCTTTGGGTACGAAACCTTTAAAATGCTCAGTTTCAAAATTACTAAAAAAAAAACAAATCTCATTTAAAAATTTGAAAATGGAACCCTAACTTTTTCAGCAACAATGATCCAGCTAGGACCACTTCGTTTAGCCCGTGACCATTATTCCCGTCGGCTATGTAGCCGTTTCCACGCCAGCTCCTGCTTCGCCGGTGTAATTCGTCTTCATTTTGTCAGTTGGAGAGCTCATACCGATCCCCTTCAGGCCATCGAGACTTAATTGGATTGTTTTCAAGAGAATCTTGTGTATTGTTGTATTCTGCATTGTATTATATCATAACCTATATTTGTTTTCTTTAATCCACTTACTGAGAATAAAAAATAAAGACGTCACAACTTGCAGCAGCAGGGATCTTTGAGTTTTTACATTAGACTTTACCACCTGTACGTATTTTATGACAGAGCCCAGAATCTATATATTCATGGCCTTTGTTTGAGAACCAAAACCTCTCACTGAAAAAAGAATAACATAGAACGATTTATATTTAATCTAATATTTAGTTGGCTGGATTTTGTATGGGAAATGAAAATTTTATATTTACGTTTTTTTTTAAATAGTTTTGTTTCGCTTGATCAACACACCCTAAACACTTAACTAGAATTACAATTGTCAATTTCGGTGATTTGACACCGAACAGGAATAATCAAATTATTTGCAGAGTACAAATTGCGCGAAATCTACCTATTAACACCACACTCTCGTTCAAATGTCTCATCTTGTATTCTCAATTTATTAAAATCACAAGTGATTGTAAAAATATTCCGTGAAATAGAAATTCAAAAATTCGTCCCTTTTCGTTTATGCGCGAATTTGAAGACCTCTGTACATTTACACAAGGATCTCGCGGTAACGCAAGAGCAGCACAAGAACCGTGAATTAGGATCCCTTTTTCGTACTTTTGTCGCGTTCTTCGCTTGTTGTCAGTTTTTGCCCAAATGAAAGAAGCCGAGAATATAAGAACAAGTGAGAAAGCAAAATCATTTTACACCTCATACATTCTACAACCTCCCCAAACGAGATTCTCTAGTACCTAACGTGGATTACCACACTCAGTCTTATTTTTTTTGTTCGTTTCAGTTTCCCCTTGACGTCATACTGTTAGAAATGTAACAAACCATTTACAAAGAGGAGATACTTATGTTGAAGGTATTCACAGTAAGTAGCTTCTCTTATTAACGTCCTTGTAATCGAAATCGGCATTTTCGGTATTCGATAAGCCGCAAAAGCCATTTGAATAGGTACTTATAAATTAATTAACCGCTTCTTTGCCCTTTCATGTTAATATTGAATAGAAAATTAAGATGGTTTCAGAAATTGAGAGTTTTAGATATCTTTGAAGATCAGTATCGTGGCTGTGCGTAAGAATATCGATAATTAAGTCTTTAATGTTGTTTTATTAGGTTGGGGAAAAAGTCTTTTCGCGTATAGTATGTATGAACTTGTAATAAAATCTCTTCGGCTATACTATTTGTATCTGGCTGGTTTTGGTATCATTAAAAGTTTAAATTTTAAAGAAGATAATTAATTACAAATTCAAATTAGGAAAATGATCACACATTTTTCATTTGTTTTTCTTAATGTCAAGATGAGTGAATCTAATGAAGAAATTCGATATATTTTAAAATTTTACTACAAAAAGGGTAAAAATGCTACGCAGCCGCGAAAAAATTTGCGATGTTTATGGACCTAGTGCAGTGTCTGTGAGAGTTGCACAAATTTGGTTTAAGCGTTTTCAATCTGGAAATTTTGATGTCAAAGATGCACGTCGCTCTGGTCGCCCTATTACGGATAAAATGGATGCCATTTTTGAAAAAGTGGAGCAAGATCGGCATATCAGTAGTTACGACGTCGCTGAAGAACTGGGAATTGACCACAAAACAGTTTTGGCGCATTTGAAAAATATTTGGGTACCTCACGAGCTCACTGAAAGAAACCTAATACGTATACTCATTTGTGATTCTTTATTATGACGTAATGAAACCGAATCTTTTTTGAAGAAGCTGATACCTGGTGATGAAAAGTGGATCACGTATGACAAGAACGTGCGAAAAAGGTCGTAGTCAAAGGCCGGTCAGGCTTCACAGACTGTGGCGAAACCCGGGTTGACTCGCAACAAGGTGATGCTGTGTGTGGCCTGGAAGGGCATTATTTATTATTAGCTGTTACCACCAGGCAGGACCATCGATTCTGAACTCCACTGCGAACAACTGATGAAATTAAAGCAAGAAGTTGAAAGAAAGCGGCCGGAATTAATCAACAGAAAGGGTGTGGTTTTTCATCATGATAACCTAGACCTCACACATCTTTAGCCACTCAGCAAAAATAAAGAGAGTTTGGCTGGGAGGTGTTAATGCATCCGCCGTATAGTACTGACCTTGCATCTTCAGATTTCCACCTGTTTCGGTCTCTTCAGAAATCTTTGGGTAGTGTCAGGTTAATATCACTAGAGGACTGCCAAAACCACTTGTCGCAGTATTTTGATTAGAAGCCTCAAAATATCTATGTAATCGAACAAAATGGCACCTACATACTTTAGTTAAATGTAAATAAACTATATTAAAATATATTGAATATTCTTAAAAAATGCGAAGAAACTTTTTCCTAACCTATAAATTAATCTTTTGTGTAAAGATTCTTAACGTGTAAAATTATCTTAATTTCAAGCCTGCAAATTTTCGCATGAAATGGTAGCTCTTTGTAGGACAGATTTTACTGTTACTGATTACAATAATATACCTTCTCTAAGGTAAAAAAAATATGAAAATGTACTTATAGTAGTAGGCTTTATTACAAATACCTATGTGGTAATATAATGTGGACTTTTCATACTTACCAGTCAACCAACAGACGATGTTGAGAAAATCTTAAAAAAACATTGCTTACTTATTTTAGTATTACGTGAACAAAAAAATAAATAATTAAAAACCTATTGATAAAGATAATTAAATGGTACGTACACTGGGAACTAGTGTTTGGATATGCCGCCTTTTGGGGTACTAGTAGAAGGGGCGCCCTAAAAAAAGCTGGCTTGACGTTGCAAAGCAGGATATGCGTGCTAATGGACCTCTGTCAAGGATGCTGAAGACCGGGCGAAGTTGAGATGTAAAAACAAGAAAGCGGACTTAAGCTCAGAATGCAACCGGGATCACGCTAGGATAAATAAGATATAAAAAAACATTATTAACTCTTTTTCTATTAATTACTCGAAATTTCAATGATAAATGATGATGCCCGTCACTCGCATGTTGCAGTGAATATTTTAAATGGCCATTCGCGCAAATGGCCGGTGGCTGCATGTAAACGCACCTACTGTTTCGGTAATTATTTAAAACGTCCAATTTAATCAATATGCATGATACATCGGGTTAAACGTGAATTTATTGTGTGGTCGTCGTGATAATTACTGTTTAACTTTGAAAGGAAAGGAAATGTAATATGCTTTTTACAATTATTGACATCCATTGACATATTAAAGAAGAAATATTTAAAAAAAATATGCTGAACAATTACCGATTTTACCAACGAAAGCAGCCCCAAAAAGGGTTGATACTAAGATAGCATATTAATCAATCAATTTAATTGTATAATCTGGCATAAATAAGCATTGCTACTAGATACTCGTAGAAAGAACTGTTCGCTGATTTTTCATAATGCAATCACTGTGCTCTTCCTTATACTCGTCCGACACTCTTAAGACAAGTGACCCATTATAATTTGATACTTGGCTGTTTTTCAATTTAGACAATATTTCTATACGGATCTCACTTTGTCTCGTCTCTTTTGTACGCACGAAATTAAGTGGCAGTGACGTGACTCCACCCAAAGTGCGTCCTTTTCTTGTTTCTCGACAGTTTTCCCCTTCCACAGTATTTTAAAGGCTTTTAACTAATTTCGATACTTTTGAACGGATTAAAAAAAATCTGGGACTAAAGCTTTGGATATGAATAAAAAAGATAAGTAGAATACCCAATTGCAAGTAGAAGAATGTAAAAAAAAGATGTAAGTATCTTTTTGTTTCGTGTTCGAGTGACACCCGCCACGGCGAGCCTCCAATTTGCGTCCGAGCATCGCAAACACGAGTTTTCACTGATTGCGTCTGTTTGACCGGCGGTACATACAGTAACAAAAGCGCTTCGGCAAACAAGTTTTTAATCCATCTAACTCGTATTGGGTACATTGGAATTTTGGTAGAGTATGAACTCTGTATTATTTATGTAAGCGTTTTTCTCGATTGTTTTCTCAGCTAAGGATCCGCTCTCCTGCCATATTTGGGGAAAAATATGATATATACAGATGACTTTAAACACCAGCCAAATTTTACAGTATGTTTATTAGGTGAAGCTAAACTAAGTATTTTCAAAAATAAAAAAAAAACAAGAAAAAACAATGATTTTCCATACAAATCCTCTAATCAGCTGGTGGGTTTTCAATGGTCGCCCATTTATTTGGTTGCCTATTTTTTGTATTTGAGAAAATACTTGACGCCACCCAGCATATTAGAAGTATGTTCAAAGAAGGGTTTATGAATAAATACTTTTGTACCCAACTACACACACTAACGAGCCGATTGCCGTCCGGCGATATGTGAGCACTCATTAATGGACAGGCAAAAATTTGGAATAAGCGAAGCAGGTTTCGGATTTTTAACTGCTGTTAATGATTCGAGAACGTTCAGCGTGTAGTAATCATTTAATTTCAATTCACTATATCAGATAGATAGATAGATAGATAGATATACACTTTATTGTACCAATCACAAAATTAAAATTAAAAGTAATACATTTAGAATATTGAGTACAAAGGCGGACTTATCGCTATTGCAATTTCTTCCAGCCAACCTTAGGGTAGATAGGATAAAAAGTGAAAACAAACAAAGGCGGTACAGTAATAAAATACTAACACTATCATCCCTATACAACAGTCAATAAATAAACCTACAATCAATTAATACATACTATACCTTTAATGAATATATACATATCATATACCTACATACAACATACAATAATAAAAAATAAAAGAAGAGAAGAAAATGTCTAACGATGAGCAGGATCAGCTTCAATTGCAGAGAGATAATGTTTTCTCACTTGATTTTTGAAAGATGAAATTGTTATAGCCTTTCGTATTTCGACTGTCAGTTGAAAGTTTTAAACTATCAGTTTAAAACTTTCAAAAAATTCTCATTCTATCTTTATATTCACATAATCATTTATTGCTAGCGGAGAATATTATAGAACTCACTACTACCAGAAAATAGCGCCTTCTCGTGTCGGAGTCCAAGATGCACTTTCTTTAAAACCTGATCTATAAATTGTCTGAAGATAAAGACAATTTGTAGATCAGCATGCGCACTTTGTTATTTTGTTTAGAGCGTTGTTTTTTTTAATTTAATAAATTTTCCATAAGAACCAAATAGGTTAAACTGATAATAAAATATCGATAAACTGAGTAACAGTTTGTCGGCGGAAAAACAACTAAATGCACTCACAAGTAGAAGTTTTATTGATGTATTGATTGGCTGTATTGATTCTGGTAGAGAAAACAGTGTTTTTAAAGTTCTCTAAGCTCTTGGTCTCGATTGCTATCTGTTGGTCATCAAAACTGCTTTGCATGTCAATCAATGTCGTACATTGACGTTTATTTGTAGGAGGCGGTTTTGATGCTCTTAATAGGCATGACGAATAATTTTCGATTTCATGTTTAAATGAAAGACCTCACTATAATAGGCACAATGGTAAAAAAATCACGTCGATAAAACTTAAACTAACTGAGATATGACGAAGTTAAACTCACGTGCATTTTGGATGATACCAAATGCTCCATACTAATGGATACCAAGCGGTGACGTCACGCCTAGGTAATTTACAAGGGTGAGACTAAAATTTGTTCGACAACTACCTTAAATATTGCGTTTATGTAAATAGTTCCTCAATGAAAGTTTCTTTATTTTTTTATGTGTTCATCTATTATAATATAATTTTTTAGTAATTTTATATTTTTAAATTGGACTTTCCCATCGATTTTTTAATGCTATGCCATTTAGGTTATGCCTAGCAGTAGACAGACTATGACTAAAATGAGAATCGGAATGGTTTTGTTTGTCTGTTTCGCTCTTAGACGTTTCAACGTTTGTACTCTTTCACTTTTCCTAACCAATGTGAGTAATAGCAATAATAAGCTTGTACGGCAATCAGATTTGTATTTTTTTGTCAATAAATAATAAAAGCAATCAGTCACAAAAACGAACACTCCAAGTAAGCCAATCAATGAAACAATAAATATCAATACCAGTCTGGATCCTGTGAAATGAATTCCGTTTCTAGACAACATACTACTAATACATGAGTAGATAATGAAACAGAGAAGATCGTCATACAACTGCTCTTAGTTATTAATAGGGATTCGGCTTATTTACAAAAGGGTGCCGCAAACTGTGCTGTGAGGTACATTTTAAAAATATGGTATTGAGGGCTACTCGTATATTTTCCCGTTGACGTCGTAAAACGCAATTAAAAAACAGATTTTCTAAAGTTTACGCTAAATGCGGAATTCAGTAGTAGGTAATAACACTTCCAACTAGGTTTGATTAAAACCTGCTATATGATTAGCCAAATATTTTCAGCTAATAGTACCAGATGAACATTGTGATTGTGACATTGCGGTTTGGCATATCGTCGTCGTCGTTTTAGCCGCAGTCAGCCCACTGCTGGACTTGGGCCTCCTCATTAATTGAGGGTGGTTGCCATACTCGCCACGCTTGGCAGGCGGGTTGGCGAGCGCAGTTTCAGCGGCTTATCGTACTTCCGACTCTGCTGCCCATCGGAAGCATACTTAAGCTAAGGAAAGATGGGAAGTGTTTGAGTTTGGGGAAAGAATGAGGTACTAGGATGCTTCTGATTCGGATGGAAGTGGGTTGACTCAGTAGCAGTTCGGGTAAGTCGGGCACGCGTACCCGTGTGCTATATATCCAAGCCATCGGACAGATGCTTGGAAATAACACCCCTGACTTACATTACTTTGGCATATCATAGGCTCCTAAATATGGCTTGGAAAGAAACTAGGAGTCTTCCTAGTTCCTGAGCAGTGTCTACTGATGACACATTTGTCCAGCACACACACATGCTGTCACTGGTGAAGTCGTTCACTTCCAGCTCATCTTGCTGTAGTTGTTCTCACATGTAGATGTTATAGCATGTGCATAGATATATTTTTTTTCCTCAATCAATCCTACACAGTGCAAGCTGCGAGACTCTGGAACGCTCTGCCAGTTGAGATTCGGCGTGCTCAAACTCTTGCGAGTTTTAAAGCACTAGTGAAAGGGCATTTTCTAGGTGGGGGTGAATGATGTGAGATGTTACGTTAGGTCCTAGAATTTATCTTACATCATTATTTGAGGTATTATAGTACATTTATTTATTTATTTCTGTAAATTATATGTGTACTGCGATATGTAAGTTAGTTTATTTTAGTTCATTTTGTGTAAGTTTATACTATTATATTAAGCTTATGTTTCTGCACCATGCCTGTCTCTTTTCCTGAAATGTTTCCTACAAAAAGGGTTGCCTGTAAGAGATTACTATTGCGATAAGGCCGTCTTTGCGCACCATTATGTCTACATGTACGTGTCTCAAAATTGTATTTTCCTGGTGCAATAAAGTGTTTATTATTATTTTATTTACGTACTTTTATTCTCCTCTAATGAGGGTATCATATACAACTAACACGGGCCGTGACCAAGCGATAGAAGTAGAAAAATGTGCTATATACTCGTAGAGAAATTAGATGAAAGAGTAGATGAAGTTAAAAACTTTCGGGTGATTCGGCATGTATTCAGTATGGTAGCTTTTTGTAAATGATGAATAATATACTGTGGAATATTTAATATACTTAGGTTTTGGACAAGACATTTTGGTATAATACCTGTTGATGATAAGACTATCGGAATTATGTGGACTGTGTTTGCTCTCCATTGAGTTTTCAATTCAATGGCCAACTCTTGATACTTAGCTAATTTTTCTGAAATTACTTTTAGGATATTATGTGAATTCGGAATTGCTATATCAATTAGGTATACTGTATCTGTTATTTTGTCGTGAACTGTTATGTCCGGTCTATTATAATGTATTGTTTTGTCTGTAAGAATTGTCCTGTCCCAGTAAATTTTATGGCATCTGTTTTCCAATACGGTTTCTGGTTTGTATTTATAATATGGGACCATTTCTTTGATAAAGTTATATCGGGAGGCAAGATTTTGATGGATGATTGCAGCAACCTGGTCGTGACGGTGCTTATAATCTGTTTGAGCGAGTGATGAACAGGCTCCTGTGATGTGCTGTATAGTTTCAGATGCGTTATTGCAATGCCTACAAAGGTCTGTGGGTTGGTTTATGTCCTTAATGATGTATTTAATATAATTTCTGGTAGCGATTACTTCATCTTGGATCGCGAGCATGAAACCCTCCGTCTCAGGGAACAGTTCTCCTCTCAAGAGCCATTCGTTCGACTTCTCTTTGTCGACGTGGGGTTGGCTCAGATGGGATCGGTGTCTTCCATGTAAGGATTTCGCTGTCCATGCTGCTATTGTTTCTTTCTGATCTGATAGATGTTCATTAGGTTGCTTGTGTATATCGTGTAAATTGAGTGGTGTCAGTTTGTGATCTATGTTTGTAATGTGTCTATGCAGTGAAGAGTGTTCAGCTTTGCTATGGAAGTATTGACGGAGTGTGTGGATCTGTTTATTGTGTAAATTTTGTATATCTATTAAGCCTCGCCCTCCCTCGCGGCGTGGTAATATTAATCGCTGTATACATGACTTCGGATGGTGTTTCCTATATTTCGTGAGGCTGGTGTTTATTGTGCGTTGTAACTTTTTTAAATCTGTTTGTGACCACTGAATTATACCAAACGAGTATGTAAGAATAGGGATTGCGTATGTATTTATCGCTTTTATTGTATTTTTGGAATTTAAATGAGTTTTGAAAATGGAATTAAGACGTTGTTTGAATTTGATAGATAGTTCCGCTTTTGTTTCTTTTTGATTTATTTGTCTTGCTTGTTTAAAACCTAGATATTTATATGCGTTTTGTTCTTCTATAGGTTCAATTGATTCACCAGTTTGAAGCAAGTAATTATTGTTTTGTAGTTTTCCTTTGACTATTGATAAAAGTTTGCATTTATCTACTCCAAATTGCATACTAATGTCATGTGAGAACTCTTGAGTTATATCAGCTAGGCGGAACAATTGAATTTCATTATTGGCAATTAATTTAATGTCGTCCATGTAGAGTAAATGTGATAATATGATAAAGAATAACCCCAAATCCTTGTCCGACTATAGACCAATATCCATACTCCCTTTCCTTTCCAAAGTCCTTGAGCGAGTGGTACAACAACAACTCTGCCACTACCTTACAGTCAATAACCTCCTCAATCCTTTCCAATCTGGTTTCCGTCCTGGTCATAGTACGACTACTGCTCTTGTTAAAGTTACCGACGATATTCGACGTGGGATGGACGGCACACGGCTGACTGTTTTGACTCTGCTGGATTTTAGCAACGCCTTTAATACAGTTGATGTTGACATTTTGCTGGGTGTCTTACGCTCTCTCAATATATCTCCAACAGTTATTGAGTGGTTCCGTACGTACCTGTCTGGAAGACAGCAATGTGTTCGCGTCGAGGACCATTTATCTACGTGGCGTAGCACGTCTGCTGGTGTTCCACAGGGTGGTGTCTTATCTCCCCTACTCTTTTCGTTGTTTATAAACTCCATAACCTCTAATCTTCAATCTTCCTACCATCTTTATGCGTACGATCTGCAAATTTATACGCAGGATTGTGTTGATAACATATCAGCTGCGATTAGCACTACTAATGAAGACTTGGAACGTATTTCAGTCTGGAGTAAAAATTTCGGTCTGCAAGTCAATCCCACTAAGACTCAGTGCATTATTGTCGGCAGTTCTAGGCTGTTGGATAGGCTTGATTACAAACTGCTTCCCCGAGTTGTATTTGATGGAGTGGTTATAGAATACAGCGACTGTGTTAAAAATCTTGGCATATATATTGACAAAGCACTCACTTGGTCAGTTCAATTGGCTGAGGTTAGCAGGAGAATATTTGCTACATACTGGTCACTTAAAAGGCTTAGTGCCTTTTTACCTATAGCCACCAAAATCATGCTCGCACATTCCCTGCTCTTCCCTATCCTTGATTAGGCTGACTCGTGTTACTTGGACCTTACTGAGGAGCAACTAAATAAACTTGAGCGTCTTCAAAATCTCTTCATTCGTTTCGTATATGGCCTTCGCAAATACGACCACGTTTCCCAATTTCGCGCTGATCTCAAGTGGCTCCCTATTCGTCGTCGTCGAGATTTACATATTCTGTCTTTACTCTTCACAATCCTTTTTAACCCTTCCTCGCCTGGCTATCTAAGAAGCCTATTTCAATTTCGTGGTGATGTTGAGGATCGCTCACTGCGCAGTGCTGAGAGACTTCGCTTATTAATTCCAACTCATTCTACTCAGTTCTACTCTGGTTCCTTCGCTGTACAAGCCGCTCGTCTATGGAACTCACTGCCATCCACCGTTCAGTGCGCCAAAACGTTAGCAAGCTTCAAATCACAAGTCATGTCGCACTTTTTACGTGATACTACTACTTAATACTATCCTTACTTATCATGGCTATGGTATTCTACCTTGTTTGTAGTAATGGTGTGTGTATGTGTAGTGAATATGTTGTTATATTGTATGTATATATATAGTTGTATAAGTGTGTAATATACATTATATGTGTAAGTTTATGTTTTGATATTTATAAAATTATTATGTTTCTTCTTATTCTTGTTGACACCTACCGCGCACAATCTTTAATATTTTTACTCAATTTTCCGTAAGGTTGCCTGGAAGAAATTGCTATTGCGATAAGGCCGCCTTTGCGCAAGGTTATTTTTCTTGTAATTACTTGTATTTAACAATGTATCCTTGTTGTGCAATAAAGAGTTTTTGTATTGTATTGTATTAATATGTAATGTGAATCTTGATTTTTTATTTTATATCCTATTTCACTTTTATTTAATAAGGTAGACAACGGATTTAGGGCTAAGCAGAACCATAAAGGGCTGAGTGTGTCTCCTTGGAAGATTCCGCGCTGAATTTTAATTGGTTCAGTAGTCATTGATTGGTTATTTTGCTTAATAGTCAAAACTGTTTCCCATTTTTGCATAGCGGTTTCTAAGAAGTTGATGAGGGTAGGATTTATTTTATATAGTTGAAGTATATACTTTAACCAACTATGGGGCACAGAGTCAAAGGCCTTCTGATAATCGATGAACATAGTGAAGACATTGGATCTATTTCTAGCTGTTTTGTTCATAATAACCGCATCTATAGTCAGCTGTTCCTTACAACCCTGGCTGCTTTTCCTACATCCTTTTTGTTGTTCTGCCAGGATATTATTTTCTGTTAAGTGCTTATAGACGCATTCGCTTAAACATCCTGTGAGTATTTTATATATGGTTTGGAGACAAGTGATGGGTCTATATTTGGCAGGATTTTTAGGATCGTTTCTATCTTTTGGTAACATGTATGTTATACCCTGGGTGACATAAGCTGGCATTGTATGAGGCATTGATATAAATGTATTTAGATGGTTGTGTATATATGGGTGAGTGCATGTAAACTTTTTGTACCAGTAGTTGTGAATGTTATCTGTTCCGGGGGATTTCCAATTATGTGTGCGTTGAATTACTTTAAGGAATGTTTCTACTGAAATGTGTTCAAATTCCATCTCAGGAATAGTGGCATTTTCATTAATTTGGTGGATCCATTCAGCGTTGCTATTGTGATTAATAGGATTTTCCCAGATATTGGCCCAAAACTGTCGCAATGTTTCCGGTGTAGGTGTGTCTATTTGTTTATTCTGTGTTTGCGGCAATGATAAGTTCCTGTAAAAAGTTTTTTCGTTATTCTTGAATAGTTTGTTTTGAGTTTTCCTATGTGTACATGTGGTATATCGTCTTAGCCTGTTAGATGCTATGTTCAACTTTTGTTTTAAGGTATCTAAGAAATGATCAAGCTGCGTATTTGTGTTCTCATGTTGAGCATGTACAGAATGTTTCAATTTAATTGCTTCTACTGCCCGTACTATCTGCCTACGTCTATTTCCACTTATATATTGAATTAATCTACCAATGTTTGACCTTAAATTATCTATTTTTTTCTCTAGTCTCTTCTGCCAGGATGGTTTTGTATTGCCTGATCTTAACCTCCTATTATTATGTATTTTTGTTCCATTACAAATAGCTGCAGTGTATGCTGCTGTGTATATTATAGTCTGTAGTGCTATAAAATCAAGTTCAGTGTTCAAGTATTCTGGGAGAATATGTTTATTAATGTAACCAACTATCTGTGCTAATTTTTTAGATGTTTTTTGTCTAGGGATAAATGGTCTAGAAATTGGGTCTGTATCTTTAAATTGATCCATCACTTCTTTAAACCGTTCGTTTATAACTTCTTTAAATGCAGGATGTAAAGAATTTATAGTACTATTTGGGATTTCTGTATGCTCGGTGTATGGTTGAGAAAAGTATGTTGCTTCATTTTCAATTATGGTGGAGTTGATGGTATCCTGTGATGGATCAATAGTAATGTTGGGTGACGCATGTAAGCTATGTCTGTTGATTGTTTGAGTGCAATTGATATTGTTTTGAAATTGGGTCTTTAATTCAACTTCTCTCTTTATTTGTAATATTTTGTCTTCAGGAATCATTTTATTATTTATTATTACTCGTTGTTGGTCTGACAACCTCTGTTCTGATATATGTGCCAAATGTGGGTATTCTTCTATAAATTTTGTGTGTAGTTTCTTTCTATACACTGTCAAATTTGTTTCTAATTCTGTAACTTCATAATAAATTCTGAGAATAGATTCATTTATTTGGTCAGACCATCTCATACGCCTGCCAGACATATTTATTTCTGATGCCAATACTGGTTGTTGGTTCAACATAAGAATGACTTCATTTCTTATGTCATCAAGTGTACTTTGGGGAAGATAATGATTATTTATGATAGCTCTGCGTTGATCGCCTATTCTTTGTTTTGATGCTTTCATTTCTGGGTATTGGTCTGTAAATTTGTGATGTAGGTTGTCTAGGTAACCGCGTGTGTTACGTTCTAGATTTGTACAGATTAAGTAGTTGCGCCAGATGAACTTATTCATATCTTCAGTCCATGTCTTTCGTGCGCGATTTTTATCAGAAGTGGGTGCAGGGTTAACGGCGGATGCCTCCTGCACAACATCTACTGATATCGAAGAAACTGAAGAAGAACGTGAGATGATGTTGGCTTGGAATGAAAATGGCGATGAGCTGGGTGACGGAAAAAGGCTATTGGTTGATGATGGTGAATGAGGGATGATGTCGTCTGCTGTAGTCGATTGTTCGAGGGGAGCCCGCCTGCTCAGCCCCCCGTCGCCAATGGTTCGCATGCTGTGGCACTCAGCATCGGCTCCAAGTGCGCCCCGGCGACCCCCGGGAAGCGACCGTAAATTATATCTACTATTCTTACGTTCCATTTCACTTCTAGAGGTTTGGGACCGTTGGTTGGAAAGGGTAACGTCAAGTTGTTCGCGACATATTTTCATTTTTGGTATATTTAGATGTTATTAACCAGTATGCAGTACCTTGCTCTCCGTAAGCCCCCCCACCACGACAAGGTGGCCCCTTGGGGGGGTTATTATTATTATTATTATAGTCCGATCACACAACAATCGAATGAATATGTCTCTCTGTCTCGATAACTATTCATGTCCTACTAATTCCCAAGGGTTAAGTTATGGGCCGTGGCAGAAGGGATTCAATAAAGAATTGAAATGTATTTTCCGTCGGAATTGTATGTTGCGTGTGGGGAATAACTCCCTGATTACTGTATACGTACGTTTATTGATTGTTTCGCGTTTTTACCGCTCGATAGCTCAGTAGTGCATATTTAGCGGTGTAGGAATAGCTTTCGCTACTTCTCCTTTAATATTTCTTCTTAAAGATCATGGGATACAAAAATAAGTACGTTTAAAAATAGACCCATAAGATGCCCATAAGTCATCTCATTTAAATTTTCTTGCGTTGTAGTCACAGCAATGACATTACCGGTTCAAACTTGGTATCAAGTGGTAATCTGTGTTATAAAACATTCTGAAGTCTTGAATTAAATATTAACATACAGAAGTGCCATGTTTAAGACGACTCACTAAAAAACGATGAGTCGAATAAAAATAAAAAAAAAAAACATATTAGATCGCTAAAATAAATCAAATCCAATCAAAATCAAATCATTTTACATTTTCGCTTTAGCATAATTTATAACCGCTTTTTCTAGACATGGGTTGTATAAAACCTTAAACACTATTAATATATACAACACTGTGTCGTCAAAATATATACTCAGAATGTGATAAAAACAATATTTCCTTAGGTTAGATAGATATTTTATGTAGCCACCGTATGTCACCCTTTGATTGCAAATAACCCCCGACTAACTTCACCCTTTGGGCAAACTTTTGTCAGCGTTTTTGAATACAATCACAAATAAAATATGACTATGTTAGTAGTTTGCCCTTTTATGTACAAAGAAGCCCCTAAAAACATAGAATGATGATAAAATGTTTTTTTCTGTGTAAAATTGGTATGTACAAATAATTATAAATATTTACATCGTCTTCATATATCGTAATTTGCTTCACGAGGCCAATTGACCCAGCACACCCTGATCGTAAGCTTGATTTGCACATAAAAGACTAACAATGGAATTTTTATATGACAAATATATAAAAAATAATTGTTTTTCAAATATTAATATTTATTCGGACATAATTATAACAATACTAGCTTTTTCCGCAGCTCCGCCTGCGTCAAAAAGTAGCCTATGTTTGACTCCGGATCTTCAAATATTTGACCCCGGGTTTTCATACCGAATTTCATCAAAATCCGTTCAGCAGTTTGGCTGTGAAAGCGTAACAGATAGACAGACTTTTGCATTTAAAATATTAGTACTCGTATGGATAGATTCGCACACATTTAATTAAACTTTTATAAAACGGTTTTTATCGCGTTTATTACTTAAATAGTTTAATTTTAACAAATCTTTATCTTTAAAGACTAATCTCCCAGGACATCCCAGTCCAAGCCGGAGTCAGACAGGGCTGTCTCCTTTCGCCATTGCTGTTTCTCATCGTACTGGATGGCTTATTGCAAAAAGTAAAATCATAGAGTGGGGGTTGACTGGATGACCTAGACTACGCTGATGACCTGTGTTTGCTCAGTCATAAGCACGTCGACATGCAAGCCAAACTGGATGACCTACAACGAGAGGCAGCAAACATTAGCCTAAAAACCAACGCGACAAAGACGCAAGAGATCCGCACTGGAAAGAACGGACCAGATACGGCAAGTGGAGCAGTTCTTGTACCTAGGCAGTATAATAACGAAGTCTAGTGGAGCGGAAGAGGACACTGCTGCTAGGATTGTCAAAGCTCGCGCTGCCTTTACACAACTCCGACCCATTTGGCGTTCTAAAAAGTTGCTGTATGGATGCGAAACGTGAAAGGTCACAAATAAGATCCAGGTCTGCTGCCTTCGACAATTACTTGGCATTTTCTGGCCAGAAGATTTCCAATGATCACTTGTGGGAGCGGTGCCGGGAAATGCCAATAGATGTCCAGATCAGGCGTCGTAAATGATCATGGATTGGCCACACACTGAGGCGGAACGCTACCCTACGCACATTCCCAGACAAGCTATGGAATGGACCCCTCAAGGCAAGCGAAAAATTGGCCGTCCTAAGCAGACCTGGCGACGCACAATTGCAGCGGAGCCCAAGACCAGCGAAGCGTGTGGCCCAAGACCGAGCGGAACTGTGGACACTTAGTCAAGTAAGTCAAGTTTAATTTTATGTGTGACAATAGCGAAATCATTAGAAATCATTTATATTATATTAGCAGATATAAAATTGGCTTATTTCTGAAACTTCCAAGTTTAGAGTGAGACAGTAGGTGTAGAGTCAATAATTAAAGTTTAAACTAATTTTGTAACTTTTTTAATTTGTATAACTGTGAAACTCGTCTTTATTCGGCAAGTGGACATAGTTAATTTAGGAGCAAATATACTGTCAAAGCCGCAAACTAAAGCTCTACGATAGAATTTTTTAAACAAACAACGAGGTTGCCAGCATTTTGCTCCGTAAAGATTTTCAAGGAGAGAATCTCGAGCTTAGAAATAAAGTATTATTTGGCTTCCACGAAGAGTATTTTTCAGCTTTGCTATTTTTCTTTATAGCTAAATAAATTTGATGAAGATTCTAGGTTTCACATATTTTTTGAGAAATTTAGTTTTTATAAGAGAACAAAATTAAAATATAAGTTTATGAAGCTTTTTGTATTTTTTTTTAAATATTGTAAGTTTTTGTAATATTAAAGCATTATACAGATAGCATATATACTTGCGCATAGTGTAATAGAAAAGACTGGTTTTATTAGTAGACTCTACATCGACCGATATCAATGACCTGCATACATCATCTTCCAGAGACCATAATTAGGTCGTCGAACATCTAGAGCTTAATTATCGTGAGCGCAATTCTTACACTAAAATGCTTACCATATAGTGGAGTTTTAAAGTTTAATAAAATTAACAATACTCTACCCGGAAGGTTTCTATCAGAATATCATTACTCCTATTACACACACAGGTAAAGCCTCGTAATGAAGCTTGTTTTATTGCGCAAAATAAACATCGAAATTAAAAAAAAAAGAAAAAATTTAAAAGGCCGCCTTGTCACGATGAAATATTGTATCAATGCGGTCACAAAGAGTTGCGAAAAAAGAGACTGTGTGTATGTAGGGTAGTGTTGCCAGCCCTTGGCAAAAGGCTTTCAGGCAACATCGTACCAAATAGAGTTTGCGTTTATAGCCAAAATATCGACAAAAAAGTCTTGAAGATCTGAAGTATAAGTTCGATGATGACTTCGCGGGAAGCTCTGAAGAGCAGTATCGGCGCTGTATTTTATTTTTCAAAATTTGTGTTTTTTTTACTGTTTGTGCTTAATAATGGTGGATTATTATTCGCAAAGTGTTCAAGAACAAACGTGAGTGTTGGAAAGTGATGCAGTGTTCGATATATGTGATTTCCTTGCATGTTGCCAAAAGCACCTGGAAATCGCTAAGTGCAGTTTTTCTACCACTTCACTTAGCCTGACTCTTCTGACTCGACTTGACTTCACTAAGCTACTGACGTGACTTTAGACTTGCTTGACTACATAACAACTTGTTACTAGCTGAAAACGAAATAAGAGCCATATTGAAAAAAAAGGTTTGGTGACAGCGAGCTGTCTGAAAATTTATGTTGCCAATGTAAAGTACTAATATCTAAAAAGTATGACTTAAAGCCTAAATTTGAACTAATTTTTAGTCGGGTGACTCTGCTCTCACCAAACTTAAAATTAGTTCAAAATTGATGAATAGTAAGTGTAATTCATTTTTACGGTTTATGATGATTTATTTTTTCTTTTAGGGAACTTGATAGATTTAATAAGATCGTCGCAAAATAGCTTGCTGTCGCTAAAGTTGCCAACAAAAATCAAATATTCTAATAAGTATTTGTGTAAAAATGTAAAGCTATAAAAATCTTCCCTTTTGTATTCAATTATATATTTCTTTTAATTTTACTTTTGGTACAATAAAGTAAATCTTTCTATATCTTTGATTTAAACGCTTACTCCATAAGTCTCAAAGCTTGCTTCGTCGCTCTGGAAAAGCTAGCTCGCCGATTGTTTTACCTCAACGGGTCTTTTGTGGCCACTCCGTAAACAAAAGTGTGTGCCTGTCCACAGTTGCGTCGCCAAATTAATTTATAACAACCGCAATGGCGATATTTATGTGTGGCAACACTGATGTTTAGACACTGGAAGTGTTTAACTATTACTGAATTCCAGGTCATTTTTTTATTATTCAACACCTACTTTATTTAATTATTTTAATTCGGTTTTTATCGCGTTTATTACTTACTAGCTGTTTCTCGCAGCTCCGCCAAAAAGTAGCCTATGTTTGACTCCGGGTCTTCAACTATATTCATACCACATTTCTTCAAAATCCGTTCAGCTTAACGGCCGTGAAAGCGTAACGGACCAACAGACAGGCAGATAGACAGACAGATTTTAGCCCTTATAATATTAAGTATGGATATGGATATTAAGTATGGATTTATTTACACTTACACTCAAACATTTTGCAGTGTTCATGGTCGAAGGTATTTTAATGGTAGGTTAATGTGTAACAATCACAAAAACATAGAAATCACAACCGATTTTATTTTAATTAATATCAACATTTTTACAGTTTGTTGGTATGTGAATGTTCACGGACATTTTCTGTAAAGATCATTGAGAAAGGAAGGTTTATTGTGTGCGATTTCGATGCTCTTTGTCAAATTACCGTCTAGGGTCCAAGATACAGTCCCCATGGTTGAAATTGGTCGGAGATCAACACAATTATCAGAATTTTCATCTCTTTCAATAGTTTAAGTTCAAGCGACACTACACTATCATATTTATAAAAAATCCAATAATAGTTTCAGGCTTAATATAAACAACATTTTACGTAAATCCAACTCGAGATTAACCGGGTTTCCATATAGTACGATGATCTCTAGTTTAACGTTAAAAATCGGTTTCTTGGATATTATATGTTTGTCGCCACCTTTACTCCTGACTCCAAAAATGGCGGTTTTTGTTCTCGCAGTCTGCACAGACGTGAAATATGACTAGCGCGGAAATAGACTACAGTAAATGTTAGTTTTATGTTTGTTTGCAGGTAACTTGTCCTTACAACGACATGGCTTTGCTGGATGGACTAACATTATTTTGTTACTAGCTGTTACTCGTGGCTTCATTTGAGTTAATACTTACTTGGTCGAAGTCTTGTACTTGTTTGGTTACGGAATTAAATAAATAAAATAAAATAAAATAAATTTATTTCAGGTAATAAAACTCATATAAAATTGTACAACAATAATTAATTAAAAGTAAATTAAATTAAAATATATATATATATATTATTAAAACCCCATTAAAATTATATGTTAAAACTACAATATAAAAATAGAAATCATAAAAATATTAAAAAAAGGCGACAATCGACATAATAACCAACTATTGGTGAAAAGATGACTCGAACAAAATGGATGAGTTTTCTTTTCAAAAATATTGCTACTGTGTTAAGATTGAAAACGTACTCTCAGCTTTGGACTGCAATTAACGAGTTCGACTCATTAAAAACTTATGAGTCGAATGATTTTCGTTCGATTTTGAATGTTTTCATAAGGAAGATAAATCATTTAAGTTATGAAAACAAAAAAACATAAATTGAAGTGAATAAGCTTAAAGCAAGATTAAAACATCTCTTACGTAGTGGAAGAAATGGCTCATAGTGTAGGGGGTTATTACACCATTAACATTTTTACTGTTTCTTTTTTCTATTGTAATTAGCTACCATGCAAAATTGAAGTTGAATTAGAACAATAGTTTATAAAACCTGAACAGTTATTTCAATTTCTATAAAATTTTCGCTCGTGTAACTATAAAATAGAGAGGAGCCAATCCATAAATACTAAAGCGAATCAGCACAAGGCGAGAGTACAGTATCAGTATTTTTAAAGTAACCTTTGAATATTCATCGAGTCTATTTAAAATTACGCTTTGTAAAATATGCTAAGAGGGTGAAGTGGAATTCGATAGTGTGCGGTGTCTATGTGGAATACGTACCCTCACTGTTTAAATCACATTATATTACTTGAAGTTTTGTTATGAGAATATTAAGTTTTTCAGTTTTCACAAAATGGAGATTACCTTATGAGTTTTTACCTGTATAATCAATCTATATATTGCACTATCTGTTTCCCGCAGCTCCGCCTGCGTCAAAAAGTAAGTAAAGTAGATCCAGTCTTCAACTATATTCATACCAAATTTCATCAAAATCGTTCGGCGGTTTGGTCATGAAAGCAGAACAGACAGACAGATCGCCAGACTTTAACACTTAGAATGTTATTAGTAATTAGTATTAGTATGGAAGTATAGATATGTGTACTATGGAAGTATGGATTGTGTCTTTTAATTCAGATTTATCAGGTTGCCTGAGAGACACAACCTCACCTCCGCCATCAAGTTGGGACCGAAAGTTTAACCCAAAATGAAATGCTAATCCAACACAGGCCGCAACACACGTTCACCGTCGTTTTCCTTGAGGCATACCCCTCTCGGCTATTGAATTTCTAGCTAGATAATATACACACTGTACTAGCAACTTAAGCGTATCTCCCGCAGTTAAATTAAATAGGTAAGACCTTAAATGTTTTAAAGCCGACCCTTATTTCGCTGAAAAGAACCTCCAAATGTTTTATAAGCATGTCCGTCGGGTTCCGTAATTACACTTAACGAAGTTCGTATGCAAAAGAGCCTCTTCATCGTTTATGTGTAAAGCCTTTGTATATAAGGAGTCCCTTGCGTTCTATAGAACAGAGCAATTTATAATTAAAGTAATTTTGCCGAAACCATAGGAGTATGTAGCCTTTTAACAATTGCCAAGGGTGAGCGAATTTAATTACCGTTTAATTAAGTAGGAGATTTATGGTTTTTAGAGGCTTAGATAAATGAATTTGGCTAGGTATTCGTCTCTGGAATGCACTCCCGGTAGATATTCGTAAAGCACAAACAATTGCCTCATTCAAAGATTTAGGGCTTACTACCTTTCTAAGGCTCAATAAGCTTGCCTCTTTTTTTATGTCACTTACTGTCCTACTCGTTTTATGTATTTTATTTATTTGAGTATTTTATGTAGGTTTATATATACAAAAATATCTATGTAAGTTTATTATCTGTTTTGTTGTAGATAACATGTTAGCTTTCTGCACCGCTCGCTCAAGTTCTTTTTTATTCTCTGCTCCTTTCTACCATAAGGTTGGCTGGAAGAGATTGCATTAGCGATAAGTTCGCCTTTGTACTCATTTCTTTTAATGTTAATTAGTTTCTTTGCTGTATCTTTTCTTATATGTATGTAAATGGTGCAATAAAGTGTTCATTCATTCATTTTTCGTAATTTTTAATACATGTGATGTTTGCAGTTTTGGATGTATTATTATCCATCCATACTAATATAATATTATAAGTGCAAAAGTCTGTCTGTCTATATATATATAGCCACGCTTTTACGGTCAAACTGCTGAACGGATTTTGATGATATTTGTTATGAATATCGTTAAAGACCCGGGTCTTTAACGATAGTTTGACCCCGGGGTCAAACATAGACTGCTTTATGGCGCAGGTCGAGCTGTGGGAAAAGGCAACTATAATATTATATTAGTACATTTTAGATTTTGGCTGTTCGCATCCTAAATTCGACAGCTTTATTGTTTAAAAATGACTTACTTAAAAGTACTTTCTTACCTCTCCAAAACAACATGAAAAACTGACTTTTCACATTTTAAAACTTGTAGAGTGTGAATGAATTAAAAATTAAAACTGGATAAACACAAGAAATTCTGAAACTTGTTTCTTCCTACTCCGAGAAATTTTACCAGACTGCTTCTTTTGTTATTTGGCAAGAAAATATAGTGTAAAGGATGGTGCGGTTCGTCGTGGAAGTTTACAAAGTACATAAAAACTTAGTGTTAGTTTTGTCAAGTCTTCTAAAATGAAGACGGAAGCACGCGTGTCTCAGGATGACGTGTTAAAAGTTGCGACAGTGTATGATAAATGTCAGAAGTTGATCCAACTCTGAAAAGCTACTTTTGCTTGAAGTTCACATTTGTCGAGCTTACTGTCTCAAGGCTGAATTTGTAAATTCACCATTATCGCCGAGACAGATGTGGTAAGTACATCTGCTACGACGACGACGATGCGATATTTCAGTAGCTCTAAAGGCAAGGTAGTCGGATTTTTTTTGTTTTGTTCTGTATACAGTAGTTTATTTAATTATTTATTAACTCGACGTTATTGCACACTACAGTAAATAACATTTAAAAATTACAATAAACAAAGAACTTTAATAGAGTATAGGTACAATAGGCGGCCTTATCGCACAATCAATCTCTTTCAGTCTACCTTAAGGTAAAAAGGAGATTTAAAACTAAGTTAAAGCTGTGAACTAACCAATGCGGTTTGTACTGTGTTTATACGATCAACGGGACGAGATTTCTATTGATGAAGATAATGTGAGCGGAAATAGACCTACATAACTAGCATAAAAAACGGACTAGGAAAGGAACTATTCTAAAATCGTCGTAAAAGTACATCCACTCTCCTAAACCACTCGCTCAATTGGAAATTACTCTTAGAAAAGGACGCTCATTGGTCGCAGATTTTCTTAATTACCCTCACTTTTAACTTTTTGCCACTCGACTGTTACCTGCAGTTAGTGGAGGTAGTCAGGTGTGAAGTAACGGCTTTTTAGCGGTTGGCTAGAGCTGCAATAGGGTAAAAACTCTTGAGTTATTGTTTTGAGGATTTCACACAGAAAATTGTTACGAGGTTGTATTTTCTTGTCTTTTCTGGTACGCTTTGAGGGTAAAATCTACTAGTATATATTGAGATGTTCTATTACGCCCCTTAGATAAAAACACATGTATAATTTTCATTTACCTTAAATTTATATTAAAATCCTAATGCTAACTTTGATACAAAGTAAATTACTATACCTATTCGTTTATTTCTTCAAGCTTTATCCTAGCGAATTAGTCTACCAGAAAATTTGCATGGAAATAGAAATATATTTTATGCGGAAAAAAGGTACTATTTTCTTGTTTCTCTTTCACTACATAAAGGGTGGCTGGAAGAGATCGTTTAGCAATAAGTCCGCCTTTGCTCCATATCTATTTTTTGTGAAAATTCTAGTTTCCTAAAAAAAATATAATTAGTCCGTGAGTTAGATAATCAAAAAATATATGATACGTATTATTTTTTTTGAAAGTTAAACAAAGAATGGTAAAGATATGGCGCGTTAAAGTTCCGTGTGACGTCACAGTGTGCTACACTTTTTCGCAATATCTGACGTCACGAGCCCCCACTCCTAAATTTTAATGCGTTATATCTTTATAATTTATTCCTCAATTACAAAAGAAAAAATGTCTCTAATATATTTTGATTCCTTGAGTGACGGACTAATTTTAATGTTAATCTTTTAACCATGAGAACTAGCCTATTGACGTTTTGAAGAAAATAATAAAGTGGAACTTGTTGCGCCGTTTCTTCTTAAGTAAATACCTATAAGTAAATCGACGTCAATAAGTGATATTTTTATCTAATATTGAAAATAAACAATTTCATTTTATTTAGTACTAGCTGTGACCGCGACTGCGTCCGCGTGGAATAGTTATTTTGGGAATCATATTTATTTTTTGTTTACAAACCTACCTCCTCAGCTTTATTATAATTTACCTATAGCTGTTACCCACGACTTTATTCGCAAATACGACCACGTTTCCCAATTTCGCGCTGATCTCAAGTGGCTCCCTATTCGTCGTCGTCGAGATTTACATATTCTGTCTACTCTTCACAATCCTTTTTAACCCTTCCTCGCCCAGCTATCTAAGAAGCCTATTTCAATTTCGTGGTGATGTTGAGGATCGCTCACTGCGCAGTGCTGAGAGACTTCGCTTATTAATTCCAACTCATTCTACTCAGTTCTACTCTGGTTCCTTCGCTGTACAAGCCGCTCGTCTATGGAATGCCATTCACCGTCCAGTGCGTCGAAACGTTAGCAAGCTTCAAATCACAAGTCATGTCGCACTTTTTACGTGATACTACTACTTAATATACTATCCTTACTTATCATGGCTATGGTATTCTACCTTGTTTGTAGTAATGGTGTGTGTATGTGTATTGAATATGTTATAATATGTTAATATACATTATATGTGTAAGTTTATGTTTTGATATTTATTAAAATTATTATTTTTCTTCTTACTCTTTTTGACACCTACCGCGCACTATCTTTAATAACTTTACTAAATTTTCCGTAAGGTTGCCTGGAAGAAATTGCTATTGCGATAAGGCCGCCTTTGCGCAAGGTTATTTTTCTTGTAATTGCTTGTATTTACTAACAATGTATCCTTGTTGTGCAATAAAGAGTTTTTGTATTGTTTTGTATTATTTTAGACGATTTAGTTTCGACCAAATTTGATTATCATAAAAACGGTTATTGTGAGTTAATCTTAAAATATAGACATATACTATCGCGGACATTTTTTTAGATAATTTTAACATATTTTTGGGTATCTCGGACGGTTTTCGCAGCGCACGCAACGGAAGCCCTCAAAAATGAATAATTTTCCCCGTTATTTTCCACATTTTTGACTGTTTCTTCGCTCCTATTAGTCTCAACGTGATGTTATATAGCCTAAATCCTTCCTCGATAAATGATCTATCCAACACAATAAGAATTTTTCAATTCGAACCAGTAGTTCCTGAGATTAGCGCGTTCAAACAAACAAACAAATAAACAAACTCTTCAGCTTTATAATATTAGTATAGATTGTAGTCATGTGAATTTCAGGACGCGTGCAAAAGCTCGTTCATTGTACAATGCCCGTTTTACAAATTTTAACAGGGAGGTCATTACGCGATGTATTTTCACAATCAAATAGAAATAACGTGTATTCGTTTATATTTTTAGCGTGTTTTTTTGTCAGTGCGAAACAGAAGTGGATTAACAACCGCCTGCAGTGTGTTCTTTTTGCATATGGTATTCGGGCAATTCGGCAAAGCGCCATTCAAACTTATTTTTGTTTTTTCATTTGTAGCACCCCTTTTTTGTCCACTGTTGAGTAATTGGATGCGTGGAAGATGCGCTTTTATTTTATGTATCAGAGTTGACAGGAGGTAGTCTAGTTAGTATTTTTTAATATTTTTATTTCGGAAATACCTATCGGGTTTACGTTACTTAAAATTATGTTGGCTAAACCATGAAAAAATTTAGCTTTATGTGCTAGACCTACTTTGACCGATTTGCGCGCATTTCAGTAAAAGGCTTAATCTTCCTATCCTAAGAGGAAATACCGCCAGCCGTTTGGGTACTTTACCATGCGAAGATAGAAATTTGTGCAACTTTCAGTAATAAAATTTCTTTATTATTAATTTGCGTAGTTAATTCATTTATGTATAATGTTAAATACATAACAAAATAGAATTCTACTCACATAGATTAATAATTGGTCTCCGCTGCGCTACGACTAGATACCGTCGGCATACTACATAAATTCGCAACTAAAACCATGCCGAAACCGGCATGGTTGCGGCATACCCGCGTCAGTCATGCCGCGACCGATGAGTGAGTTGGATGTCTAGATAAATATAAAATTTAATGTAAAAGTAGACGCAAAATGTGCAGTTTGCGTAGTCAAACTGTGTAAGAATAATACTAAAAGAAATAAGGAAGATACTGGTATTACATACCATTAATAAGTATTGTATTATTTCAAAATATGGACATAAATTACTCACGAAAATAATATAACCCTAAAATATGGCGCGAAGTACCGCTCGGTGCTCAATGTTGCCGTGTATTAAATAATCCCAAATTCCCCGAGGTTTCGATTTTTATTATTTAGATATTTTGTTTTTTAACTCCCGACTCCAAAAGAGAGATGTTGTAATTTTGACAATTTTGTCTGTCTTTAACATAAAGCGGGGTGCGTGCGTAATGTGTATGATAAGTTAGGCTATTGTGCTATGAGGCGGGATAATTAAATAAAGTCAATATGTAATTTAACACTATAATTAAAAGTTCAGCACAATTAAATAGAACAAATACAATACAAGCACACCGACAACTTAAAGATTAACAGAAGGTTATGATAAGCACAAAATACAGGTGAGAAAAGTGAAGGAACGGATCAAGCGAGAAATGAGTTTACGTAAGCGCGCGAATGCGAGCGCAAGCAACGTGCGTTCAGTCTCAAGATGGTATTCGGACTGGCGAGCCGGTGAGACGCAGTGTTGCCAACAAGGTGAATCTAAAACTTGCTAAACTGATGTTAAAATTTTGCCAAAATTATGCTAATTGCTTTATAATATTGCCAGAAAATAAGCTAACATTTTTCAATATCAAATAAAACGTCATTTAATTTGAAATGTTTAATAATCAACAAAATTTTGATTTATTCTACGTTTTAATCGACTATGTTACTAAATAAAATGTTAATATCTTCGTCTTCATCGGCAAGCTCGGCAGCTGATGTGCATGTAGACGTGGAAGCCTTCTTCTCAAGACTATAACTCTCCTTGGTACCTATAGAGCGCAGTACGTTATCCGGAACTATGTAAGAATAGCAGCATTTCCCTGCCCTCTTTAGGCCGAATCTGACGTATAGAATGGCATTTAAAGTTTTTATCGACAAACGGTTGCGAAGTTTAGTTTTGACTATATTCATTTGGCTGAAAACGCGTTCAATTTCTGCGTTGGAATGAGGTAGTGATAATAATGATATTGCTAACTGAGATAAATCTGCAAAGGGGTTATTACCAGCTGCATCTTTGTAATCAATTACTTCATTCCAGAATTCTACAGTGGAAGATGTGCGTTCCCATTTAATGTGCACTATGTTTCTCCATTGAGACATGAGCCTATCCATTGTAGCTGCATCCACTCGGAATTCTTGGGCAATATCGATTAGAGAAGGCTTGACTGCTTTTAAAGTTTCTTCTACTGAAAATAAAGATACTTTCTCAAGTATATTAAAATTAATTGGTAATCTAGAACGCAGCTCTGATACAAGTTTCAGTGTGAAATTCAGGCAACGTTGACGTAAATTATTTTCAACTTCAGGTTGAAGGTTGTATTCCCGTAATTTTGTTTCAAAAGCATATCCCATGTACGGTTTCGGATCCAAATAACTTTCTATATTTTGTGTAAAAATATCGACTCTCGCAGTTGGGTTCAAAATACGCCGACTTGTAGATTGAACTAAGGCACACAAATCTTTGTAAAGTTTTGTTGGGTCAATATTGTTGCTTTCAAATAGCTTGTTCACAGCTTGGACTTCCTCCAAAATAGGTTTTAAATACAATAAATACAAATGATTCACAGGATCATTATACATGGAGTATAGTGTTTCTGCCATATAGCAGTGGTTATCGCGCCTAGCAACTTCAAACAGGAGTTTTAATTCCACCCATTGCTCCAGAATACGGTTGACTGCTGGTTCAATTGATATCCATCGGGTGTTGCACATCTGTGGAATTAACAATGGTTCGGAGCCACAGTTAATTGTTTGGTAGATATTTTTGTAATATAGTCGACGGTTCGAAGAATGACTAAACCAATTGTAGGTTTCTCTTATTAGAAATTCAACATTCCGTGGTAGAGTTTCTTCCGAAGCATGCGATAAAGCCAACTGTAATGAATGGCACACGCAGCGAACTAATACCAAATTATCATTACCAGTTTCATTTTTTAATAGGGCATGTACTCCTTTGTTAGTGCCTGTCATCACCGTAGCATTATCTGTGCCAATACCGATCATTTTTTTTATTTCAATATTCAAAACTAACAATAATCCTTTAATACCATTGACTATGCTATTTGCAGTGCCATCTTCAATCTCGACCAATCCCAAAAATGTGGATATTATTGTTTTTAAAGATCGGCTGAAATATCTGATCGATACTCCCAACATTTTGCTTACAGAAATATCCGTGGACTCATCGAGCAAGAGACTGTACTCTTGGTCTCCCAAATCTGACACAATTTCTTCAATAAAATGAGGCGCCAAAACATTTTTTATAATATTTGTGCATTTTGTACGATGGACTCGTAAGTCTCCACTTTTGCTATCACCGAATCGGTGTTTACATAAGTCTGATAAATGATCGACAGCCATAATCGAACAATGCGCGCACACAAACATCGCTAGTGAAGATTCTGCTCTCTGTGTATTTAGATCTTTTTTAACTTTGGGAAAATTAATTGTTCTTTGACTTTTTACTGGTTCTATAGCTTTCTTATGCTTTATTGACAAAATATGTAACTTTAAACAATGGACTTTTGCAATCATCTCGCACTTGCAGTACTTACAATAGGCCTTCGTCGTATCATCTTCGACAGGCTGTAACCAATCCTTGAAATCCAGCATTTGCTCCCACTCAGACCGGTAATGCTGACTGTATTTAGGCGGCATATTAACGAAACGACTATCAAGCAATTAATTAATAATGCACGTAAAACTTTTAAACTTTCTTTCATTTACAGTGACAGTAAATACGCGGTAATCGCGGTATAGTACTTACAATCTATCTCACTTCTTTCGTAAAGGAAGGAGGGAGTGAAAGAATGCTGTTTGTCTATGGTATATTGAATTAGATTTGTTGGGGAATCCCCGAAACACGCTTGAGAGCGTTTGACGTAAAGATTACCTTTGCCGTTAAGTTGGCACCATCATCAAATATCAGACAGTGATGCCCAACGAATACAGACGTTCGGGTCGGCATACTTTTACCAAAAAACTAGCTAGTTATTTTTTGCCTTCAAGTTGGTTGCCAATGACCATGGGTCTGAAAAAAGCGAAAGTGAACCGAGCATAAAAAATTATATGATAAGGTAGTACTTTATTACCGATTGCCAATATCAAAAAAAAAGTTAGGATTCATTAAATATGCGTTATTCTCGACTCCGTTAAATTATAAAAGTGAAATTATAAAATTATATAATAAATTATATTTGATCAAAAAGTGTAACGTAAAGTCGACACTTTTATAAAGAAGTGCAATAGATGAATAATTTCTCGATAGGGGAACCTAATAATGTGAAGAATATTGGGTTCTAAAAAGTATGCATTTAGAGCAAAATTATATTTAGTTTCTCAAAAAAACAAAAAAATAGAGTCAAAACGAGAACTTCGAAACTGCTGATGCGATTTTCATGAAATTTTCAGGAAATCCAGATTAGCCCAGTGAGTCATGCTGTGAAATTTAATAATGATAAAATCAACAGCAATTTTTTCTTCATTTTTTGACAATTTTTTGATTTCCCCTACAAATTAAGACAAGATATAACTTTTTTTCGAGTTTCAACATTTACAATTAGGAGCAATATAAAATTGGAGAGTTTATTATGCTTCGAGTAAGGAAAATTATATAAATAAATGATCATTTATTTAGCTAAAGTGGAAAATTTACATTTTTAAAGTAGCAATCCTTTCTTATCATAAGCAAAAAAATTACTCAATGGTCGAAATGTTGGCTCAGTTAAAGTACAAATTCTGCTAGTGACAAGAATTATGTTTACTAATTTCAAGTAAAACGCGTTTTTTCTAATCAAGAAAAATTCTACTCGAAACTCAATTTTTACTTGAAATTTATATAATTCTACTTAATGTTTGTGAATTTTATTCTCATTTGCCGTAAATTTTCTGTGTTATCCGGTTTTTGGATTTAATTTAGTAGGAATTTCTCTCAGCGTACACTCTCTTAGTTTGCACTCTCCATCGTTGCCTCTGGATCCAGTATTTCCTTAACACAATTTTTCATATTCACATTTGCAATTAACAAATAGATAAGGAAATTGATAAATAAATAAACACCTTGCAAGAATATTCTTATAAATAATCCCATTCATTTCTGAGAGATAAGGGATGCAAATTTGGAGAGTGTACTATCATTTTCAGATTGATCTAACATATAACTGAGCTACAGAAACGCTTCGTAATTTCACCTTTTTTTAATATTAAGAAACTAATATGGTTCAAAAAACTTTATTTCTTAATTAATTAATAATAAGTTTGCAACAATTTCTGTAACTTTCTTTTTGCACAAACCGTAGAATACTTTTGTGGTTTTTATAATGCTTTTACGTATATTTCAAATTCGAAATAATTCCAAAAGAATACTTTAGCACTACTTTGTGGCTACTTTGAGAATTAAAATTACGTTTTTTATGCTCAGTTCACTTTCGCTTTTTTCCGACCCATGGTCGCAGGCAACCAACTTGAAGGCAAAAAATAACTAGCTAGTTTTTTGGTAAAAGTATGCCGACCCAGACGTTCATATAGAAGCCTCATTAGTAGTGATGCGAGCGGTAAAATATATGGTAATTTACCGGTAAGTTATTCGGTAACTTTACTGGTAAAATATATTTTGAGTGGTAAAATACCGATTCGCATATGCGCAGCCAGTACAGCGCAGCCCAGTATGAAGAGGGTATTTACTATGTGACTTGTGAAGTAATTTGTAACTCGTAAAGCATTGTATTATTATAATAAATATGTATGAAATATATCAAACTTTCAATATTTGTGATACAAAGCTATTATAATTGATAATTACAGTATATTTTATATATATTTTTGAAGTATTTGGACTTAAATAAGGAAAGTGAACTTGTTATTCATAATTATTTTATATGCCAAAAAATATGCTATTTGCTAAATAACTTATAAAAATGCTAAACAACATAAAAATATGCCAAATCTAGCATAAAATTTGCTAAATTGGCAACACTGGTGAGACGCACGGATCGCCGTGGCGTGGGCTGCGCGCGCATCGTCCGAGCCGATCGCAGCGGCTGACATGCATGCGCGCGCATCGCATTCGCTATCTATATAAAACAACAACACTTGTCCGCTTGTTCGTTAACATTAGAAATATACAAATTTTTAATTTAAATTATCTAAAATTAACAAGTTTTAGTATTGCAGTTTATTTAAAATATTTACAAGTAATTATCAAAATAAAAACTTATAATACTAATACTATACAACTTAATAAAACTATAGCTTCCTTTTTAATTAAAAGACGTGGACGCACGCCACAAACATCTTATTTCTTTAATGCTGATCTGGGAGAAAAGTAAATACGTGGAATGAACTACTGCTTCTCTTCCCGCGCAGACCATATAAGCCGGCCGAGGAAGTGGGCGAAAATCGAAGAACCATACCTATCAGTAGGCGATGCGACTAGCAACCTATCACTATTTTGATTCCATTTCCACTTTACGCCGACCAATATTCTAAATATGGCCTTTAGGTAGTTGGTACCCCGTAGGGTATTGTTGCCGGATAATTGATTAATCGAATTTGTTTTTTTTTTTTTATAATCTATGATATCGAAAGTATTGATATAATTAATTTAATCGAATTTTGACAATTAATCGATTATTAACTGCAATATTAAACAATTAGTCGATTATTGAAATGGGTTGATATAAATTATATCGATTTAATTAACAAAGGTAATCGTTCATATCAATGGTTATTAATCGATTATGTATCTGTAGTATCGATATAATCTAATCTGTAGTATTGATTTTCGAGAATTTATGAAAAATAATCGATTAATGGATTAACAACAATACCAAGCATTTCAGGCACCGATACTATACAGATATACCGGAACTCGGCGGCGGGATGTACAGCGGGCATAACACAAATCATCGTCATTCAACTCATACAGAAAAAAATTACAGAACTATACTATCGATATATGATCACTATCGATACCTTAGATTATATTTTCAACTATCAAAGAATCGATTATTATTCGATGTGTAATGTATTTTCCGGCAACACTACTGTATGGAAAAAGGCCATGATAATATCTACTCGTATGTACAAGATGTTTACCGCAGCTCCGCCTGCGTCAAAAGGTTAGGCTGTTTGACTCCGGGTCTTGAACTATATCCGTACCAAATTTCATGAAAATCATTTCAGCGGTTTAGTTGTGAAAGAGTAACAAACATCCATTAATACTTACAAACTTTCGCGTTTATAATATTAATAGGATGTGTATGTCTATTTATTTATCTGTATTTAAACCCGGGTTACAACTAAAAAGAGGTCAGTAATCAATTAGCTCCAAGCTAAATAGAAAATTAAAGTAACGTTTAACACTGTACTGTGTAATAATAAATCAAAAGAAAGTTTTTCTGCAATTTTAGGATTCAATATTAGAATTATAAAAAAAAAGTAGACAAAAACTAACCATTTCCCCTACTTTATCTCCGAAACTATCGATTCCAGAATTTCGATTCATAAATTACAGGAAAACCTATGAGATAATTTATATTTGTTTAGGAGGTCCAAATAGAGAAAAATAAAAAATAGTACAGAACCCTCTACACGCGAGCCGACTCACACTTGGCCAGTTTTATTTTAATTTCATTTTAAAGGTTTTTCTGAGCTACTTTTTATAATACGTAACAAGACCGCAGCAATTAATAATTTTCCCATTGGTCGGGCACCAGTCAAGTAGCTGGCAACACACTTTCCTATTAAGTGGCCGCATTCTGGAAACTGATTTTTCTTCACAGCGCGGTATCTAGTCGAGCGCGCGAGACCCATTATTAATCTATGTCTACTCATTTATTTTTATTAATCATATTAATAATATCAGTATAAGAAGCCGAAAACAGAAAGAATTTAAGAAATACGTACAAAAATAAATCCTTACTTCCTGCATACTTATACTTATTATAAATACGAAAGTCTGTCTGTCTGTTACACTTTCACGGCCTAACTGCTGAACGGATTTTGATAAAATTTGATAATAGTTGAAGACCCCAGAGTCAAACATAGGCTACTTTTTGATGCAGGCAGAAATGCGGGAAACATCTATTAATTGGCCTTTGCAATTCGGTGGAAGGATAAACTGTCAAAAAACACGAAAAGAACGCACATAGGGGTGGAGTGACGTCACTGCCACTTGATTTCGTGGGCACCACGCTCCTGCCTTTATTCATGATAAAATTTTAAATGCTGCTTCAATTATCAACCTATTTTGTTGTTGTTTACGGAATCGGCTTCTTTTTATTACACATATTGTTTTGTATATTGTATTGTATTCATCATATCCTTTTCAGTATTGTATTGCATGAATCCAGTTAATACCTATATCGACATCTTAACCTAGAACCGCCTAAGGCTAACGATAAGCAAAATAGTTGTATCTCAGATCGGCAACAACAGGAATACGTTTAATGAAGTTCCCACCATCGAAGTTCAAAACAGTGGTATGAAAGTTGGGAAAATCATACAATATTTGCGAGTAAGCTGTATTGGAGTATTAAAACTTCGTGGTCCTCTGTAAACTTAATGGAAGATTCAGTATGGGCTTTGGACACATACGGACGAGAAATTTGATCGTATGCTGTCTGTCAATCTTATGAATTTACTAAAGTAATTTACTTTATCTTGATTTTTAAGTTATGTTTTTTATTCTTTTTGTCTGAGAGTATTAATTGCATCGGGGTAGCCTTCATTTCCGTGACAAAATCGCCTACGATGGTACGGTCACATCTTACGAAAACCGGTAACATACGTTGGGAACAAGTGTCTGGCCATGCCGCCTCCATCAGGGCCTGGTAGAAGGGGAGCGCCCGGAAAGAGCTGGCTTGACGTCGCTAAGCAGGATATGCGTATTAACGGACTTCTTCTTAAAATTCGAATAATTATATATAAATTTAATTTCTGATCTTTGCTAACGTAATCTATTACTATCACAAAAGAAAATCTGGAAATGTTCATTCATCAGAAGCCGATTAACGGTTTTTATACTTCTAAACTAACAAAATTCTTTAAGAAGAAGAAGAATAACGGACTATCTGTCAGGGATGCCGAAGACCGGGCGAAGTGGATACGTAAAAGATGCAACTGGGAAGGCGCTAATATAACGATTAGTTGCATCTTCAGCTTACGCCTCAGAGCCAAGCTTATGGTATATTCTGACTGTTGTAATGCAGAAGATGCCGTCTGATACGGAGGTCCTAATGGCCAAAAATAATGATCTAAGTAAGGCTTACATTTATTTGTATATATAATTTATTTATCTATACTATAATAAAAGAGTAGAATCGACGTGTCTGTACATTTATTATTTTGGCTAGAAAATGAGAGGGAACGACTAAAGATGAATAATAGATTACAGAAAATTGTTTTATATCAATCTTGTCTGTCTGTCTGTCTGATTACGCTAATCTCAGTAACTACTGGACAGATTTGAATTTAGTTTCACAAATTGATTTATCTTAGCTCAGGGCAACATCTAATCTTTGTTTTATCAAAATCGGACATCAGAAAAGAAAGTTATCATTAATTAAAGGTTTTTTTCAATTTCTCCTCATAAACAGGAACTACTAGACAGATTTGAATTTAGTTTTCACAAACTGATTGGCCTTAGCAAAGGGCAACATATAATCTTTGTTTTATTAAAATCGGACATCAGGAAAGAAAGTTATCATCATTTAAAGATTTCTTCAAAGTCCTCTGATAAAATTTTCATAGCAAAGTAATAAGCGGAGTAAGAGGTAAGTCGTCAAAATTACATAATTTCAGCATTTTCATTGGAGTTGTTTGCTAAATTATGAAGAAGTTGTCTCGGTCAATCGACCCTGTATCCCTTGGTAACACTGTTTCAGCTTTGCCTTACTGTCAATCTATCTTCTATCTATATATATAAAAGCGAAAATCACTCACTCATCACAAAATCTCGAAAACTACTAAGCCGATAGAGATGAAATTTGGCAGAAATATAGATTGTGGCTAGGAGACGTCCGCTAAGAAAGGATTTTTGAAAATTCCATCTGTAAGGGGGTGAAATAGGCGTTGCCAGTTTGTATAAATCTTCGTCATTTTTAAAGTGAGACACATGAAATTTTTTATTCATTTTAGTAGTTAGTAGAAAATATTAATGCATTTATTAGGTTTTGAAAATTACGTCCCTATAGGGGTGAAAAAAGGGTTGCAAATTTGGATAAATCTTTGTCAAATTTGAAGCGAGATACTACATATTTGAATTAATGGTTAGTAAAAATCTGGTGGCATCGGTATTAGAAAAATCTCTAGCGTCCCCTCCCGGCTTTTCTGTCGTCTGTGCACAGTGTATCGAATTTATGTGGAAAAATTTTAAATGATACAATGGTTGACATACACTGTGCTACTGACGCGATTGAAGCCTGGAGGGCTCTCTGCCCTAACGAGAAAATCCCAGAGGCATCAAACCGCCAGAAACTTTAGGATGGTCCGTTGATTCAGAGAGACTATAATATTCTGACTCAAAATTGCATCAATGATCAAGACCGCGCAAGGCTACTTGCTGTCTCGGAGCCGGAATCGGGCAAACTCGGAACACTCTTTTTTTTTTTTAAAATCAACTCTCATAAGGGAAACTGTAGTCCAAAGTATGTACAGGGAAAGGAGATTAAATAGTCCGTTTTAGTCGAAACTTTACATGATTATTTGTTTTCATAAATTATTAGGTTTCCTGTTTTAAGGTTTTACAATTTTTTTTTGGTGCAATAAAAAGTATTTGTATTGTATTGTACACTAAGGAGCTCGGTAGTCGAACTCGCGTATCTGTAGCGAATGCGCGTCTCAAGCGACGGCGAGACGCAACCACTATTGGATTGGTCGCCATTTAGTGGCATTTTTTTTCACGAGCATTTTTGCTTCGGAAGGCACGTTAAGTCGGTCTCGGTTGTTATCGATAGAGATAGCAGTCGTGAGGCTGTGTCAGATGCCATTAGGCAACCTGAAAAAAATCTGTCAGTGTTGGCCACTAACACACTTCGAGTCATGTTACTGTTGTTCTGGATTCTCTGTAAAAAGGGTTACGGAGGTCAAACGCCAGTCGCTCCATTGTAATTACCAGTGCAGTCAAATCTGGGAACATGACTTACAGCATACCCTAGGCTCCGAAGCGTAAGCTGACGAAGCAACTAGAAATACACACTAGGATGAAGAAGTAGGTATTATATTGTTCAGCCCCTGAATGGGGGACATGGATGTTATCTGTATGGTTAATCGGGTGACTGGCTACAAAATTAACAGTGATATAATATCACTCCTTAATGGGATCCGATGGGGCCGTAATCTTTTAAATACATAGGAAAATCCTGAGAGACCTGCCATAAATAATCTTAGTGATTCAAATCTCATTGGAAATACAGTTTGATCAGTCGGGTGAAGCCGCGGGCAACAGCTAGTGCTTAATAAATTTACAGTGTATCTTTGCCTAGGATTTGTTGTCCTATCGGATGATGATGATGAGAGGTCGTAGAGTCTCTACGCGGTAGATGTCTACGAAAAATCGTAGGCTAAAGATACCGTTTTAAAAATACCTACTCACCGTACTACCGAAGGTAGAGGTAGTACGGTAGGCCAGAAGGGATATCATTCAGCTCATCTGTGATTGATTATAATTAATAAAAACTGATATTGTGGCTTCCAGGTTATAGAATAGATCACGCCACTTTTTTACAATAATAATGATTCATGCTCTTTATTTATTAAGTTTCGTAACAATAGAGTGTAAACAGTATTATCTAACATACCATACAAAAGTGTAAAAAAATGTGAATCGATCCCGTGTGTTGGTTTAAATTGAGAGGCGTCGGAGCAAGTTGTAATATCCGGTGCGAGCCGAATCCAGCTAAACAAAACAGCCCGAGGTATACTGAACATTGGCAGCTGCCATTTCTATAATTTTAGACGACTTTTAAAAAGTGATTTTAGTATTTCTGGTGAAATAAAACCCATTACGGCTTCAATTCATTTATTGCATTATAAAAAGCCGTTCATCCCGGCTGCCATTTACTCTGACACCAGGGTAAACAGTGTCGACTGACCATGTGATGAAACCCATTCGATATGTGCTGGGTTCAATGACAATGTAAGATATCTACTTTTATTTGGAAATAAACGAATTTTAATTTTGATTTGAATTAATGAACTAAATTTCTGATCTTTGCTAACGTAATAAATTAATATCACAAAAGAAAATCTGGAAATGTTAATTCATTAGAAGCTGATTAACGGTTTTTAAATTTCTAAACTAACTACTTAAAAATAGGATAGGTGTAAAGCTAGGTTTAGTTCCCACTTTTCATAAAAAATCGAATTCCTCAGAAATTATTAAAACTTTGCAAATTTATTTAATGAAGGTTAAGAATTGTAATGAGAAATTCGGCTTAATTTTCAGAACCGGATAAGTTTAATATAATATTTTGCTGAAATTGACACTTTTGCAATTTTAGAGGCTTTGAAAAAGCTCTATTTAAGAGTTGTTACAGCTTTTGACCTCCGTTTGATGTATCATGTAGCTTTGACCCTCAAATATAAATGAGTTTTCGTCAAATACGGTTTTCAGATGGTGCCAATATTAGAATTAATCCATACTTTAATATTATAAATGCAAGTTTGTCTGTCTTCCTGTCTGTTTGTCTGTTACGCTTTCACGGCCAAAACGCTGTACGGATTTTGATGTAATTTGTTATGAATATAGTTGAAGACACGGGATCATACATAGGCTACTTTTTGACGCAGGTGGAGCTGCGGGAAACAGCTATATGAAATAAATGTTAAGGATATACATACTTCCATACTAATATTATAAATGCGATAGTCTGGCTGTATTTCTGCCTGTCTGTCTGTTAAACTTTCACGGCCAAACTGCTGAACGGATTTTGATAAAATTTGGATTTTTTTAGCCTAACACTCTGGTACCCGGGCTGCACCTGACCTAAGACTGACCCTCAGAATCGTCGACACGATGAAGAAGAATATGTACCTTAAAACATAAACTATTTTTTTTTAAAACTAAATAGGTCTCTGATTCTGACGTTTCATTATTGAATTCCGTTACCTCCGGCTTTCACATCAAAAATACGTTCTCCACACTAAAATCCAGCCCGACTCCATTCGCTGTCAGTCACAGCAAAGTGAATGAAAGTCAGTAATAAATAAAACAGTATTATTCTATTACGGCGCTCGGCCAAACTCAGTCAGACATCAACTGATTAATGAATTAATATAAAAAGTGTGAGTTTACTTCCATTGAGATGGTTCCGCGTATTTTATTAAACAAAAAATTCAAAATAAACTTAAGTACGTAAGAGAATGTTTATCTTTCACAGCGATGGTCCTAAATCTCATCGTATGCGTAGTTCCGAAAATTAAAATTAGTTTTACAGGCACTCTCGACTGAATTTTTTGCAATATCTTTTACTGTGAAGGCTGTACAACTGTGAAACTCACTACCACTGTCTATTCAGCGTGCTCAAACGCTAGCCAGCTTAGAGAATTAAGTGAAGTCTCATATGCTCTCCTCTATGTAATTATTTATCTTCTTTTACTTCTTTCTCTCTTTACCTTTATCTCTTCCGTCTTTCTTGTGTCAGTGAGTTTCGTGTGTAACTTTGTATATGTGTATTTTATATAATTTGTCTACTTTAATGTTTTAAATTTTGTGTAATGTTTTATAACCCTCTGTCCTCGTGAAATAAAGTAATAAAGTAAATAAACATGTAAGAGTTATGACTATTAGTGCTAACTGATTCAGGAAATATTTTTTTTAATAGCATCAATGTTTCAATTGCTAGGCAAAGTTCTCCCTTTACATCCTTCACAAATACTGAATATTATTTATTACATTTAGGGAAAATACATGAGTGGTTTTTCCAATCACCACTACTAACAAAAGACATTTTTTTAAATATTCAAAATATATAAAATACTAGCTTTTTCCCACAGCTCCGCCTGCGTCAAATAGTAGCCTATGTTTGACCCTGGATCTTCAACTATATTCATACCAAATTTCATTAAAATCCTTTCAGCGGTTTGGCTGTGAAAGCGTAACAGACGGACAGATTTTCGCATTTATAATATTAGTATGGAAGTATGGATATTAGTATGGATAGTATGGATTTTTAAAATATATTTTAAACTAGCGTTTCCCGCCTACATCAAAAAGTAGCCTATGTTTGACTCTGGGTCGTCAACTATATTCATAACAAATATCATCATATCCGTTCAGCGGTTTGGCCGTAAAAGCGTAACAGACAGCGTACAGCGACAGCGTAACAGGTTCTTTTTACGCTCTGAGCTCTCTATCGGTGCACACAAAACTAATTGAATTAAGGTACCCTAAAAGCGATATTTCCATTCAATTTTTTAACTTTTCGCGCTAGCAAGTCTGGTTTTAAGTGCTTCCGTGATAAATGTTAGCTTTCAAAGCTAGCTTCTAGATTACCATAAGTTAGATGTTTTTGGCGACCGATGTAAAATATTTAAATTCGATAAGTATTCATTTTTTTAGGGTCGTTATCCTCATAGCTCAGGTTATCTACAGGGTGATTATGAAACCAATTTCAATTGCTGACCACTGACTTATATTTTTACAAATTTTTTTTATTAGAAGTTATTTCTTTCACATTGTTAAAAATTTGTCAATGGTCTCAAAATCACCTTTTACGTATCTGTATAGTACCTAATGTAGATAAGACATTTATTTGTTAAACTTAACAGGGAGTGTGCAACTGGCGGCGCTTGGCGGAAGACCAGGTGCCTTCTCGTGTCGGAGGCCAAGATCCACTTTGGGTATAAACATAATGTTGCAGCCGTAGGATATTCCTATCCATCAATCTGCAAGTTCTCTATTGATTTTTCGATTTCCTCTCTTCTTCTTTACTCAATAGAAGTGCCTCAGTGGTCCAGTGGTTAAGGCGTTCGCCTTCGACCAGGGGGTCGTGGGTTCGATTCCCATGGGAAGCATACTTTGTTTAGTTGTTTCCAGTTTGTTTAGGACATTGCAGGCTTGAATCACCTGATTGTCTGATAATAAAGATGATTCCTTGCTTCGGAGCTGTTGGTCCCGGCTGCCATTTGGTGGTCGTTAAAGGAACCACGTCAGAGGCCGAGAAGCGGTTTCGAACAACTCTGACCCCAGGTTGTACATGGGCGACTGACAATGTAACCTATACGAAATGATGATGATGAACAGAAAGGAACTTTTATTGTTTCGATGCTCTTTGGTTACACACACCTATACATTGACTTCATTGGTGAAATTATTTACATATTTTAGTGGATGGTGAAGTAATATCTCATTTTGTCGAACAATTCAACCCAAATGCAAATGACGGACATAATCTTACGACGGATCCTATTTGGGATTATACAAATCAAACGGATGTTATGTGTATGACACCGACTCCTGTTGACCTTTCGTGCATTGAATATTAATATATTGCCCATTGTAAAGAACAGAATCAAATTTATTGAAAGGCAAACATACACACAAGCGATTAATATGTAATTTTACTAACAAATTTTAAGGAAATACTTCAAAATCCATTAAGAACATTAAATTAAACTGTTTTTACACGGTTTTTATCGCGTTTCTTTACATCTAATCATGGAGCAATTACAAAGAGGAGATGCCGTTTGAAATGGCGCAGTGATGTGATCAGTGGCACCTTGCCGACACAAAAGTGGGCGGAGTTTGTCATTGGTTGTGGCCGAAACCAAGCACCCCGCAAGTTTGCCTTCCGCTCCGTGTAGCCTCACAAATACTTTCTTACAAACTTATTACGGCATCTCCTCTTGGTAATTGCTCCATGCATCTAATTTTTCAAACACTTTGCAGCGTGCATGATCGCAGGTATACCATGCTAACATTTGTCTGGGATGTCAAACAAAACATAACTACTGCTTATTGTTTTCTTATTTATTCAAAACTATCACTATTCACGTAGTATCGGCTCACAGCACAATATCCAAGGGTCTTGCAGTATTCTGTCGAGTTGTAACAATTGCAACCAAACATAGGAACCCATAGATTATTAATTGGTCTCGCGCGCGCTCGACTGGCGCCGTCGGCGTACTAGACAAATGCGGCAACTAAAATTACGCGAATTCGGCGTACTTGCGGCTTACCCGCGTCAGTCACGCCGGAACCGATAAGTGAGTTGGACGTCGAGATAAATGTAAAATTTTAGTTTAAAAATAGAAGCAAAATGCTAGTTTGCGTATTCAAACTATGTGAGAATAATAGTAGGTACAAGAATAGAGGTACTCTTTCTCGTTTCGTCTTTGCACATTGTCTTACACGCACTACAATATAAAGTTGCCGCATTCTCGAAACTGATTTTTCTTCATAGCGCGGTATCTAGTCGAGCGCGCGCGAGACCAATTATTCATCTAAGATAAAAACCATTAAATTAGTTAGAAACCATTTGTATGCTTGTTTTTAAGCGTGGTTTATAAAGATAATCGAATCTAAATGCGTTCTTTAGTAGTAGTTCTTTAGTAGTTCTTTGTTCTTTAGTAAAATCGGTCAAGTGCGAGACTGACTCGCGCACGTAGGGTTATCTTTAAAAATCGCAAAATAATCACAACAAACGCGAGTCCCCTTAAATATATATCTTATTCTATTTTTTTTTGTATTTGTTGTAATAGCGGCGACAGAAATATATCAACTGTTTTAACTATAACGGTTCATGAGATACAGCCTGGTGACAGACGGACAGCGAAGTCTCAGTAATAGAATCCCGTTTTACCCTTTGGATCGGAATCTTAAAAATGAAGATCCAGGACTGGCTAGTATATTTTTTTAAAATTTATGTTAGGATAAAGAGCAAAACTAATATTTTTTAAACAGGAATTAGTATAAATTCAATAAAATCGCTTTGTATCTCGCTGTGTTCGGAATGGCTGGGAGCAATGTCTCGGTCTCGCCGGATATTGCGGCTTGGTCCGTGTCTACTGGGACCATGTATTTGGAATATTAAGTTTGCTGGGAGATTTTAAGGTCCATTCAAACTGACGCGAATTCCGCGCGACTCACTGGACGCCCACAGAAATAAGAATCGGTAGAAGTGCCGTAGCGTGTGCCAAAGTTAACTGGTCTGCTAATGCCACTTTTGTATATTTTAATTTCAGTGGGCGTCTCGCCAGTCGCGCGGGATTCGCGTCAGTTTGAATAGAGCTTAAAATCAATTCTTGTCCTTAGCCTTCTTTGGAAATTTCTTCACGTGTAGCACAGTGGTGTGACCGACGATGCTATTAGAGGGGCTCGATAGCCGAGTGTGACGCGCGTATCCGTAGCGAATGCGCTTGTTGCAGCCTGGCCACGGGGCAATCCGCCACGGCGAATTTCGCCGCACATGTACATACAAATGCATTTGTTTCAGTGCACTTGTCGTTACTACTCCTCATTTCGTCTCGCCAGTCACCAGTTTCCATAGTTTTTAGTGCATTTATATGTATTTCTGTTAGTCGCCGGTCGCATCGGCGAAATTCGCCATGGCGGATTGCATCGTGGCCAGGCTGTTAAGGAAAGGCGAGACGCGACCCGTAATGGATTGGTGCCGTTCGTTGGTCTTGATAGGTTGTTATCGATAGATGGCAATCGTTAGGCTGTGTCAGATACCTCTAGGCAGCCTGGAAAAATCTGACACTGTTGGCCTTAACACACCTAGGGTCATGTTCTTGTTGGTATGATATCCATGTAAAATGGTTACTGAGGTCAAACGGCTGTCGCTCCTCTGTAATAACCAGTGCCGCCAAATATAGGACCATGACTTACAGCGAACCCTAGGCTCAGAAGCGTAAGCTGAGGACGCAACTAGGAAAAACACGCTTGGATGAAGAAGAACCACAGCCGTGAGACACTACTTATGTAGCTTTATCTTCAGCACGTCTTATCAACATCATCATCTTAGCGTGTATTCCTAGTTGCGTCATCAGCTTACGCTTCGGGGCCCTAGGGTATGCTGTAAGTCATGGTCCTAGATTTGGCGGAACTGGTAATTACAACGGAGCAACTGCCGTCCGACCTCTGTTACCCTTTTTACGGGAAGCCAGACCAACAGGAACATGACCTGAGGTGTGTTAGTGGCCAACACTGTCAGGGACCAACGGCTTAACGTGCCTTCAGAAGCACGTTAAGCTGCTGTAGTTTTAATGAACATTTTATTGCACCGCTTACAAACATGATAAATACACAATTGTTTCTTTAGTTATTAGAGTGGACACGTGAATGAAACAAGCCGGTTGGTACAAGACTGATTTATTCAATAGCCATCCTTAACTACCTACATCATGCACTGCGACGGTATACTTATTAAAAATATAAAATATAATATTACTACAACCCCCTTCTTTGATGACCAAATGCAATGGTTAGGCCTACTTTTAAGATTTAAAATTTTACTCAGATGAATTGAAATTAACAATCAAATTGTAATCTATTCAATACTTAAAAGTATATAAAATTAAGTTAGCAAAGTGATCATTTATTTGAATGTTGTATTTACCATTCATTTCCTCCTTAAACAAAAATAGAAATGCCAACTATTCATTTTCACATCAATAAATTATTAAGAAAAATTATGTACATTTACACACATTTAATTAAGTTACTACATTATTATTTAATTCTATCTTACATAGCAAAATCATCAAATTCAATTAGTATTTATTGTGGAATATTTTACAAATACCTTTTAAGTAAATGAATTTTATTTTGCTGAAGAAAACAAAAACATTACCGGGTTAAATTATTCATAAAAATATACAAAACATTGAAATTATATTATTTTGCTTAACAACACAAAAATGATCCCACTTATACATCTATCAATATTGAAGAATAGAAGCTTCTATTAATTTTAATACTTAATACATTTAAATTATTATTTTATTACATTATCATTTCACACTATCAATTATAAATATTTATTAAATAAAAATTGAAAATTAATAACATTATTATCAATCATTGATATAGAATCTATAGACAATACAAATTAATACACAAAAATTAACAATCAAATTTTATTTATGAAACACGGAGTATTTTGCATTATTATAACATCATGTAAGTACAATTGAAAAAACATAAGAGTATTACACCTCTTAAAAATATTTCTCAGCAGCCATTTTACATTGATTGAATTAACAAAATAAATACAAATTACTGCTACAGACCAAACAAATGAATGTAGAATAGTAATCTTTAACTTTTCAGGAAATCTATTATTGAATAGTTATGTAATTGATCATTTATTTTAATAGTAAATAAGTATATTTTTATTTAATTACCATGCTTTACATTAAATAAATTCGATCTTTTGAAAGATACTGTTACGTGTTTACATGGGTCATTAGTGCCGTGTCCTCACGACTCCCGGATGAACCCAGCGATCAGGTGGCCTCACTGTCCTGCCGAAACGAGTTTGATAAAAGTTATTATTAGAATTAGGTATTGGTACAGGTGGTGGAGTGCTGGAGCTAACGAGAATGCCTTCGTGGGGAGAGGGAGACAGCCGACTGGTTTCTGTATTTGTATCTTCTAATATGTCATAGTCAACAAATGAATCATCGCACCTTCGCTCTGAATCAATAATTATATGTTTTCGGTTTCGTCTTAAAATATTACCTGTTTTCACGACGCGTAACAAATATGACCTATCGCCTATTATTTATTTTTAAGAGGTGTAATACTCTTATGAAAAATTTCGGATGCCGACGAGATACCGTACGGCATGCGTAAAAATTTATATCTACCAAATACTGTATTGAACGTACATAGGTCCGTGCTACTATTTTCTAATTTAACATGCCAAAAACCTTGCTTAGCATCTAATGTGCTGAAGTATTTAGCCCCAGACAAGTTTGAAGTTATTTCTTCAAGAGTAGGTAACTTAAAATGTTCTCGTTTTATAGCTTTGTTTAAGTCCCGAGGATCTAAGCAAATACGCAAGTCGCCGTTGGGTTTTTTTACAACTGTCATACTGTTAACCCAATCAGTTGGTCCCTGAACCTTTTTTATTATACCTTCATTCTCCATTTCTAGCAATTTATTTTTAACCTGATCTTTTAAAGCTACAGGCAACTTCCTAGGGGCATGTACCACGGGCTGGACGTTACTTTTTAGCTGTATTTTGTAACTTCCTGGCAAACAACCTATACCTACGAATAAATCTGGAAATTCATCAAGAATTGATTTACTACTGCTACTTGTTTGTTTAACATTTAATATTCTTTTAATCAATTTCATTTCTTGACATGATTGTTTACCCAAAATCGGAGGGGAACAAGTATCTACTATTATAAACTTCAAAATATACACTTTTGATTTATATGTTGTTTTAAGATAACACTTGCCCATCACATTTATTGAACTACCCGAATAACCCTGTAACTTTACTGATGTTTTAGTTACACTTTTCTTAGATAAATTAATTTTTTCTAAATAAGATTTAGGCAAAATGTTCACGTCTGCTCCAGTATCCAGTTTAAAATTAATGACCTTGTTTTCTATTATCAAATCTACAAACCAATCATTATCTGAAATTAAATGTTTTTTAGTATTTACCTGATCGCTGGAGTCTCCGGTTATCTCAAAAATTCGACACATACGCGCGTAATGGTTCATTTTTTTACAGGCCACGCAGCGTTGACCGTAGGCTGGACATTCGAATTTCCGGTGTTTGGTTCCGCATCTCGTACAGGAAGTCGGATTTGAAATACTTTGAGACGGTTTTTTAACATCCTCTGGCACTTTTGTTTGTGCAAAATTAGATGAAGTTTGATTATTGATATTCCTACGCGATCCATTTCGCCATTTTGTTCCGTTACCACGTTGCGAATAATTTTTTGAAATACCCCGTACATAATGTAGATGATTATTATCTGATACTGATGCAACCGCATGAATTTCCTGTTCATGTTCTGTTTTTATACTGTTTGCTTGTACGCGAGACATTTCCGCCAATCTGCAAATATCAAGAGCCTTCGACAGTGTTAATTCTGGTTCCCTTAATAATCGCTCTCGTAACGTTCCATCTCTAATGCCACAAATCATTTTGTCACGTACCAACTCACTGGACAATTCTTTAAACTCACAATTAACGGCTATCTTTTTCAATTCAAAAACGTATTGTTCAGTTGACTCCATTTCCTTCTGTTCACGAGTAAAAAATCTATGCCTCTCAATTGTCAGATTTTTTCTTGGCAGAATGAATTTGTCGAATTCCTTGATTAAATCCTCTATAGTTTTAAATTCCCCTTTAAACTGTGAGTGGACCTCCCGACATTTTTCTCCGATAACATGCAGCAAAATATTCAGTTGTACCTTGTTGTCCTTTTTGTGTAGCTCGCACGCCTCATAATATATTAGAAAAGAGTTTTTCCATTTTTCCCACTCTTTACTCAAATTTCCGGATGTAACATTTACCAAATCATTATCAAAGACAAATGGCTGTAAAATGGCTTCCATCTTAAAAATTTAACTGGGATTTCACTTTATTCAGTTTGGTATTTTAAATTATTTATTTTTCTTTTATTTTTTTATTTTATTAATTATTATTATTTTTATCAGTTTATTTCGACTGCGCCATGTTTCTTTAGTTATTAGAGTGGACACGTGAATGAAACAAGCCGGTTGGTACAAGACTGATTTATTCAATAGCCATCCTTAACTACCTACATCATGCACTGCGACGGTATACTTATTAAAAATATAAAATATAATATTACTACAACAATTAAATCGTATTACAACAGAAAGGCAAACTAATCGCTAAATACCATTTGATATGAAGATCACATTCAACTTAAAAACGTCAAAATGAGAAAGAAGAGAAGGTTACGCAGTTTCCGAGCTAACCCAAAACAAAACCTTTGCGATTTTACTGACTCCTGACCAAATAGCTAGTTAAGAATTCGACCGGAAATACGCTACATCGAAGGAAAATACTGATGTAGCTTATTTGAAATCTATTGGCAATAAACTTGGAAAAAGATACGTTACAGTTACATTTAAAATTAGTAGCAGCAAACGGGTAAAGTTACCCAGGGTTATTTGTAGCTAACAAATAAGCTTTTTATTTTAGTTGGTTTACTGAGGTTTATTTCCTCACTAGCTTTTTCCCGCAGCTCCGCCTACGTCAAAAAGTAGCCTTTGTTTGACCCCGGGTCTTCAACTATATTCATACCAAATTTCATCATTCATTTCAGCTGCTTGGCCGTGAAAGCGTAAGAGACAGACAGAAAGACAGACAGATAGACTTTCGCATGAATCAACAGATGTCAATACTGCTTTTAATAGTTTTCATGACATAATAACCATACTTTTCAAAATCTGCTTTCCTATTAGAAGAATAAAATCAAAAAAAAGTAAATCACATAAACCTAGTTGGCTTACAATGGGATTGAGAAAGTCATGTAAACCAAAAGAGAATTGAGGTTTAAATACTACAAACAAAAAGATAAGCTTAGCAAAATTAAATATCGATTGTATTCTAAAACATTAAAACAATGCATAAACCATTCAAAAAGAATAAATAATATCTCTTATTTAAAAAATTCTAAAAATATTGGTAAAGCTACATGGAACTTAATTAAAAATTATCGCAATCCTAGCGAAAAAAAACAATTTATTAAGCAAATTATTAAAAATGACAAAAAAGTGACTTCTGACCCTGTTGAGATTTGTAATAACTTTAATAATTTCTTTATTAATATGACAAATAATAATACCAATTCTAATCCTTATGTGACATCAGACAGCTTTGACTTAGATATATCATGCAATAGTTTATTTTTGCGACCAACTACTGAAGTAGAAGTTTTTAATTTGATTATGTCTTTAAAAAACTCCAGTTCAGTTGGATACGATGAGTTTCCTACTAAACTTTTGAAGTATTGTGCTCCATTACTGTCTGCTATCCTGTCTTTTCTTATAAACCTCACTTTTGAAAAAGGCCAGTTTCCAGACGTACTTAAAATTGCTGTGATAAAACCTGTCCATAAAAAAGGAGAAAAAGATAAAATGGATAATTTTAGACCAATAGCACTAACAAGTATTTTTGATAAAGTAGTTGAAAAAGCAATGCATGTGAGATTAATTGAATTCTTAGAAAAATTTAAAATTCTAAAACAAGAACAAAATGGCTTCAGAAAAGGCAAATCGACGACACTAGCAGCATTTAATCTTATTAAAACAGTAACTGAAAATGTAGACAAAAATGTAGACACTGTAGTTTTATTTTTTGACATGACCGAAGCGTTCGATTTTGTATCACATGAACGTCTATTAAGCAAATGTGAGAAGTGTGGTATCAGAGGACAAGCTTATAATTGGCTCAAAAGCTATCTGGATAACAGACCTCAATATGTTGAAATTACCAACACTAATAAATTAAATGAAGAAACATCATTTAAGTCGAATCATCTTATAAATAGGGTTGGAGTACCGCAAGGTACAATTTTAGGGCCTCTTCTGTTCATTGTTTATATCAATGACTTAACAAATGTAATAAAACATCAATGTAACTTATTCGCCGATGATGTTTCAGTAGTAATAGCAGAAAAAGATGACACTAACTTTAATGAAGACATTAACTCTACTGTACTACAGATTATACAATGGCTTGAAACAAATAATTTGCAGGTAAATATTAATAAAACAAGGTACCTTCGCTTTTTTAATAGAAAAAAGAAGACAAATATATTGGACATAGCAACAAATAATGGACCTATTATGGAAGCAAACGAGATGCTCTTTTTAGGTATCTTAATTGATAACCAGTGTAGCTGGAAACTGCACATTAATAAAGTATGTGCTAAAATAAATAGATTTGTGTTTGCCCTCTTTAAACTAGCGAGGCAAGTAAACTTAAAGACTGCGTTAACAGCCTACCACTTTTTGTGGGGAAACTCAGTTGACATTAACCGTGTCTTTATATCGCAGAAGCAGTGCATTCGAGCTATGTTTGGTGTAACACCACTAACTTCTTGCCAACCACTGTTCCGCAAATTGAATGTACTAACGCTCCCATCAATGTACATCTATGAATGTTGTGTATTTGTAAAGACCTATCCTGACTTATTTGACCAGAGAGATAATTATATTGGCAGACCATCTAGACGCAAAAATAGACTAGTTGTACCAAGTAAAAGCACTGCATATTTTAATAGGAATTGCTATAATAGTTGTGTAACATTTTACAATAGACTGCCAGATACTTTAAAGGAGCTCGAGTTAAATTCTTTTAAGTCGCAACTATATGAAAAACTTGTAAAAAAATGCTACTATTCTGTTAAAGAGTTTTTTAACAGTAAACTTACTTAAATTATTTTTGTGACATTGATAATAATAAATACTGACATTTCATTTTATTCTGTAAATTTCTTAACGTGTTTGTATCTTATTTGACTATTAATGTGTGCTAATAATTTAAATGACTTGCGAAATAAATTTGCATGCTGTTCAAAATGGCTAAATAGGATTGCTACTTAAATTTATGTACCACCTATTGCATTGTAAACTTACCCTATTTTATGCAAATAAATGATTTGATTTGATTTACAATATTAAATAGTATGGATGGATAGTAAATGAAATAAAGATATATTTTCATTTGCTGCAATTGAAGTATTTGGATGTAAATGTTATTAGGACCTCCTGTTTGACATCAGACAACCCTCACTGCGGTAACCGCTTCCCATCAAGTGTGCCATACGCCTACTAAGGGCCGATTTCACCAACAACGTCCCTATCCAAGTGTAACTAATCTAAGCATAAGAAATGGATGGCAGACATTTTTATTCTAGAGACACGAGTCCTTTTACCGGAATTATACGTGGGTTAAAATAATATTCTCGTTTTAACTGTGCGGTGAAATGTAAACTTCATTAAACGAGAGTAAATTGTGTCATTATCCTTGGAATAAAACTTACCCGACTTTGGTGAAATCAGCCTTAAACTTAAATAGTATTAAAAAAACTTCTTTTTTCTCCTACCCTACATATTCATAAAAAGAAGTAGCAAAATAAAAATAATATAAAACAATAAAGCAAAACGTACAGATTATACACTAACGTGAAATAATGTTGCCATAATAGACACAAACGAAGATTTATGGGGAAACTCTTGGCCCCCATAAAGATCTCTGGCAGTACGAGTATTATAAATAGTCCCGAATCGGGTTATTTTCGAGACTCACATTTTCACTGTGATACCTTTTCGTGACGTCATTTTTTAAATCCCAAACGTAAAAAGAGCGATGTTTTTATATTTGAATAATAAATACAAACAATATATCTTTGATACAACCTGAAAATCGGAAAACCTGGTTAAAATAATTAACCAGCCCATACATTAGGTATTTGGATTTCGGTTCCGCTAATCCGGTTTTAAACCGGTCGGCCTTAACACTCGTAGTGCCGGAGACGCACATTGTGCGTCGTAAACAATTGAAAATGCATTGTCATAATTTTATTAACTAAAAAAAAACTACCTACATCAAATTTTTTATTTTGGTTAAAGATCGAATTTTTTAGGCATTAAAAATATCGAGCATAAAAAAATTATTATTTAATTGATTATGTTATTACTAATCTCTAAAGACAAAGAAGCTCTGCCACGAAGATGAGTTTTTTTTTAATAATAAGTTTTTAATATCCATACATTGGATCTTGGTGCAATATGTTATGATAAAACCATTACGTACTTAAATTTTCGTTTACAAATTAAAATATATTTATCTAAATGATAAATAGATATAACATTGTACGAACGCATATAGTGCGAAAATTCTCTGTTAATAAGCTGCTTTTAACGAGCTAAAAGTTTACGTTTTACAAAATTTATATTGCATTTCAATAACTGCTTAAATTATATATTTGTTCTATAAATTTATGCGTAATGATTTACCAAATTAAAATTGCAAATAAAAAGGTTTACTTAATTGAAGAAAAGCTTAAAACTTGTAGCCAGGTTCGTAAAACATGTACATAAAAGAGAATTAAAGGAGTAATCTGAACTTTGTCGAATGGAACTTTTAATTCCAGTTTTAAGACTGGTCAAAAACAAAACAAAAACACAAAACTATTTGCCAGACTTTTGGCGGGAAGCTCTGAAGAGCAGTATCGACGCTGTATTTTATTTTCCAAAATTTGTGTTTTTTTGAGTGTTTGTCCTTAATAATGGTGGATTATTATACTCGCAAAGTGTTTAAGAACAAGCGTGAGTGTTGGGAAGTGATACAGTGTTCGATTTATGTGATTTCCTTGCTTGTTGCGAAAAGCTCCTGGAATTCGCCAAGTGCAGTTTTTCTACCACTTCACTTAGCCTGACTCTTCTGACTCGATTTGACTTCACTTAACTACTGACGTGACTTTAGACGTACTTGACTAAACAACTTAATTAAAAAAATTTACTTGTTACTGGCTAAATACGAAAGTAAGAGCCACATTGAAAAAAAAAAATATTTGCCAATATACCGCAACTTGAGTTAAGTGGGGTTAAGTTCCAATAGAAAAACAAAAGAATCGTTCAAATTTTAAATAAGTAATTTATTTTAAAATGAGCTGATTTATTAGTTGGTTTTTCTTAAAGTTAATATGAAAGGGTAACAATATCCTCGTGAGAATAGCCAGCCTGATTTAACGGGTTCGATTTATGTTTCGAGGGCACGCGAGGTACACTACCTGTTTCGTTTGCTGTAAAGAATAAACTGATAGCGGCAATGTTTAATTTAATTTATTAAGGTGCTGTACTTAGATTAATAATTATTAATCTATGGTGCTGTAGTTACTATCAGATTCACCGCCAAATCTAGGACTATGGCTTAGGCGTACCCTTGGCTCCGAAGCGTAAACTGACGACGTAACTAGGAAAACACGCATGAGTGAAGAGTGAGTATCAGATTGTTGCATTGACAGTTGTATCCGCACCTTTTTTATTATACCTATTATTTACGAGTTTTATGATCAACCTTTAACCATAATAGGATCAACCTTCGTTGATAAAGCTATAGTTTCCATTGCCTCGTTTTCAGGGTAAGTTTCAATTTAGACGTTCTTGTCATCCACGTTTAATGATATTTTTTTACACTGTGACTATCAGCTACAACCTTAAGCTTCCGTGTGTGAAATGGGTTACGGAGGCCAACCGTCAGTTGTTGATAACCACAGTATCGCGATTTTCGATTATAGCGTCATCTCGACCTGAAGTGCTATTTTTGAAAAGTGTGAATCAAGCAAAATCCGTCACTTGAATGGGTTTTGTTATATCGAATGGTTGGTGATGGTGAATCGAACATTTTCATTCAACATACATTCCTAAAATAGGCCTCCTGGCTCTTTTTTAATAAAAGGCAATAATAAAGGATTTTTGTATTTCAGAAATGAAAACGAAGTGATTCGCAAAAAGAGAGAGATTAATTATGTCAATGAAAATGACAAAAATTCACAATTTATGTAATAAAAATCACTAATCGCTATTACTCGTATCTTGCGACATCATTACAAACTTAATTGAATTTAGCGATATACGCTCGGCTACGGATTTGGGAAATGTTTCAAAACAAAAGGGTGTGTGATAAATTGCTGAATTTTGATAGCGGCGAGTTCACAAGTCGGAGTGGATAAGAAAACTTTTTTAATAATATTATTTGTTTTGAATTACTTATGAATGTGGTTTTATCCATAGATTACACTGACTTCTCGTGGATGTCATAAGTAAATAAAAACTCATTATTGTACCATAGAAAATTACAAACAAAGATGGTAACATAAAGAGCAAATGAGAGATAACCAGAGGGTTTTTTTAATACTTATTTTGTAGACAAGATGGTCTTTATCAATAATTTGCATTCCTAACGTCAGAAGCCTCTATAAAATAAAAGTCAAATCTTTTAGAATAACATCAGACATACTCATAATCATGTGATGTACTGTATGACGGAAAAATGTCATTGCGTTTTGGCGGACAATGGTCACCGACGGAATAATTGTGGTCTGGATTCTTACTAAACTTCTTAATACTTCAAGTGGCAGGGTCTGCCACTACAAATTGGCTTAAAACAACAATAATGATTCTTTAAAATGTGCACATCATTACTTTCCAAAAAAATGTAAAAAATATCTATGAGAACGATTTGGGAAATTAAAGACTTCCACAATCAGAAATGTCCAGTTTGCCCTTCTCAAACTAACAAACAATATCGTCTTACGATAACCTATAAGGTTAACTTCCGGCAATAATGTTAACGACTAGTTAACGGGCGGTTAACCGCTACTTGCTGCCACCGTTTACGATGTCACAACCCTATCGCGGCGTAACCTCGAACGCGGCAGTAAAGTGTTTTGATGTGATGTTAAAATTTATAGCCAAGTCTACTCGTGTTACTAGTAGGGAATATTTAAGTAGCTCTAGTTTTGTGCCGATAGGCGATGGGGCAGAAATGTTCTCGAATGGCGACCACGAACCGGCGCAGCGTCGGACATCCACCGACCAGATGTTCAGATGACCTGAAAAAGGTCGCAAGCAAACGATGGACGCAGGCCGCTTACAATAACCGGTCATTTTGGAAATCATTAGGAGAGACGAACTGCGGCTGAAATCAAGTAGCTCTAGTTTAGCAGTACGTTTGAATTTCGGTACGTTTTTGCGGTTCAGTTTGTGCCGTGAGCCCATGAACATGGGAGCCTTCCAAAAGGGCGTGAAAAAATTCCTTCAGCGTTGGCAACGCGCTCGTTATATCCCTGGTGTTGCAAGCGTTTATAGGCTACGGTACCCACTTAAGCCGTACGCCTACTTAGTTGCATAAAAAAGGGGAGAGACATCATAGAGATAGAGGTAACATTGAAGAACTTGTAGGGAGATAAAGTAGGAGCGACTGCCCCATCAAGTCCCTATAACACAGCACAGCGTACAGAATATTACATTCCTCCTGAAAAATAACAACGTCCTCCAGACAAGACTGCAAACATTTCAACGGAATAAAATTTTATAAGCAACTCCTGTGAGTAATGGTGCTCGAGGTGCCGAGTGTCTACCAAGTGTCAACTCGCATTAGTTTTGAGACGACTCGGGAGTGGGTCTGTCTTCACATGCGTGTGACACACAGTTGTGTTATTTATACTTAAAAAAGATGTTCCAATTTCAAATTTTCAGTGTGTTCGAGTGTCTAGTCTACTACACTTAAAGTGTCAACTCGCATTAGTTTTGAGACGAATCGAAAGTGGGTCTGACTTCACATGCGTGTGACACACAGTTGTGTTATTTATACTTTAAAAAAGTTCCAATTTTAAATTTCAGTTTATTTGACGTGCTGCGAATGTTTATACTAAATGTCAACTGTCACTCATAATAATTTTGAGACGACTCTAGAGTGGGTCTGTCTTCAGATGCTAGTGAGTGATGTCACATATAAAGACAGACTCGGACGAAAAAAAAACGTTAAGTTTTTAATGTTCCATGTCCCAGTTTGAGTGTCAACAAGGTACCAAGTGTCAACTCGCATTAGTTTTAAGACAACTCGATAAACTGTCTGTCTTTTGCGAGTGAGTTAAAGTTTTATAAATTGGACTTTCTTTCAAAGTAAACCGTTTAGTTTTTAAATTTTAAGTGTGTTGATCATTCAAACAATTTGCATTTTAAATAAATATTCCTTTACGTGCGTGTGTAACAATTCATACTCGTGTGACTGTGTGACTAATGACTCAGAAAACTGAATTCCCGGGTTGTCGGCCGACTTTACCCCACTTTTTCTATTAGGATAACTTCGATAAGTTCTGCGGCCGGCGAAGGCTTTGTGTTAAAGTTAAATTCGTTTTTCAGCCACGTGGGAAATCCAACTTGATTTTGTTAAATATTTAGTTATTGCGGTGTGTTTCTGGCCAGTGATATTGTGGAATAGTTTTTGTTTGTAGTGGTCTTTAGTAGATTTTCTTGTTGTTTTTATTTCTTTCACCGTAATAAGCTTTAAATAGAAAGTAATAGACTGGCGGGTAAGACCCGGTCCCCAGTCATTCCTTCATATCGAGTGAGCTATATGGACAATACAATGGTGTCAGAGTTTTTCGGAACCGTCTTTTGGCCTCTGACTTGGTTCCTTTAACTACCACCAAATGGCAGCCGGGACCAACGGCTTAACGTGCCTTCCAAAGCACGGAATCAACATTTTTATCCGACAATCAGGTGATTAACGCCTGCAATGTCCTAAGTACACTGGAAACCAAGGCAGTCATCATTTCCCCAGTAAAAAAGTTGTCAGGCAGCGACTGAGGAAAACTCCGCCACCGACAAGGTATTGTTAGCGACTTCATTTAGGTCCCTAGAGTGCTATTTTTAAAAAGTGTGTCATTTGTCGAATAAAAATTATTCGATATCGAACAAAAATCATTCGAGTCGCCGATTTTGCGTGAATCACGCTTTTAAAAATAGGATTGCTGAGCGTGCAGGCTGGACACCCAGAGTACAACAGGAGATGTGCCATGGTTTGAGGAGAAACACCACACAGGCAGGCATCCATCGAGCTGTAGCCCTACATATACAAGTTTTCCCTCCTTCAGTTCCGCCCAGCTCTGACCCCTGAGTGTACAAGGCTGATTGACAATGTAATCTACACGAAATGATGATAATTAATTTATTAAAAACCATAATGATTTCTTATATTTTCGCGATTGTTATTCATTAAATTAAACTATTTTAATACGGTTTTTATCGCGTTTATTACTTATTTATTTACACCTGACGTTTCAAACACTTTACAGCGTTCATGGTCGCAGGCAGACTAAGTTAACATTTGTCTTTGATGTCATAAGATTACAAACTACCGCCTGAAATTTTTATTGGGAACTATTCCGATTCACGCAGTATTGGCTCACAGTATCTAAGGGTCTTGCAGTCTGCTTCCGAGTTTGCGATTTTATTAAGTTAATGACTGGGTCCCAAGCTGGTGGTACCTGCCATCCATCCTCTCTATTGAAATTAGGATGTTTTTTAATTTCAATAGCTTCACGTAACATCCTTGGAATGAATCTGTTTTCTTTTGCAAGGACTTGAGGATTATCAAAACGCATATAGTGGTTGGGTTTGTCTAGAGCGTGTTCACAGACTGCAGACTTGGTTGAGCGTCTATTTTTCATGTCAGCAATATGTTCTTTTATACGGGTATTAATGCTTCTCTTTGTTTGCCCAATGTTTTATAAACCACAGTCACAGTCAATTTTATAAACTCCAGCATCTTGCAATGGGATATTGAATTTTACAGGTCTTAAAAATTGGTTTATTTTCTTATGCGGCTTGTAATAGGTCTTGATTGAAGCTCGCCTAAGTATGTTACCAATCTTGTCCGTGACTCCTATGTATGGTTTACCTTTATGTATGGTAAGATGGCAGGAAAACGATCAACTGTGTGCGGCTTGGGTCGACTTCTGTGACATGTGTGGGAGGCTGAGATTGTTGCTTCTTAAGACAGACTTGAGTCGGTGAAGCTCCTCCTTAAGATGGTGGGTGTCACAGATGCCGTGTGCTCTCTGTAACAAAGATTTGCCTACGGTAGCTAACTGACATGGATGATGGTGAGATTTACCGTTGAGATATTTGTCTGTGTGGGTGGGCTTTCTGTACACAGTGTGACTGATACTAATAATATATTAATAACTAGAAATCTTGACAATAGTATCAGTCACACTGTGTACAGAAAGCCCACCCACACAGACAAATATCTCAACGATAAATCTCACCATCATCTATGTCAGTTATAAATAGACGCAGTGAAAAATAGACGCTCAACCAAGTCTGCAGTCTGTGAACACGCTCTAGACAAACCCAACCACTATATGCGTTTTGATAATCCTCAAGTCCTTGCAAAAGAAAACAGATTCATTCCAAGGATGTTACGTGAAGCTATTGAAATTAAAAAACATCCTAATTTCAATAGAGAGGATGGATGGCAGGTACCACCAGCTTGGGACCCAGTCATTAACTTAATAAAATCGCAAACTCGGAAGCAGACTGCAAGACCCTTAATTAGATACTGTGAGCCAATACTGCGTGAATCGGAATAGTTCCCAATAAAAATTTCAGGCAGTAGTTTGTAATCTTATGACATCAAAGACAAATGTTAACTTAGTCTGCCTGCGACCATGAACGCTGTAAAGTGTTTGAAACGTCAGGTGTAAATAAATAAGTAATAAACGCGATAAAAACCGTATTAAAATAGTTTAATTTATTAAAAACCATTTTTAAACCTTGTAATCATCTCTCTTTTCTGCAAAACAAATTAAAATGTAAAGTTTGTCACTTGAAAGCTAAATTAAAATGTATCTTGTGTCATTTGCAAGTTCCAAAGACAACAATTTCAAGATAATATTTTAATGTAACGAAATACACAGCGGAAATGTTAGAATTTATGTCTTTTTAGGGTTCCGTACTCGAAGGAAGAAAACGAGAATATGGAAAACGAATGCTTGTAACTGTAACATATTACAGGGTAAGTCCATCTTGACATCGATCAGTCTTTCAGAATGGAAAATTCCTTCACAAACAAACGCACTAAATATTTTATGAACTGTATCCAGTTGAAGTACTTGGATTTTTTACTGATTAGTACTTTTTAAGTTATTCAACAACTGATGCGTTATATTTTACTAACTGAATAGGAATCGGAAGAAAATCTCACATAACATAAGGAAATCTAGTAGGTAAGTATTAGCATAAGTTAAATTTATTCTTATCACTCTCTCCACATTCCTACAAAATTATACTATTTATTTCTGAAGATTTCTTTCACACGCAAAATCATTTTATTTAATCTCACAATGTTAATTCCAACATTAGGAATATTCTTAAATACGGAACACTAATTACGCGAATCCGACTCGCGCTTGGCCAGTTTTATTCTGTTTTATGTACGCTATCTTGACTTGAGCGTGAATTTTGTTGGTTTTATTTTATTTCAGCCGTGCTCGTGGTACAAGCGGCGGTAAGCACAGTTATTCAGTGTCAAAGCGAGCGAAAATATTCAGTCAACGTCCCGTTCTCTCTAACTTAAAACTAGTTAACGTAGTATAACGTAAAAAATATAGGGCTGGAATATACTACGGATGACGGCGATAAAATTATCTCTTTTATTTGATTTTTGTGTGATTTTTGAATTGGGCTAGATTATAGAGGTGGATGGCTTCCAAAGCCGTGTCGAAATGTACGCCGCAGCTAAAAGGTAGACCAAGGAAGTGTAAGGCGTGGAGGAAAACTTAGAAAGATGGGCAAAATTTTAAAACTGGAAGAAAGAGGCGAGGGAGTGGGAATAGGTGGAAAAAGTCAAGTTATGAGCAAAAACCTTTTGTTTAAGTTATTTGTGTGACATCTAGAAGGTTTCTGTTCTTATAATATTTTTGAACGTATATAAGATTTACTCAGTTGCAACTTATGGTGTAGGTACTGTTAACAAGGGAGTCTGGCCTCCTTTTGTTGGGTTAATTGATTTGTTAATTGGGACTCCGGACTGCCTAGTTGGATTTCTTTCTTTTTGTAAAAAAAAATATGTGTCCAATTGAAACGACACCTTTGTGTTAACGGCAACATTGAAAACGTATATTATATACTTAAGTTCAGGAAAGTCTAATGTATTGGCACCCACTGTACAGTACAAAGAAATGGTGGTTATAAATTGCATTTTCCGCACACCCCTCGTATCCCATACAATTCTATTATTATGCTGAAAAGTGACCCATGTCACTACCACTTATCCTTCACTTGAATATGTATCGAAATCTGTTTCTATTCAAAACGCTTGGCCCTTCTCAATAATGCATTCGGGTAGACTTATGACACATGATTTAATAACAGAACAGAGGGGCGATTCTCGCGCCTATAGAGAAAATGTGTAATTCTAGATTTTTTGATAACAAACGCATGCACCTATAAGTTTTCCACCGTTTAGCAGTAATTTTCTGACATATTTCCAAATCAACTTAATGACTTCTCCTAGCGTGTATTCCTAGTTGCGTCGTCAGCTTGCGCTTCGGAGCCTAGGGTACCTACGCTGTAAATCATGGTCCTAGATTTGGCGGCAGTGGTTATTACAATGAAGCGACTGCCGTCTGACCTCCATAACCCTTTTTACAGGGAAACCAGTCCAACAGGAACATGACCCGAGGTGTGTTAGTGGCCAACATTGTCAGAATTTCTCAGGCTGCCTAAAGGCATCTGCCACAGCCTCACGTCTGCTTTCTATCGATAACAACCGGGACCAACGGCCTAATGTGTCTTTCGAAGCACGGAAAAGCTCGACTAAATGGCTTCTTAATAATAAGTTATAATTTATTTTTACACATTTATCGGTAAAATGAATCCGCTTCTTCTCCTTTACCTTGCCCCACTTTTTTGGGATCGGCACAGTATGATCGTTCCTTCCACTTCCTTCTATCTCTAGCCATTTCCTTCTTAACGCCCTTCCTACTCATGTTTTCTTTGATAGTGCAATCCAGCCATCTCTTTTTTGGTCTTTCCCTATTTCTTGCTCCCGCAACCTTCAAATTTAATATCATCTGGGTAATATGATTTTACTCTCTCCTCACAACATGACCGTACCATCGCAACCTAAAGCTTTTCCAACTTTTCATTCAGAGATGCAACTTTCATGCTTCCTCTTAAATAATTCCTTATTTTATCTAATCTAGTCACTTCACAATTCACCTCAACATTCTCATTTCAGTTACATTCAATCTCCTTTCATCCGTCGCTTTCGTTGCCCGACATCCTGATCCATATATCAGTAAAATGAGTACGGGAATATCATATTATTATTTTAGCAAGACATGTAATACCTAAATTTTATGAAAATAAATGATTTGATTGATTAAGTTCACCTCTAATCGAGTGAGAATCGGCCCCTAGAGAGAAAGGTTACCAGGTTTGACCAGCATCATAATTAATGCTGTGCTTTATATATTTTAACTAAATATTCTAGATTTCTTTCTTTTTAATGCAATCGTTTGTTTTGTGCTTACTGCAATGGCTCAGCTGCCCAAAGAGGATATGTCCTTCGACACTTTGTTTCAACAAAACAAATTAGTGTGGCAGAAACTTTATAACAATTAAAATCCATTGCTATTAACCAAATTCGGTTTGGGCACAATTGAAGGGATAGCGCTATCCAAGGAAACTGAAAACATATTCTTTATTAGACAATGTGAACACAGGGTAACATATTATATATAAGAGACAATACTCTGTTCCGTTCTTCACTCAAAGACTTATAAGAAATAACTTTCAGTATGGTATTACGGAAGAGCTGGACTTGAAAGATGATAAGTGTTTCCAAAAAAATACATTTTGAGTTTATTTTTGTTGAGCAAATTTTCGAGGGACTGAAGGACTTTCTCTTAGTGTTATATTATGAAATGTTGAAGGAATATTTGACGGATTTTTCTACTAGGCGATTTGATTATATTATGCCACTTAGGACGTAGAAAATTGTCATATACTTGTAATAAATCGCTTTATTAGCTTTGTGTCTTTGAAAACTTTGATTTCTTTAAAAAAAATTAAGGCAGATGTCAATCGGCCTCTGGAATGCTGTTGCTTTTGGAGACTGTAGTTAAAAGCAGTGAAATAAGACAAGTTGGTAACGCGCGAGTCACACCCCAAAAATGTTACGACTGTCCAATTCTTCAATCGTTATCATTATTTCAGCCGCAGTCATTCCACTGCTGGATAAATTTCTCCTCCGAAAATTTCCAATATGGCGACCAGTCATCCAGTGCATCCAGACTTCAGATCACCTGACTATCTGGTCATCTTTAATGTATGTGCATAATACAGGGCTATTTTGAAACTAATGACCAAATGTAAATGAATGAACACTTTATTGCAACATTTACAAACAAAAGAAACACATAGTCAAATCCAAAACAACTAAATGGGTTACAAAGGTTATCGCTTAATGTTTAGTAAGTGAAACTAGACACTTAAAAATAAGTGAAAACTGTCAAAATTTTTCGACCTCCCATGCATATGCATAATCCAGTCAGCTGATAGATTTGTAGACAGTAGTTTCAAAACAATCTTGTAATAATAATATGCTCGGTTTTCTGTCTAATAATTTATACAAGAAAAACATTACACAAAGAAGGTAAGGTAAATATGTAAGCTCAACACATTTTGTTTTCCACTCCAAGCTGAACACAAGCTTATTTTACAGAACATTTACTATGTAAACCCAATACGAGAATTACACTAACACAAATAAAAGCTGTTTATTCTAATTGAGTCGTATCCATAGTCAATGCCCATAAAACCGATGGCGCGAAGCCTCTTGCATAGAGTAGGGATTCGTGTAGAGACTAAGTAGCTTACACTTAGACACAGTGTGATAAAATTAATTTGTTTTTATTGATTTACAAGATTGTTTCATTATTGTGTTGTTCGTATAAAGCAATAAAAAATAAATCCTTAGTCGAGGTGAAATACCTTCATTCTTACATGTCTTATAACTTCTAAAGAGTACATGCAAATTGACAAAACGAACCAACGCCCCAGGAATCGAAATATTTCTCCATAAATGATGCGAAACGACCGTATATTAAATTAAAATTGAAAATTTATGTGGTTTGTATTAATAATATGCCGAGAGTGATGTGGATGACGGGAAAATTAAATTGGATCAGAAAGTGTATTCGAAAGATTTTGAAGTGTTGTGAAGGATCGGTAGGTACGAAGTGAAAAGTATGAATGTAAAGCGGGAATGTTGCATGCGCATTATTACAAATATAATGTTGCATCACATACAAAAGGAACCAATTGGTGTATATACCAACTTATTTACGTAAATGGAAAGAGATATTCCTTTGTGTGATACCCTTTTGTGTATATACTACTAGCAACTAATATTTTTACCATAAATAATCTAGTTATTGCCATTCTATAATTGATCCTGCAACGTAAGTATCATCTGCATACTTTAACTTTTGAAGTATAAATCCAGAAGTAATTTTAATACAAGGAAGTAACTGCGTCTCTGTAACATATCTACTCTGTGTGGAAGCCTCAGTTAGCAGTAGAATTCTAAAGGAGAGCTGAGCCTTGAAGAAAGCATTGACATGAATACTGAATCTCAGCTTACCTAGCGTTGGTTTCCAGTCGACTGAACACCGTGAATACGTATGTCGGTTTTCTATTCTTGGATTATATTATTGAATGTATAAATCCGTTTGTTACATGCTCTTTGTACTTAATCTTATTTTATGGTGGGAAATCTTAAGATACCGTTACGCAGAAAACGCATGTTGATTTACTAAGATTATAGAATTCAGAACCTAAAGGGAACTTGTTCTTGTATATGTACAACTTTTAAAACGGATCTATGATTAAACAGGGATCGGTATTAATAAACATTTATACTTACAATTAAGATAACAACATTAAAGAAAATAACACATCAACATGTGACAGATTGCGTAAAAACAAAAAAAAAAAAAACATTTTCATCTAACAAGTTTCTCTCACGTCGTTGACCTAGAAAAACTCGACACATATCTAAGTGTTGTTCAGTTGTAACTGATTGAAGGAAAGCCGGTATTAAAATGCAGGCGAAAAGCGACTATTTCCTTTTGTCAATCGACATTTTTCAGAACCACCACTTCTTCGGCAATGACGTTATTTTAACGGCCACCAGATGGCAACCAACGGCTTAACGTCTTCACGAGTAACTACAAAAAACTATTATAAAAGTTCTTCTAGTTCTTTTATCCTTGCCTTTGTCTATAATTTTACTTTCTCGCCATATTTGATGAGTTTTCAAATGAGCCTATTTCCAAACTCAATATGTCAATGAAACGATTCTCCTTCAGGTAGATTTCCTCAATTATATTCAAAAACCGAGACTGCATTTTTATTTATGAACCGCTTATCTCCCATTACTTAAATCGCTATTCTGATCAGCTTAACGTCCCCGCTTCAGAACATCGGCCTACCGCTAAGAGAAAACGATAAATATTAAAGCTTACGGATGGTTTATCTCAGCGGGAAGCGAGGGACATGGCAACCGTGAAAAACGGATAAATGTGAAATCCTCAAAATCCTTCCTTCTGAAAGTTGGAATGATACTCGCAATGCAGTATTATCCTGCGGGATGGTGATCGTAAAGATGATACGTAGTTTTTAAAATTAACGTTTACTGAAATAAGGACTTGCATTGAAATATCCCAAGTCATCATAGACGGCGACGTCAGTGGAATTGATGCAATAATAAAACCCGAAAGTGCTCTGTAAGTACAATACCATATAATATAAGTACAATACTAGATACTAGTCTTAAGTTTAGGTATGCGCGTGAGATTTTCTTGTACCTAGTAATTGATCAGTAATATTTTAAATATTTGGAATATATGGGTGATCCAAAGATCTAAATCTATGGGGTGACAGCACATGTATATGACTGAATTGGCCTTAGATAAAGATGAGTATCAAACCGCATCATTTAATCGTAAATAATGGTCAATAATTAAATCTAAATCCTACCTAATGTGTCCATTTTCAAACGTTTTCCAGAACATTTTTTACAAATAACCGACAATCATCAGGAAAATGTCCTGTCACGGATTAGCGCGTCGTTTAGCAAAGTAACGCGTATTTTTCACTGTTACCTAGCACGTCATTCAGTTCAGGAACGTAACGGGTATTTTTCACGGCTCAATGTAGCCAGTATTAGTCATTGTTGAACTTTTATTCTGCTTTCGTGCGTTATGGAGGTGACTTGCTGTTTGTTAGATAAAATTTTATCTTTGTCATGTTACTGCTAATATGACAAAGACGAGATTAATTTCACTCATAAAAGTTAAATTTAATGATTTCATTATATTTGCACGATTGTTACACATTAAATTAAACTATTTTAATACGGATTTTATCGCTTTTTTAATGTAATGTTTTTTCTTCATGAGATATCGGCCTGACAGACCCTTGAGAATGCAGTAATTGGTTGAAATCTTGTTATTACTTTAGTACTATTATCTATTCTGTGTATTGAGAAAGGAATGTCATTTGTTTTTGTCATTTCCGTAACGGTTTCGATGCTCTTTGACAGAGGTGAAAGGTAAGTTTTATCTATACCCTCAGAATAAGAAGGAATCTATAATTATTTACCGTTAGCTCCGGGAGTTATTAGTATTCACGAAAAAACAATTGTAGTTTATGAAACTGTTGCATAATAATGGTTCTTACAATATGAGTGTTAATTAAAAATAGAGCCGCAGGCGAGTTTTCTATAGCATTACACGAGTATCGTAAGATCTAATTATGTGCAGTTTCATACATATAAAAAAACTCTCCTACGGCTCGTTTTTTAATTATCACTCGTATTGTAAGAACCTTTATTATGCAACAGTTTCATAAACTACTATTTCAATACATTTGCCTATTTCAATACATTAAAGTGACTTTTATTTCATTGTAATTAGACCATTAATCGGGGTTGTAAACAACACGTTGTTTATATTATAATCGCACTTGTAAAGTAATTGTTTCCATAGCTACGGTAATTTTTTTAAAATGTACGCCAAGAGGATTTTAAGTCTCAAACCAATTCATCGTTTTTGCAAAAAATATAAACTTTTTTTACCTTTCAAATGATAAATCAACAGTAAATTTCGCTACAACATTAGTCGTATTTACCTACAAATATGAATTTGTGTAGAAAAATTAAGAATGGCTATAAAGACCTTCTATCCATGGCCATAAAACCCATTGCTAAAAAAATACTATCAGGGTCTGCTCTGTCTATATCAGTGGTACCATTTTTAAATCTATTTGTTTTTGTATTTAATTTACTATTAATAACAAATGTCGATTTAATTTAGGGAAGAATACCTAAATTTGACTCCGCCAGACTAATCCAAGAGAAAATCGAATGTTGACAACTGACTAAGTAGGCTGGCTATAGCTACTTAAGTCTTCAAAAGAAGAAATAAGGACGAAGCGTGGACGGAGCTTTAAAACAGAATCAAGAACTACTTATATATGTATTTGTAGATACTTAGCAATGCATTAACAAACACACAAGCCCAATTTTACTCTATTGTGAAAAGTGTTCAAAGTGTACCAACAAATGTTAATGTGAAGAAATGTTTTAATATCGCTTGAGAACTTTTATTTATTTTGTAATAATAAAACGTTAATATAATATAAGTGTGTCTTTCCCCGCAAATGTGTTGAAAATCGTCGTATGACAACTCGTAAGCGAAATTGGTCATATACTCGGCGTCTATATCGTAAATAATGACCAACTTCGCACCCTTGTATCATTATCTACTATTATACTACACTTGGTCGGAAAGTACACTCATACTTACTCAAGGACAGGGTAGAAAGTACGTCATTCTTCCCGCCAAAAAATGCGAAAAGTTCTATGGAAATCCATTATTGACCTGTTTTACCGGCCAGTAATGTTGTATGAAATGTCAGTGTCAATGTATGTTTTTTTTTCCTTTTTTTTTCATTTTGGCTCTTACTTTCGTATTTAGCCAGTAAGTAAAATTTTTTTTTAAAAGTTGTATAATTAAACAAGTATAAAGTCAAGTCAGTAGTTAAGTCAAGTCATAATCAAGTCGAGTCAGAAGAGTCAGGCTAAGTGAAGTGGTAGAAAAACTGCACTTAGCGATTTCCAGGAGCTTTTGACAACAAGCGAGGAAATCACATAAATCAAACACTGTATCACTTCCCAACATTCACGCTTGTTCTTGAACACATTGCGAATAATAATCTACCATTATTATGCACAAACACTCAAAAAAACACAAATTTTGGAAAATAAAATACAGCGCCGATACTGCTCTTTACAGCTTCCCGCCAAAAGTCGTCAATGTATGTTATTGTGAACACAAATTTTGGAAAATAAAATACAGCGCCGATACTGCTCTTTACAGCTTCCCGCCAAAAGTCGTCAATGTATGTAATGGCTCGATTCCTTCGCATTTTTACTTTTTAATTTCAGATTAGCGTCATAGATAATCTCTGTTCAAAGTTTAATTTGCTTATCAATTATTGATTTCCTTTACCTACATTTTTATGTTAAATTAAAGTACCTAATATTATTAAGTATCTACCTAATTCCACGTTTTTCTAATCTGAGAAATGAACATTCTTATTTATTATTTATCGACTAAAGCATTAATTGACATACACTTTCTTTTTACATTAATATTAGTGATCAATTCCACTAACAAAATTTTATAAATATGAATTCCACATAAACATGTCTTATTTTCATCGCATGTGTAGATAGTATAAAGCACTATGTATTACTCGGTAGAAACTTGGTCACTTCCTTTCCCCGGTGAACAATGTAACTACTATTTTTAATTTCATTTCGATGTCATGTGTAGAATGACTGACATTTAAGTTTAGTTTTAATTTTTTTTATATTTACATTTTATTATGTGATTAGATATAATACTTTTAGGTTGTAAGAAAACTTTTTCTAAAAATATATCCTGTTTTGAAGATGCTGAAAATATGATATCGTTTTTAATGACGTCTACCGGGAAAGTTTCTATTTAGGTAAACCAGGAGTAGAAGATTATTCCCCGCCCAACCTGGGTAATTAGCTACGGTGTCGGAATTCTGAGATGTTTTTCTTAGATACTTTAATAACATGATATATATATTAATTAACCTACTAGCTGTTTCCCGCAGCTCCGCCTGTGTCAAAAAGTAGCCTATGTTTGACCCCGGGTCTTCAACTATATTCATATCAAATTTCATCAAAATCCGTTCAGCGGTTTGGCCGTGAAAGCGTAACAGACAGACAGACAGATTTTCGCATTTATAATATTAGTATGGATACATTTATATACAGCTTAGTTTTAGTTTTATTACCCGACTGTGACATAAATAAGGTTATATTTTTTGAGAGTATGTACCTTTCGGCCTCTAACGTCAACCAAATGGCAGTCGGGACCAACGGCTTCCCAAGCACGGAATAAAAATTCTTCATCGTCTAAGTGTGTTTTTCCTAGTTGCGTTCTTAGGGTATCGATAACAACCGGAATCAACGGCTTAACCTGCATTCTGAAGCATGGAGGAGCCCGAGATAGAAAATGCCACTAAATGGCTACCAATCCAATAAGGGTCGCGTCTAGCCGTTACCTGCTTTTTTCATCTATTACCTATTATCCATCTAGTTCCTAACAACTCTGACACCAGGGTGCACATGGTCGATTGACAATGTAACCTACACGAAATGATAATGATGACCGTTTAATGCACTAAAGTTTGAGTAGTGTGGTGACTAGCACATTTATACGAGACTATAAAACAGACTAAGGACTTCTGATAGCCGGTAATATCAAAGTTTAGCTTCCATAGATTATCAAAGTTCAAAATGGCAATACCGTGTCTTGGTCGCCACTCGCTTGTGAGATTATCGGCTTGGTGTAGGACTCTCAGTATGAAGAAGTGAGGGCGATTGGAGTTGCCGGCAATAATACTAATCTACTGGTAGATAGCACTAAGCTTGATAGATGACATACGGAGAACCAAGTGAAACTATAATTTTTTAGGTTACATTTTTAAGTACAGAACCCTGAAAACCAAGTATCAAAGCTGAGGATGAAACTTTAAGGAAATATTCTTACAAAAAGACAGTAAGAAAGAAGCCAAAATTTAGCGTAATATTTTATTATTATTATTTATTTATTTATTGATATTAGGAAGATTTACAGCTCCAAAAATCTATATATATATAAATCAATTGCTCTTCGTTAGTTCCGCTAAAACTCGAGAACGCCTGGACCGAATTGGCTATTTTTGGTTTTGAATTATTTGTGGAAGTCCAAGGAAGGTTTAAAAGGTAAGTTTTCCGTGGCAGTACGAAGTTTGCCGGGTCAGCTAGTAGTATGATAAATGTTAGCCTAATTGCCAATAACAAATGTCCACAATTATAAATACATGTTCTTTTGTTTTGCTACTTATCATCATCATTTTACGTACTAGCTAAATCGACACTTTACAATACATTTTGGTTTGAAAAAAAAGAATAAGCTAATGCTCGCCTCAAGCTGGGGATAATCACACTAGTCCTTCTCAGATATCCTTCCCCGAGAAAGAAAGCCACGGAAACCCGAAACCTATAAACAACTCGCTAATTTCGCGTAGTTACGTTAAAAAATAATTAATCCCGCGCACGTTGACACAGCACTAATGAAAATAATAAAATTTCTTTGTGACAAAAGCCTTCTGTATATTTAATAACCGCAGTTTCGTTTTTGTATGCGTGAAACAAAGAGTTAATTTTCTTCCATATATGTTCGTCTTACATAATTTATGAATAGGGCGACCATGATTTTATGACGCGGACGGGACGTAATTCTGTTTTTATGATGCCTCTCATGCGTTGGCTCACTGCCAATCGCTAAATTAGAATTAGGTAGGATAAGAGTTTGAGTTATGTGTGTGTCCCGGTTTCGTACTAAACTAGGTTTTCCTAGTAAATCGATGATCCAATATCCTGGGTATACTGCATATTAAAACCAAACAGCAATATTTTAAGATTTGGGTGGAGTATGTAAGATATTTTTGTAACGTTTCAATGGGAGGTTGGAAGCTCCTTCTTTTCTCGTCATATACCACTTTTGTGGCTATTATAAGATTTTGTTTTGTGCAACTCACATGACAAGCAGGGCACGGTAGGATACTAATGCTGCTTTGATATAATGAATGGGTACTATAAACCAGCTTGTCCCTGTTCTCTTTGTTTTGCAAACTACAAGTATATTTAAGAATCATATAAAAAAATATTTATTTATTTATTATAAGGAAGACCAACAGCTTATATCTATACAATAGGTAAAAAACTTAAGCAATTTAGAAGCCAATTATAGGTCCTCACAGATGGAAATAGAATAGTACAACTAACAAACCAAATACACACACTGCATTTTGAAAAAAAAAATATTTTTTATTTTTTTATATATAATAGAGTAAATGCACAAAAGGTAGCCTTATCATTAGCATCTCTTCCAGGCTATCTTATGGTAATTGGAGATATGAAAATAGAGAACTTTCTTATTATGGGGTCGGGACAGTATGCCATTTACATTGAATCACCATCATTTTCTTCCTTTGATTCCGAAATACCAAATCATAATACACTGTTGCATAAAACTTTATTAGGATTGGGCGGGTGATGTTGGTTGCATGAACCTAAAATGGTGGTGGTTAGCTGAAAACAGAGCAGACACAGAAATCGGTGGAGCGATGACCTGGAGGATTTCCAAAGACGGTGGTTGGAGTTGGCTTTGGGCAGAGACACATTGAGGGAGATGGGGAAGATTTTGGCCAAGAGCAGTGGGACGTAAATGGTTATTATTATTTTTTATTTATGGTAATTTTTGGGCATCCTACTGACAGGTTATTTACGTCATGTGCCCTTTATTTCAGAAGTAGATACAGGATAAGGCTCTTTAAATGGTGCGGAAGTGGATTATCCTAACTTCCTCAGATATATTCTATTGACATTTTGTTTCTTAACTTACTTACACGTGTCTATAATACGCTTAGATTATATCCAATTTCGTATAAACTTTTTCTAAGAAAAACGTAATGGGCAAAGATATAAAATTTAAATATTCATATATAAGTACGTCGAACTTCATCATCTGATTAATTTATTACCTAATACCTATACCTTTTGCAAATGCACATACTGAAAGCTATTTATTTAACTTTATTACATAACCTGTGAATGGCGGACTTAAAGACGCAGGATTTTTCCACCAGTCAACCAATTGGTTTCTAATGGAGGATGAATTTTAATAAAATAAATATTAATATTTGTTAAATAAATATTAATAGTATCAATTACTCAGGTGAAGTTTATCAATATTGCGGATTCAGCATTACTTTTACAGATTTGTTGTTCAATAAAGTACTCGAAAATCAAGCAGTATCAATTTCGTTCCACAATATACTCTAAACACCACTTACTCGAGTTACAAGATTAAACCCGTCACTTTACGTAGTCACTAGTCAGAATGCACATTGTCCTGAAAATTACAGGCTCCCTGCGACATTAGTCAACTGCCGGACAAAGGACGAATTGCCTGATGCCAGCGACGTATAATACAAGGGAAAGGACGTGGCCAAGAGTGCTACGAAATAAAATCAGTTTTTCGGTCCTAAGTCGTGTCGCCAAATATGCGAACCGGAACAGATTGGATGTTTTATTGATAACTTGATAATGTCTATATTTTTGAGTGGATTATAAAAATATGCAGGGGTTGCATATTGTTATAGTTGTTTTCAGAGTTGCCTAAAATATGACATGAAAATTAAAGAAAGCTTGTACAAAATTATTGATGATATTTTTTAGCATTTTGGACCTTGGGTTCCGAGGGAACCACCTGAGTACCCAATTTAAAAACTTCCTATTGGGCCAAATGTATTTAGGTTTAGCCATCGACACGAACGAAGAAGAAGGGGTACACTAATCGGAATGCGCTAAAATAAAAGAGAGAATTTCTGGCTTTTTTGAGAAAATACGCAAATTCTATAGGGTCTGCTGGAAGAAATTGCTTTAGAATAAGTAGAAACTTGTACCAAGTTTTCCTAATGTAAAGTCTCTAATGTATATTTTACAATATTTTGAAATAAATAAATATATAATTAAATATTACTGGGACCTATCCTTAGTTGAAATCAATGCCTGATGTCGTCATTTATCTATGACATACCCTGCTGTGACATAGGGTCGCCATTGCTAAATTGCATGTGTGTTCTTGCACATTGGCAGACTTTATCGTCGACTAGCTGTCCACCCGTCTTCGCTCGGTAGTGGTTGCTTGAAGATCTGTATTATTTTTATCTAAATCCAATAATATTTTCTATGTTGTGTGATTATCATTATAAATTTAATAGCTAGGTTCTGTCGGTGTAGTTTTTCTCTCTATCACTTGCCAGTTCTTAAATTTTTTGATACTTTGACTTTCCGTATTGTATGTGAATATAAATTAAATCTAAAGCCAGCTCTGAAAAAAAAAAATTAATATAATTAATGTCTAATGCTTAATTTTAATCTAGCGTTATTTTCGTAAAACCTATGAAGATTATCTATGTCTTAATTGTTTCTAGGGTTGGCTGGAAGAGATTGGCCAGCAATAAGTCCGCCTATGCTCATTATAATGGTTTTTTTTTACTGTACGTGGGCAATTTTGTATTGTATTGTATTGCATGTCACTTAAATAATAAATCTGTGATCAAAATTTGGTCGTTTTATATTTATTATGTAATATTACTGAATATTTTGATAGTGTTGAAATAATAGGAAGTATTATATTGAGCTTTTTCTTTATATAACTAAACCCACCTGATGGCAAGTTACCATAGTCTACGAACGCCTTCAAAACCGGAAATGTCATGAGCGCGTTGCCGACACTGAAAGAATTTTTCACTCCCTTTTTGAAGGCTCCCATGTTATAGTCACTAGGGAAAACCATGGCAGGGAGTTCATTCCATAATCGCAGTGTACGAGGGATACAAATATCTATATTTCAACCAAACACGCTACTGTAAATGGAATTATTATTTATTTATTTAATTTTCATTGTACAAATTACAATTTGTAAAGCACAATAGGAGGACTTAATTAATTAATTATTATTTGCATTCAGGAAAACTTATTAGCGGTTCGTTATTAAACGACAATTGGAACTAATTCCAGATGAAATAAATAGATATGTTTTAGTTTTGCATTGGGAGTCTGTTTTCTGTTAACGACAGTTATCAATAAGCAAATTGTGATTTAAATTTAGGAATCAGATACAGAAATAATATTTTAGTAATTAATACCAATCTAGGACCATGATTTGCGTACCCTAGGCTCTGAAGCGTAAGCTGAGGACGCAACTACCTCTTTAGTGTAATGGTTTTTTTTTTCATTTTCCTCGCGAGATTAGTACAACACCTCTCGAGGGAGTATATTGTCAAACTATTTAAAAATAGGGCTGCGGGTATTCCGGGGGTTAGTACTTAAGTTTTAGTAATTTAAGTTCGCCCCAGTGTACCACGCAGAAATATTTTTGCCATAACGTGTGTCGCTTCGGCGTCCTTCGGATACTACCGGAACCCCTGAAATAGACTACATTTTTTTTTTGCAAATGGGTGTCGTTATTTCTGGGCCTTGGGCGTTGGCATTAATTCTGAATTTGTGATATATTCTAATGCAAGTGATCAAGAGTTAATCTTAGCATATGTCAATATCAAATTGCAGCAGATTATAATACCAAGTTCGGGAGTAGAATATATCAGTGCATTTCAGCGTCAACTAGACATACATGCAGTGATTTTGAATATATTAGCATAATAGTATTCTGCTGCATGTGGGTTGGAACTTACTTACCCGTTGCAGTTTGAGCCATTTCAATAAGATAGTGGAATCATTTTATAATTTTACTCAGTATTTTTTAATTAAGTTTTAACTTATTTATTTATGGAAATCTGTTTCCCGCAGCTCCGCCTGCGTCAAAAAGTAGTCTTGTTTGACCCCGGGTCTTAAACTATATTTATAACATATTTCATCAAAATCTGAATAGCGGTTTGGTCGTGAAAGCGACTGACAGGTAGCCAAACAGACAGACTTTCGCCTTTATAATATTAGTATAGAATTATGGGTGAATTTGTTGTGAAATAGTTGTATGGAAACAATACAACTATTGGACCACTGAATCGCTCTGGTTATATGTAAAATATTTTCTGATTATAATGTTATTTTCTCATAAAAATAATCGAAAATAATCGTTTCCGTTTGTGCTAATAGATAGAGCTACTGTTTCCCTCATCCTTATTTTTCACTATATTTTCCGAAATACCCTCAAGATCATATCCGTGTTACTTTTAGTTATAAATTCATCATACTAGAAGAAACTTCTAGAAGCCCGGTTCCAGAGGAATAAACAAAAAGGCAATTTATTTCCGCTGCGTGCTACCCTGAAGGTTTTTGTTGCAATGAATTTCACTGAGTGATGATTAGTCACGCTAGTTGCAACTTAGATGGAAATAAATGTTTCCCGTTTGATTTTAATGTACCATTTAGTTTTCAGTACCAACCTTAATCTATATTATATTGATTTTTATTAGCAGCTTTACTATGTTTTGTTATAGTAAATCGCAGTAATTAACCTACCAAGATTGTGATAAATAAAAGAAAATACAAGAAGTCAAGAGAGGTAGGACATTTTGTAAGGAGAAATCCGTCTGGGGAAGTACCTCCACCCTACAGAAGACCGCATTCAATTAACACTGTAATGCAGTGTTGTGTTCCTGCTGGGTCGCCAGGCTCCAGAGGGGTCGCTGTGCTGACAGCGGACAGGTCGGCAACGCGCTCGTGACATCTCCGGTGTTGCAGGCGTTCATAGGCTACGGTAACCACTTACCATCAGGTGGGCCGTACGCCTGTTTGCCTACAATGTTGTATAAAAAAAGAAGGTTTGTTTATTTTGTAATATAATGCCACAGAATAATAAAAAGTACCTACTAACGATAATGCTTTATCTACTGAACCAATCTTCTTGATTTCAGAATTGCATCGCCTATGGAATACAGAGATGTGCAGCATGCTTCGGATATCCAACAGGGAAAATGAGGACTGCCCGAAAAGTTCCATCAGAACAGAGACTCGGCACATTTTAAGAGGTAACAAACAAATACAGAAACTAAATTTCCCTTTCATAAAATTTTAAAAAGGGAAATTGAGCTATTTTTTTGTCCTTTAGAAAAATCTTAATCATAGTGAAGATTTTTTTAATTCTTCTTCATACCTGACTGTTTAAAAAGCCAGAGTCAGCTATTTTACTTAAATTACAAAGAAAGAAGAATTCAGAGGAAAATAATCGAAAAAAGAGAATGAAAGAGTGTCATGTTTCAATGAAGTTTGTTGTCGATTCAGTTTATTCTCATGGTTCGATCAGTCGCAAGTGAACTGGAGCCCTATCGACAATTAATAAATAACAAGAGCCAAATAATAATAATAATAAGTAGGCGTAGGGATGTGACGACCCCATCGCCCACTGGGTTCCCTTCCCAGTGCAGTCAGTCTCCGCAGGGCAGCTTGTGGCGAGCTGTTGGTGAGTGGCGACAACGTGGACCTGAGTGCTCCCAGGGAAGACATCCGTCCCTCACCTCCGGCCTTCCTTCGCCAAGGTCGGAGTGGATGCCGATGAGGGACAGGACCCCTACCTCTGGCTTGCCTTAGCCGGCCGACCAGACTGGAGTCGCAAGAGCCATATGCTCGAGGGTGGAAGTGTATTGCACGTAATGGCGTAATAACGGGGAAACCCGCTCACGAGGCAACTCGCGATGGCGAAACCGGAGTGGCACCTCTCGGCACCCTTAGCCGCTCATTCCAATGTTGCCCCTCTGTTGCCAAATGCGGCGACTATTTGGGGGGCCCATTCACTGAGTGGCGAGTCACCGCTTGCCACTAATAGTCAGTAACCATGATTATGGCAGGTGTCCGAATTCCTATATAATAACCCAAAATTTAACCACCCAAACTTCATCACCATAACCCATTTATTCTTTTCACTCATTAGAAATAGTTCCTCCTCCTGCCGAGACTTGTTCATGGAAATATCAACTTTTGATATGGCCGAGAACGGGTTTTGGCAGGAGCACCACATAACATCAACTTCTCCAAAGGGCCTCTACGCGTTGGATCAATATCCCCGCGCAAGCCTCTCAAAGGACCGGGGTAACCCGTGAAATCCAAAAGGAGATACAACAATAATAATAATATCGACAAATAATAAGAGCCTGATAAATGTAGGACATATTGTCCGATATCGAATAAAAATCATTCGAAATCGAACAAAAATTATTCAGCTCGCCGATTTTGCGGGATTCACAATTTCACACGCGAAACGTTAAGTTTACCTAGACCAGTAGTTCCCAAACTTATTTTTCTCGTGGACCACTTTCAAAATTTTACTGGTTTCGGTGGACCCCCTGCTGCTACATTTCTACCACATTCTTAAAGTCGCCAAAAAATAAAAATTGTGTCACTTCTGAGTTCTGTCCCTATATTTCGATATGTAAAATAAAAACGAAAAATGGTACATTTTATATCACTTTATTTATTAAAAGAATAGAATTACAAGAAAAAAATATTAAGGTAATATAGGTTCAGGTCATAATTTTAATTAATGGGAAGGATGTATCTGATGGAGTGTCAGCAAACGATCAATGTTTGGCTTTATTTTTGTGAGCAATAACCGCAAATCCCCCCGCTCTGTGATGTTTAATTTGCTCCTTTTTTTTGTTAAGAGGTTTGTAACGGCACTAAAACTCCTTTCGACAAGATATGACGAGGGAAAAGCTATTAAAAATTTCCTTGCGATTTCCCACAGTCCAGGATATTTTTCGGGTATTTCTGCTTGCAGCCAAAATGTTGGGTAGCCTTTTCTAAATTTCACCTTCAGCTCCTCATTAGTGCTTAGCTCGAGCAGCTCCTCTTGTAATACAACATTGGCCACTTCCGTTTCATCAAATGGATTTATTATCCATGGTGGTATATCCATCGTCAGTATATCTTCAAACCTGGTTTTGAAGTCATCATGCAGGGCACTTAAATGTTGACTGTAGGTATGGATATCCTCATCAATACATTCTACCTGCGACAAGTTTGGAAATTGAGAGAATTCGCGCCGACTAATGTTTTGCTTCATAAATTTCAATTTCCCAAGAAAAGCCGAAATTATCCCCTTTGTTTTTATTAAATTCAGGCTGTCCCCTTGTAACTGCAAGTTAATATCATTAAATTTTTTAAACAAATCTGTCAAATACGCAATGTCTGCTTTGAATTTGATCAAGTTTTCTTTTAAATCTGGATCTCTACTTTCTAAGAACTCTAATATGGAATCGAAAACAGAGTAAAATCTCGTTAAGCATGCACCTTTCGACAACCAGCGTACTTCAGTATGTAAGAGCAGTCGTTGGAAGTCTTCATCATTTTCGTCGCACAATTGAGCAAATAAACGTGTATTCAATGCATTGCTTCTGATTTTGTTGACAGCTTTTATTACAAAATGAAGAGATTGGTTCAACCTGTCACTTAAATGTTTTGCCACAAGATGTTGTCGGTGGATTACGCAATGAATAGCTGTAAGTCCTGGTATAATTCTTTTGAGATGACTTATAAACCCACGATATCGCCCGACCATTGCAGGAGCTCCGTCTGTTGCCACTGAAATAATGTTTGTAAATGGGATCGATTTTTCCGTAAAAAAATTACTCAGGACATTAAATATTGATTCGCCTTTAGTGTCAGTCTCCAAAGTTCTGGCAAATAGCAATTCTTCGTGAATTTCTTCCTCAACAATAAATCGGACATATGCCAATAGTAATGCTTCATTACTGGGTAACGTTGACTCGTCCAGTTGTATAGAAAAATGAGTTTTTTGCAGATGATTGCACAAAAAGCTTTCGATATCAGAGCTCATTTCATCAATGCGTCTTTGTACAGTATTGTTACTTAATGGAATTCTTTTTAGTACGTCAAATGGAGATTTGTGCAAAACAGTTTTTAAAACCTCTTCAACAGCGGGTAAAATTAATTGTTCTCCGATAGTGTGCGGTTTTCCAGATTTTGCTATAAGTAATGAGATATTGTAAGATGCCCGCAAGCCATCATCGTTACTTTGAGATGTTGAAGCGAACATACTGTGCATGGTGGGTCTCTTTCCATATTTTTCTTTCAATGTTTGAAAATATTTTAAATCTTTACCTATTTTATCAGTATGACACCTTTTTAGATGATCTTCGAGCTTTGATGGTTTCATAGAGTCATTGCTCAAAACTTTGTTGCATAATAGGCACATGGGCAATTGTTTGTCTGCCTCTGATGGAACAAAACCATATTTCAAATAATCGACACTATATTGTCGACATTTTTTCTTTGCTGTAGCCATGTTTCGTGTCAATTACCTTACCTGTAAAAAAAATGTTTTAGTAACAAAGTTTTTTTCTGAATATAGGTATCACACCGCAGCCTTTGTCAGCACGCGGAAATAGAATTACGGCTTGTAAAGGGACCAACTAATAAACCGCTGAGACAAATACAAACGTTTTCACAAAACGGTATCAATTTTAAAGTACATAATTTACCACTAATTTTTAATAGTATAAATAAAAATTAGTGTACTCAGTATCGAATACTGATCATATTTGTGTAGGAAAAAATAAACGTCGAAATCCCAAAATTGTCCATAAAAACGATAACTAACATTTTATTAAATCAATGAGTTCACGCGCTCCGTGTATTTGCGTATTTTTTGTCTGCGGCTTCATTGTTAAAACGTGACAAACAGGCATCGAAGTTCAAGCCCCGCCCTTTTCCCGTCGCCCGCGCACCGCTCGCTCTTTCCGAAAAGGAATAGTTTTGATAAAATAGTTACTTCAAAATCAATTTAACATGATTATGAAATTACTGTTTTATAAAATTAGTAGTTATTTGCAAGAAAAATTACAAAATTAATTGCTCTGCAATATTGCTTATTCGGCCTTTTTAGAGAGGCAGTGCTTCTCTCGTGAAAAAACAATTGAATAAAACGTGCTGTGTTTGTCTTCAAATCGAAAGAGGACAATTAAAATATCTGTAAGTTACTAAGTTACCTATCTATACAGGCCGTTGTGATCAACCGACTAGTACACGTAAACAAAATACTTAAGTACTATAACAAAAAAAGGTAGGTTACTTACTTTTCTCCGGCACTAGCAAACACAGATATAAATTTTCTCACAACTTTTTTCCAAATTCCGCCTTGTTTTCGAAATTCCGGAAACAAATGAATGCGTTTGGTTGCCTTTGGCATCAAGTATTTATAGTGTTGATCAAGTTCATGTCTGAACAAGCATTAAGCATTGTCGGGCGGATAGCGCTTTGCAAGTCTGTACACGAAATTGTACGTAATATCGAATACACAAGTTTGGACAAGTAACAGTCGCTTGCCTTATTAAAATATTATCTGCTTAGATAGGTACTTAAAACAATGTAGGTAGGCCCTTATAAAAACTATGCTTACATTTTTGCTCTTTACTATCAAAAGCAGATAAATTTTCGTGGACCCCCATTAACATCTTATGGACCCCCATTTTTTGTTCACGCCTACGTAGACCCCCAGCAAGTCTCCCGTGGACCCCTGGGGGTCCACCTGGACCACTTTGGGAATCACTGACCTAGACCAAAAATAAGAACTGCGGTTGATGGATTTTTGATTTGGCTCTGTAAATAAAGTACGTCTTGGAATAATAAGTTAAAAAAAGTCTTGTCTACCTGTTAATCTAACACGGCCAAACAGCTGAATGGATTTTAATGAAATTTGTTATGAATAAAGTCGATGACCCGGAATCAAACATTGTCATATATTTATATATATTACATATTTAAATATAATTTTCTAAACGACCTTTATTTTTTATTCTACCACTTAACCCCCTAAAAATGACCCTCCTTTTGTTGACTATTACACGTCATCCTGGTTAGGTGAAATCACTTGAGTTCAGAATATCTTCCAATAAAAAATAAAAGTTCTAAAAAAAGGGTTATATTTTCGACCGATATACGAAAGATTGCAATTATTCGTCACAACTCGAAAATGAACGAAAACTCGCGAGCAGGGCAATTAATCCCACATCAAGCTGGGCGCGAATTCATCGCAGTAAAAACATCGAGTTAGCACGCTGTTCAGATAAATGGCTGCACTTTTTGTATGAGTATTGGAGTTGTCTAGATTGTGACGTCGTTATTTACTCGCTCAAATCTACTGGTATCTCTTTATGATCTTTTCATCATCATCCTAGCGTGTATTCTTAGTTGCGTCGTCAGCTTATGCTTCGGAGCCTATAAATCATGGTCCTAGATTTGGCGGAATTGGTAATTACAATGAAGCGACTGCCGTCTGACCTTTGTAACCCTTTTTACAGGGAAACAAGACCTGAGGTATGTTAGTGGCCAACACTGTCAGAATTTTTCAGGCTGCCCTAAGGCATCTTACACAGCATCACGACTGCTATCTATCGATAACAACTGGGACCAACGGCTTAACGTGTCTTCCGAAACACGGAGAAGCTCAAGATAGAAAATGCCACTAAAATGGCGTCACTAAATCATCCTCTACATGTAATGCCCGTGGTGATTAATTTATTGTTAGGATTATCAAAAGCTTATTGACTGAGCACGGAATCATCATTATTATCAGGTGATGTTGGTCCAATAATGACCCCTCATATTGTTTTTTCCTAAAAATCTTCAATATACAGACATCGACCTGTTGAAATTTTGTTATACGTGGGGCGCACTATAAGTTTCCGGAATGAATATGAAAAAATACTATTAAAGGTACAAAATTAATTTATTGTTTTTCAAAATAATCTCCCTTGGCGTCTATGCACTTTTTCATTCGATGAAACCAGTTTTGAAAACTTTTGTGCCACTCCTCTGTGGTGACCTCTGAAACGTGTTTATCATACTCCTCGACAGCCTCTACTGGTGATGAAAATCGTTGACCGCGTAATTGGTTCTTAATTTTTGGGAACAGAAAAACGTCACAAGGTGCAAGGTCGGGACTGTATGCAGGATACTCATGAGTTCTACATTTTTCGCCTTCAAAAAGTCGTTTGTCTGTCTGGCCGTGTGAGAACTAGCATTGTCGTGGTACAGGATGATACGGCGTTTACGGTTATTTTTACGGAGTTCGTCAATAACTTCCGGCAAACAAATGGTCGTGTACCAGTCACTATTCACTGTACGACGATTCTCTAAAGCAACAGTAGCCACGTGTCCAGTTTTATTAAAAAAAGAAGCAATCACTTTGGTTGGTTTCGGCTCATCTTGAAAGACCCATACGCTCGATTGCTGCTTTGTTTTGGGATCGTAGCAATAAATCCATGTTTCGTCACCTGTTACTATGTCCCACACCAAATTTGACGCACCTTCGTTGAATCTGGTAAGCATGGCACTGCACCAAGAGACGCGGTCCGTTTTTTGAGCCTCGGTCAAGTTGTGTGGGATCCACCGCGAGCACAGCTTTCTCACACCCAAATGTTTGTGTAGGATTAATTGTATTTGACTCATGCCTATTTCTAAGGATGCGCGAATTTCATGGTAGGTCACATGCCAGTCTGTTTCAATCATACGGCGCACAGCATTGATGTTTTTGTTGGTCACAGCGGTGGACGGCCGACCATCGCGAGATTCGTCACTGAGATTGATACGACCACGCTTGAACTCTGCAAACCAGCTATAAACAGTTGTCTTGCATGGTGCTTCATTGCCAAAAGCTGTTTCAAGCCTAGCGATGATCTGTTGAGCTGTCAAATTACACTTAAAATCGTAGAAAATCATACTACGAAAATTTTCCCGAGTTAAATCCATGTTGATGCAGACACACAATTTTTTAAATGGCGCCACAAGGTAAAAACAAAAGACAGTCAGATGAAACAAACTGCATTCTACAGCCAAAGAGTTCATTTTTCAAATGTTGCAATAAATTTTTAAATATTGTTTATGTAAGTGGCCAGTTCCGGAAACTTACAGTGCGCCCTATTTATGTAAAGATTCAATTTGAAAAATAAATATTTGAGATGGTTACAATTATATTTTTTTTACAGCTTAACCCCTCATAAATGACCTTTTTATAGGACGTACTAATAATTTTTCTGTAAAGTTCACGGTAAGATCTATTTTCTGTGATTTTCACAAAAATTTAAGTCCAGTAACTTCGGATTGGCCTGCACTTACGATGGGTGCGTGCGGGCTAAGGCGCCCCGACGTCTCTGCTCTTCTATAGTGTCGTTAACTAGTGTCGTGTTTCATATGTTATATCACACGGTACAGATTGAATAACTTTGTAATGAATTACCACTTAACCTCCCAAAAGTGGCCCCTCTTTCATATGACGTGATTCTTATTATTTTTCCTGTAAAGTTCACGGCAATATGTGTATTCTGTAATTTTTTCAAAATTTTAAGTCTGGTAACTTCGAAGAAACCCTATGGGGAACGGGTCTTTTGTTGTATTGAATTTAACTATGTGTTTCTTTTGTTTGTAAATGGTGCAATAAAGTGTTCATTCATTAATTCTTTTTTTTCTTCTTTCCTTATTAACTTACAAAAACTGTTTATTTTACAAATATGAAAGAATTATATGTAAGACGGATATAAGAGGCCCTTTCACATGATATATCACACGGTACAGATTAATTAACTTTTTATTTTATTTTAACACTAAACCCCCAAAAAATTACCTCCCCCCCCTCTTTTATAGGATGTGCTTCTTATTACTTTTCCTGTAAAGTTCAAGGCAAATTCTATTTTCTGTGATTTTCGCAGAATTTAAAGTCCAGTAACTTCGGAGATAGGATATGGGGAATAAGTATTTCTCGTTTTCTTTCGTAATTTACTCAAAAAATACAGACCTAAAAATACTGAAAAAAATATGAATATATTAAGCTTGAGCTCTTTCATTTGATATATCGCAAATGTATTTTGCGAAATTTGTAATTTGCGTTCGAAAAACTTTTTTTTAATCGACTACATTACCCCCCAAAACAGATCCTCATACCCAAAAATAATTTATTTTTATCATTAGCTTAACTTCGGGTAGGAGAATTGCATATATGTACTAAATTTCAACTTGCTCGGTCAGGTAGACTCGGAGAAAATACACTGTGACAGGACGGATGGATAGACGACATAAGTGAGACTATAAGGGTTCCTTTTTTACTTTTTGAGGTACGGACCCCTTAAAACATAGAGCTTTTGATTCCTGTGTTTCAAACTCCGGTTGCAAGTCAAAGTAGTGTACGGCGGTCATGTAATGGATACCGCCCTAATGTGTACAGTCACGAGCATTAACATGTATGCACATTGGTTCTTACGCCGTTGAAACATGGTATAAAATTGCAAATAATTGTATATTTTACCTCATGACTGTACCAGTGAGTAATACAAACGTCCCAGTTGACTGATGACGCTGCGGGCCGCGGCGTTCCTGCTCGGTATATTGTTGTGTAGGTTAATAAGTTTGTTTAGTTTATTTGTTTTCTTCTTTTTCAGCTTTTTTCTACCAAAGAGTTGGTATAGGCCTCCTTTAGACTCTTCCATCTCTCTCTATCCTGGACAGTGATAGTCCAGTTGCTGCCCGCTATCTTTTTGATGTCGTCTTTCCATCTCAATTGCGATCTTCCTCTGGGACGTTTCTGATCGTATGGTCTCCCACTCCAATAGCCTGCACCAAGAGTCAGTCTGTCTGACGATGCGGCCAGCCAGTTATTTGTTTAATTTACATAAATAAGAATTTGATATAATGACAAATATATGAAAAGAGTATGGTCAAACTTGCAGTAGCGAGTCAAAGGCAGCAGTCACGTAAGGGATACTGCCGAGAGTGTTCCAGTGAGTAATACAAATGTCCTGTTGAGTGATGACGCTGCGGGCCGCGGCGTTCCTACTCGGTACATTGCATGTATTGAAAGAATACTCTTTTAACCACTACCTTTGACGCTCTGCTACAAGTTTTGCCGTATGGTAAAACGTTAAAGTTGAGCGTCAAAGGTAGTGGTCACATAATGGATACCATCCGAGTGTATTCCAGTGAGTAATACAAACAGTTTATTTAGATTATTTCTTTGAGTATACAAATAATAAGTTGACAAATTAAACATGTACAAAACGAATAAAAGAAATCGCGAGCGTTAAAGAAAGCGGTCATGGATACTGTTCACGAGATTGTGCAGAGAGTACAAAAGTTTCGTTGAGTTATGACACTGTATAGTGTATGGGTTTCTATATAGTTTAATTTGTTTGTATTTTTGGAATTTTACTTGTAAAAAATTAACAAAAACAATAATAGAGAGAATGGTAGAAGTTTTAATAGAGCGTCAAAAGCAGCGGTCACGTGTTCAGAGAGCAAGAAAGTTTCGCTGAGTGATGAATATTTGCTACAAATGTGTACAACCTATATTGTTTTATTTGTTTGTATTTTTGTTAACAAAAACAATCATGGCGGAGAATGGTAGAAGTTTCAGTAGCGCGTCAAAGGTAGCGGTAACGTAAGGCTGCGTTTCCACTGAAGTGGACCAGCGCTCTGCTCCGCTTCAGTGGAAACGCAGAGCGGAGAGGAGAGGTGAAGAGACGTGAAAAGAGGTGAGTGTTTCTACTGAAGCGGAGCGGAGCGGAGTAGAGTGAAGTGGAGAAGGAAGGAGAGGAGCTAAACTGAGCGGAGCGGGGTGGAACGGAGTAAACAAAACCGGTGCATATCAGTAAGGCTGTAATAATGCACTAAAGTGCAATGCGCGTGAGTCACACGCTCCTCCTCGTACCACCCCCTCCGCTGGTGTTGAGCGGACGAGACTTCCATAATCCGCCCGAACCACGCATGCTCTAAATTTTATATTAGAATCCGCTCTGCTCCGCTCCACTGTTTGCATTAAATCCGAGCGGAGATTTAGAGCATTGTGATTGGTCACTCCATGCACCGCTAAGCTCCTCTCCGCTCCGCTCCTCTTCAGTGGAAACGCAGCCTAATGGATGCCGGCGTCTCGTCTGAGTGATGACACTGCAACCACGCTGTTTTATTGCATAGCGCTTTGTTGTTTAAATATTATTCTAATGCAAACTTCTAACATAAGTGACATTAGGGTTTAGTACATTTATCAAATCCCAATAACCGATAGGGTGCGTATTCTATAAACAATAATGCGTGCACGTTATGAACTGATAATGTAGGTACTATGAAAAGTTATTGATTTTAATTACCTGACCTGGAGACAGGATTATTAAAACTAAGAACCCAGTCCTCCGGCATCATTATTCTAAGTTATTTAGACTTTTATATATGACCTTGCAGAAAACCTTTACCACAGATTACAGAATATATGCTATACAGATATTCAATCGCCATACATTGAAACGCGCCCTATTTTTTTGGTTACTCCTGGTTACTCTCAATACAAAGTCATTCTTACTCCATCTATCGAAAATATAAGAACTTACAAATTAAAATTTATAACTTTTGTAATACAATACTTAATCAACTTGTTATAAAATTTAAGTGCGTAAAAAATATGTGTTTTAAAAAGTCAGTTCTTTTTTTCGCCAAAAATAAGCGAGCTCAGTACTTAATTAAATACTTTTCTTTTTGAAGCGCCATCTTACATCAAATAGCGGAACCAATTTTTTTTATTAGGCAATGGGACCCCGTGCCCTTACGTAGATCGTCCTGGCTTTTTCGACGTTGCATCCGAACTCGCGGCTTCCAGAGGCTTAGGAATCCGTTTTGTTTATTCTCCACAATTTTCTCAGTTAGTTAGTTTTGTCATTGTTTAACGGACTTCTGCCTAATGACAACCATCCTTTAAGATACTTGTTAGTAGAATCTGCCACCAGTCAGACAGAGATCCAAGTATACTGATACCTCTGTTATTGCGTTAGTCATCTAGGACGCAACAGAGAGAGAATCATGTCATGATTATACTCAACAGCGGAGGATAAAGAACTAGTTAGTAACTTACTAAATTACCCAATCTATTCTTATACTAAGTCTACACAGCCAAGGCAAAAGCTCATTTCTAAATATCTTGTCTAAATAATCGTATTAACAACAATAAAACAAAACGTTAATTACTGAAGAGAAAATAACATTCTAGACGAACATCAATTGTATTTTGACGTGGGGCAATTAATTTCTATAGTTGATTGAGTGAGTCACTTAATAGCCTTTCACAAACTGGTGTAAATGTTGCTAAGGCCCCTCGAAATTAATGATCTTACAATGTAGCATTAACTGAATGCTTACTAGAGATGGGTGAAACTGATATCGATAATCCTATGCCGCCGTCCTATAAAGCAGTGGCGTACCTACTCGGCACCTATATTGTTTTACAGGTACCCTATATTGTTTTATTTGTTAGGATTTTTCGTAACAAAAACAATCATGGCGGAGAATGGTGGAAGTTTCAATAGCGCGTCAAAGGTAGCGTACAGTTCGTAAGTGTACGATGGTATCGCCACGTCTTACGGAAACCAGCTAATTACGAGAGGAACAATTGTTTAGCCATGGCACCTCCATCAGGCCCTAGTAGTATGCGCCCAAAAAGTGCTTCCTTGACGTCGCAGGGACGTATATGCTTGTTAATGGTCAAATCTAGGGATGCCGAAAACCGGAAAAGCGGACCCTGGGCTCCTTGGCAAACAGCCGAGAACATAACCGGGAAGGCGCTGAGATGAGAGAGAGATGTTAAGGCTTCTTGAAATTAATGATCTTACAATGCAGCATTAACTGAGTAGGTACTAGGGATGGGTAATATATGTGTACCAATGTGAAACTGATATCGATGATTCTATACCTGGTATGTCAGTCAGTAGTGTTATCTATTCTGGGTCGACATCGTAAGAAGAGCAAATAGAGGCAGCCTATATATAATGCGGTCACGACCTTCAGCAGTTAGGGACCGATGATGAAGAAGGAAGAAGACCTGGACATTTGTCGGGAATTGAAGTCTTTTTCATCTGACCTTGTTTTTCAATCAAGGATAAATTCACACCCAACCCAGAAATTTTGCCATTTGCGAGGGCATTCCATAAGGCTGTGCAAACCTCTGTGCTAGCAACCCTAAGAAACACTTTCTGCCAAACCGTGTTTTAATGTGGAACTCATTACCGGAAACAGTGATAAGTGCTCCTAGTGTAATCAGCTTTAAAAACAGACTCAATGAACACTTCAAACTTAACAATCAAGTGCAATGTTATATACGCATCAGCTTATGCTGCCAGTGTATAATTAATTAAATAATAATAATAATTGCCCTCTCAGGTTACGCTACCAAACAAAGCGTAGTTGGCGTTTAAGTCATAGACTTAGATTTTGGCGGCACTGATATAAACGAGCGACCTATACAGTAATCAATACAGGGAACCAAAACATTGATTATCTAACCACCACGTGTATAAATGGGGCCCACAGTGCGATTGCGGTGGCATGATGGAATCGCATAATCTCACGCAAGGCTGAGATATCCAGGTACTTAATAGATACACGTAGGAATAATGACTTTGGCAATTGTGTTGATTGATCCAAACGATAATAATACTGTTACATGATCTACATCTAGTGATCGCTACTCTTAGCGATTATGATAAACAAATGATATAAACGTCTTAAAATGGTCATCAGATGTTTACACCAAATTGCGAACCTCCAGTTCGTAACAATACTTTGATTAGTAGCCATCTTTGGCTGATGAATGATAATGATCTTATTAATAAAGGATTCGTTTCTCATTAAATCTAAGCTCCTTCAAATTTGATTACTGATAATTTTGATCTGTCTATGATTTCGTATTGTTTATTTAAGAATTTTGAAAAAGAAAACTGCAGCTTAAATAACTGTACTCCGCGGTGTAATCTGCCCATTGTTTGTATATATACTGAGAGCTTACGATAGTAAGTAAGATAGTTTACTTAAAAGGTGATAGACGTTTTAATTGCATCTAAATGCGAGTGAGTAAATGAGATATCGTCTTACATATCATGTTCGCATTTGGAAGGAAAAAAAGAGATGATTGAGCTCAGTAAGTAAGTACACAGGTACTGTAGCCAAACTTGATGTGATTTTACAATTATTTAGAAAATTACTTTCAGATTTTTGAAACGGTGAAGCTAGGGCAGGTCATTAGTCTTTACTTAATATTGAATGAACCAATAGAAAGCCAGATTTATAAACAAATAAATCTATTTTTAGACGAACAAGGAGAATCCTGTTCTTTAGGAAATCAATTAGCGGGTTACAATTCTAAGGAAACAATAGTCAAACAAAATTTAATTTTGTTTCATATTTCAAAACGTAGATTAAACCTTACTTAATTTCGGTGAAATTAAATTACAAAGGTACATAGTACATATTTAGGTACTTTAATTTAACTTACATACTACGGTGGCACGGTGGTTCAAAATTGATCTTGGCCTCCGACACCAGATGATGTAATTTTAAAGTAACCGCCGCACACAGTGTCGTTAATGACTACTTACTCGTAAGTCAATTCTTTAAACTCATATAAAGAATCCTCCCATAAAGAGATAATTTTTAAAAATGGGTATGTATACCTATATTTGACTTCATGTACTTTTAGTATAGTAAGTGAGAATGTTTTATTTGAGGAATGTGATTGTTGACACTGAGTGTAGTTTTGAAATCTTTATTGTATCTACCAAAATATGTGAATCATAAAATTACTTAAATACTTTTGTTACTAACATGGTTTAAATTTACTAACAAAGGGGTCCTGGCCACCATTCATTCATTCATAAGGCGGCAAGTAATACAAATAATGTCTTTGGTGAAATAACTTATTTTTATGTCGTCTGTACTATGAGGGGAGGAGAGAAATTTAATTCATTTTTAAATATGCACCTGTACCAAATAGGCACAATTTCATTAAAGGATACATACAATAATTGTTGTTGACAGTTGGTAGAAAAGATGATGATAAAGTTATTAATTCTAATCATAATATTGTATTCTGAAACATATATTGCAAACTACATGAAATGTAGCGAGTTTTTCACGGTTTTTCGTAAAGACAAACCCAAAAAGGTCCTTTGGATAATCCCCTAATTTCATAAGTGTCCAACGTTATCTCTCCGGGTCCTTTACGCTTGTCGCTTTTCAAAGAATTAATTGCTCAAGATGTTTCTCCACGAAAAATAAAAAAGGTTTCATTAACAAATTGCGGTGCTTTTGACCTTGTTTCTGCGCGTCTACCTTATTTGTAGGCATAATTTTGAATGAAAAACCTATTTTATTATTTCATTGTCTATTAAAAAGCTTCACGAAAAGTCAAAAATATAGACAGGCTGATATTCTTCGTCCAAAAGTGTTTCCCAATAGTGTTCTGTACAGTTCAGGGTATAATTAATTGGTGGTACTGATCGTTTTAAGAGATCAACTTCAATCTGACTCGTCTAACGACTGTAGAGTAAAGAGGGGAAAAGTATGTTGTACCGATATTTGTTAACGGATATCGATCATATTTGGAGGAAAAATCGAATCTTTGATGTTGCTGTAAAACCATGTGTTTACAAGATAATGTCGTTTTAAAAATACATGTCAAATTTGGAGGATGTTTGCGAGAAATTCACAGAACTACTAGTCATAGTCCCCGTCACGAGAGGTTATAAATTATGTAAACAAATGCTCAGGGGTTCGCAACATTTGAATGAAAGAAAACATAGTATTTTTGTGATATATTTTAATGTTAAAAGAAAATTTAAATTTATGAGTAGGTTTTAGATGATTCTGTTGACCGTATAATGTTTTTTTTACCACACCATAAATATTAAGTCGATTCTCTGCCTAATTGCTCGATTGTTGAATAAGGGGTCAATTCCGCTAGAAAACTTCAACTAAGATGATGCATTTTTGATATGCTCAATTTTGGTATACTGCTAATATAATATTGAATCTTTATTTATTTGCAACTAAAACGTATTTGAATGATAATAGTAGAAAAAATGTTAATAAAATAAATAACAGAGTACCGAAAAGTTGAAAGAATTGATGATTTTGATGATTTTTCGATTAGCAAAATTTTCCAGTTGCAGTTCAATGGAATGCCAATGCAATACGATTGGTCTTAAAATTAGTAACAAAATACCAGAAACGTCAAAAGTTGTCATTGCGATCCAATTCCGATTCAATTGTGCACTATCTATACTAATATTATAAAGCTGAAGAGTTTGTTTGTTTGTTTGAACGCGCTAATCTCAGGAACTACTGGTTCGAGTTGAAAAATTATTTTTGTGTTGGATAGATCATTTATCGAGGAAGGCTTTAGGCTATATAACATCACGTTGCGACTAAAAGGAGCGAAAAAACAGCCGAAAATGTGGAAAAAACGGGGAAAATTATTCATCTTTGAGGGCTTCCGTTGCGTGCGCTGCGAAAACCGTTGGAGATACCCAAAAAATATGTATGAAAGAATGATTCCTCTTTAAATTATCTAAAAAAATGTCCGCAACAGTATATGTCTATCTTTTAAGATTAACTCACAATAACCGTTTTTATGATAATCAAATTTGGTCGAAATTAATGCATTATTACAAATTATTTGTCAAAAATTAGTTGTATCAACATAATAATATTAATCTTTATCCAAATAAATGTGTTATTGATTAAGAGTATTTAACTGTTAACAAATTTGTCTTTGACATCACCTTATTTCAATAAACATCTTATAAGATAATACAATTTAAAAAAAAACTCTGAAACAAAATTCACACGCGCCGCATGATGAGCGCTCGCCCATGATTCCCAAAATAATTATTCCACGCGGATGAAGTCGCGGGCACAGCTAGTGTAAAATAAGAGAGTTGACGCCACTGTTGGATATATCGATTACGATCGTGAAAACAGCATTCTGTATTTTTTAAATGTACACAATGGGCGGTAATTTTTATTTTCGACTGGTCGATGATATGCGATTGACTTCACATGGTAAATGATAATCGAATCATCACTGACATGTTTCGTATGAATCCGTCCGAAAGTTGAGTTAATTGATCTTAATTGTCGAATGATTCGCCGTCGGATCTCGCGAACCACATTTCTTTTATTAATACAAGAGGACATCGCTTATACTACTATTTTGATCATCTGTGATAGAACATTTTTTTTGCTTTGATTAAGGTAACGAACCACAACACACAACCGAAGCCAGCATTGTCAGTCAGCCAGTGCCCGCTCTTTCTACATTTTATTTTATTCCTTTTTTACCTTTTATACCTTTTTTTAATTTAAAACTTTAAAAAGTGAGTAGCTGTGAATAAATAAATAAAAAAATAAGAGATCTAAATTTTTGCCATTTGATCTCCTGCGCCCCTAATTATCTTTACTTATTATAATTCTTTTCTTTAAACTTTCAACATAAAATCATTAAATAAACAGGTTTTTAATCTTTGTGCTAACTATCAACCTAAATATTTGTATCACAATTAACTGTTTGCAAATAAAAATTGTAAAAGTTATTCATTTGTTTTAATTATTGTATCTATTTTCTTTTAAATTTCATAGAAGACAGGAATCAGACAGCGAACCCAAGTTACAGACATTTCAACCGCCGCAACCACCCGCGTGTATTTAATAATTGATTAATTGTATTATTTTTCTCTCACTTATTTGTTTCAAAAATGAAAAGATAAACTGTCACCAAAATTAAATAGCGGACCAAATGTTTACATTCACTGAGCCGGACTCGTTCCTGTACCATGCATAATTTACGTATTGCAAAATATAACCCGACTAATTGGAATTGGTCGTACCCGTATCGTAATTTAAGTAGAATGTGTTTGATAAACTCATTAATATTGTCGCTAGGTAACCATTAAAACTTTTTCCATTCTAAATTGTAAATTTTCCGTCATTTTTTACTTCTAGTCCTTATTTGGCATCTAAACTAAGAATACCTTCTCGTGACTGCGACTGTAGTATGTATCATAATAATCAGGTCGTCAGGGATCAGCTCTCTATGGACCTTTTTCCATAATAAATTGTAAATTATCCGTCATTTTTTAATTCTAGTCCTTATTTGGCATCTGCTAGGAATTCCTTCGAGACAAGTCCAGTATCGGCTTAAGGCAGGGTAAGAGGTCTGCAACGATGCTGTGTGGCGAGAGGTACTGGGACGCAGTGGCCTCCTTTTGCGAAACAGTTATGTCGCAAAAGGAGGCGGCCGAGCGCGTGCGCGAGGACAACGCCGATGCACTACGCACTCGGCGTGGTAGAGGCCGTGGTAGGGGCAGGCGGCGGGCAGAATATGCCCGCGCCGCCCAGATGCAAGGCCGATAAGGCCAAAGCCGGGGGGCGTCGTGGTAGAATGCTATTGCGATCCCATGGCGCCCCCACAACGGCTGGTGCGGAAACGCCGGAGGGGTTTTAGTGGGTATTCCGGGCTGACTAGCAGCCCGGCGAGTCCCACACTTTGTGCGTTTCCCCTCCGTAAACAAAAAAAAAAAAAAAAAAAAAAAGGGTAAGAGGTCTAACTGGAGCTCGTTAGAGGGCTTAGCCCTTTGTTGACATCGTAATCTAAGAGACTTGTGACGTTTCAGTTTGAATTTCTTTAACCAGAACATTTGATATCTTAAATTGGAGAATCTCTCTCCATTAGATTTAAGAACTATAATAAAAGACTGAAAATTAATTGACGTGAATAGGTATTGTAAATTGACATTGTGATTATCCAGTTAACAATTAAGAAATGATTTCTGATGTATAAAAAAATGAATAGTATAAGTAGCAAAAATTTGGAATTGTAAAATTTTGGTTTTTCGGCGAAACACAGATTTTAAAAAAGCAATTCTGCAAAAAAAAAAAAACAATTCTGAACTCAAACTTTAATGCTTGAAATAATCGCAAAACACATAAAATTCTTACAGCATACACCTACGTCTCCCAAAACAAATAAAACTAAAGATGAGGTCCAATATTATTCCAAAATGAAAGTTTTTCGTATTCAAACATAGTTAAAGGTTGTCCTAAGAAAACATGAAGGCAATAACTTCATACTGGTTCATTTCCATTTGACCAAAGGTCGGATAAGCTGCAATATTAGCGACGGACCCTAAAGTTTTTTTTAAATCTTTTTTCAAACTACTTACTACTTTTTATTATGGGGAATCAGTCGCCTCAGCTTTGGTTTCATATTTGTAATATATGTAGGTATCGTAAATGTGCATAGTATGTCTGTCAAGAGCACAATAGCGTAACTGTTTTGCATATGCGAAAGAAAATATATGGTTGACAGGAAAAGTCGGTAAGGGTCGGCCTCGGAGGACTTAGTGCGACCAAGTCGCCTATATCTTGAAAAAGGGAAATATTATGAGAACCCGTAATCAATGAGCGTGTATGACGAGAGTGATGAGCGTGAAGAAAGCGAGTGAGATCTAAGATTTAAGTAAGTATCGATGTAAGTATGGAAATCAATCCTAGAAATAGGTCCCGTAATTTTGCCTTTATCATCATTGATGATAATAAAGACTCCTACTAAAACACTATACAACTACTCCAAATAGAGACTTTCCGATGAATTGATTTTAGCTAGCATTAAGTCCATATAGTGTAACTTTAAAATTGTATTTGTGCACTAAAGTTTAAATAAATAAATTGAAAACTAAAAAATTGTTTTCAACATTTCAACAAACTACCTGTCTCTTGATATGGCTATTTTAATTTCGAATATTTAAATGAACATGTTATAATTTGGCATAACTTTAATATTATTCGTGGAAGCGGATACGAAACAAAATTAAATAAAATCTGGAAACCACGATATTGAATTAAAGATTTTAAGCTTACAGTAGCACTTAACAAACAATTATATGGGTAAATTATTGAATTGTTTTTGTGTTAACTCGAAGCAATAAATATTAATTCATGTATATTGTTACAATTTGATGGGTAAATATTGAATATTTAATTTTATATGCGAGTAATGGACTGTAAATTTTAACGTACAATTTGATATTACAACATTAGAATTAATGCAATTCACGATAATATGAATATTGATTAAACGTTTGTTTGATTCGTTTAAAGGTGTAATAAAGAATTTAAAAATATAGATATTACATGAGCGATTTTAATTAAGTAAACTTTTCAGGAAGTGTCTATTTGACAAACACGTAAAATAAGCACAGTTAACAGATCGTGAATTGTCATTTAGAGGATATAAGTTATAAATATCCTATCGTCTGATTTGGGATGTCGAAAACGTAATCTTGGTTTTACTTATTTTTTAAAGTGGTTATACCAAACAAAGTTAAACGTTGATTATTTTGTTAAATATATTCTTGTATTTTGTTGTAAAATAAAATCAATCATTTTCACATAAAATTTCTGTGAAGGTATAATTATTATTTCATAGTTTCAAGACGTCAGGATAATCTCATTACGTATGAACATTGCAATCGTTATTCAGATATTATTCTGGTATCTTCGATTATAATCTTCATATAACAGGGATGTGTCTGTCACTAACTGAATTTATGAAACCTATGAAATCTGGTCATCTTTGACTAGTCTTATCAAGCAAGTAGCAGCAATATTGTTGTTGTCGAAACAAGAAATAAATACTTGAGTCAATAGGCTAGTTTCCTAAAAAAAAAAAAATAGGAAAATAATCAAAAAATATTGGAAACGTATTTTTTCTTTAGAAAATTAAACAAAGAATGGAAAAGATATGGCGCGTTTAACTTCCGTATGACGTCACACTATAATACCTTTTTTTGCAATATGTGACGTCACGAGCCCCCACTCCTAAACTTTGATGCGTTATATCTTTATAATTTATCGCTTAATTGACAAAAGATAAAATACGTCACTAGTATATTTTGATTTCCTAAAAGCGGACTAATTTTAATGTTAGTCTTTTGTCCTGGAAACTAGACTTTTGTCTTCACTTTATGCTCCATGATTACCTTCAGATTTTCTTAGTGGGTAGATATGCCCATGTTTTATTGTTTAGTAAAAAACTATACGAATATATGAAATAATTAGTATATTTGATCTTCCAAAATATATATTACACGTAATTTGTTCCATTTTATTACTTTTAAATTATATAATTTAGGTAAATAAATAGTACATAAACAATTAGTTCTACGTCAATTGTCACTATATATTTGCTTTTTTTCTCATTTAATTCATTGTATTAGCAAAATAATAATATCAGAAAAAAATTAAAGTCAGTGATGTACTTAAAGTATATTCTATGCCATTTTACTTATTGATTTCGAAGGCTGCACTCTTTCAGATTTGTGTCTCCATTACACAACTATGTATGAATAGTTTAAGTTATCTTTGTAGATTACCTATTACCTACCCACTATATCTTTGATACCCAGATTGTAAGAGTCAGGAAATACGTCTGGTAGAAGTGAGTTCCAGTGTTTTGCTTTTATTAGTAGCAACAATAAAAAAAAAATTGGACCCCAACGCTGTGTGTAGTGTTTGATGCAAGTGACAGCCCTATTCTTACTGCAATGAAGGCTTGTATTGCAGACGCTAACTAATGGCGTCAAGTTCGAAGTCAGACAATCCGCTTATTGTCAGGAATGGCTCAATAAACAAGACAGTTGTATATTGTACTATCTCTAGCTTCGGGATTTAGAAGGGGGAACAATTCCTTTATTGCCAAGCTGTATTGGTATCTATTTGAATACTAACAAACATGGAACATTGATCTATAATCTTCATTCAAGCATTACGTTTTATAAATCATTTTAGGTATAGCGTAACTAGTTATAACAAAGAAACAGTAGGTAATATACTTCAGTTGTGTTATTGAACAACATTACAACATTTGGAAAAAATCTCGCGTAAAGTGTAGAATGTACGGGATGAGGCTATATGAATCTAATCTACTTTATTACAAGATCACACGTTACAGTACATTCACGATTTCTACCATAGAGAAAGGTACACGTCACCTAAAGATAAATTGCAAAGTCACGAGACGATGTATGAAAACTCAAGTACGCTATTTTTTTATTCACAACATTCACAATTTGCTCCGAAAAATATTACGGCTGCAATATAACAGATGCGGTGCTGTGATTGGATTTGATTTGTTACAAAGAAATGAAATATTTTACGCGTGGAAAATCAAGGCTTTTTTTTACGATCCTTATCTTATTCGTTTTATTTCAGTGTTTTCCCCGTTGTATTTTTAAAGTATATTCATATTTGGGTCTCTCATTTCATCACTACAAAACTTCTGAAATTTTAGTCTATGGAAAGAGGTTACTGTGAGAACATGGCTACTTTTAGTAAAATGGATAAAAGATGGGGCAGAAAGGTTCTCGAATGGCGACCGCGTACGGGCAAGCGCAGCGTTAGACATCCATCGACCAGATCGTCAGACATTGTGAAGAAAGTCTAACCGGCCATTTTGGAATTTTTTGCGGGATATATATAGGCCATATCGAACAGTTTGAGGCTGAAATGATGAAAATAAAATGGAAAACAATTGAAAGGAATACCATGCGCGAATAGTAGCAGGTAGCGATCAGTATTTTTATTTCCTTCATTTTTTTAGTGTTGTATTTTCTTAGTTGAGAAACTAGCCTGGAGTCCTATTTTTTTAAATATCGTGCAAAATTGGCGTGTCAAATGATTTTCGTTCTACATAATCAGTGAGTTGAACTTTTATCATTCGACTAGCCAATTTTGTGTTTTATATAATCTATGGTACACCTAGACAACGAGAACAATGACGTCATAATTTAAGGAAAATTCAATATAAATGTTTGTTTCCATAACTCGGCATGATGTCACAGATATGTGGTATAGAAATTAAACTGAAACCTGTGTGCTTCTGGATTGGATCACGTACGGGGGTATTACCGGTCGCCTGTTTCGTATAATACAGAATTGTGATGAAAGACAGGTTTATGGATCTCTCTGTATGTAAAAAACAAAGAAACGCCTCAAAATGAAAGAAAAAACAAACAAAAGTATCTTGCGCAAATCTTCTGCGTAGTCTAAAATAAGTATCTTTCCTTTCTGTTATGCCCATTAACCGCTTGCCGTTCCATTTCTCAAATTGCTGTACCCAACAAGATTAATTATGTATTTAATAAAAAAAGTGTGTATCTAGATGAAACGCCTACACGTGAAAGATGAAACTAATGGTATTTTGTAGTGCTAATATGAATGTTAAAGGCTAGCATAAAAGCTAAGTCATCTGGTAGGGCAGTTCATAGAAAGGTGACGAAATAAAATTCTGATTCTAATGATAAACAAATCTTTTGACACCAGTCTGGAATCTGTTGAGTGTCTTCCAGACTGCCCATGAAAGGTTATCTTATCAATATTAATCTTTCCATTGTCTCAGTCAGTCATCCCATCGCACCCAGCTCTCCAAATAACTTTCTGGAATTGGACATTTTTCAAAGAGGTTTTTGGCAATTTAATTTTAAGTAATCTAAAATATCGCTTGTTAAAACCAATGAGCCGTATCGAAATCCAATAAAATTTGCGTCTGATTGCTTCAGTCACTAGATATTGTCACTTGATATATCCGACATGTGATGCCTGATCACGTGAGTAGTGTGGAGTGAAAGTTCGATACAAAAGCGCTGATGTACAATACAATATTTATTGTCAGATCTGAGAAATAACAAAATTATTAACAATTTGCAGCAAAGGACTGTTGCAAGAGAGCACACTTGTTTTAGGCTCTTCGTACGTAGAAATCAAGCGTTTATACTTTTTGAATGTGCTATAGAAAATAAACATTGCTTTATTAAGTACACACAAATAAGTTATATGCCAAAAAAAAAAAATACCTACAAATTAAATTATTTGAATACGGTTTTTATCGAATTTACACCACAAACGAAACATTCAATTACTTTGAATATAAAACTGGTCGCGAGCTGTTAATATAAGCCAGAATGGAAATATATTAATCAATAGTAAAGAAGATCAGCAGTCTATAATAATAAATGTAGAAATAATTGTCCGTAGAATAATAATGACGATGTAGCTTTCTCTTTGTACCAAATATCTACTCGCATGACCCGACCACAGCCCGATGTAATACACGCAATGAATTTCAATGAATGCATGTGATCGCTAATTGGAATGGGTGGTTCATTTACATTTAAGGCCCGTGGAAAGGAAACAGAAATGGATATTTCACATCTTGTTAAAGATATTTTCATTTGCGCTGACACTAATCTGATACACGCTGGTGATGAGTGAGCTCTTTTCGAGGAGCTCGATAGTCGTGCGCGACCCGCGTATCCGTATCGAATGCGCGTGTCAAGCGTCGGCGAAATGCGACCACTATTGGATTGGTCGCCATTTAGTGGTATTTTCTATCTCGAGCTTCTCCGTGCTTCAGAAGGCCGTTGATTGTTATCAACAGATAGCAGTCCTGAGGCTGTGTCAGATGTCTGCCTTTAGGAAGCCTGAAAAATTCAGACAGTGTTGGCCACAACACACCTCGGGTCATGTTCCTGTTGGTCTGGTTTCCCTGTAAAAAGGGTTGCGGGGGTCAGGCGGCAGTCGCTCCATTGTAATAACCACTGCCGCTTAATCCACCATGAGTTACAGCGTACCCTAGGCTCCGAAGCGTAAGCTGACGACACAACTAGGATTATGATGATGAGTGAGCTCTTTTGATTCAAACTCTAGGCGTTTCTCTCATCTTAGCGCCTTCACAGTTTGGTTGGCTTTTCTGGTTTTCATTTTTACTACGCCCTGTACCGACCGATTGACCACATACCTAAAGCAACAAATACTTCCACTTTTTTTCTCTCGTTAATCTTCGCGTCCGTTATAACAGATACATTCCTAAATTTGTTCAAAAATAGCTGCTACCCTGGTCTGAAAAACTCTAGTCTATGCTTGATGTTGTCTCGGGTTCTTAACTAGATTTAATCTATACCAATTTCATCAAAATCAGTTTAGCTTTATTTTTTTAAAGTAGGGATATTCGTAGTGTGGAAGTATGGATATAGATAACAGTTAGGGCTTAGATTTGAAAATTACTTATTATATTTTCAAAACAACGCATTTATTTTGGCAAATTGACGAATATTACGAAAATAAAAAGATAGAGCGTGCTATAGACAAATAGCGACCAAGTTATCTAATATACCGCCCTACAAGTCAGATTAACCGACTGTACAACAATATACATTGTACACTTGACTAATGACAGATGTTGTCTTTATGAACATTCCTCTGGGAACTCCCTGTCACTGATTTATGAGGGCACATATCTTTGCAATATATTTGGTGAAGGCTATAATACGCTTAAATAGCTATATTGATATTGCAAGTTATTGAGCGTTAAGTTAATCAATGTAGGTTTTGACAATATATGACAAAAATCTTCTGTTTGATACATATTTCAGTGTGAGTATTCACATATTTATGGTGTTTGATACATATTCCAGTGTGAGTAAATTACGATTTCTACAGGCGAGTCGCAAGAAAAAGATTTTATGGAGCGTAATTTTATTTAATGTAATAAAAATTACAATTAAAACTTAATCTAGTGATTACGATCGCAGTTGGATCATTTATTTATTTATTTAAGCTTTATTGCACAATACAAAAATTTGTACAAATGGTGGACTTAATGCCAAGTGGCATTCTCTACCAGTCAACCATGGGACCAAACAGAGAAAGAAAAGTTGGCGATAAAGACGAAATCACGAACACACAAGAAAGATAAAATATATACAAAAGAAAAGTAATATTACATAAGATTATATATTATACGTGGGGCGCACTATAAGTTTCCGGAATGAATATGAAAAAATACTATTAAAGGTACAACATTAATTTATTGTTTTTCAAAATAATCTCCCTTGGCGTCTATGCACTTTTTCATTCGATGAAACCAGTTCTGAAAACTTTTGTGCCACTCCTCTGTGGTGACCTCTGAAACGTGTTTTTCATACTTCTCGACAGCCTCTTCTGGTGATGAAAATCGTTGACCGCGTAATTAGTTCTTAATTTTTGGGAACAGAAAAAAGTCACAAGGTGCCAGGTCGGGACTGTATGCAGGATGACTCATGAGTTCTACATTTTTCGCCTTCAAAAAGTCGTTTGTCTGTCTGGCCGTGTGAGAACTAGCATTGTCGTGGTGCAGGATGATACGGCGATTACGGTTATTTTTACGGAGTTCGTCAATAACTTCCGGCAAACAAATGGTCGTGTACCAGTCACTATTCACTGTACGACGATTCTCTAAAGCAACAGTAGCCACGAGTCCAGTTTTATTAAAAAAAGAAGCAATCATCCGCTTAGATGCACTTTTCACCCGCGCCACTTTGGTTGGTTTCGGCTCATCTTGAAAGACCCATACGCTCGATTGCTGCTTTGTTTTGGGATCGTAGCAATAAACCCATGTTTCGTCACCTGTTACTATGTCCCACACCAAATTTGACGCATCTTCGTTGAATCTGGTAAGCATGGCACTGCACCAAGTGACGCGGTCCGTTTTTTTAGCCTCGGTCAAGTTGTGTGGGATCCACCGCGAGCACAGCTTTCTCACACCCAAATGTTTGTGTAGGATTAATTGTATTTGACTCATGCCTATTTCTAAGGATGCGCGAATTTCATGGTAGATCACATGCCTGTCTGTTTCAATCATACGGCGCACAGCATTGATGTTTTTGTTGGTCACAGCGGTGGACGGCCGACCATCGCGAGATTCGTCACTGAGATTGATACGACCACGCTTGAATTCTGCAAACCAGCTATAAACAGTTGTCTTGCATGGTGCTTCATTGCCAAAAGCTGTTTCAAGCCGAGCGATGCTCTGTTGAGCTGTCAAATTACACTTAAAATCGTAGAAAATCATACTACAAAAATTTTTCCGAGTTAAATCCATGTTGATGCAGACACATAATTTTTTAAATGGCGCCATAAGGTAAAAACAAAAGACAGTCAGATGAAACAAACTGCATTCTACAGCCAAAGAGTTCTATTTTCAAATGTTGCAATAAATTTTTAAATATTGTTTATGTAAGTGGCCAGTTCCGGAAACTTACAGTGCGCCCTATGTACATAAATACATAAAATAAGTATATAAAATATATACATACAATACATAGGATATAGATTGGATGACTATGACTCCGCGACTTGCTGCAGAAACAGTCTATGAACTGCGCGCTTAAAGGCAGAACGGCTGGGGGCTCTCCTGATTGTCTCAGGGAGAGCATTCCATAACTTTGTGGCCTGAAGTAAAAATGATTTTTCCATGAAGACCGAGCGGTGAAGAGGGTTGGCCAAAACCAGGCTGTTGGAAGACCGGAGAGATCGAGAATGGTTAGAGCTGAGAAAACAGAATTTAGATTTAAAATAGTTGGGAGAGTGAGGATTGGTGAGTATAGAGTAGAGCATAAGGAGAATTCTAGCATTCCGACGTTCGGGCATTGGCAACCATGTCAGCTCAGCACGATATGAAGATATGTGGTCATATTTACGTAAGTGATGATCATGATGAACACGAAGTTGGACAATGATCTTAAAATAATCACTTGCACTGATAAACTGAAATAATCACTTTAGATGCAGGTGTCCGAGTTTCCGCGAACTGGCCGCCGCGAAGCGTCACCCGGTGGTCCGTATATGCAGCGGTATTGGGGGCAGTGGGAGAGATAATATATTAAAGTTTAACGTAGCGTAACAAGTATTCAAATATTTATGGTGTTTGATACATATTCCAGTGTGAGTATTCAAATATTTATGGTGTTTGATACATATTCCAGTGTGAGTATTCAAATATTTATGGTGTTTGATACATATTCCAGTGTGAGTATTCAAATATTTATGGTGTTTGATACATATTCCAGTGTGAGTATTCAAATATTTATAGTGTAATACATTGGACGCAGAGCGCTTCTAACCGGTAATTTTGGAAATCATTAGGAGAGGCCTATGTTAAAAAGTGGACTAACTGCGGCTGAAATGATGATGATGATTCAAATATTTATCTCAGATAATGACAAAAGTGATCTTCAATTATTTAAATATTAAAGATTACCAATAAACTTTGGTAAATTTACGAAACGTAAAATTAGGAAAATTGGGAATAAACAATACTCTAATTTTTGAGTGAGAAAAAGAGAAAATTCTGGTTTATAAAATTTTCAACAGAAAATCACTTAACAAACACACTAAAAACAATCACCCACGATACAGGCCGATTAAAAAAAATATATACTCGTTCCATACTCTACGTGAATAAGAAAAAATAACATATCTCATTACACAAGCAAAATACAGAACAATATCTTGATGTTCTAAGGCGACCTTATCGCAAAAGCAATTTCTTATAGACAACCAGTACGTCAACCATGAGATTTTGTTGACACAGACGCTAGCGACTACGTTAGCAATTTAGTATGGCAAACCTGTACAGCGCCCCTGGCGGATAGTAAGGCAACTAATCCCAAGGCGTCCCATCCCATATTAAATCCCAAGGCGGTCGTGTCTCGTGATAGAAGTGCAGGGGAGGTCGCTAATGCTTTTATTTTTGTTTATTTGCGAATATTTCGAATAACTTTAGAGTGAAACTAAAAATAAATCCAGAGACAAGTAAATAAGTCAAATAACGACAACTGAACAAAAGTTTGGGGTTTGCTTCGAGAAACTACTAACTTTGCTATTAGTTCGGGACGTTGTCTTGATTGTCTATTCTAGCTCTTGTAGTCCTTGATTTCAGTCTTTGTTAATCTTCTACTAAGTTTTCATGTAATGTTAAACTATTTCAGCTGTTATAAGGAACTGGGTTTCTCTTGAAAGTAATTTTATAATTATTTAGAAGCATTAAGAAAGGACCTTTCTACTCTGCAGTCAGTTTAATAAAGGAAGGACATCGACCTTCATTTAGAAGTGATAGTCTCCACATAAGTGTATGTGACTTATCGTTTTTGTATTTTCTTAGCACAAAGAATAGACATATGCTATTAATAAAGCGTTTGTTAAGAATAAGTTAAATTTTTGTTCTGAAAAAGCTGTAGAAGAAGTTTCTCAGGCTGACCCATTCAGAAAGTTTTACTTTACGATTTCGATGCTCTTTGGACCAATTCTTGAATATTAACTTAAATTAACATATATTGCCCCACTGCTGGGCAAAGGTCTCCCCCAAATCCTTCCAAACCTCTCTCTGTTCCGCCACCTCTGACCACCTACGAGTAGCCTCGAATCTTCCCAATTCATCGCTCCATTGCATCCTCGGTTTTCCTCTCTTTCGCCAGCCACCCTCAGGGCGCCAATTAGTGGATATTTGAGCCCAACGATTGTTATCCATGCGAAAGACGTGACCCGCCCAATCCCATTTAAATTTGGCAGCTTTGCGTCCCACATCGGCGATTCCTGTCCTGGAACGAAAATATTAATAAAGACAAATAAATGCACTGTTACTTAGTAAAAAAATAAAATAATTATTTTTAATAGCAGTATTTAGACAAATGACAACCTACAGTCACTGTATTAGTCTGTGCGTAACCCACATAAATTCAGTCCATGAGTCACGCAGAACGCACGAAAGGAATCAGACCAATTATTGTCTATTATTTGGACGACACGCGACCGTGCCGATTTAATACAGCAGAAATAACGTAATAAACTGAAGTTTACTTTGGGAGCGGCCGTTAGGTTTTCGGAAATGATTGCAAATCAACATTTTTCAGATTATTTACAGAACTGTGTTTTGAAAGGTAAAAATAGGAAAGCGGGCCCTGAGCCGACGATAGAGACAAGGTTAATATGCTGAAATCGCTAGGATTTTGTAAAACCGCCTTTCGGTTGCAAACAAACAGAACCGACCAACCGCTTATCATTCTCCGAAGCATGGAACTGTCTTATCTTAACTGGGATCCAATAACAATATTTTCTTCCCGTTGGAATTTAACTAAGGGGCACGTCAAAAATTGTTTCACATACGTACATACAGTGATAAGCGTGGAGGAAGCGATTGAGATCTTTAATGATCGTATCAAGTGAAAATATTTAGTCGCTTCCTATCCTTGAAGGATACAGTCGATTGATCTGTTTATTTTTATGGACAAATAATTCTTCCAAATTTCATTGTAATTGCTTTCATAGCGTGTCGACAAAGTGCCACATAACATATAGCGGGGCTATGTATGTTTATCCAAAGATATAAAATGTATAGTTAAAACATTTGCAGATGAAGTCACGATCAGTAATTGTAAGAAATTGCTTCACCGATAAGTCCACCAGTGTAATAAGGAGTATTTGTTTTGCATTGTAACTTATAACCTAAACAACACAGCACCTTAAAATAATGCGCACCCAGTCTTGACTGATGTCCCAAAAAGGGCACAGTATCAGTTGCGTACACATCGGTATCCGTAAACGGATGGGGGTCGGACCCGAACCGAAACTTTTACTAAACTATTAACTTTTGTTCCGAAGGGCACATTTTATCATTTTGAAACGGGGCCTACAAATTTACTTCTGCATACATAAATCTGCAGGAAAGGATTTCTCAAGAGTTTACTTACAACGTGGACTGTTTTATTCTCCGTTGGGTCGGGATGTAAGATTGCTTATTTGAATACAACTGTAAATTTAAATTCACGGGTTAATGAATAAATATTGAAAGATCTGCTACCACATACATTACTCTCAATGAGACGGATACCCAACATTTTTCGATTCATTTGAGCCGCGCTACATCTGCAATATTCACAATTTGCTGTGGAATGAGTATCCCGTATTCCCTTCTTGCTTTCAAACTGCAATTTATGAAAATTTTATAAATACACCTAAATTTACACTAATCGCATCCGTGACCCTTGTTGAAATACTCTGCTTAATAACACTTAATTATTTTCTAATGAGTTGATGGTAAGATTTGATTAGCCTAGTCCGTAAAAAAATATACAAAGCTAAAACCTAACTAAACTGTATATTAGTATTACGATGTATTTCACAGTTAAAGATGTAAGGAAACAAAATAATACTGTAAACCTCTTTCTTCTTAGACGTGATTTCGATACTAGACGCAGTCACAGTTATAAAACACTCCTGATGATTTTTACTTAATGATATTATTTAAAGAAATTTTTGGGCCAAGATACAAAACCCGGATTTTTCTGCTCAGCCGTGTCGAAACAGTGAACGCACTTCGCGCTGTTTATATGCTACAGTGCGCATATTTTTATTTTCTTGGGTAATACGGATGTAATTCAAAATATTACGCTTTCTGCACATCGTACCTAAATATTCTTTTTGATGCATTTCCAGTGTTTAATAATGTTAAATCACAAATGTAAAGATCTTACAGCTCTCTTACGACTTTTAAATGATATTCTGGTTACATTCTCAGTTTGTTGCTGCAGTTACCTAAAAAAAGTCCTCATTCGCTTTTTTAAGGTTGATTCCCAGTACCCCATTTCTTTTTTATTTTATTTATTATTATTAAATTATTAAATCCAAAGAAAGAGAGATAGGGCAGAGAGATCGCTCTGGAGCCAAAGATATTCTGGCTCTGGTCATGGAGTGCCATGGAGTGGTTGCGAATAAAAAAAAATATATAAATGGAAAAACCGATGGAAAGTTTGAAATAGCTTTTCGATGAGGTAATGGAGCTCGGTCGAAGTAAATTTTAAATTTATCATGAGATTGTCACTATCATACTGTAAAATAGAGAATCCTCTCTGTTTGCGAGATCTACTATTCACAGATCAGACTTATGCCAATGAAGCAACTCATTTATTCCTTTGCAAAGCGCTGTCTGTCGGAAATTTAAAAGTAATTTACACTATCATTAACACACAAAAACATATAAAAACCTACACATAATCACGCCTAATTCCCGTAGGAGTAGGCAGATACTACGGATTTACACTTGCCATGATCCTTACAGACCTCCCTTGCTTCCTCCACACTCATCACTATCGTCATATCATAATAGAATAGAATAAATCTTTATTGATTAATCCATCACACACTAGAAAGGTCTTACAAGATACATAAAATGCGTGACAGACGTCTCAATAGGTGGCGGCTCAGTGTTACGCTAGTCATGCTTGCATGTCTGACTGATATACGCAAAGATATAAATAATCTCACATTCTTTGCAGTATAAACTCAAACCTAAACCAACAATAGTAACAAAGATTCCGTGCCGCAGTTGTTTATGTGGCTAATTCAATTACGTCAATATTTGCTCCCGTCCGCATACAAAGCCATTTATAGCCTTTGTAACTACTGTCTGGCGCACTCCAATATGCTAACCACACTTGTTAGGTAAGTATCTATAATTATTCATGTATATATTTGGTTTGAGAATAGATTAAATTCGATTTTTGAATTTCATGCTCATTGAAAATAATGCTTATGAGGTGAACAATTAAAATTTTGCATTTTTGCAAGCCCTTCTTTAACCTAGCGCTTTTTAGTTGCGTTGTCAGTTGATTCTTTCGGAGTTAAAAATCATTGATGTTCAAGTGCCCCAGGTGCAAAATAATATATTTCGTGGATAATCCGTTAGGCAAAATAACCTTTACTTATTATGTTAAAAAAACATTTACGAAATTTAATGATAAACGTACAGAATATTGCTTTTGGGCATTTATGAACAATTATAATTAATGTTCATTTAATTATTAATTGTGTGGAATCTGGTGTGTGGAAGAAAAAAATCCAATGTGCTACGGCATCGTAGCACATTGGATGAGTACAATGCTACGATAATTTTAACGTACAAAAAAATCAATTTTACACACAATTAATTTCATATTATGTTTTGGCGAATCACGAGAATTTTAAGTGTGCCTAACAATCTATTGAACAAGATAACGGTAATTTAAAAAACTAAAACACCCGACTACCTTTCTGTGTAATTTGGAAACGGAAAACCCAAAAAATATCCGCCATTTTGTAATTTTTTAAAATTTTATCTAGTGTGAGCGTGACACTGGGTCACGCTCGCAGTAAATACGAATCTAACGACACCTCTCAAGCTAAAATCCATCGAGCCGTTCAGGCTGTAGAGCGTGCCAAACAATTGTACATACAAACATACATACTCTCGAAAAACATAACCCTCCTTCTGGCGCAGTCGGGTAAAAATTGCGTGAAATAAATATAAGGTTGGTTTTACATGATGAATATGGACACAGATTTGCAGCGTTTTCGGTATGCTACGAGATCGTAGCAATGCTACGAGATCGTAGTAGTGCTACGTTAAGTTATATACGTTAATTATATAGCGGTACGTTTAGTAGGTCATCATCATCCTAGCGTGTTTTCCTAGTTGCGTCGTCAGCTTACGCTTCGGAGTAGGGTACGCTGTAAGTTATGGTCCTAGATTGGATGGCGGAACTCAGGACCATGACCCGAGTTGTGTTAGTGGCCAACACTGTCAGAATTTTTTAGGCTGCCCTCTGCATCTGACACAGCCTCACGACTGCTATCTATCGATAACAACCGGGACCAACGTAACGGGCCTTCCGAAGCACGGAGGAGCTCAGGATAGAAAATGCCACTAAATGGCGACCAATCCAAAACTTAAAATTAAAAAAAATCGAGAATCCATACAATGTACTCGTACTAACAAAAATTTTTATTGTGTTTAAAAAGTCACCCTGTATTTTCATTATTTACTTTATTAACTAACTATGACGCCGAAGAATCATAAAACTGAGTCTTTACCTCAGATAATACGCATCTCACTTCAATTATTTTTTAACCGACTACGATAGAACAAGGGTTATGTTTTCCGAGAGTATGTATGTTTGTATGTAAAATTGTTTGGCACCCCTGCAGCCTGAACGGCTCGATGGATTTAAGCTTGAGAGGTGTCGTTAGATTCGTATTTACTGTGTAAATGACGCTGGGTTGCGTATATAAAAATAATAATAAAAAAACAAAATGGCGGACTTTTTCGATTGTTTTATTTCCAATTTACATAGAAACTTTTTTAGATTTTTAAAGTACCGTTTCTTGTTTAAAACATAGTTTCAAAAAAATAACACCACTGCTCCACATTGCATAAACTAACTCAATTTCGCCCGTATAAGCCTTTAGGCGTGTCACCGTCTCCACTAGGCGGATTTATAAAATTAATGACCATTGCTTGTACGCGACACAAACATGGCAACATTAATCAAGCAAAATCAACATGCTGGTTTTGCCATATAATAATCGGAAGCGGTGTTGCTATGTCCCGGTAAATTTGATTGGATTTTTATTTTGCGCGTTTAATTACTTCGGCGAAACGAGACATAATTTTGCGTTTTAATATTTTCATTATACAACGTTCACTTGTTTATAAATTGATGGAAAAAAGGATAATGTTGCTAATTCGCAAATGCTAATTTTTCGAGTGTACGAAATATTCTTGAAAATATTGGACTTGCATATTTTTCTGACTAGCTGACCCGGCAAACTTCGTACCGCCTCCGAATATATTCACCTTTTAAACCTTCCCTGGACTTCCACAAATAATTCAAAACCAAAAATAGCCAAATCGGGCCAGCCGTTCTCGAGTTTAAGCGAGAATAACGAACAGCAATTGATTTTAATATATAAGATATTTTACTGAATGTTGCATACATTGTTTAGTTGTTTCTAGTTTGGTCAGGACATTGCAGGCTTGAAACAATTGATTGTCTGATAATAATGGTGATTCTCTGTTTTGGAGGGCACATTAAGTCGTTGGTCCTGGCTGCCATTTATTTATTTATTTATTAAAACTTTATTGTACCACAAGTAAAAATACAATTGGCGGACTTAATGCTAAAAGCATTCTCTCCCAGTCAACCATTAGGAAAAACAGAGAAAATACAAAGCGGCGCAAAAAAGCTTCGTGTGATATTACAGAAAAAAAAAAAAGAACCCTACAGCTAAATAAACATACATAGATTTACACAAATAGGAAGTATAATATACATACATATATATTTAAAAATTTTAATGCAGAGAAATTGTGATTCTGGTTTATAAATTAGAGAGAATTCATTAGATGAGTTTGAACCTTTTTCTTGAAGGCAAATTTTGTGGTCAATAAAAGGATCCCGTCAGAGGCCGTGAGGTGATCGTGAGGTGGTTTCCAAAATGCGTAGGTACAGAATAAATAAAAAAATATTTCTGGCATAAAATTTGCAAATTGACACAGAATGGTTTCAAAATTGCGTGATTTTACTAGTTCCATTGTAGAGAGGAGTAAGACAGGGAGACGTCATTTCTCCGAAACTGTTTACCGCTGCTCTGGAAGATGCCTTCAAACTCCTGGAATGGGAAGGACTTGGCATTAACATCAATGGCGAGTATATCACTCACCTTCGTTTTGCCGACGATATCGTGGTCATGGCGGAGTCGCTGGAGGACTTAAGTACCATGCTCAGCGACCTCAACGTAGTCTCCCAACAGGTGGGTCTTAAAATGAACATGGACAAAACCAAGGCAATGTGTAATGTACATGTTACGCCATCACCGGTTTCTGTCCGGAGCCACACCCTTGAAGTTGTAGACCAGTATATCTACCTGGGTCAGATGATCCAGGCTGGCAACGCCAGCTTTGAGGATGAGGTCTTTCGTCGAATCCGACTCGGCTGGGCAGCGTTCGGGAAGCTACGTAGCGTCTTCTCGTCCAAAATACCTCAGCCTCTTAAAACTAAGGTCTTCGACCAGTGTGTGTTACCAGTAGAGAATACAATCCCGGGATCCCGACCGTTTTCTGGCCCCGAAAATCCCGGGACTGTACTTGGCTAATCTCGGGATTTTTGGGATTGCCACAAACAAAAAGTGCAGGTGAAAGATTTAGTATTTCTTTCGACGAGTGGACTTCAACTTCCAATAAACGATACATGGCGGTCAACGTTCATTCATATAAAAAATTTTGGAACTTAGGACTTGTTCCTATTTACGATAGTATGACAGCTGAAAATTGTCTTCGTATATTGCAAGAGCGTCTAAGTAAATTTGACATTTCCCTAGAAACTGACATCGTGGCTATTGTAACCGATGGACCGAATGTTATGATAAAGGTGGGGCGGTTTGTTTGCACTGAACAAAAACTGTGTCTCGCACATGGTATCAATTTGGCGGTCTGTGATGTGCTTTATGAAAAACATAATAATTTGCAAGATAGCCCTACCTCAGATGATACTATAAATGAACCAGCTGTGACTGTTGATTATATGGACGACAGCGATGATGAACACCATTTAGAAGACTTAGACTGTCCAGAATCAGGTTTAATCGTAATGTCACAAAATGATCTTGCGCCAGAACACGTACCAAAGTTAACACAATATGAAAATATTAATAAGCTGATAAAGAAAATCCGCAAAGTTGTAGTGTATTTCAAAAGATCTCCATTGAAAAATGAAACAGTACTTCAAAAATATGTGAAAATTGAACATGGAAAAGAGTTGTCACTTCTTTTGGACTGTAAAACCAGGTGGAATAGTCTTTTAACAATGCTGGAGCGATTTTATCTTTTAAAAGCATGCATTCAAAAAGCTCTTATAGATCTCAATCATCCAATTCGTTTAGAAGATGTTGATTTTGAATTGGTAAATAAAATTGTTGATGTGCTGACCCTAATTAAATTGACAGTAGAAGCAATCTGTCGGCGAGACGCTAATTTATGCACAGCTGATGCCGCTTTGAAATTTCTTATAAAACAACTGTCTAGCAAAAACTCAGCACTTGCCAAAAAAATTAAAACATCCTTAGTGGAACGTATAAAGCAACGACGAAGTGATGATTTAACTGGCGTGTTAAATTATTTACAAAATCCACGAATGGATGATGAAAATCAGTTATTATCGGATTTGGAATGGCACGGCTTATTTCCAGTTCCGACACAGGCTTTAGTGAGCAAGCAAATAAAGAGTATTGTTAAAAGACTTAATAGTCGAGATAACACGGAAGAAGAAGCAAGGTCAGGATCACAAACAGTTGATGAGCTAAGGTCAGAAACCTCCCAATCCCAACCCCAATTGACATTAAAGGAAAAGTTACAGCTGGAAATTAACAAGAGTATAAAATCCCCAGATCCTGAAGTACAAGTACAAAATGAATTGGGGTTGGCAAATAGTATTAGACGTGAAATGAGCCTGTTCGAAAATGGAGGAGTTCGTGGATATCACTTAGAAACAGCATATAAGTATCTATTGTCTATTCCTCCGACCAGCGTAGAAGCTGAACGAGCGTTTTCAGCTGCTGCTTATGTTGGCAATAGACTACGAAGCAGGCTCGGAAGTCAAACATTGGATGCTTTGATATTTCTGCGATTATATTTTCGAAATTCTAAATAGTTATTTTGTGCTGTTTTTTAATTTCTTGCAAAAGTATAGTATTTTTTGGTTTGTGTTTTTTCTTTTCTTATTATTATTCTGATTTGTGTTGTGCAAAGACATTAAAGACATTTTTTTTAATTACTCGTGTTTTTTATTTTAGCCCAATTAGAAACCACATAGTCTAATCCCGGGATAGGCCCGGGATCCCGGGAAAAGGCTTCAAAAATCCCGTAAGCCCGGGATTGAAAAACATGCTCGGGATTGTATTCTCTAGTTACCAGTGACGACATATGGGTCAGATGACCTGAGAAAGGTCGCAGGCAAACGCTGGATGCAGACTGCTGCCAACCGATCATTTTGGAAATCATTGGGAGAGGCCTATGTTCAGCAGTGGACTGACTGCGGCTGAAATGATGATGACTAGTTCTGTCTAACATGTATGACAAACAAAAAATACGTTATTTTTTAGCAATCCACCGTCAAAAAACAAACAAAATAAATTGCCCGACGTTTAATTGCGACCCGCATACAATTGAGTTGCATAAAAATGCTGTAAACGATACCCTGTTTTCCGTGACGCACTTTCAGGCAACATGTAAGTGGCAATAATAGTAAATTTCGGGCATAGCCCAGGGAGATGGCTTCTGTTTTTTTTTAAAGCAATAGCTGTGATAATTTAACGCTACGTTTAACGTGTCGAGTTCAACACATGATGGGTATAAAATGTTGTAAAAAAGTCGAGGTTACACGATAATGTTTATTTATTTGCACGGCGTGCTATAAATACTTCTTTACGTACTGTTTCTTCAAATTACGATGCTTTCATTCATATCGAGTGGGTCACGTTGTAAATTGATCCTGGTCTAAAAATTTGTCGGTTCTTATTTTTTTTAAATAGAAAGTGAATTGTAATTTTTACGTACTGAATACCCAATAAAACTATGGCTAGTGTGCAATTTCCGTCCGTTATTGCAACTAAAATATCAACTACAAAAATAACAACTATAAAAAAGAAAACCGCTGACGAAGGCTAGCCTTTAATAAAAATATAAAACATCTTTAAGGCAGAATTATTTATTACAGTAATTCCGTATCAGGTTTGCTTTGTCGCGTCTTATAGCTGATCCCGGGGGATTATAACGGGTCGTGTTTTATGTTGAAAAATAAAACCCGCTATTTGTTGGGTAACTGTATAATGTTTTTATAGATAGTGGTAATGTCGTGATAAAATACCAGTAGGTGGCTCTTTATACGAAACAGAAATTCTAAGAAAATTGGTCACAATAATGTTTTATATTTTCGCGATATATTTTAATACTGGTTTGATTGCGTTTATTACTTACAGCTGTTTCCCGTTTATGGTTGCCCGGGTCATCAACTATATTCGTTACCAAATTTCCAAAATCCGTTCAATGATTTGGTCGTTTGACAGACAGATAGACAGACAGACCTTCACACTTGTAATATTAAGTATGAATTTGTTTTACCCTAACGTTTCAAACATTATACAGTGTTTATGGTTGCAGATAGACCATGTATCGTTAGTTATAGTTTTGTTTTTAACCGACCATTAAAATCATATACAAATCTGGTTGCTCTGAACATACTTTAATATATGAATTTCTGCAGAATTGATTTCAAAATTAGTATATGATGCAGCTGAAGATTGTATCTAGAGATTATGTTATCTGAAAACACGATTTCTTTTAATTTTTTCTAAAGAAGAAAATCGCAAATTGCAATTAATTAAAATTAAACAAAAATGGGCGAGGTCGCGTGATTAAAATTGTTAAAATTTTCCACAGTTAAGATTTTAAAAATAGAAGATTATCTATATTTTTTCCATCTTATCTGTAACAAAATTTATAGTAAAACACCCTTTTTTACCAAGATCAAACAGAGTGTCAACCTATATGCACTTCAATGTCACGCAATACTTTGCTTTTATGTATATTGTAAATACTACTGATTCATGTTCAAAAACGAATCAGGGCAATCCAATCTGAACAAGTCTAAGGCGACTGAAAAAGCATTGAATGGCTCGAGCTCAGCTTTATAGCCTTAGGGAGCAGTTCCATTTAATTACTTATCTGTAAAGCAACTATATTGATCTCTTTCTTTCTTTATTATAGAAAATACTTTAGATTCCAAGGTACGGTTCCTAATTTTAAAAGCTTTTGCCGAAGTCTCAGCTACAAAATCATCTTTACGAAAAAACAGACAGTAGGAAAAATACCGGGTGTCATAGAGCTTACATAGTCTACCGAAAAATTACTTCAGAAATTAAATTAAATTAAAAATTTTAATACCTACTGCAATTTGTTTAGTTGTTTTCAAATTTGGCTAAGATTACCTTGGCTTGAATTACCTGATTGTTTGATAATAATGATGATTCCGCGTGCTTCAGAAGGCACGTTAAACCATTGGTCCCGGTTGCCATTTGAAGGTCGTAAGGAACCAAGTCAAATGCCTTTCCGCATTTGGGAATGACTCCATGATTGACCATGTAACCAACTCGAAATGAACACATACATCCATCCATACTAATTATAAATAGCGAAAGTCTGTTTGTCTGTTCCGCTTACACGGCCAAACCGCTAAACGGATTCTGATTAAATTTGGCGTGAATGTAGTTGAAAACCCGGAGTCAAAAATAGCCTACTTTTTGACGCAGGGGGCGTTGCGGGAAACAGCTAGTTTGCTATATTAATAGTAAATACGTTAATTGTCTATCTATTATGATATTAAATTGAATCAAAAACAATATTGCTTCATTATAATATAGCATAGCTACCTAAACTGATTAAACCGTTTGAATATTAATTTGTAATTTGGGTGCAAAATACACGTGTATGTATGTACTTACCTCTTGTGTCCTAATCATTAAAACATACATAATCAATGATGCATTACACAGCTCTTTGTTCGCCTAGTGCAAATTTAGTAGTCTTTTTGTAGAGTCAATGTGGTAAGGTATTCTTAGCGAGTTGACTTTGGCAATTAAATTTGTGAAGTGGCAGTAGGCGGGGCACATAGCGCGGATGGCCGATAGGGTAGAAAGGTTCTGGAATGGAGACCACGTACTACGCAAGCGCAATGATCGACATCTACCGAACAGATCGGAAGAAAGTTACAGGCAAGCGCTGGATGCAGGCCGCTTTTCACCGATCTTTTTGAATTTTTTTGGGGTGGGCCTATGTCCAGCAGCGGACTGACTACAGCTGAATGACGATGTGTTTTCTACCTCTGTGGTTGACTCGTAGAGAATGTCATGATATGAAGTCAACTTAGATTAATAATTGGTTTCTGCGACGACGCGAGCGCGCGAGACCAATTCTTAATCGAAGTAAGTCAATCATTTGTACATTTTATTAGTTTTCTTCAGAGGCTTAATTAATAATAGGATCTTTTTCTTATAATTTATCCTCTCGTGACACTAATTTCCGCACTCAGGGTCATTAATGACTACTTAAGCAATTCTTCAAACTTGAATAAAATTATCCGTTACAGGGAGAATTTGCAAATCTATACTAAGAAGTTGCTTAAGTTAATCTGCACTAATGTGTATAAATTTAAAAATTCTACCTCTAAAGGCATTTTTGTTTTAATTTTTTTGCTTAAGTATACATGACTCTGAGTGCTGCTGTAAGAGAAGGAGTGTATGAGAGTAGTGTTCCACGTTTTTGTATTTACATGCATAGTTTTGTAAGCTCAGCTTTTAAAGTGTGAAGTACCTACTTGCAAGGCTATAGCTAGGTTTAGTGTGACAAAGACTTCGTTAACTAACTGCCCTTGTCTAAATTCTGCTGAGAAAATGACACCAGCTTTAAAGTTATATTTCATTACAAAATTAAAGCCGATTTTTCTTCCATATCTCTGTGAATATAAATTTAGGAAAAAATATATTTGTATTGTGAACACGGAGGCCTTCTTCATTTTTCACAAAAAGATATAATTAAGAAAAAAATTCGTTTTTATTATAAAATATGTATAAAACCTAATAATATTGCTTATGTCAAATATATGGGAAATGTCATTTGCTTCGTATTGGACCTTAATCGTGTTATTAACAATAAGCTACGAAGCTTAAAACTCATTTCTCAGAAAAATACCCCAATATATTATTCCCCAAATCACAATGTTTAAGGAATAAAATACTGTCGACGTATAAAATCAGAGTAAATTTAAAAAGAATGTACATTGTACGGCACATACGAGTACAATTCATTTCTAAACCTGCATGCACCAAAACATAATTTAAATGCATAACAATCCCCGCGATTTGTCGTTCGTCGCGTCTTATCGTTGGCGACGAAACTTCGCGAAATAAATCTACATACCTAACTCAGGCCAACATAAAAGAATTAAGACTGAGCGCCTGAGTTTACTGATATTTCTGTATACACTTTCATTACAAACTAATAACCTTCCTAATACTTTAATATATATGTTACCGGAAATGTATGAAATCTAGGAATTGTATACATCTCCTAGGAAATATATAAAATATTGTTTTAAAAATTATTTAATACATACATATCTTAGGTAATGTATACATTTACCTAGGAATTGTATATAATTCCAATATCGTATTAGGAAAAGTATAAAAATAATGCTTTCTGTAATAAAACACGTTGTTAAGTCTTCATATTCAGTCTACATATCCTGGGTAATAAACCTAGTTTATTTAGATTTATAGATAGAATTCCAATATCGTTCACACGTCGTCTTTTGAAACTCAAGCGTTTCTGACACAAGGTTTGTCGCTCGCTCGCTTCGCTCGCTAGCTAACTGTTATGGTCACTGTAAAACCATAACCTAACCTACTTTCTGTCACATAGTCGTTTTTTGAAACTAAGTCCCTTTTTTTCCAATCATCATCATTATAATTTCAGCCTTGTCTTACATTTCCGATCGCTATTTAGGAAATGTATAGATTTCCTAGGAAATGTGTCTAATTTATAATTATATCACACATTTCTGTGCGATTTTTGGAATCACATACATTTCCTAGGAATTGTATACAATGACGGATTACATACATTTCCGTTAACATATATATAATATACGCGTTTTACCTTACAATAAAACGCTTATTAAATACTTACCTTATTCGAAGCCTATCGATATAAATGAGAGCGGCACTTCTGTTTCCCTTTACATCGCTAAATATTTCCGTTTCCTGCTGTTTTTCGTCATTTCCACCGCCCTGCAGGTGAAGTAGGGGGAGTACGTGGACGTCCCGACTTCGCTTTTGCTTCATTGGCTCTATGTGAAAAGTCAGCCAGGCAGGACTTATTCGATAGGCTTCGAATAAGGTAAGTATTTAATAAGCGTTTTATTGTAAGGTAAAACGCGTATATTAAATCCTGTACGCTTATTCGAAGCCTATCGATATAAATGAGAGACTTGTTTGATATCGCCTGGCGGTGGAAGGGAAGACGCCAATGTGATGTAGATAAAACATGGACAAATAGTTATTTGCGATTAGGATATGAAAATAAACATATTGTATGTAGTTAACCAAAACATATTTAATATATTATTATGTGCTTGTAAATATAAAAACTATAGCAGAAATTCAAACAATTGCCAGTGATTCATTAAATTCTACAATCAACGATTTACACACGTATTCGTAAATTATTATTTAATTATTATTGATTATATGGCTGTAAATAATTTGCTCAGAGATTCGTTATCTTGGACTTGACATATTTCTCTACAATAATATTTTTTAAATGTGCCCCCTGAACGCCAGTTACCCTGGGCCATAATCTGGTCGATTGAAAAATTGCTGACCCAGTTTTTGGATGCTACTGCAGCTCTTACACTTCCTGGTGTGGCTTTGATGCCAGCATCTTGGAGTACCGATTTAACCCACCCGGCTATGATAGTTTTTGACGCAGGCCGCGGGTCTCCTCTAACCGTGACAAATAGTTTCGAACTATTGCATAATTGCCTCCTTTCCCGTCCAAGCTCTATAAGCTTTTTTAACCAGTAAACTGGATCTAATTCTGTTGATGATGCCTGACTGAGGCGCCACCCTGACTGACAATAATCAGACCTATCAGTCTTTGATCCGAAACGTGGCCATAAAATTATGAATTCTTCTGAAATTGTACAATGTTCCTCATCTATATCCAATAGTGTGAGGTCATGGACCCGCCTGCCAGAACATAATAACAACAGTATAGCCGTATGTCTAGAAACCTCGTACAACGAATTTGGCAACTCTTTTTTTGAAAGGTAGGAGGTAACTATTGATACATCCCATATTGGTGGTTTAGGATTTTTAGGGTTCTTTAATGAAATAGCTTTCAATGTCTGTTTGACTAGCTTATGCGAACTCAATGATCCTGATGTATTTGGTCCACAAAAAGTCGCTACGACGGACTTGTGCAGTAAGATGGTGCTATATGAGAGACCCTCTTTTTGATGCAAATCACACAGAAAACGAGCTAAATCTGAGCCTGTTGGGTTGTTCAAGGGGACTACGTTTTCATCAGCCCATCGACTCCAACGAGCCCACGCGACATTATAGGTCTTCATTGTGGACGTACGCCAGCTAGATTGTAACAATGTCTTCTGTTCTATAGACCATTTGTCTAGTTTCCCAAACCACCCGCACATTTCCAAATCTCGAGACACATTTCTGTGACATTCGGTGGGGGCAATTGAGTTCTCACATCTATTAGGACATCCTGAAGATTCCAAACAGTGTGAGGAGGAGCCAGGGCTCTGTGCTTGATATCTGCTCTTCAGAAAACCTGATCCCATCGGGGTGTCACTAATATGTATATTCCCATTGCCTGATTTAGGTGCTGAAGGACCTTCGGAATAAGGCAAGGAGGAGGAAATACCCATGCCAACTGGTATCTCCATTGCCTGCTGAAGGCATCTATAAACAAGGCGTCCTTGTCGTTCTGATCCAGTGACACATATTGCGGAACTAAATGAGCTGTTTGGGATGCAAACAGGTCTATTTCGGGTTGGCCCCATTTTGAGAATTTGAGAAAACTATCGACGTTGCTGCCGGCAGTAAATGCCACTCTGGTGGGGCTTTGTGCCTCGACAGATGATCGGCGTCGCTGTTGAACATGCCGGGAAGGTGATAAACGCTCAGATGTATATGATAATTTTCCAACAGCTGATAAATTAAGTACGTTAATTTCATCAGAAGTATCGAATGAGTACCGCCTTCGTTTCGCAAATATGCCAACACCGTACGGCTGTCCGTCTGCAGTAGAATGGATGAATGACAAAGACCTAGATCTTGGCTTTGTTCGAGAACTTTTAAGACTGCTAGGAGCTCCTTTTGGTTGCAGTGTAGTGATCTCTCTGTGTCGCTCCACACTGCTGACAGGCAAAGATTGTTCAATTTCGCTCCCCACGCCACATCCGATGCATCTGTTGTCAGGAAATGTGTTGGTGGCGGTGTATGAAGCCGCGAAGTCTTGTGGCAATTTTTCTGCCACCAATGAAGTTCTTGAAGAACTATGTCTGGAACAGGTAAGCGCCTTTTTGGAATTTTCTTCAGTAGCACATGGAGAAATCTCTGTATATGACGATAATTCAGTCGCCCTCGAGGAATGGCAAAGCTGGCAAAATTTAAGATTCCCACTAAACTTTGTCTCGTATCTAAATTTGCTTTGCGTTCTCTTATTAACTTTGCCAAGATATTCATTATTTTGTTCCTATTGTTTTTGGGAAGGCTTTTGGTCCCTGCCCCAGGGTTCCATACTATTCCCAAATACTCTACAGATGTCTGAGGTATGAATACCGACTTCTGGCAGTTGACTTGCCAACCCAGCCTGAACAACAAGTCTGTCGTTAGTTCTACGTGATTGGCTAAAATGTGAGGATTTTGATTGGCTAATAAGAAATCGTCTAGGTATACTATTACCCTCACTCCTTTGTCTCGTAACATTTGGGCAATCCAGTTGGTAACCGACGCGAAAACCTTCGGTGCCGAACTTAAGCCAAATGGCAGACAAGTCATTTCGAGTAGCTCGTCGTGGTATTGGATTCGGACAAACTTTCTGTGACTTTTTGCCAGAGCCAAATGAAAATAGGCCTGTGAGATGTCTATTTTGGCAACCCAGTCTCCCATTTGAAGGAAGTCTGGAACCTTGCTTAAATTTATGAGGTGAAATTTGTCCACCTTGGCGCTCTCATTTATATCGATAGATAAATTTTGTATGGATGTCGTTGAAGACCCGGGGTCAAATATTCGCTAATTTCATTTTACAAAAATCCGCCGTATTCTATAGATATAACATACTAGCTTTTTCCCGCAGCTCCGCCTGCGTCAAAAAGTAGCCTATGTTTGACCCCGGGTTCAACTATATTCATACCAAATTTCATTAAAATCGGTTCAGCGGTTTGGCCGTGAAAGCGTAACAGACAGACAGACTTACGCATTTATAATATTAGTATGAATACTTTTTGGTGAAGGCGGAGCGGCAATTAACAGCTAGTAGTAATCAATAACACCATTTATTGTTAACTTGTGCTGAATCACTGAGAAAAATTATTCTTCATGTTCACATATCTACTTACCTTTTTTTGCAAATGACTGTTCATCCCACTTGTTCAAAGGCGGTTATCGCTACGAATTTTTCTTTTCATGAAGATTCCTCCCGTAATATATGCTTGTAACTTAAAAACTACTTTGTTAGTTTTTAAAGGTTTCAATCAAGTAGTCGAAAACGACAAAAATGTTAAACAAAGCACGGCGTCTTTTAATATTTTTTTTGGCGGTAGATACGCTCCGATACACACTGACTTCTCAAATCTTAATCTTGGACTTAAGTTTGTTCGAAATTTGTTGAAACTGTGTTGTCCAAAAATTATAATATTTTGCATCGTGATTTGAAATTATTATAATTGTTAGAATTTTGAATACAGATCAATTGGTAGTGTAGTTAATCACGCCGATGTTGTCAGAGATATTAACTTGGAATCTTTTTCATCCATTTGTTTATACTTTTCATTCCAACCATGGATAAAAAAATCTATAAATGATGCTTACGAAGGCTAGTTTGGACTCTTACATTAGCACACAGAGACTCTCTCTCATAGGCATTACACAAGCTTCTCTTTAATATATTACTTATATACTACTTTAATAAATATTACAATATAATATTCTTTCAATGAGGGATTTTTTAAAATTATATTTAGATATGAAAGTCGTATGTCTTATCTGTTATACCAATTTTGATGAAATTTTGTACCGATATAGTTAAATACCCCAGAGACTACATACGCTAAGTCTAATCTATTTTTATTTGCTATTAATTAAGCCTCAAGGAGCTGTAATGGGGGGTGAAAGTTTGTAAGAAAAACTAATAAAAATACCTTCTCAGACCACATATTTTGCCATGAGCAGAGTCTTGCCAAAACAGCTGAACTATATTTATTGCCGAAAACGCGTCGATTATTTGGCACTGTCATTTTATTCTTCTACTAGCAGCCCGCATCGACTTCGTCCTAGCACAGCCTTCCTTGATAAATAGGCTATCCAACACTGAAATAATTTTTCAAATACGGACCAGTGGTTTCTGAAATTACCACGTTCAAACAAACAAACAAACTCTTCAGTTTTATATTATTATATTAGGATAGACTAGTTTCTATGAATTTACATAAAAATGGTTCCTACGTTGCAAAAAAGGAATCTGTCTAGATAAATATTATGTATTTCAGAGAATAAGAAATGTAACCTCAAAAAATACAACACGGTAACTAAATTAACTATTAAAAGAACAGAACAGGTTCAATTTCGTTCAATAAATTCCGGAGTCTCTGAGGCAATAACAAACAATATCTTTTCCAATACGACGCCTTCGATAGCTTTTCGGAAGCTAAACTTACTACGGACGTCTTGAATTGGCACTCACAAACGAAAGTACTTGTTTTTATTTAAATTTGTGGAAATGTCAGCCGCAATTAAAAATAATTTGTTCTGCTATTAAAATTATTCCCCTACTACGAGTATAATAGCATGCACATAAATAAAAAAGTAAATCCATACTAATATTATAAATGCGAAAGTATGTCTGTCTGTAACGCTTTCACGGCCAAACCGCTGAACGGATTTTGACGAAATTTGGTATGAATATAGTTGAAGACCCGGAGTCAAACATAGTTACTTTTTGACGCAGGCAGAGCTGCGGGAAAATTAATTATTACTTCTATCTGGTCATAATAAATGTACACACAGACACTAAAAAGTAACCAAAATACAAACTCTACAAAGGAAAGGAATGAAGAAAGGTAAAAACTTTTTCACCACCAAATCACAACAGCCACAGTACATTTATACTAGAAGGCTTGTACACGAATATGTTTTCCCGTTCAATGTGGTACATACCAAAGGAATATTTCCAACCTATCAGAACAAAGGATCTGATTCAATGATGTAGGTATCAGATCTTACGCGTCTCAATATTGTGTTTGAATCATTTGAGTGGTTCGGATCTAATGTAGCGCCTTTGTATCACGTCTTATTTGGGAGCGTTATGGTTTTACATAAACAAATAGGCATTGGTTATAACAAAAAAAAAATCCTACAGAAACAATTTTTATTTAAAAATGGACACAAAGTGTCAGATAGATTTTAATTTAGCGGTATGCGAAATGATTTCAGTATAGTATTTCTAAAATTAACTGCATCTTGTGTGTTTTGTTAAGTCTGTGTTTATGGGGAAGTTATAGGTGTATGCTGTGCATCCTATGTTTCGTGAAAATTTAAGAAAAATTTATCAAAAAAAATAAAAATAATAATATCCATTAAATTAAACTATTTTAATACGGTTTTATCGCGTTTATTACTTATTTATTTACACCTGACGTTTCAAACACTTTACAGCGTTCATGGTCGCAGGCAGACTAAGTTAACATTTGTCAAAGACAAAGAACATAACAAGAGAATAACAATCGCGAAAACATAAGAAATCAATAGTAATATCCGTCAAAAAAATATAGAAAAAATCGCCCTCTATTGTAACTATTGAATGACTGAATGAATGCACACTTTATTGCACCATTTACAAACAAAAGAAACACATAAGTTAAATCCAATACAACTAAATAGGTACAAAGGCGGCCTTATCGCTAATGCAATTTCTTCCAACCAACTTAGGCTAAAAATGAGCTGCGGTAAAAAAACCACTTGCTTGAACGGTATCGCTATTGTAACTATTCTAACGCAATGGATTAATATATTAATTTGTTTCCGCTTTTCGTTCCATTTTGATCGATATACTTTTCACCTTGTATCATACTCGTTGTAAGTGTTTGCCAACTTTCCCATTCCCATGCATTTTGTCGATAGAAGTCAGAAGGAAATTTTAATTACCACAGGAGGAAAAGTAAGTATTCTTTAGGTGGATATGTCAATTATTTATGTCGGTACATAAAAATCATTTGTAGAGTTACAAGCGGTAAAGTCGTTAGTCTAGTTTGCGTGTTCCGCTACAAATATATTTTTAATCGAAATATAATTAGAAATAAACACTATCAAATTAATTAATATTAAATGTAGCTTACTTCCAACTAAACTAAGACTCAGATAAAAGTTATACTAAAAATAAAAGTAAGAAAACAGTTACGATTTGATTAAGCGATCCAAGATTGTACCAACTGTATTTTGCTTTTATCAAAACGAGCAAATAAGTTACATCTCATTTTATGATAAGAATCTACATAAAAAAACGTGGTCTGATCACGCAAGGAGAATGTTCATTTTGGCCCAGGAAATGTAGGAAAAAATGTTTTACAGTACGAGCTATTGTGTGCTTTAGTGAAAGGTAATAAGTTTAGGTTTTGGTTAATATTTATGACTGATTTTATCTAAGGTATGATCGATAGTACGATGAAAGAATTTACTTTTAGAAATTATGAATATTTTTATCCTCTAGGTATTGTTACTAAAATTGTACGCAGAAATCAACCTCCGGAAAACTTTCTATATGAATGAAATGAACGTAAAAAATATGATTGAAGAAATTTAACTAATGCGCCAATATACAGCTTACTTTTATTTTAAGCTATTTCAGCAGTCTCTCTTATAGTGCCTACCTTTTTAGCATATCAATCTTTACAGTCCTATAATTTGTGAGTTTGTATGTTACAAGTCTCATTCAGCGTTTAAATGGCAAATCATTCAAAGAAACATAAACGTGCTTCTTTACTTGTAATATTGTATTTTTTGTGTTTATGCATAAAATAAGATTCATTGATTATTATTATTATACAATACATAATTAATATAAATTTATTATTATTATTATTTGCTAATGGTATATTACAGCAAAGTCAAAAGCAAAAAGGGAGGCTGTCGATTCACTTTACAACGTCGTGGTCGGCTTCGTGGATCTTTAGAATGCCGTCTATATAATACAGTGGGAGAAAGATACATTAATTCATGCTATAGATTTGAGAGACAATCTATCTTTCATTGAAATCGGTTCCTCGAATTACAAAAATAGAATAGGAAATAGCAATAGTAACATAATTGTCAAATAAAAATATTTAACGAAAACAAAATTGAGACTGTTTGTAAATAAAATTAAAAAAGAAATCGGCCTTAGTCAATATCCGTGCCATGTAGTGTACGCGGTTTAAGTGCAAAATCAAATTGTCATATTAATTTGTAATTTGGCGGTGCGCCGCTTAACTCACTGTATCTGCTAACTAAACTATTAAACTTATTTGACTGTTAAATTAAACTATTTTAATACGGTTTTATCGCGTTTATTACTTATTTATTTACACCTGACGTTTCAAACACTTTACAGCGTTCATGGTCGCAGGCAGACAATGCAAGATGCTGGAGTTTATAAAATTGACTGTGACTGTGGTTTATCATACATTGGGCAAACAAAGAGAAGCATTAATACTCGTATAAAAGAACATATTGCTGACATGAAAAATAGACGCTCAACCAAGTCTGCAGTCTGTGAACATGCTCTAGACAAACCCAACCACTATATGCGTTTTGATAATCCTCAAGTCCTTGCAAAGGAAAACAGATTTATTCCAAGGATGTTACGTGAAGCTATTGAAATTAAAAAACATCCTAATTTCAATAGAGAGGATGGATGGCAGGTACCGCCAGCTTGGGGTGCAGGGCAGAGAACCTCCTCGAGTGCCCGGTCCTTTGAAAGCTTTGCATTCTCACTTGATCCCAAGGATCCCGTGAGAGGGCGGGCTGACAAGGGATTCGGGACGGTGCACCCTGGGTGACAGTTAATAACTCCCTGGTAGTCGGGGTCTTGTTGACTGTCGGCCAATTTCTGCCAACAGCCCACTCCACCGCCGTCTATGATGAGACGGCGAATGGATGTGGGTCTGGGGGACGGGCGTGGTCCATTTATGGGTCACGTCCGATTTGGGGGGATTACGGAAGTATGTACTTGACTTCCGTAAATCTTTTGACGTAGAAACGTAAATTATGATCTATTTTAGGATATTTTAGGCCGTATAAATAATACATTACTAACGACACGCAAAGAAGATGAAAGCCGCTTACAAGAGAGAGCAAGGAGTCAATTTAAAAAAAATCATTTATTGCGTTTCATATAGTAGTTTTTGATTTCGCAGGGGAATGCGTTTACGCACAGAGTGTGGGACTCCTGGGCCGAAGCCGGCCCAGACTACCCACTAAACCCCTGCGGGTGCCGTCGGCCGCATTGCAAGGAGGCGTCTCGGATCTGACTAGCACAAGACGCCTCTGCGACTGGCCGGTTTCTCACCAGAAACCGGACTCACCACTCTCAGAGGCCCTCCGACACCTGGAGGACCTCTGCCACCGGGTGGGACTGCTCCAGTCCCACCGCTTACGGGGGCGCTTCCAGGCGCGCCAAGTAGCGCCTGCGACGCACCCCCCCTCTCCGCCGCCGGATCGGGTCCGCGAGGGGATAGTCCTCGCGGTCCCTTTCCTCGGCCTCCCTCTGCGACATGACTACCTCGCAGAAGGAGGCCATTGCATTCCAGGCGCTGTCGCTCTCGAGCATCGCGTTGGCGACACTCGGGAGCGACAGGTCCGTCCCGCCAAGCGCGGCGGCCAACTCCTGGCGCTGCCGGCTCCACCTGGGACACCGCTCAAGGACGTGTTGAGCGGTGTCCTGAGCCTCGCCACAGTCGTGGCAGCGAGGCTCGGCCTCCCTCTGGGCCACGCGGTGCAGGTACTCACCGAAGCAACCGTGCCCGGTGAGCACCTGCGTCATGCGGAAGGTGAGAGGCTTACGCCGCCTCAGCATCCACTTCTCCAGGACCTGACGCAGGGCCTCCACTGTTCGGACACCGAACGCTGCCTGCGCCAGGTCCGCCTCCCACCTCCGCACGAGTTCCGCTTGCGCTCGCAGGCGCACCCGCCGCACGAGTTCCGCCGAGGGGCGCTCGCCGATTTCTCTCCTGCTTGCCACAAAGTGGTAAACTTCGGCGAGCACCTCCGCCACCAATTCCCACGGCGCCCGCAAGGGCCGTGGCCGCAGAGAAGGCCACTGTACGGTACCCCCGTATCACCCTCACCGCGATCAACTTCTGCGCCTGACGCAATAGGCGTTTGTTCGTCGCGGTGAGGGCGTCCACCCAGATGGGGGCACCGTACATCGCCATACTCCGGCATACGCCAGAGTACAACCTCCTCACTGCTTCGCTCGGTCCACCCAGGTTGGGGAGGAGTCGGCCGAGCGAAGCAGCCGTCCTGATGATCCTCGGCCCCAACTCGCGAAAGTGGGGGCCGAAGGACCATCGTCCGTCGAGGATGAGGCCCAGATATTTCTTCTGGGTGCTCACCCTCAACTCCTCCTGACCCACCCGGAGGCGCGCTCCTGGGGGGGGTCCTCGCGTTCGGGCCCCGCGGAAGAGGAGGACTTCGGTCTTGTCCAATCGGACCCGAAGCCCAAGCCTCTCTATGCGGTCGACCAATAGGGCAAGACCCGTTTCGGCCGACCGCGCCGCCTCGCGGAAATTCGCACCCCGGGACGTGAACAGAGTGTCATCCGCGTAGCAGATGACACCAGTCCCGGGCGGAAGCCGGCACCGCAGGACCCAGTCGTACGCGATGTCCCACAGTATAGGGCCGAGAATCGACCCCTGCGGGACACCGCATCCGACGCTGCGCCGAATCATCCGACCCCCCCTGTCCTCGAACAGGACGAAGCGCTCCTCCAGGTACGCCCAACAGCCTCCGCAGATACGGGGGCACTCCGAAATACTCGAGCGCCTCCCGTATTACACAGTGCGGGATGCTGTTGAAGGCGTTGGCGATGTCGAGCGACGTCGCCAGGGTCACCTCTCCATCCTCTCCCGATCCGCCTCCTCCGTCACCGAACGTAGACGCCTGAGGGCATCCACGGTGGACCTCTCGGCCCGGAACCCGTACTGCGCGTCAGAGAGACGCGGTCCCGGGCCGTTCTCCACATGCCGAACGAGGCGCGAAGCCACGACGCTCTCCAGGGCCTTCGCAGCCTCGCTCAGCAGGACCAGAGGTCGCACCGCCGAGGCCGAGTCCAGGGGCCGGCTCCCCTTCGGAATAAGGCAGAGTCGACCCTCCTTCCAGAGTTTCGGGAACCGCCCCTCCCGCAAACAGCGGTCGAGCAGCTCCCGAAACCTCTCTCCGAGGTGCACGAGGATCAGCGCAAGCATCCTCCCGTGCACCCCGTCTGGACCCGGTGCCCTCTTTTTAGTCCGGAGGCGGTCTTGGACCACCTCCATTTCGACGTCGGTGACGGGAGGCGGATCAGCCTCCGCTTCGTCAGGCGGCCGTCGGGCCATTCTTGGCGGGGAAAACCCCCGCGGATTGCCGGGGAATAGCTTCCCGACAATCCCCTCCAGCAGAGCCGGCTGAAGGGTCTCCGTCAGCGGGGCCGCCTGTGGACGCAATTTGTCTCGCGCCCACTTGTACGGGCGACCCCACGGATCCCTATCTATGCCCTCCACCAGCTCCTCGAAGGCTTACTCCTTGGCCCGACTGATGGCCAGCTGCAGCTCCACACGTTTGTGGACGTACACCGCATACAGCTGGTCATCCCTCTCTTCGTCACGGGGGTTGCGCCGTCGACTCCGGCCGTACGCTCTACGGGCCCCGTTGCAGGCGGCTCGGAGAGCGGCAATCTCCGCCGACCACCAGTACACCGCCCGTCTAGGGGGGGGGCGACTGACGCTAGGCATGGCCGCCCTGCACACTGCAGTGCAGGTGTCAGTGAAACGGCCAGCCGCTTCGTCTACCCCCATTCTGTGACGTCGTGCCTCCATCAACGGCTGCCTTTCCCCGCTTCCCCGCGCCGCATCACCCCGAGGGCCATATATAAGCCTGCGCGCGTCCACCAGAAGGCCTGCTCGGATCATCTCGTCATCTCGAAGTTAAGTGGCTGGCTATTTCATAGCGGCTGCTTGACTGGATCTCGTGCCTACTTCGATCTCACGACCCCTATCTATATTTCTTCGTATATAAGAGTCTAAACCTGTAAAGTAGAAATAATAAATATTGTGCTATTCGCTGAAACCTGGATTTATCTTCTCTCCTCACACATACCTTAAGTAGTAAATATTAACTACGTTATACTGGCGCCCATCAAAAAAAAAGGCTAGGCACGAGGTCTGGTAAGTGTAAGCCCTAATTTACTGTGTATTTTCTGTGTGTTTTTTTTTTCCAGTTCAAAAGGTGCGTAAAGTTTTTTTTACTTAGTGAAAGTGCCTTCTGTAATTAAATTCTTGCTTTTAAATTGTAAACGCAGTGTAAAAATTAATCTACTAGCAATTACAAATCTTAGTAAAGCACGCTCTGGGCACGCGCATGTACTGACTCGCTACGTGTCTCGGGGTGTGGCCTATGTGTATTTTATGCTGTGGCTATATTTTTCTTATTTTTGCTATATATACTATAATAAGCTTTCAGCTGCTATTGTGATCTTACTAAAGCTATTCCAAATTAATTTCTTACTGCACCTTTTGAACGGTACTCTTTAATTTCTGCATTTTTTTTTTATTTTTTTTTCTCGTGTGGGTGATTATTCCTGCGCCGTTTGGTTGGTCATAATGCCGTATACCATTAAATTTTCCTTATTAAATAAGGCTGAACTTGAGTATGAAATCCAAATACGTAACGGCAATATTTCTAAAACCACAACGGTGGATGAATTACGTAAACAGATTTTAAAACTTTCGTCCGATTCTTCTTCTGAGGATATCTTAACGTCCGTCTTTTCTCCTGATGAGGACATAGCCGCGGTTAGTAACGCCCTGCTCCGTGTTTCCAATAACGTCAAAGTGTTACAGTCTAAATTCGAGAAAAATCTATTTTCTAGAACTAATTCTATTCTTAACCACGTTTTTTATAGGCTATCTCGTATTGATGTTGCTTCACTAGACGATAAAAAATCCCTTAACCTAGTATGGAACGACTTTCACGCAAATCATAAAACCCTATCACTATTGTCTAAACCGGTGTCGTCGGACGGAGTCGAGTCACAGAACATTCCCGAACCTTCTTCTGATTCATTTCTTTGCGATCGTAAATTGTTTGCGGAATTAAGTAAATTTAAATTCAATGGTAAAACTTGTGTGCGTTCATTCATTCAGAGAGTAAATGAATTTATGTCGAGTAGGAATATACCTGAAACTAAAATACTTTCTTTTGCTTTCGAAATATTTTCACATGATGCATTGCATTGGTACCGTGCTATTAAAGATAGTGTTGAATCTTGGTTCGATCTTTGTCGTTTACTTAAACGTGATTTTAGTCCGCATAATTATGACTATAAACTCACATCGGAAATAAGGCTTCGTACACAGGGGGAAAAGGAGAACATAACCTTATATATCGCTAAAATGCAAGGATTATTTTCTCTTTTAGACGTACCTATGAACGAGTCTTCCAAACTAGAAATTCTATTAAATAACATTCGGCCTTGCTATACGAATGCTCTTCTAACAGCTGATGTTGTGGATATTTCTTCCTTGATTAGCGTCTGTAGGGAATTCGAAAAATATGACAGTCGTAGTCGAGAATTTTCTGAACCACCCAAGGTTACCTCCAACACTTTGGCTCCCGATTTGGCTTACAGCACTTCAAATAAAACTTTCAATAAAAAATATAATTTTTATAAAAATAATAAATACCCTCAAAATTTTTATAAAAATTATAACACCGAGCCATCCCCTATTAACGAAGTCGAGTTGGATCAACAAGTTTGTGCTGTTGAAAATGCTTCGAATCGTAATAATTCTAAACAATATTGCCCGAGATGTCGTACGGATTCGCATTCTTTAGGTACTTGTCGGCAACCTCGTTATCTTATCTGTTTTAAATGTGGTTCGAAGGGCGTTAAGTCCATTAATTGTCCTAAATGTAATAATAATAAACTTCAAAAAAACTCGTAAATGCTGATCAAGGGAAATCTATGTTTAATAAAACTAAAACAAATAAAACTGAGTGGCATAATTGGCTACATTATGTTGCCAATTTTTTTAATACAAAAAAACTCTCCTTGATCGGCAGTCAAAACAATTATACTCCTTACATTCCTGTCACATTGAACGGTAAAAATACTATTGGTTTACTCGATTCTGGTTCTTGCTTAACCATTCTTGGTAATAATTCACATGATCTCTTCTTAAAAGGTTTAAAACTCGATACTTCGAAACCTTTAGAATTTATCACTGCTGGCGGCGATAAATATTCGTCGCTCGGCTCAGTGCTGCTTCCTTTTGTATTCCAGAATAAATCTATTTCTCTGGTTACTCATATTGTACCCGGAATAAAAAATTCTTTGATCCTGGGTATGGACTTCTGGAAGGGTTTCGGTTTGTTTCCGGACCACATAGTAACGGTTTCGCCTCCGAGTAAACTTGACACTAGTGTCGCGGAATTACAATCCAGCGCCGCTAGTAAATTGGTTTCTTTTGATAGTCTGACAGAGGATCAGAGGGCTGTTGCTAACAACATAATTTCTCAATTTACCGATATTTCTTATCAGAAAAGGGGTCTTGGTCGTACTTCGCTCATTACTCATTCGATCGATACGGGTGACAGTCCTCCAATTCGTCAGCGTTACTATAGGATGTCCCCCGAGAAACAGCGTATTTTGATAGAACATGTCGATGAAATGCTTAGAGAAGATGTAATTGAGCCTTCGGAAAGTCCTTGGTCTAATCCCATAATACTTACTCCAAAAAAAAATGGCGAATTGCGTTTTTGTTTGGACAGTCGCAAATTAAATTCAGTAACAAAAAAAGATGCCTATAATTTGCCATATATTTCTGAGATTTTGGATAACTTAAGGGATGCTAAATACCTATCTAGCTTGGACATTTCAAAATGTTTTTGGCAGACGTTAATTAAAGAAGAGGATCGTTGCAAGACTGCTTTTTATGTTCCTTCTCGTGGTACATTCCAGTTCAAATCTATGCCCTTTGGTTTAACCAATGCACCTGCGACTCAGCAGCGTTTAGCTGATATTTTATTTTACGGTCCAGAGTTCGAAAATAAAGTTTTTTGTTTCGTTGATGATATAATTTGCATTTCTACTTCATTTAGCAGCCATATTTCACTTTTAACAAAAATATTAAATAAATTAAAGCAGGCAAACTTAACTATTAATCTTGATAAATGTAACTTCTTTAGAAATAAACTTAAGTACTTGGGCTATATAGTGGATTCAGACGGCCTTCACGCCGATCCCGATAAGGTTGATTCAATTACTAATTACCCTGTACCGTCTAACAAAAAAGAGGTTCGTCGTTTTCTTGGCGCGGCGTCATGGTATAGAAGGTTTATACCTAACTTTAGTTCCTTAGCGGCGCCCCTTAATAAACTAACTTCTAACGGCAAAAAGTCGCCAGCGTTTTCTTGGTCTCAGGAGGCGGATTTGGCCTTTTCTAAATTAAAGAACTGCTTAGCTTCCTCTTCGGTGTTGTCTTGTCCAGATTACACCCAACCTTTTGAAATACACGCTGATAGCAGTGACTTTGGTATAGGGGCAGTTCTTTGCCAGATATTAAATGGGGAGGAAAGAGTCATAGCCTTCTACAGTAAATCCCTATCGGATCAAGAACGTAACTATAGTGCTACTGAGCGCGAGGCGCTTGCCGTTCTATCTGCTATCGAACACTGGCGTTGTTACGTAGAAAATGGTCTAAAATTTGTGGTGTATACGGATCACGCCGCGCTTAAGTGGTTTCTCACTCTTAATAATCCTACTGGCCGACTGGCCAGATGGGGTGTTCGTTTATCTGCTTATAACTTCGAAATAAGGCATCGTCGTGGTTCTGATAACTTAGTCCCAGATTTTCTTTCCCGTTCTCCTAATATTATGTCCACTACATTTAACGTAAACTCTAATATAACAGCTATTTCCACTAACGATCCTTGGTACTTGAATATTTTTAATGGCTGTACAAAATCTCCCACTTCTTATGTGGACTATCAAATAATAAATAACAAATTATATCGTTTCAAAAAAAGTCTTAATCCTCTAACGAGAGAGTTTCAATGGAAAGAAGTTGTCCCGGCCGAGCAAAGATCACAGATAATAAAACAAAACCATTCAATGCCCACTGCTGGTCACCTCGGTATATTCAAGACCTTTAAGCGTCTATCTCTTACCTATTATTGGTCAGGCATGTATTCGGATGTTGTTAGCGCGGTTAATTCGTGTGATGAATGTATCGCTCATAAACATCAGAATCACTCAACTCTGGGTCATATGGGTGGACCTAAGTCTTGTTCTAGACCATTTCAGGTTATAAGTATCGATTTGATAGGTCCATTACCTCCTTCTAGAAAACAAAATAATTTTATTTTTGTGGTCTGTTGTTGTTTTTCTAAGTATTGTTTGCTATTCCCTATAAAACGAGCCACAGCCGAAGTAATAACAAAAATCCTCGAAGAAAATGTTTTCTTAGTACATGGCATTCCTTCAACTGTCATACTAGATAACGGTAAGCAATTTATTAGTACACAATTTAAAAACTTAATATCCAAATATAAAATTCCCAATTTACACTACACTCCATTTTATACGCCCCATGTTAACACCGTAGAACGATATAATAAAACTATAACTACAGCTATTTCCACATTTATTAATAATGACCACAGGGTGTGGGATTCAATAATACCCCAAATACAATTTGCAATGAATTGTGCTGTTAACGAAGTAACCGGTTTCACGCCATCATTTCTTGTTTACGGTCGTGAACTGATAACGTGCGGTTCTCGATATGTTGAGTCTGATCAGAATATGGTACATGAGCCTATAGACTGTTATGCTGAATCGCTTGGTCATTTATCTAACATCTTCGATAAAGTACAGGCGGCTCTTTTGTCTGCACATCAACGTAATTGTCAGTCGTATAATCTTCGCCGTAAGCCGGCAGAATTTAATGTTGGTGATGTTGTTTGGAAGCGAACATTCTACTTAAGTGATAAGGATAAATATTTTTCAAAAAAATTAGCACCTAAATTTATTAAATGTAAAATCGTAGCAAAAAAATCTCCTTTAGTATATAAACTTTCAGATATGTCGGGTAAGCCGCTGGGCGAATGGCATATCAAAGACATTAAACTAATTAACTATAAACAATAATTCTAAATAAGTCAATTTTTTAAATACTTACAAAAAAAAATTTTTTTTTTTTTGTTAAACCTCGTACACCAGCCGCACATTATATTTTGTATGAATTGTTGTGCTGTTGACCGTACTCGAGTCTAGTTCTTGCGTTCGATTAATATTGTACTAGAACCTGTTTGTGTTGTGATTATGTTATGTAAGTAGGTGCATAACATTCCTTTGTTCTCTGCTAGACTGCTCGCGCACCGGTGGCATCTGTCTGCGCTTATTTTGTTTTTATGTAGTTATACATTAATACATCAATCTTTATTAATACCAAGTTCATATTTTTAAGATTTTTTTTTTTTTTCTTTTTTGTAAATTACTTTGACCTGCTTGGCTCGATTCTGTTCGCTGGCTCGTACCGTATCCTCCTATTAGTTAGCCACCTACATGCACTTATTAGTATATATACTATACTGGACTTCTCCCATTTCAGGGTTCCGGCCAGCCGTCTACCAGCTGCCTACCAGCGCCGGCCAGCCGTCTGCTCCAGCTCCAGCTACTGATGGCGAGCAGTCGAATTTCCCGGCTAAAGGAAATTCTGGTCTAACGGGGGGGGTGTGTGACGTCGTGCCTCCATCAACGGCTGCCTTTCCCCGCTTCCCCGCGCCGCATCACCCCGAGGGCCATATATAAGCCTGCGCGCGTCCACCAGAAGGCCTGCTCGGATCATCTCGTCATCTCGAAGTTAAGTGGCTGGCTATTTCATAGCGGCTGCTTGACTGGATCTCGTGCCTACTTCGATCTCACGACCCCTATCTATATTTCTTCGTATATAAGAGTCTAAACCTGTAAAGTAGAAATAATAAATATTGTGCTATTCGCTGAAACCTGGATTTATCTTCTCTCCTCATACATACCTTAAGTAGTAAATATTAACTACGTTATAATTCCCACGAGAGACGGGAGGCTCCAGCGGCCAACGATAGCCGCCTCTTCCGCCAGCTCGAGGTCGAGCCGCGTGAGCGCCCAGCGCGGGAATCGACTGCGCACCCGTGACGAGGATGCCGCCTGACTTCCGGGGGCGGCAGACACCTCGAACCGTATGTACAGGTGGTCCGATAGTGTCTCCACCCCCTCCTCCACTCTCCAGCCTGTCACGGTGCGCGCGGCGGCCGGGGTGGCAAACGTCAAGTCCACCACCGATCCCCCCGTCCGCCGCACGCACGTTTGGGCTGTCCCCCTATTCAGAAGGGACAGCCCCGCGGCCAGCGCCCATTCCTCCACTTTTCGCCCCTTGGGCTCGGTGGCCGGGTTCCCCCACGCCGTGGATTTGGCGTTGAAGTCGCCGGCCACGAGGACCTTTAGGGGCGCTAGCCGCCTTACCTCCGGCCCCAGAGCGTCCAGAAACTGCTCCAGGGCCGGCAAATCCCGGTTCGGGGAAAAGTAAACGCCAATAATGGCGTACTCTCCCCGAACCGCCACCACAAACCCATGCCCTCTCCTCCGGAGCGTGAGGGGAGAGGCAGCGCCAGACTTGGCCACGATGGCCACGGAGCCATCCAGGTCCCCAGCCCAGTGGGGTAGGGAGGGAACCGCGTACGGCTCCGAGACCACCGCGACATCGATGTCCCACTGCGCCATCGATTGCAGGAGGAGATCCTGCGACCGGGCGCAGTGGTTGAGGTTGGCCTGGAGGAAGGCCCCCATCACTCCTCCATTGGGCCAGCTGGCGCCGCCTGTGTGGTGCCCTCACGCGGAAGAGGGGACGGCTCTTTGCCACGGACTGACGGGGGGTTGCAGGACCTACCCCCCATCACATGATCCGCCGGCTTCCCGGCGTCGCGGCACACAGCGCAGCGGGGCGCCGCGGTGCAGGAAGCGGACAAATGTCCTGCCTCCCCGCACCTGTAGCATAGCCGACTGCGGTCGGTCTGCGAGGGGCACAGCGCCGCGGTGTGCCCCTTCCCCATGCACTTATAACAGTGCATGGGTCTCGCCGCCAAGTGCTGGAGCCGCACGGAGCCCCAACCAATGCTGAGGCTGCCCGCCTCGATCAGCTTCTTAGCTGTCGTGACCGGGCAGCGCATTAGGGCGGAGCGAGAGCCCCGCCAGTCTGGGCGGATTTCGCCCACCCAGACCTGGTCCTCCGTGCAGCCCCCAACCCTGGCGACTGCAGCCTTAATCCGCCGCGCTGTAGCTGCATCGTTTAAGCCCGTCACGCGGAAGTCCGCGGTTTTGACGGGCCTGGACACTTCCGCGACGCCGGACAGCGCCACTCTCAAGGCCGAAGCAAGAGCGTCAGCCTTGTCTGAACTGGACGAGCCGGGGATTTCGATTAGCCTCGCTCCGGTCGCACTCGGGCGAATCCGAAGCGAGCCAATGCCCAGCTCCTCCAGGTTCACGTCCTGCTCGGCCTTCAAAAGGGCAGAAGCGTATGAGGCCCCGTTTTGCGCTGCCTCCGGCTGTAACTTCAGAATTACAGCCGAGGAGCTCGGGACCGTCAGCTTCTTTGCCTTCGGTGGCGCCGTCTTGGGTGGTGCTTTACGCACGGTTGCGGGGGCCGCCGTGGGTCTCCCCGTGGGTGTCGTCGTGGGTGCCTTGGTGGGTTTGGGCTGGGACATTTTCCCCACGCCCTTCCCCTTCCCTCGCACTTCCACCCAGGGGAGCTCCGGGGATGCCTCGGCCTCGGTTGAGGTCGAAGGTCCGAAGGGCCCCCACTCCGCCGCCTTCTCGGCCGCCCCCTTACGTCTCTGCTTCTTGGAGGCCGGGCGTGCTGGGGCCAGGACCTCCAAGTCCTCCACTGCCGCTGGCCGCGCAGGCTGCGGCTCTGGTCTAAGATCAGAGGCCTCCTCAATGGCCGCCCTCGCAGACCGCGCCACCTCGGAGTTGTCGCCCGCCAGCGGTGGGCGGGTGACCCTGCGAGGTAGGCGAGACTCCATGTCTGCAAGGCGGACATCAATCATTCTTACCATGGAGGCCTCCAGTCTCTGCACCAGCCCCTCCTCCATGGAGGGAGCCGATTGGCACTCCGCAGTCCGCGCGGCCTGGCCGACCTCTTGACGGGCCTCCTCAAACCCCCGGCGGAGCGCAGCGACCTCTGCCTTCATGTTGGCCACCTCTCTTTAGAGGCGGCCATTATCGGCTTTGAGGCGCCGAACCTCATCAGACTCGCTGCGCGCAACCAGGGTATCCACGATATCCCTGATATCGGTGGAGGCCCGCAAAATTTTTGCACAATAGCCCCCTTTGAGGGCAGTGGTCTTCCGGACGAGGCTGGTTATCAAACCAAGCCTCTCCACCGCGGTGTCCATGAGGCCTTCGGCTCCCATGGAACCGAAGTCCCGCACCTCAATGGGGGCCATCTCCGACCCCTCGTCCCCACTCGGGGGTCCTCCCTTCCTGAAGGCCCGAGCCTTCAGAGTGGCCGAGAAGGATGCCTCAGCATCCCCTTCCTGGCTTCTTCTTGCCTCAGCCCGGGCCCTCGTTGCATTTGATGCACCCCGAGCCTTCCCCTTCTTCGATACCGCCAATTTCGGTCGCGGCGCACCAACCTCGGTGTCGGAGCCGCTCGCCACCTCTGAATAGAGGCGCTTGGCACCGAGCACCGACTCCGAGAGCGAGGTGATGGAGCCTAGACTGCCCAGCAGGCTTCCCAGCCTTCGCTGGCCTACCGCCGAGCCATCGGACAGCTCCTCCACCTCAGACTCCCTCCGACTCCTTTCATGCTCGGATCTGGACCGATCCGAACCCTTCCCTCCCCCATCTGAATGTTTCCCCCCCTTTTCCTTTGTTCTCCCTTTAGGTTGGCCCTGAGAAGGGCCTTTTTGGCCCTGAGAAGGGCCTTTATTCACAAAACGCCCGGAGGCGTCTCGCAATTGTTGCGACTCAGACATTGTATGCACTAATTGCTCCGGCAGCACAGAACTTATTAGCCGTCGGCCTGCCACTCCGTTACGGTGGACAGGACGCGACGTTACCAGGGGACGCGACGTGGACGCTAGTTCTGTGGGGTGTCCCCCTTCATATAGTACCTTTTTTTTTTTTTTTTTTTTTTTTTTTTGTTAACGGAGGGGAAATGCATTTGCGCACAAAGTGTGGGACTCCTGGGCCGCTAATCGGCCCAGACTACCCACTAAAACCCCTCCGGCGTTTCCGCACCGGCTGTTGAGGGCGCCATGGGGTCGCGTTAGCATTCTACCACGACGCCCTCCAGCCATGGCCTTGCGGCCCCCTCAGTTTGGCCTTTCGGCCACCCCCCCAAATCGGGCAGTGGCCCATAAATGGACCACGCCCGTCCCCCAGACCCACATCCATTCGCCGTCTCATCATAGACGGCGGTGGAGTGGGCTGTTGGCAGAAATTAGCCGACAGCCAATAAGACCCCGACTACCAGGGAGTTATTAACTGTCGCCCAGGGTGCACCGTCCCGAGTCCCTTGTCAGCCCACCCTCTCACTGGATCCTTGGGATCGAGTGAGAATGCAAAGCTTTCAAAGGACCGGGCACTCGAGGAGGTTCTCTGCCCTGCACCCCCTTCATATAGTACCTACACCAACAGTTCCCAACTATGTACACACACTGTTTTATAATATGAGTAAAATACGAACACTGTCGGGCATTGCAACTTAAGAAATGGAACGGCAAGCGGTTAATTGCAGCGGATGTTATTAACTTATTTGTAAAGAAAATTAAAATAAAATATAAAAAATTAAAATAAAATAAAGAAAATAAAAATAATTGAAATAAAAATTATTGTTGTAGTCTTCAGAAAAATGTTTTTTTTTTTTTATACAACTAAGTAGGCAAACAGGCGTACGGCCCACCTAATGGTAAGTGGTTACCGTAGCCTATGAACGCCTGCAACACCGGAGATGTCACGAGCGCGTTGCCGACCTGTCTGCTGTCAGCACAGCGACCCCTCTGGAGCCTGGCGACCCTACTCACCAGCAGGAAGACAACATTACATCACAGTGTTATTTGGCTGCGGTCTTCTGTAGGGTAGAGGTACTTCCCCAGACGGACTACTCCTTACAAAATGTCCTACCTCTCTTAATTAATCGTTAATACCAGAAGTCCGATTGATACATGTCAGTTGCTTGTCATCTATATTCGCTAGGCTATCGAGCTTCTCAATCATCAGGTGTCCTATTAATGATGACATATAATTATGTCGAATGAAAATTATTCGACTCGCCGATTTAGCCTGAGTCACACTCTTCAAAAATAGCACTCCAGGTATCTTCAAACCTTGAAGTATACAAAATCGTGACTCAATGAAAAAGTAAAGTGTACTTTATGCCGCCTACACGCTCCCGCCCGTGTTTGCTTGCTACCCTGTAATTATTTTAAATCAATAACAATTTTGAACCCGTCACGCGACGTTTGCGTGCTAATGCCGCTCAACTAATGCCTGCCATCCATGGTAACCTGATAAGATTATTTTTATAACGTAAACGATTAGGAAGAAAGGTTTTGATTCGTCATCTCCTTCGTTTAATAGCGCACTAGTGAGAAATATGCTGAAAGTTCATTGTACTTTATTGAACTAGGAATTTTACTATATGTGTTAGCTGAACTGGTTTCTGAAAATTTTATGTGGGTTTTTAAGTGGTCGTAGAAGTTTAGTCATTTTTATTTATTATAGTGCATAAAAAGTTGTTTGTTTATTTTACTTGCTGTCTAGAAAAGAACGTATACAAAGTGCATCCTTTTCTTGTGTTTTGTCAGTTTCAGTTGACATATCTCTTTCCATCGAATTTCAAAGGCTTTATAACTTACTAGCTTTTTCCCGCAGCTCTGCCTGCGTTAAAAAGTAGCCTATGTTTGACCCCGCGTCTTCAACTATATTCATACCAAATTTCATTAAAATCAATTCAGCGGTTTCGCCGTGAAAGCGCAACAAAATGACAGACAGATAGACAGACTTTTGCATTTATAATATTAGTATGGATTTTACTCAAACAAATAAATCTGTTTGTAACTTAATTTATCTCATTTATTTCCCAAGGTTGGTTCATTTTCTTGTATAACTGTATAATTTTAATGTATTACACACAATTGTAGTCTGTCAATTTTTCCATAAAATAATTTCGCTGTCACCCCCAATCTCCAACAATCGTACTATTAGCCCAGTAAATATTAGCTACAAGGAATTCCGTTCGACGTAACTCAGACCTGTAATTAATACCAATAAAACTGTCAGTAGGCCGTGAGCGTTTGTTTGGATAATTATTCAAAACGGTAGCTTCATTATTTCTTAGTTCCTGCAAATTCAATGAATCGTCTTTAAAATTAACGCTATTACTTACTAAAAATGTTTAGTCTTCAGTTCTCATCAATTTTAGAATACTTACTTTTACGTATTTACTTTTTTAGCTGTCCTAATCAATTTTTAATATTATTCATTATATCTCTCTGTGGGCCAGTGGTTAGGGCGTTTGTCTTAAAGCCGGGTTCGATTCTCATGAGATGCATCCTTTGTTTAGTTGTTTTCAGTAGCTTATACATTGCAGGCTTCAATCAATCTCGTGATTGCCCGATAATATATTTGAATTACAAAAGAATTCCGTGCTTAGCAAGGCTAATTAGGGTACTCGATAGTGAATGTATAGTATTTTATGTGGAAGAATCCGATGGCCGATGGGGCAGAAAGGTACTCGAATGGCGACCGCGTACCGGTAAACGTAGCGTTGGACATCCACCGACCAGATGGTCAGATGACCTGAAAAAGGTCGCAGGCAAGCGCTAGATGCAGACTGCTGCCAACCGATCATTTTGGAAATCATTGGGAGAGGCCTATGTCCAGCAGTGGACTAACTATCTGAAGTCAAAATGTCGATTATTTCTGGTGTTTGAGATCGAAATTTTTAGAGATCGAAATGTTAATCACTTCTGGCGTTCGAGAGCAAAATGTCGATTACTTCTGGCGTTCGAGATAGAAATGTCGATCACTTCTGTTGTTCGAGATCGAAATGTCGATTACTTCTAGCGTTCGAGATCGAAATGTCGATCACTTCTGGTGTTCGAGAGCGAAATGTCGATTACTTCTGGCGTTCGAGATCGAAATGTCGATTACTTCTAGCGTTCGAGATCGAAAGATGGTGCACAGCATCACAACAAAGTAAAGCCGATTAAAGTGCGCCATCCGTCTATCTATTTAGTATAATTATTTTAGACTTTGAACTTTTTTGAAGGTATAAAAAGTTTTTTTTAAAGGATAAATAAACACTTAAGTGTGAATGTAAATAAAAAAATACTATAAAATTATTTTTAGCTGATGTTATTAATTCTAAAACCACGGTAAAAAAATATGAAAACTTTTAATTAATTATTTTTAGGTATTTAGTAAACCTAATTTTCGTAAACGCCAACAAACTCTTTTTCTATTAATTTCCTTTTAGGTAATCGCAGACTTTGATTAATTATATTAGCCGAACTTATTCAGTTAAACACGGACCCATTTTTTTTTTAACGGACCCATTTAGTATATTGAAAAATCTCCGCCGACAAGAGACCAACTCTTAAAATGAATGAATAATATTTCCTTTTGAGCAAATCTTTTATAAAAAAAAAATGATGTAATCCAAGGGACTTACGACTACTTATATGCTTGGAGAAACTCGCGTCGATGCGTGTTTGGGCTCAGTTTAGTGCGAGGTAAATGCCCATTATCACTCCAAGTTGTATAGTTTGCTCCAAGAATTAACTCCAGACTATAAACCTTCAATATGCTGAGTTTATGAGATACTTAAGTGGCTGTATAGTAGAGTTTATGATGTCACTGTTTTAGATTATTTTTACATTTTACTACTAATAAAAAAAAAAGTGCTGTTATTTTTTTCCTTCCTGTTAAACATATAAATCAATTTTGATTACATATTGTTCTAAATCCATACTTCTATACTTCATATTATAAGTGCATAAGTCTGTCTGTTACGCTTTGTGGAAGTCAAACCGCTTAACGGAATTTGATATGAATAAATTTGAAGACCCGGGGTCAAACATAGGCCACTTTTTGACATAATCAAAAAATTCCGTAACGAAAATAAAACCTAACACCCCCCACTCCGCCTACCATGTAGGCTTACAAGCAAATTCATCACAAATCGTCGTGGACGCTAGAATCTTTATCATTCTGTGCAAAAATGTAGGTATGTAAGTACCTACCTAGGTACCTGCTTACGTCCGTTGCAATAACTTTAGTAGTCAACTATTATAATTGCATAAGTTGATAAAAAATGCTATGCAATAGCTTTACCGCGTCAGTCCCCGAGTGCCACACGTTTTTTTTTATTACACTATATCTGTCTCCTGTTTATTTGAATTGTGTTTCGAGAGTAACCCTGCAGATTGTTTGTATCTAACAAACCAATTACTTTTAATTTTAAGATACGTTGGACTATCCTCAACTAAGTGCTTTTTTGTGACTGAAGCCCGGCTCTAACCAAACTGGCTCAATCCTTCGTATCAATTTATAACCGCGCCGAAAAAGACGTAAAGCAAAGTCTACAAACGAAATCTGAATAAAAATAAGCACACAATATTTACACCCCTAAAACAAAGAGTAACACTTACCCTCGTATTTTCCCTCGTGTCGTAAAACTTGCATTTTCACCTTACACTTCTGATGGAAAAAATGAGTACAGATGTAGAAAAGTTCGTGACATCTCGGCGCGAGGCAAGATGGATGGCCATAATTTTTTTTGCTGTAAATAATATATTACAGGCAAGATAAAGGAAGGAACTCCCACCTTGTTTTAAGCCGGGCATCCATAAATCTGCGGGCTGGATCTAAACACAAAAGAAACAGTGTACAGAAATAAAATACAACGTTTGGATGTTATTAGAGAATGAAAAATAAATGATTGTTTTGAGAAATACTGTTAATTAATGGGTAACTTTTTCTAAACTTGATAGGTGTTTTTAACACCTGAAATTGTTAAAATTTACGCTATTCCCATAGATCTAGAATTACATTGGAATGTTGCCATCACCATCATCATCATCATCGTGTAGGTTACATTGAGTACATGTTGCCATTACATCATGAGATATTGTTGGACTTGTTAACCCTGATCAGTTTTTAAAGTAAGAATAATAATAGGTATATTTTTTATTGTGCTTTTTACTGATCTACAATATGTCAAGATCCGTTTATTCCGATTTATCGGATAAAGCAGTCGAACCAATGGTTAAGAGGGTTCATTTAAGGCATGAATTTACCGATGAATGAAAATGATGATGAGTATACTTAGAAGTTTCTCATAATATTTCAGTTTTAAGCTTGGCACACCGTTTTGTGTGATTCAAAAACAAACACGGTTTGATGTTTCTAATAAATATAGCTGCCACAAGCGTTGTCATCTCTGAGCGCATTTTCTTCGCAATGCAAGATTTTTCAATTTATTCTCTTTTGAACGTCTTATCATCTACAGTCACATAGATTATGCGCACGCGCGTGTGTACTTATTACAACTTTATATCTATACAATCTATAGTTTTTTACTGCGACAAATAGACGCTTCTAAAATTTTCTGTATCAACTTTTTCAATGTCTTGTGTCTAGTAGATTAATATTTTTTCTTTAGTTTTATTCTAGTTTTTCAATCTAACTTGTGTTCATAGCAACCTAATTGCTGTCTGTTATTTATTTTAATCAAAAGTCCCCAAAGTTTTATTTTTGATAAATGACACTTGCCTCTGAAAATTCTTTGTGAATGGAAATGATGAAATAAGACTGAATATGAATTAGTGATTCAGATGCGAAATGTAATGTTTTTGGCTAAAACTAACGTGTTGTAAACAAAATGTTAAACTAACATTTACTGTCTATTACCTTTTCGTAATTAGTCTGTAAGACTTTCATAGATAAATAAATCAATATATAGTGTCTTCAGTTCAGACTCACCGGCAGCCCCGCTTCACGTAATTGTTGGTGTTTACATACACTCTTGATTTTGTATTACTTTTAACAATATTTTAGGAAAATAAATACAAATTCTTTTTGAGTATTTTTAATACCAAACCGTAAACACCTCGCAGGGTATATAGACAGTAAATATTGTACATATTGTAAAAAGGAAATCTTGAAGATAGCGAATGCCTTTTTCCGGAATAAATATTAAATTTTTGAAATTCTGATGCTGAAATTAATTCTTAACATGAAATATGAACTGTGAAAACGTTGATATTTCAGGAACATGAATAATTATTCAGCAAGCAGAGTATCAAATGCAGAGACCGAACTACTTAAATAAATTGGAGAAAATATTTATAGGTAATTAAATTTTTCGGATGTATTACTCAAATTTTTCCATTGATGGATTTGATAAAAGCGTAAAACATTAAGAACTACGAAGCAAATTCATCGATTTGACAGCGTTTGAGGTAAATCTTTCATTAAAAGAGTAAACATATGGAAGGAGAGATTTGAAAGGTACGCATTTTATACGAAAGGACAAAACTTTTCGCTTTGACGCTTTTAGAACGTTCAAGGAAAAAGGTAGTGACGTTTAAATAATGAATAACTATATCTACAGATAAATAATTAAAATAGATCCATCCTGCTAAGGTGTTTGTAACCAATGATCTATTGATAAATCGCTAAGAATGTATTTCTTTAGGATTTCCACACTTTTACTTCATTTTTTGTATATCTTTGCTCAAGCCTCTCAAAAATAACTTGGTAAGGGATAAGCAGTCATGCCTGTGCCTACATAAGTAATGATAAATAGATTATTTAAAACCTCATTAATCCAGGCGACTGCCGGCTGCCGCGTATCGTAATGAATTATAATGTTTTTGAATAGATTTTTATGACCTTATTAATTTATTTGAATCAACCTACTCTGTAACAAAATTAACGATTCAGTCTCCATTAGGCATTGTCATTTGCTATTTTAATCTAATCTATACCATTGTTATTCTCATACAAAATTAAAATATCGTTTAATAGAATTGAGTATATCCGAACAGAATTATGAATAAATTAATAAATATTCCAATTAATTAGATTAAAACTTATCATGCTGAATCAAGCTAATTTGTTGAAAATAATTTACTTATTGAAGCAGGATGCGTGCTGTGATTATTTTCACATGAAATGATCTCGTAAATATTTATTCATAGAGAAATAAATTATTAAAATAGGTATCATATTATCAACTACAATCCATCCATACATAATATTATAAATGCAAAATTCTCTCTGTCTGTCTGTCTTTCTGTCTGTCTGTCTGTTACGCTTTCACAGCCAAACCGCTGAACGGATTTTAATGAAATTTAGTATGAATATGGTTAAAGACCCGGGGTCAAACATAGGCTACTTCTTGACACAGGCGAAGCTGCGGAAAAAAAGTTAGTATCATTTAAGTAAATTGCATGTTGATTATGAAAGGTTTTCAGAGTGTAGGGCTAAAACAAAACAAATGATATCGCTTGCAAATAAACAATACCAGCAGCGCGTCCAATGTCAATTGGCGGAAGATCCAAAGTCATTTTGGAGTTATATTAACTCTAAAAAAAGCGCAATAATAATACACGAAAGATAATGAAAGATGGCGTAGTATTGTCAATTAAGGAATGCGTGTAAGAGTTTGCAAATTATTTTGAATCTGTGTATGACCTAAAAAGCTTATGCTTGATGCGAGCTCGGCTATGTGTGAGCTGCAGTTATGTGACGTGCAACGAGCCCTACAGCAGCTAAAGCCAAAAAGTCAGCAGGTCTAGATGGTATACCGCCTTACATCTTTAGGGATTGCAGATTGGCCAAACCACTATTGCATATTTATAATTTGTGTATAAAGTCTGCTGTTTTCCCGGAAGTATGGAAAACTACGCGAGTAGTTCCGATACCAGGCAAGGGGACCGGGAAACGCTATTGAGGACCACAGACCAGTGGCAGTACTATCAATTCCGGCGAAGGTATTTGAGTCGAAGGTTAATAATAGCATTTTTAATAAGGTAAGCCATAGATTAATAATTGGTCTCGCGCGCTCGACTAGATACCGCGCTGTGAAGAAAAATCAGTTTCCAGAATGCGGCCACTTAATAGGAAAGTGTGTTGCCAGCTACTTGACTGGTGCCCGACCAATGGGAAAATTATTAATTGCTGCGGTCTTGTTACGTATTATAAAAAGTAGCTCAGAAAAACCTTTAAAATGAAATTAAAATAAAACTGGCCAAGTGTGAGTCGGCTCGCGTGTAGAGGGTTCTGTACTATTTTTTATTTTCCTCTATTTGGACCTCCTAAACAAATTTAAAAATATCTCATAGGTTTTCCTGTAATTTATGAATCGAAATTCTGGAATCGATAGTTTCGGAGAGAAGGTAGGGGAAATGGTTAGTTTTTGTCTACTTTATTTTATAATTCTAATATTGAATCCTAAAATTGCAGAAAAACTTTCTTTTGATTTATTATTACACAGTACAGTATGTTAAACGTTACTTTAATTTTCTATTTAGCTTGGAGCTAATTGATTACTGACCTCTTTTTAGTTGTAACCCGGGTTTAAATACAGATAAATAAATAGACATACACATCCTATTAATATTATAAACGCGAAAGTTTGTAAGTATTAATGGATGTTTGTTACTCTTTCACAACTAAACCGCTGAATTGATTTTCATGAAATTTGGTACGGATATAGGTCAAGACCCGGAGTCAAACATAGGCCACCTTTTGATGCAGGCGGAGCTGCGGTAAACATCTTGTACATACGAGTAGATATTATCATGGCCTTTTTCCATACAGTAGTGTTGCCGGAAAATACATTACACATCGAATAATAATCGATTCTTTGATAGTTGAAAATATAATCTAAGGTATCGATAGTGATCATATATCGATAGTATCGATATTGATACTATTGATAATATATTTCTGTAATTTTTTTCTGTATGAGTTGAATGACGATGATTTGTGTTATGCCCGCTGTACATCCCGCCGCCGAGTTCCGGTATATCTGTATAGTATCGGTGCCTGAAATGCTTGGTATTGTTGTTAATCCATTAATCGATTATTTTTCATAAATTCTCAAAAATCAATACTACAGATTAGATTATATCGATTACCTTTGTTAATTAAATCGATATAATTTATATCAACCCATTTCAATAATCGACTAATTGTTTGATATTGCAGTTAATAATCGATTAATTGTCAAAATTCGATTAAATTAATTATATCAATACTTTCGATATCATAAATTATAAAAAAAAAAAAAACAAATTCGATTAATCAATTATCCGGCAACAATACCCTACGGGGTACCAACTACCTAAAGGCCATATTTAGAATGTTGGTCGGCGTAAAGTGGAAATGGAATCAAAATAGTGATAGGTTGCTAGTCGCATCGCCTACTGATAGGTATGGTTCTTCGATTTTCGCCCACTTCCTCGGCCGGCTTATATGGTCTGCGCGGGAAGAGAAGCAGTAGTACATTCCACGTATTTACTTTTCTCCCAGATCAGCATTAAAGAAATAAGATGTTTGTGGCGTGCGTCCACGTCTTTTAATTAAAAAGGAAGCTATCGTTTTATTAAGTTGTATAGTATTAGTATTATAAGTTTTTTATTTTGATAATTGTAAATATTTTAAATAAACTGCAATACTAAAACTTGTTAATTTTAGATAATTTAACTTAAAAATTTGTATATTTCTAATGTCAACGAACAAGCGGACAAGTGTTGTTGTTTTATATAGATAGCGAATGCGATGCGCGCGCATGCATGTCAGCCGCTGCGATCGGCTCGGACGATGCGCGCGCAGCCCACGCCACGGCTATCCGTGCGTCTCGCCGGCTCGCCAGTCCGAATACCATCTTGAGACTGAACGCACGTTGCTTGCGCTCGCATTCGCGCGCTTACGTAAACTCATTTCTCGCTTGATCCGTTCCTTCACTTTTCTCACCTGTATTTTGTGCTTATCATAACCTTCTGTTAATCTTTAAGTGTGTGCGGTGTGCTTGTATTGTATTTGTTCTATTTAATTGTGCTGAACTTTTAATTATAGTGTTAAATTACATATTGACTTTATTTAATTATCCCGCCTCATAGCACAATAGCCTAACTTATAATACACATTACGCACGCACCCCGCTTTATGTTAAAGACAGACAAAATTGACAGAAAAAGTCAAAATTACAACATCTCTCTTTTGGAGTCGGGAGTTAAAAAGCAAAATATCTAAATAATAAAAATCGAAACCTCGGGGAATTTGGGATTATTTAATACACGGCAACATTGAGCACCGAGCGGTACTTCGCGCCATATTTTAGGGTTATATTATTTTCGTGAGTAATTTATGTCCATATTTCGAAATAATACAATACATAATGATGGTATGTAATACCAGTATCTTCCTTATTTCTTTTAGTATTATTCTTACACAGTTTGACTACGAAACTGCACATTTTGCGTCTACTTTTACATTAAATTTTATATTTATCTAGACATCCAACTCACTCATCGGTCGCGGCATGACTGACGCGGGTATGCCGCAACCATGCCAGTTTCGGCATGGTTTTAGTTGCGAATTTATGTAGTATGCCGACGGTATCTAGTCGTAGCGCAGCGGAGACCAATTATTAATCTATGAAGGTAAGCGTTTAACTTTCTGACGCTCAATGAGGTTTTAGGCCAACCAAGAGTACTGCCACAAATCTAATGAGTCATATGGTGTCTATAGTGCCGACGGTGGACGGTAGGGGGCAGGCGGATACGGCCTACTTCGACTACAAAAAAGCTTTGATTTGGCTTCTACGCACCGTTGCTGAAGTTATTCGCAAGCTATCTGAGTGATAGAAGATAATATGTGGAGTACGCAGGGCATCTTTCTAGGTCATATTTCACTAGATCAGGAGTAAGTCAGGGCAGTAACCTTGGGCCCTTGCAATTCATCCCAATGATAAATGACCTCCCGCTAGTGTTAAAAGAGTCTAAATGTTTACTTTTCCCTGACGACCTCAAACTGACAATGACAAGATTGCAAAAAACTTCAGGGTGATATTGACAGGGTTGTAGCTTGGAGTACACATAATTATTTGGAATTCAACTCCACGAAGTGCGTAACGATTACATTCTCACGGGCGCGCACCCCGATCTTCTAAAATATGCAAGAGAGCTTTTAGGAATCTAGGTTTTGTGCTGCGAACTGTTAAGGGCTTTACAAATATACATGCCATCATATGTCTATACAATATCCTGGTTCGCAGTCAACTTGAAGTGAACTCTATGATCCGGGATCCCCACGAAGCCAAATATAGTCTCATGCTGGAAAAGATACAAAACCAGTTTGTTAGGTTCTCTGTACATGAGACTGTATGGAGTTTACCAGTTCTACCCGTTGATGTATCCTACTTTGTTCATTTTAGGGATGGTTGGATATGAGGACCGAAAGGTTAAAAGGCAAGTTGCACTTATGAAATATCTGTTTAGGGTCTTAAGGGGGGAAATTTCTCATGCGGATGTGTTATCTGAAGTGTGTCTTTGTGTGCCGTATCGCGCCGCCGCCGGGCGCCGCTGCTAGCACTGCCGTACACACGCACTGATTTGATGCGAGAAGCCCCACTGACGCGAGCGTTGCGAACACTGAATGCTGTGGCTCTTGAGATCGACCTATTTAGTTGCACTATGAGTGAATTCACACGTATATCATTATCGAAAATTTGATAAAAGGCATAAAATACATGTATAATATATGTATTGTAAATTAATATTTAAATAGAGCTATTCTATCGAAATGGACTTATCCGTAATGGTAGATGTGTAAATGAAAAATAAATAAATAAATATTGTGAATAGGAATTTAATATGAAATCTCTTACAAAGCAAAAGACGTTACGTTAAAACATTATTAGAGTGAGATGGGGATTTTCATCTAATAAACTTTGCGGGGCTGATCTTGAAGCGGCCAACGGCAGAGAGGTCAACGTTGTCACGTCACCTTTAGTGATACCTATCATTGCCATTCGACTCGAGAAGAAGAAAAAGATCAACAACAACCGATTGGATTGAAAGCTTCACCATCGAAATTCGCTACACCACATGCAAATAATTTAAATCCACGACCTTCGGATCTCCCTGTTAAGTTCAATTAGAATATATTTGGGGTCACTATCTAAGTCTGTATGTTGGAATTTTACTTTCAATAAAAAATGCAAAAATGTTTCAACTTTTACTTTAATATCTACGAAATTGAGGTGGGTAGATAGTTAATCATGAAATAAGTTATTTCCGCGACTATTTTGCAAGAAATAACATTCATATTTACCCCAAGGAAAGGGACACAAACACAAAATTGCCATTAGCGACTCTCCGTCTTAGCTTTCAATTATTGGGGTAAGGGAATATCTTTCCTGTTGGTATTAAATAGATACTATTAAAACCAGATAAGTACCTTCATTTAGGGAAATATTTGCTATTGTTTGTGATATTTTGTAGCTAGTATCTAAAGGTCGCTAAAATCTTAGGTAAGCTTAGTTAAAACCAGGAGAGATGGACAACGTTTTGTTGCGGATCCATAACTTTTGATGATGAAGAGTAAAGTAAAGAAAAAAGTAAAAGTAGCGAGCATAATCAAAAAGTTTTGAGGTTATAAATACAGTTTCATAAACACAAAGTTACACTAACGCCATGATTACTAATGAAAACACAAAATCGTGTGCATTAAATAGATACTATTAAAACCAGATAAGTACCTTCATTTAGGGAAATATTTGCTATTGTTTGTGATATTTTGTAGCTAGTATCTAAAGGTCGCTAAAATCTTAGGTAAGCTTAGTTAAAACCAGGAGAGATGGACAACGTTTTGTTGCGGATCCATAACTTTTGATGATGAAGAGTAAAGTAAAGAAAAAAGTAAAAGTAGCGAGCATAATCAAAAAGTTTTGAGGTTATAAATACAGTTTCATAAACACAAAGTTACACTAACGCCATGATTACTAATGAAAACACAAAATCGTGTGCATACCTTTGAGTAACTAACACTGGCTTAAAAATCTGTTACTGACAAAACCTTTGAACACTGATAAAACGAAATTATTAACAAAAACACATCGTTGTTTACAATCATATGAAAGAAATGGTTGACAAGAACACTTTAGTGTTGCCATTTTACAAAAATACTATCATCTTGGTAGTTTTGTGAAGGTGGCCCGCCTCTCCTACTGGCCCTTTAAATCAGTAGGTATCACTAAATCCATGATTATAGCGTACTTTGTGCTCTGAAAAACCAACTGATGATGCAAGTAGGAACCACGGTTGAACAAAGAAGAATGTATCATAAAGAAATAAAGTTGTGTAATAAATCAATCAAATAATCATTTCGTATATTATTCACGTCGTGTTGTCGATACTGAAAAATCTGAGTGTTCTGATTCGGCCATGACATGATATTTATTGGTCTTGTTTCCCTAGGGTTACAGAGGCAATCCCTCTATTGTAATACCCACTTTGAAGCATAAGATATGTGATTAGGAAATACGCTCGGAGGAAGTTGAGAGAAAGAATAATTATATTGAACAAACAACAAACCTACGCACACAAGTATAAGTAGATACCCATTTTTTTTTTATAAGCAAGAACGAATTAATTATCCTACCTTCCTCAGGTGAGTAACATAGAACTACAAAGTTTTTACTTTTGCAATTAAAATTATATAACAAAATACAGTTTAAGTTTGAAGTACCCAAAAGCGTTAAAATTAGTGCATGTGAAGTTTTAGCCGGGAGCATCTGGTCGGACTCTTAAATTGTGCACTCATTAATTTTAATGTTCCAGTGCATTTTAAGACAGCGCCCGTTTTAATAGAGCACGTGAATTTATTAGAGGCGGACTTACTAATTTGTTGCTGCGCGATTTCGAATAAACGCTAAATAACACTGTGATGCAGTGTTGTTCTTGCTGGTGAGTAGGGTCGTCAGGCTCCAGAGGGGTCGCTGTGCTGACAGCGGACAGGTTGGCAACGCGCTCTTGACATCTCCGGTGTTGCAGGCGTTCCTAGGCTACGTAACCACTTACCATCAGGTGGGCCATACGCCTGTTTGCCTACTTAGATGTATAAAAAAAAATGTAAAACTTGACAACTAACGCGGACCACTACGCTATTGGTTTTGCTTTCATGGATAGGTAGGTATTGATCGAGTTATCAATATCTATATTGAAAACCTCGAGCAACGTGTCTGTAGTGCTATTTGTGAGATGTGTAACTCACTCACAATCGGTAAATCAAATGATTACCATTAGTTTTTGTATAATTTTCTTTCTATATCATCGATGAGCCCAACGATTTTCAATCGACATATTAGTTAACCTCTGTTTTGCTTAATGTTGGTAATCATAGATTTCTTTATTATGTTTCAATTGGCGATCAGTAGGGGATGGAGAAAGAGAGGTTAACCAAGACTGCGTTGAAGGCATGATTTTAGGAAATTTTTCAGGGAATGGGTGACAGTTTTCTTTTTATCCCTTTCGTGTCGATCGTTGCAACTATTGTAGAAAAATTGTAATTACCAATACCGAGGATTAAATTAAAGCTGACTTTGAAATACGATCTCAACAAGTAACTGAGAAACTTAGCTTAAAACACTTAGATTCCTATTTAATAATCCATGAAAGTCAGAAATCATATATAGGATAGAAAGAAGCAAGGTAATTTATGATCCGACCACAACAAAAGTAGCTCTTTAGCTTAATATATCAAGCAAATTAACTGTCTTCTAAATTATCTCGGCTACTCGGTTTCCACGGTTACTTAATTATTGTTGTCAACCGAATATTCATCTTGGAAATAACCTTTTCTATAATATTGTCGGAATATTTAGCAAGTTTTCCAACTGCCGATCAGGAGATATTATGACTTGACAGAAGGTTGAATTATATTGAAGTTCATATACAAGGGCAAGGAAATTAATAAATAGGTAAATACTTCAACCCCTGAAGAAATAGGTTGATAATGCTTATCAGACTGTGGCATGGTATCTAGCGCCTAAACGGGACAATATTGATGCGTTTTTTTTAAAGCAATCGCATTATTTATCGAGACCTGTTAAAATTTATGACATCGTAGCCATTTTGACACGAGAAGAATTTATCAGAACCAAACTACGACCGTAAAGCTATTTTTGTGTAAGTAAAATCGGTAGGTATTGAATTGTTCGACTAATCGATTAGGTATGTCGAATGCAATCATTTGAAATCGAATCATAGTCATTCAATCGGTTTTGCTTTCCCTAAAACCATTTATTCCTAATTCTCAAATAAATATAACAGAGAGAAAATACAAATATTAAAAATAGAAAATACGTTACAAGGAAGGTTCCAGCTCTAAAATAGATTTTTGAAATCATAGGCCTCCTGTTCAGTAATCGATTCGAAGATAATCAGCTTATTTTCTTATAATCTCGGATACATTGTAGCAGTTAAGTATGTCTGCGTCATACTTAACTCCTCAACATTCAAAATCTCAATGAATAGTGGTAGGTAAATGACGATTGAAGAAACATGGAGAGTTCTGTGTGTATCTGATCTGGCCTATTTAGAATTCAGAATATTCTTTTTATGATGACAAATAAAGATGGACAGCTATGGTAACCAACCTGGACATGATATCCGGAAACTTTCTGGTGAAACTCCGGCTGCTTGTACACCAGGTCAGGTAACAGCTAACCAAGTGGTACATCAACTATTATTGAATGGTAAGACCAATCGCCGGCAGGTCAAAACACCAAAAAACAGCAACCCAGGCACTGACCAAACTATTAGCCATCCTTTTACGCTCACAGAAATAAAGAAGGCTTTTGGGTCCTTAAAATGCGGAAAAGCTGCTGGGATTAACGACATTTCCTCTGAGCAAATTAAGAACCTAGGGCCATTTGCAGTTTCCTGGCTGCTGGAAATATACAACATCTGTCTGGTATCAGCCCGTATACCACGAATTTGGCGAAACGCTAAAGTAATTGCACTGTTGAAACCCGGGAAGCCCAATAATGACCCGAAGAGTTATCGACCGATATCCCTGATGTGTCATTCATATAAATTATTGGAGAGAATGCTCCTGAACCGCCTGGTTTGTATCGTAGACACTTAATTAATAACTGAACAGGCTGGATTCCGACCAGGAAAATCATGCTGCAACCAGACCTTAAACCTTACTCAGCACATCGAGGACGGGTTTGAGTTAGGACACGTTACTGGGGGTGCAGGGTAGAAAACCTCCTCGAGTGCCCGGTCCTTTGAAAGCTTTGCATTCTCACTTGATCCCAAGGAGCCTGTGAGAGGGCGGGCTGACAAGGGATTCGGGACGGTGCACCCTGGGTGACAGTTAATAACTCCCTGGTAGTCGGGGTCTATAATAAGACGGCGATTGGATGTGCATCTGGGGGTCGGGCGTGGTCCATTTTGTGGGCCACTGCCTGATTTGGGGGGGGGGGGTGGCCGAAAGGCCAACGGTTGGGGCCGAAAGACCATGGCTGGAGGGCGTCGTGGTAGAATGCTAACGCGACCCCATGGCGCCTTCAACAGCCGGAGGGGTTTTAGTGGGTAGTCCAGGCACTCTGCCTGGGAGTCCCACACTCAGTGCGTAAATGCATTTCCCCTCCGTTAACAAAAAAAAAGAAAAAGGACACGTTACTGGCGCTGTGTTTGTCGATCTTTCCGGGCGTATGACACAGTAAATATAAAAAGGCTTTTGTGAAAGTTACAGAGATGACTGAAGACTACGCCTTCACAAAACTATTAAGTGAACTCCTTCGCAATAGGCGTTTTTAGGTCCACCTCCTTTCTAAATGGAGCCGCTGGAGGTCACTTAAAAATGGCTTACCGCAAGGTAGTGTGCTAGCACCAATTTTATTTAACATCTACTCAAACGACCAGCCTTTGCCACCAAATACGAATAGATTCCTATACGCCGACGATTTGGCTTTGACATCTCAAGCGCGATCTTTTGAGGAGGTCGAGGGAAATTTAAGTCTAAGTCCCAATCCTGCGCTTTTCACCTAAGGAACAAAAAACCCGCCGTACGCTAAACATCCAGTGGAGAGGCGTTCCGATGCTCACTGTCCCACTCCAAGGTACCTTGGAATCACCCTAGATATAACGCTTTCATTCAAATCACATTGCTTTAATACCAAGCAGAAAGTTGGCACGCGGAACAACCTGCTGCGGCGCTTACGTCCACTAAATGGGGAGCCTCACCGCAAACTCTTCAAACGACCAGATTAGCTCTGTGCTTTATTGCGGGCGAATATGCCAGTTCTGTCTGGAGCCGATCTGCACACACGGGGCTAGTGGATGCAGCTCTTAACGATACGTTTCGGATTATCACAGGTTGTCTAAAACCTACACAAGTAGATAAGGTGTATCCTCTGGCTGGTGTGGCGCCCCCGGACGTTCGTAGAGATGTGACTAGCTCCCTTGAAATGGCCAAAAAGGAAGCTGACCCCCGGCACCCTATGCACAATTATGTGCTGGTTACTAAGAGACTGAAGAGCCGGCACAGCTTCGCCAAAGAGATTCGACCTCTGATTGGCGAAGTATCCCAGTCAAGGATTGATATCTGGAAAGAGAGATACCCTACGGCATCGCACTTTCCGCTGTCAGAAAATCTACCGCCTGGACATGATTTGCCCTGGCTGACGTGGAAGTCTCTGAACAGACTCCGAACTCAGGTCGGCCGGTGCAGGGAAAACATGTTCAGGTGGGGTTACAGATCAGAGGATTCCTGCTATTGTGGTGCCTCCCCCCTAGACTATCTTGCCCTGAGTGCCCAGTCACCTGCACTCTCTGGGACCTTTACGAATTTTGGTCTTCCCAAATTTAACTTTGCCTGAGTCGACTCGCTAAGAAGAAGAAGGTGACAAATGATGAAAAAGCCCTCCGGCATCAGAAAATCTAAGAAGCAAGATGTCCAATAAAGCGAAACGTTTAATGAGCAATCTGCTTAGTTGAGCTAATCATGCCCATGTGGCTTATTGTCTAACAAGATATAAAAAACGTCTATTTAAGAAATCGACAGTTTTTCATTGTGTACACTTAAACTAGATCTAATTTTCTTACCAGGCCACGCAGATCATGCTAGTATTATTCGTAATTAATGTAAAATAATTAGTAATTCCATTTTCTTATTATTCATAAAAAAACCAGTATGAAGTTTATTTGAACAATAATTAAGAAAGTAAACGTAATCCAATGAAATTTTTATGGCGCTTACAGTAAAATGAACATAAACAGACCTGACATAATTCTTGTCGCACGCAATATTTTTTCCATTAACAATTTCTAGTCTATAAATTATAACCGCCACGGTTATATTTTAGGAACACGTGTTAATTACGGTATATATAATTTAAAAAAAAACACTATAAATATAAACTATAAATGTATATAACTAGCTGTTTCCCGCAGCTCCACCTGCGTCAAAAAGTAGCCTATGTTTAACCCCGGGTCTTCAACTATATTCATATCAAATTTCATCAATATCCGTTCAGCGGTTTGGCCGTGAAATCGTAACAGACAGACTTTCGCACTTATAATATTAAGTATGGATATGGATATTAGTATCGATAAATAAAAAATACAAAAGAGTACATCGATTTTGATGTATATCAGCTTTCACTTCGCCTTTGATATGCGATATGTGACAATCGCGACACAAAGAGCTATATAGGAGGAAAATATTTTTAGATAATTGGGCACTAAACTTACTCTTAGGAAATGTTACAAGTGAAGCAATACTGCAAAGTAAGCATTTTTTAGCAATGCGACATTTGTATGCATCAAACATGGATCAGAAAAGTTAGAAACGGGATGTGGAGGGAATTAAGGGATCATGGTAACCCACCAGCGATAACAAGCATATATAAATACGTCAACAATTAAGAATTAAGATAGCATGCAACGCTGGAGATGCTTTTGGAGAATGAGAATTTTCGTTATCAGGCCTTTTTCGTACATGTTAGGTTTTGTTTTGTTTTAGTTAATTATGTTGTTTCCATTATTTATTATTACAAGATCTCTTCTTGTACTTAATATATAATGAATGATTTACAATATCCAGCTCTGAGAAAACAATAGCTGAGATACCGCCATGTTGAATCACTGCGGCACACGCAGGCGTGGCCTGTTTACTTGGCTACTTACGTATCTACAGGATCCTATTACTGATTTCGTTGTCCGTCTGTCTGTCACGAAGCTGTATCTCATGAACCGTGATAGTAAGACAGTTGAAATTTTCACAGAAAATCTATTTCTGTTACCGCTATAACAACAAATACTAAAAACAGAATAAATTTAATATTTAAGGGGCTCTCACATGCAACAGACATTGCAAATATTTTTTTTTCGGTTTTTAAAGCATGAATTTTAGATAATGGTACGTAACCCTTCGAGCGCGAGTCAGACTCGCACTTGACCCTTGAATAGCTTTTTTCGTATACTTATCTTGTTCTACGCTGTTATAATAGGCTAGTTACCTAAAAAATATAATTAGTCCGTCAGTTAGATAATCAAAAAATATTACAGACGTATTTTTTCTTTTGAAAATTAAACAAAGAATGGTAAAGATATGGCGCGTTAAAGTTCTGTGTGACGTCACAGTGTGCTACACTTTTTCACAATATGTGACGTCACTCCTAAACTTTGGTGCGTTATATGTTTATAATTTATCGCTCAATTGACAAAAGAAAAAATACGTCACTAATATATTTTGATTCCCTAAATGACGGACTAATTTTAATGATAGTCTTTTGACCCTGGAAACTAGCCTACTGTCTTTGTTGTTATAAATAAATGTTTTATCATCTATCAGCACTCTACTAACGATATAACTACTTTCAGTATCACGTTATATCGCAATACCCTACCGTAATGTGTTTTGATATTAAACCTCCCCATTTAATAGCTCGCGCAGATGCTCTTTCTTTTTGATTGGATTCTCTACCGGCTCAAATATAATAACTGCCAATCGTAAATTCCGTCTACATTTCGCTATCTCTTCATGGGAATTGACATTTTTAATTTTCTGATGGATTTATTTTATTGGAACGCCACACCGACGGATCTTTTGCATTTGTTTTATGCAGATATGTATATTTTTAAGTTTTACGCATTGATTGGTAAATATGCCTAGTTATTTGTGGGAGTTTTAGAGAACTAGTTTAATACGGTATTTATCGTATTAAAACTGTTTATTTTAATGTGTAATAATCGCAAAAACATAAGAAATCATTTAAGTCCTTAGTGAAATTTTATTTCCGCATTATTACCAAGAAGAACTAGAGAAGACTACCTACTTCTTTTCTTGTAGAATTTATTTTACTCCTTTATATTATTTTTTTAAGTTGTAAATTCTATGTTCTAAAGAAAGTAACTCCTTAAAATATGTATGTAGGTAAATCACAGTTAAAGAAATTTTATGAAAGAAATTCGCTTTAAATCTATTGTGCCCTGATAAATCATCTTTTTTTCTGATTTGTTCCATTAATTCCTCACTTGTCCTCAGAATGAGATACAAAAATAGTACTTTTATGTTTTTATACTAACAACACAGCAAATTATGTTTTTATCACCTAAATTTTCGTGTCGAAAACAAATTAACTACGAAAAATTCAGTGTTTTCCCTCAATCTACACGCGTTTCCAACTTTTGTCCTTGCGTCACCCGACGCGGGTGATTAATGGTCCGCCATCTTAGATTTCAGTCCGAAATCCTCGCTGTCATTTCCTCTTCCCATTGCGAAAACACTTATTATCAGATTCATTTGTTTACGTTAAAAAAATGGCCCACGCAAATGTTTAACGCTACTTTTTCATCGTAAATATACATTTTCATTCATTTCTTTTGAATAAATAAGCAACTAAAAGAGACTCTTGGTATTTTACAAGGAAAATAATGACCCGTTTTTTTTTCAAAATAATTTCAATGTGATGGTATGATTCAAAAATGGGCCGCAGGCTGCAACTGCAGGCTGCAAGCGACATTGTCGCCTGGAATGGACGTTGTGTATTTCGTGATTATGAAATGAAAATATTTATCAAAATAGTAAAAATAATATATAGTAATGAGAGAAAAGTGATATAAAATATGTTTTCATATTTGATGCGAATGAAAACGAAGGATTGATTTATGTTTCAATAAATGACATTGTCAATTTTGTTGTTGACATGACACATACAACATGTTGCCACCTAAAGACGACCAGAAGCGACACCGATGCAGGGTTTTTATTTTCCTGGTCGGGCTATCTACCGAGTGATACATGCTTTATACTACACATGCAAGGAAAATAAGACATGTATGTATAAACGGAATCCATCTTTGAAAATGTTTGTTAGTGGAATTGGTCACTAAGTATAGATGTATGAAGAAATTACATATCAATTGCATTAATCGCTTTTTAACGAAAGAATAAACAGGAGTGCTCGATTCTCAAGTCAGAAACACATGGAATTAAGTACAAAAAAATATTAGGAACTTTAATTAATTTACCAAAGTAGTAAACAGATACTCTGTTCCAACACAGCCATCAGCTAATCAAAAAATTTAAAAAACATGCAAAGCAATTTGGAAACACCAATATTGTTACGAAATCAAAAATAAATAAAAATAAAATGCGGCCCGCGGAAGTTTGATACGGGAATAATATCGCGAACGATCTAGTACATCGATTCTCTCGCTCTGACATATTGCTTTGTCTCGCTCTCACACTTCTAGTATGTACTAAGGGAACGAGACAGAGAGTATCCCTCTCTCTCTATTCCGGAGTAGTTGTGATCTTTCTAGAAACGTATGGAGCGGGTTTCCCGGGCCATATAAATATCGGAAGGTGCCTCAGGAGGGCAGTTCTAATTTAACTGAGCTACAAGTGCGATCATGAAGCGATATCCGGAGCGAATAACAAGTGATACAAGCGACCTCGGCAAGTTATAGTGACTGTGATTAGCAAGTGTTTTGGACATTGTTAGTGATAAGTGAAGTGAAGTGACGTCGGCGACCATCCTTGTGAGAATAAACGTTTTTAAGAGTCATCAGGTGTTTTTCTCAAAATTGCGAACCCCGAGCCTGTAACAATATTTTAGAACATTTAGACGCCACCCTCAAAATTGCTTTAGAAAATATTCTAAATTTAAACCTCGAGACTAATGCCTGGTGTCAAGCTTGTTTGCCAATTAGATCTGGTGGCATCGGTATTAGAAAAGTCTCCAGCGTTGCCCTTCCGGCTTTTCTGTCGTCCGTACGCAGTGTGTCTGAATTATGTGGATTTTTTAAAAATAATACATCAATAGAGATACACTGTGGTACGGACGCAATTGAATCCTGGAACTCTCTCTGCCCTAGCGAGAAACTTCCAGAGGCACCAAATCGCCAGAAACTCTGCGATGATCCACTGGTGCAGAGAGACTATAATATTTTGACACAAAATTGCCTCAGTGATCAAGACTTCGCAAGGCTGCTTGCTGTCTCGGAGCACGAATCCGGCCAATGACTACACGCCCTTCCTGCTGTCAATTTTCCAAACACTCATCGACAGTGGCAGCTTCTGAATCGCTGTCGGATTAAGGCTGGGAGCTGCCATTGTCGAACGCCATCGTCGTCCTTGCGGCGCGGACGTCGACAGGCAAGGACTCCACGGGCTACACTGTGCAGGTAGGTTCTTCCGCAACGGCTCTATTAAAGATATAATTAAAAGGGCGCCTGACACCGTCCATATACCCAGTACTCTAGAGCCAGTGGGTATATCTCGGGACGATGGCCTAACTTTAGTCCTCTGGGAACGGGGAAGGGCTCTAGTATGGGACACCACTTGTGTCGATACTGTAGCCCCTTCTCGTCTCAGGGGGGCAGTTTCCAAGGCCGGAGCCGCGGCGGAGGCTGCTGAAGACGCCAAGCGGCGCAAATATGAGTCACTAAGTAGTGACTATATATTTGTTCCGCTTGGTGTTGAAACTTTTGGCCCGTGGGGTCCTGCTATGAAAAAGTTTTTCAAAATTTTGACCCCAAAAACTTGTCGACGCCGCAGGTGACAAGATCGGTCGCTATCCAGCGCGGGAATTCTGCCGGAGTTCTTGGCACCAAGCCGCAAGGACAAATTTTAGATTTTAATTAGTTTTTATTTTTAGGTTAATTTTTATTATTAGGTTTTAGTTTTAGTTTAGATTTATTTAGTTTTCACTTTTCTATATAGTTTCTTCGTTATTTAAGTTTATAATTATAATTAATTTAACTTGCAAAGCAATCAAACATTTCAATTTCAAACAAACAGATACGGCTGTTTGTTTGAAATTTATTTATTAATCTTTTAATTCTGGCATTAACTCTGAGATTATTATCTGTCAATGTCAAAAGTTACATTAAAAAATAGCTGGTCAATTATGGGTTTTCATATATTCATTATTGACCTGTCAAACAGGTCGGTACTTAATGGATTTCCATACGACTTTTTTTGGCGGGAATAATGACGTATTTTTCACCCCGTCCTTGACCAAGTAAGAATCTACTTTCCGAGCAAGTATAGTATAAAATATATCTCTAATAAATCCTCTTTCGAAAACGTCAACGTTGTCCAAAGAGCATTGAAACCGCACACGTTCCTTTCTTAATGCCTGTGTCAAATCGCGGTTGCGACACTACTGATGCTGCAGTCCTGCGGCCTGCTTTCCGTTTTGAAATAAATTCTAAATTAGTATCACATAATCAGATAGGTCCCGTAAATATGTTATCAAAAATAAGTAAAGCATAAAGAGTAGATAGTATTTTCGGTAAGAGAAACCTTAGAAGCCAAAACTATTCCTAGAAATCTTTTCTGCGCCCACCTACATAATGTTAGTCACGTCACGGGAAACCAAAAAGATAATCTCGTCACCCTCGGTCGTATGTCGCCTGTCACTTAGTCCTTGGAGAAACAGGTCATTTGTCATTAGATTATTGTTTATTTATATGTATAGGAGTACTGTTATGTTGTTTGAGCTTTGAGGGTAAAATACAAAGGGGAAACAATTTTACTTAATTTTGGTTAGTATTATTTCATACTTCCAGATGTTTAATTTTGTTTACAGTTATTCTAATTTATTTATTTATTCACAGCCACAGTTAGAGTTTCCCAAAAGTTGTATAGTTATGAACAATTTGTATGTAACCTAATGAACAGATTTGTAGTTAACACCCAGATTATTTTAATAATTTTCAAATATTGTACTGAAGGAAAATTTTAGCGTTAAATGGACGAAACACCATATATTTATCTCCAAAGGCCTTTTTACATTTAAGACTTAATATCTACTCGTAGTAGCAAATTCCCACAACAAATCTATCTACCTACTGATCCTTTTTATTGATCGCAGCTTTAAAATAGATAGATCCTCAAAACTAGAATAGATCTGCCTGAAAGAAAATAACTCTCATCTAGAAATAAATCGATGAAAAAGCTTAGTCAATAATGATGATGTTGAGCATGTGCACATAATTATAATTATTTGGCTCCGTTTTCCAGTAGTTAAGGCTCATCTCATCTCATCATCCTAGCGTGTATTCCTAGTTGCGTCGTCAGCTTACGCTTCGGAGCCTAGGGTACGCTGTATGTCATCGTCCTAGATTTGGCGGAACTGGTAATTATAATGGAACGACTGCCGTCTGACCTCCGTAACCCTTTTTACAGGGAAACCAGACCATCAGGAACATGACCTGAGGTGTGTTAGTGGCAAACACTGTCAGAATTTTTCAGGCTGCCCTAAGGCATCTGACACAGCCTCACGACTGCTATCTATCGATAATAACCAAAACCAACGGCTTAACGTGCCTTCAGAAGCACGGAGATAGAAAATGCCACTAAAATGGCGACCAATCCAAAAGTGGGCAGTGGTGGACATGCGCATTCGCTACGGATACGGTTCGCTCGACTAACGAGCTCCTCATTCCAGTGGTTGAGGCATTTGCCTTAGAACCAGAGGTAGTGGGTTCGATTTCCACGGAAAGCATAATTTGTTTAGTTGTTTCCAGTTTTATTAGGACATTGCAGGCTTGAATCACCTGATTGTCTGATAATAATGATGATGATTTCTTGCTTCGGAAAGTATGTTAAGCAGTGGTTCCCGGCTGCCTTTTGGTGGTCGATAAAAGAACCTCGTCGAAAGTTGAAAGGTCGATTGACCATGTACCCCGCTCGGTATGAATAGATTAACAAGAATGTGGTTATGTCAATAAGGATTTGTAGCTATGCATTCTGAGACGTAAGTTGACATAGTTTGTTAGCTGCAGGGAAAGCTTTGGCTACGAAATCAAGTTTGCGTTTAGTTGCATTGGATTATCCGATCTGTGTGCTTCAGTACTTGAAAACACATTGCGGTGCTATTCTGTATTTCTGGTTGGCGATGTTGCAAATTTTTTGAAATACATTTTTACTTCTTGCTCGCGTCTTCGATCGCGTGATTATCACTATTTTTTCTTTTTTGAGTGAGTGATTTGTTTTTGTTGACGTGTGTATATCCCTATGCGCATTCCGGACAAACCCCAGTGGTTTACGGAATGGTAGTATGTAAGATTTTGTACTTATTTGTCTTGGTATTAATAAATAAATTGAATAAAAAAATGTTACTAAACGGACAGTGAGTTTTTTTTTGTTACTAAAACATTGTGTTAAGTTTAAATAAGTTAATTTTTTTTTATAAAAATTAAGTCAGTACCTTACCCACCAAAATTATATCAAGATAGATTTTTTATAAGCGTAGCTGTAGTCACAACAAAGTTGTTATTGTGACTTAGAGTAAACAAAATTAAGACACACAAATAAAGATCCAGCTAGAAAATTCTACGCACCGAATTTGTTAAAAATTTTTGCCATTTTGAATAGACCACGAAGATATTTAGTCGATTAAGGCGTTAACTTTTTACTGGATGCCGATTCTCACGCCTTTACAGATCAAGTCGATGCGAGATTTGTCGAAAAACATGGCGGTTGTTAAAAGTTTTCTGTAGTTAGCCGCTATGTTTTACGGGAAATTTCGAATTCAACTTATCTTTAAAAGCACTAGAATGATGACCAGATATCTGGAATTCGACATATCACTAAAACCGCGAGAATGATGACCGTCCCATGATGGCAGAAAAAGTAAGCATTCAAAATTACCTTTCGTAACTAGAGATAGTTTTATCATGGCTGGGTTGCGCAAGGTCAACCTTAAAGTAAGTTTGTTATATTGGACAAGCAGGAGTCAGGTATCTAGTGAAAATTAAAGTACTTTGACAATTAGTTTTTACTTGCTATGCTATTGTACGCCTGCAAAGGTAAAATTTGGTGTTCTTTCTATGATTACAATTTTGTCATCTTACTGGCACCCAAACTTTTTACAATAAATGTTTTGAATCTTGAATCAGAGAACGAGATGTCCAGAATAAGGAGTTCGATTTCCTATGCGTTCCGTTCTGTATATTCTGTATAGCTCGGTGGTATAGTTAGGTTGTTTTATTACGACCTCGATACACTGTTTTAGTCCAAACTTTGACTAGTGGCTGCTCTATAAATTTGCTAATCTTGCACTGGTTACATATGGCAAAGTTGCCATGTGTATGAATAGTTTATAGCAATTCCTAGAAGCGATTTTAGGACTGTAGATATATTTGATCTATGCACTTTAGGTATGCATGAATTTATTTGTTTCTTTATGTCATATGTGCATTTATTGGTTTGGGAATCTTTGTAGCTAAACATGCAGGTCCCGGTCAAAAAAAAATATGAAATTTTTTAATTCTCTCCACAACCTCAGAATATCTGAAGTCATGAACAAACTAAAATCATTAAAAGTAACCAAGGCGGAAGTAAATTAGTGTTATCAGTTAGTGCAATTGGTGAAAATCCCTCAGAAACGAAACGTTTCTTTGAGATGCATTTTTAATTAAACTTTAAGCGGATCCCGGAGGAATCTGTAGGAAGCGATCGCGAGGAGTAATAAACTAGCGATAAGCTTTAGTTTTAATTTAATTATCATTTTTTACATAACATTTTCTCTGAAGTACGATAGAGTTAATTAAAATAAAAAAGCGTATAATAGGTACGAATCTAATTCGCCTTGGCCAGACTGGCGTTTAATGGCAACTTTGATTAAAAAATACAAGGATTTAGAGTTAACACTTCCGACGTTTTAACCGTGTTATAATGGTCGACACGAAACAACTACCTTTCTTCCAATGAAATCATCTTCCACTGGCATGTTTTTGTTTCTCCAAATACCGTCACAAAACACGCTAACAGTGTCCTTTTCATTTAATTTTGAAACAAAAACAGACTTCTGTTGTATCCTCCTTGATTTGCCGACTATACATACATAACACTTTACATAAAATAAATAAATAAATACTTTTATACTATACCAATTGATGGACTTATGAACTGAAATTGGTTGCAAACGCTGGACGCAGGTTGCTTCCAACCTGTCATTTTGGAAATCATTAGGGAAGGCTTATCTCCAGCAGTGGACTGACTGCAACTGTAATGTTGATACAAATTACATGCAAAAATGTCTACTACAGTGAATAATGGATCATAATATTTTCCTTGCCTCATCCACAAATTTTAACTCAACAGCCAGTAAGTAACAGTGCTTTCTGATAAAGTCAGCCTTCTGTACTCATTTAACTTGGACCACTCAGTTTTCATTCAATTGTTACTTTTCATTTCGTTACTATTATGAAAGTCTCAGAAAATATACTCAAACTTGTTTTAAATGTATCACAAAAGATGTCAAAAACCTCTTTTAATGTGATTTTTGATGTGGAACTAACAAGTTCGTGATTCATTTATATCGAGTAGATTGCATGGTCAATAAACCTTGCACACCCCGGTGCTAAAGTTCGGATCCGCCTTTCGGCTTCTAACGTGGTTCCTATAATGACTGATAGGTGGCAGTCGGGATCAATGGCTTAACATGACAGATAATCAGGTGATAGAAGCCTGCAATGTCCTAACAAAAAAACCTGTCAAGTGCGAGTCGGCCTCGCGCACGAAGGGTTCCGTACCATTCTCTATAAAAACGCAACAAAATCATGTCTGCAACAGCAATACATCATTTGTGATAGTTTCAACTGTCTAACTATCACGGTTCATGAGATACAGCCCGGTGAGAGATAGACGGATTGACAGCGAAGTCTTAGTGATAGCACATAATTACAGAATATATGCTATACAGATATTTAACCATCACACATTGAAACGCGGCAACTTTCCTGGTTACTCCTGGGCACTCTCATACAACGTCATTGTGACGCCATCGTCAAAAACATTTGAAGTTATTAATGATTTAAATAACATTTTAAATACACCGCTTAATCTACTTGTCATAGAATTTAGGTACGTAATAAAACAGTGTTTTAAAATTCAGTTCTTTATTTCGCTAAAAATAAGCGAGATAAGTACTTAGGCACTTAACATATATTTTTCTTTTTGAAGCGCATAACCGCTTACATCAAACAGGGGGAACCAATTATTTTTTAAAGACAATGGAAGCCCATGGTAATAGCATCCCGTTTTACCCTCGGAATACAGAACCCTAAAAAGTTATTTAAAAAATAAGTACAACAAAAAAACTATTTAGGAAAAGACCGCGACTTGAACCCAGAATTTTTCTTTGAACACAGAGCTTCTTACGGCCACGCCAATTCCATCTTGGCCAACTTGGTGAAATTACTATTGATATGAGGCGGCAATGGTATTTTTTTGATTTACCCATTACTTTAAAAACATTTATTTTATTATAAAAATACATTTGATACATGGAACCCTTTAATAAACTAAATAAGTGGTAAATTTTTAAAAAAGGCTTTTTTCAAAATTTACCACTTAACCCTCCAAAAATTACACCCCTTTCATAGGACGTGCTTCTTATTATTTTTCCAGTAAAGTTCAGCACAAGTCTACTTTCAGAAATTTTTAAAAATTTAAATTTCTAGCAACTTCGGAGATAGGCTAGAGGGAATACTCGTTTTTCGTCTTCTTTTTTTAAATAACTTAAGAACTGGTAATTTAATAAATTTGAAAAAATATATATTTGAGATGGCCACAAGAAGCGTTTTCGTGTGGTATATACACGGTATAGATTAAAAACCTATTCCCCCAAAAATTACCCCTCCTTTCTTAACACGCGCTTCAGATTTTTTTTTTTAATTTTAAGTCCATTAAATTCGGAGATAGCCTAGGGGGAACGCTCAATTTTTTGTCTTCATTCCTAAAGAACTCAAAAAATACCGACCTAAAAGACACTGAAAAAAATTTCATGATAATCTTTGAACTGAACACTTTTGTTTGATATATCACAAGATTCACTGGTACAGTTTGAAAAACTTTCTTTTTTAATTGACTAAGTAACCCCCCAAAACTAGTCTCCATATTTAAAAATAATCTTTTTTTACCTTCGGGTTACAGACACACATGTGTGCCATATTTCAACTTGATCAGTCTGGTAGATTCGGAGAAAATCGACTATGACAGACGGACAGACAGACGACATGAGTTAATGAAACTATAAGGGTTTCTGTTTTACCTTTTGTGGTACGGAACCCTAAAAATGAGAACTTGTCTCAGTTTTCGAAACATTTCGATCTTACAATCTACCGTACAGTACCGATTTTAATCAAATTTCTATGCGACCTAATTAAAATCATATGCAATTAAACAAAAAAAAATTGTAATTGGTTTAGAAATGACGGATATAATTATGAGAACAATAAAACATTATGAAAAACACATTTACTCGAATGGAGAGCCTCCTCTTTTTTGGATTTTGAAATTCGGTTGAAAATAAATATTGTATTAAATTTCATTTATATCTCAGTTTAGTTCTAGTTCAACAGATTTCGTAAGATGGAATATTGTTCCCTATTGACACAGCACGGGCTCAAAGCGTAGTAATTAAATTTGGCACGGGGAATATGAAGATCACTTTCAGACATATTACTATCGATTTTCTAATATATCTATCGTTATAAGCTTCAAGTTACATTTCCTGAATTATCATTGAATAAGAAATTATAATTCATAATATTATAGCGTACAATAATAGTGTTAATATTTGTGTATCTTTGCATATACCACATACAAAGTCGAAAGTTACTTGAAAATGATTTTAACAAACATAATTTGCTATGTCGTAACAAACTGTACAAAAATAGAAAACGAATCGAGCTAATTTTTGATTTTGAAAGTCTATTTAAATCCATGTCAAATTATCGCTCTGTTTTGACTCGAATGATCTGAAAACTGCAGCTAAGAACCATTTCGGTTTTATTAGCTACTAGCTGTGCCCGCGACTTCGTCCGCGTGGAATAGTTATTTTGGGAATCATATTTATTTTTTATTTACAAACCTACCTCCTCAGCTTATTAAAAGTGGGCATAAAGTTTCCCTCGCGAATTTCTTTGGCACCAAATGAAGTCACTGACAAATAATTTGTAATAATGCATTAATTTCGACCAAATTTGATTTTCATAAAAACGGTTATTGTGAGTTAATCTTAAAAGATAGACATATACTGCCGCGGACATTTTTAAGATAATTTAAAGAGGATTAATTCTTTCATACATATTTTTTCCACATTTTCGACTGTTTCTTCGCTTCTATTAGTCGCAACGTGATGTTATATAGCCTAAAGCCTTCCTCGATAAATGATCTATCAAACATAAAAATAATTTTTCAATTCGATCCAGTAGTTCCTGAGATTAGCGTGTTCAAACAAACAAACAAACTCTTCAGCTTTATAATATTAGTATAGATAATCGGTTCATTCACGCTACGAAGCCGCAGATAGATATGCAGATAGACACACAGACAGATAATTTCAGCTATTTGAAAATAATCAGCTCATCCATACTAATATTATAAATGCGAAAGTCTGTCTGTCTGTCTGTTACGCTTTCACGGCCAAACCGCTAAACGGATTTTGATGAAATTTGGTATGAATCTAGTTGAAGACCCGGGGTCAAACAGACTAGTCGTCTACTTCTTGACGCAGGCGGAGCCGCGGGAAAAAGCTAGTATGTCATAAGTCAACTTTTAGGTATCTGATTGTTATAAAATTTGGTATGGAACTAAGACTAGAGATACTCAACTTCTTAGAAACCTACAACAGATGTGGCGTCATTAGCCTCACATGATCAGTCTCCCTGTGTAACTATTGATTAAGTATATGTAAAGAGTATATATTTAGTTTTCAATGAGTAAATGTTGTCTCTTGCCAAAGTTGTATGTCTCTATAGACGCACATCTGAGGGTTTGTAAATTTTCCATTTACACTTGTTTTCGTCGGGAGCAAATCCGTACTTCCATATCTATCCATACTAACATTATAAATGCGACAGTCTCTTACGCTTTTACGACTAAACCGTTGAACCGATTTTGGTGAAACTTGATGTCGATATAGTTGAAGACCAGGAGTTTAACATAATTATATGCTACTTTCGGGCGCCGGCAAAGCTGCTGGAAATAGCTAGAAGTAGATTGTTTATGTAAATTCAGTTAAACTAAAAAATATTGTTATGTCAAAAATGTTATCGTTTTCGTCATGTTGTTCCTAGAATTGAATAAACTTCGCCATAAAACCACAGGAAAGAGCTGGTTTTCAATAATTTTACCATAAAAATATACGGTATTTTTTATTATTCATAACAGTTAATTCTGACCGACAGCTGTTTACGTGCAGTATAGAATTAAGGCTTTGCAGGTGTTGTAAAACGATAATTCGATTTTCGCGTTCTTAATATTTTATGATGATGAAAATTCATAATTTTAAGGGGAAATATATTACAGACATATTTAATATTCCATTAAAACCTGTGAAACACCGTTTTATTAAAAAAAATATTAGTAGTCAAAAATTACGCTCAACATTTTTTTACATACCAGAAAAAATTTGAATAAAATATTTATAATAATAATGTTATTTTTAAAGAATCTAGTAATATTCCAACGATGCGCTTGCTTCGTTCCTCATTTCTCCATACTTTTTCATTTCATAACCATACTCCACCACATTTTCATTTAAAAATCATTTCGTATTTCGAATAATCTATTTTTTATCCACATTGTTTTCACGTCATCTCATCACATTGCATATTCCTCTCGTAAGAGCAAGAGCTCTATTTCTATTTTGTGTATTTTTTTAATTACCTAACCTCAGTTATAATAATTTATTAATGTGTGGAAATCAGTAGTCAAATAAATATAATAATAATACACACTTTATTGCGCCAGGAAAATACAATTTTAAGACGCATACATGTAGACATATGTGCAAAGGCGGCCTTATCGCAATAGCAATCTCTTACAGGCAACCCTTATTGTAGGAACAATTTCGGGAAAAGAGATAGGCATGGTGCAGAAATATAAGCTAAATACAATAGTATAAACTTACACAAAATAAACTAAAATAAACTTATGTGACACCATCGCCACACTTACTTAAAGTTACATATTAGTACACATATAAAATACAGAAATCAGTATATAAATGTACTATAATACCTCAAATAATGATGTAAGATAAATTTTAGGACCTAAGGTAACACCTCACATCATTCAGCCCCACCCAGAAAATGCTCTTTCACTTGTGCTTTAAAACTCGCAAGAGTTTGAGCACGCCGAATTTCAACTGGCAGAGCGTTCCAGAGTCTCACCTCTTGCACTGTGTATGATTGATATAGTTCTGTGAAGTCTCGGATTTGTGCATTTTCACTGAAGATACCACCACAACACTCCTATTCATCTACTTCGTGTGGCAGGGCCCCCATATCCATACTAATGTTATAAATGCGAAAATCTGTCTGTCTGTCTGTTACGCTTTCACGGCCAAACCGCTGAACGGATTCTGATGAAATTTGGTATGAATATAGTTGAAGACCCGGGGTCAAACAACTGTTTTTGACGCAGGCGGAGCTGCGGAAAAAAAGCTAGTAATATATAAGTCTCATGCAGGGACAGCCGAGCACAATACTATCGATATACAACAGAGCTAATTCGATTGATTTGTCATTTAGTTTTTAATAATACGAGAAATTTATAAAAAAAAATACACTACTATAAGTGTATTTTTTTAAATATATCTCGTAAGTACTAAGGTAAGAATGTATTCTACATAATTTACAATAGAAAGATATAACCGCCAGCCACTGCAAGTTAACTCGTGTGTAGACAATTAGTAATTAAATAAAACAAGGTGTGGACCGATTTATAGAGCCCTAGGGCGCCGTTGTCTCGGTCGTCGCCTTTGAATTAATAAAAAGAGAAACCGCACCGAACAAAATATTAAAACCATGACTCTATCTCTAAGCCTTCTGCATCACATTACCGAAATGCTACTTGATATTTCACAGATAATTAATTTTTTTGTGATGACAATGACCCGAAACATATTTATTTATTAAATCACAAACAATTTTCACATTGTGTTTGATATAAAGACACCATATAAGTAGATATAATGTGAAAAGCCAAAGTCGACTCGCTAAGAAGAATGTGAAAATATGAGGTAATTAATGTGAAGCGGACCTCTAAAATTCGCGAAGTCTAGATTATTTATCCTCTCAAAAATAAACAAAGAAACACAGAAATCATAATCTAATTCACCAATAGATTCTTCATCTCCAGACACTAAGCACTTCATTTTCAATTTGCGTATATTTTGAATAATAAATTAATGCAGTCTGCATACGAAGCTCTTTGAAAGCTTCGGCGCTCATCATATGCTGCATAATTGATTTAAGATGCTACGTCTCGGCTAAATAGGTTCATTGATGTTCAATCTTATGGGTATTTCTCTTAAATTGTTTAGATTTCCACACAGAATAAGAAATGTTCCGGGAGTTCCGGGACTCACTTCATAATCCGTGCATATTCTGTTATTAGTTATTAAATATTTATCTTACTCACAATAAACAGTTGTATAACTAGTTTGGGAAATAAATAAAACTAATTCTACACCTAAGTTAAAGGTACTTCTTACTACGTCTACATGGTGGTGGACGGAATTTGTCGGACGAACAGGGTTCCCCGACAAGTACGGGCTAAACCTAGTTTGGGTTCTGTGTTGATAGTACGCAAGTGTTTTTTTTGTTTTCAACAACGTATATTATAATTATGTAAACTTTAGAATAAGATATATAAGTTGTACCTCGTCAATAAAATGCTTTCATTTAATTAAATTAAATTAATTTTAATCTCATCGCATCTCATCTCGTTTAAAACAGTTCGACTCACCGATTAAGCAAATTCGAACGAAAATCAATGACATTAATGATAATGTTTATTTAGGTTCAAACTATTCAAACTTTATATTTACCTGAAATTTCACATACGCAAATTTGGAAGTATCGAGAAGAAAGGTACCAATCATCGCGTACATAGTAGGGGCTCTATTTTTGAAATGTATGATTCATGATTCATATGTCGAATGAAAAATGTTTGACTCATCCATAATGACTAAATTCATTCGATTTTGAACGAAAATCGTTCAACTCACCGGTTTTGTGTCTCACACTTTTCAAAAATAGTACTCCTGCATTGCATCTTCTGGATCAATATAAATAGGCCTAACACTGTTTTTCAAGGAACAGGTTGGAGTTAAAATTAAAATGTTAATATAAACTAAGTTTCCAACAAAGTGAGACGCTTGCCAGAGGCGTTGACTTGTGACCTAACCTTAACTTTGTTTATTTTGAATTTTTAAGCTAACTTTCACTACGCTTTTAACGTTATTATTGCTGCTGGGTTTGTATTTTATATACAGTCAAAAACGACTTTTATTACTTGTTATATCAAACTAGTTTTGGGATAAAAATATCAATTTTAATTTTAATTTAATATATGTTATCATAGTATGCTGGGAACGGATTTTATGTACGTGAAAGTGAAAGCTCCGTTAAGATTAATGTAGATACTAAAAAATTCGAAATTTTTATTCTAAAGTACCCTTTATTTTTTTTACTTTCCAGTAAAAGTTCGTTTCAAGCTGGAAAAAATACTGTTTCCGCGGGAATAAAATATGCGTGCGAAGCTACGAGAAAATTCCAGTATTATATAAAAAAAATCGTCTTGGAAAGAATTATTTTCTTTCTAGTCCTTTGAATTACTGTCTTTCTTTTCTTTAATTTAAATGTTTTATTTATCCATACTAATAATACTAATAATATTATAAATGCGAAAGTCTGTCTGTCTGTAACGCTTTCACGGCCAAACCGCTGAAAGGATTTTAATGAAATTTGGTATGAATATAGTTGAAGACCCGGAGTCAAACATAGGCTACTTTTTGACGCAGGCGGAGCTGCGGGGAAAAGCTAGTGTATAATAAAGAGTTTCTAACTAACTAATTATTAAAATTAATTTGAATTTGCTTGATCTTTTAATTTAAGCCACAGCGACTTATATACATAAAGGATTTCTATTCGCATGTTGCATCCGGGAGAAAAATGATGTTTATTTACTTGAGAGAGATAACGCAATTTGTCACCCACGTCCAGCCGGCAAACTTCAGGGGATTTATCTGAAGTCCAAGTTTAGACTTAGACTGCTGAGACAGCCCCCAGGTGCAATCTCTGTAACTATTGTAAGGAATAGAAATTTATAGTCCGGCGAAACTGCAGGTTTAATTACACCGTGGTGCAACGAAAACTATTCTACAGGATTACTTTTTGAACCGGAGGAGCTCGTGAGTCGAGCGCGACCCGCGTATTGGATTGGTCGCCATTTTGTGGCATTTCCTATCTTGGCTCCTCCGTGCTTCGGAAGGCACGTTAAGCCGTTGGTTCCGGTTGTTACGTGAGGCTGTGTTAGATGCCTTAGGGCAGCCTGAAAAATTCTGACTGTGTTGGCCACTAACACACCTCGAGTCATGTTCCTGTTGGACTGGTTTCCCTGTAAAAAGGGTAACGGAGATCAGACGGCAGTCGCATCATTGTAATAACCAATTCCGCCAATTCTAGCACCATGTCTTATAGCGTACCCTAGGCTCAGAAGCGTAAGCTGAAGTGGCACCTAGGAATACACGATAGGATGATGATGACTTTTTGAACCTAGTTTTTATAGGGTTAGGTTAAAAATTTACACATGGTCAATCGCACCTGTATACCCTGTTGTACAAGTTCTTCGGAATCGCCTTTCGGCTTCTTACGTGGTTCCTGTAATGATCACGAAATGACAGCTGGTATCATCGGCTTAACGTGCCTTCCGAAACACGGACTCATCATTATTTTCAGACAATCAGGTGATTCAAGCCCGCATTATCCTAAACAAACTGGAAACTGCTTTCCGTGGTAATCGACCCCACGACCTCCGAGTCTTAGGCAAATGAACAGAGGCAGTGTATTCATTTGATCTATAGTCGTTGCTGTTTTAGCTAGAAGCAATGTGTTTTTCTTGGAACAATAATGTGTCCGTGACCTCGTCAATGAAGACGCTAGATGCTGGCCGCTTTACATCTGTCAGATTGGAAATCCGATCTATGTCCAGAGATGGACATTTTGTAGCATGATATGATGACATTTATTTACTGTCTTTCTGTCTGTCTGTTAAGCTTTCACGGCCAAACCGCTGAACGGATTTTGATGAAATTTGGTATGAATATAGTTGAAGACAAGGTCAAACATAGGCTACTTTTTGACGCAGGCGGAGCTGCGGGAAAGAGCTAGTAATATATATTTGTTTGTTGTTGCACAATGGTGTAAATGGGTCCAGTTCAGACGTAGCATGTCAATTGGAGAATTTGGAATGCAAATCCTAGATCTGTCGGACCAGCCTTACAATGTATTTGTTGGTGTACATCGACTTCTGAACCTCTGTTGCTTATTTCGTGTTTTGGGGTAACTTCCAATTTTAAGAATCAACGCACGCAACGTTTTGACTAATTAGGTATCTCTTTCGCGTATTTAGGTTTCATATAAAACACAAATGCAAACATTGCTACACTTGAAAACAATGACCCTGACGTTGATTGTAATTGTTTTATTTGTTTATTCAATAAAGAATCAATATTGTCTAACAAAAAAATATCAATCACCCTTCACCTACGTAGACATCATATTTGGTTCTTAAGTATGGAATTTTTATTGTTATCTAGTTTGAAGCATGTGAAGGGAAGAATATATCACATTTACACAGAATAAGGACAAGTAGAAGCACTACTCGTACTTCATAAATTCTTGTAGTTACAACCGAGGAACAATTGTCTTTCACATAACAAGTAAAATATCTCTATCATATAATTTAATTATATTTAATTTGGTCCCGGCTACCAATCTTGCAACAAGGAGTATATTGTATTGTGTATATCGTAAATGAAATTTTATCCAAAAACTATAACAGATTTAATCTGCCGTTAGTTTTTAAAACCCTAAGTCTACAAGGTGTTTTAAAACAATTGGTAAAATTTTTACAGTGTGCTATGTAAAAGAAACTCCACGTTCAAAGGTTGAAATTTCTTGACGGTTTTAACTTTTTTTTCAGTCTGTATAACAGAAAATGGCAAAAAATATAAAACAAGTGGGACTGATAATTGCTATTTTACTTCCAAAGTCAGACTGTATCGGCGTTCTTCTCAGATCTCATTTATTTTGCTTATCTCTGCCTCGGTACAAGAATTGTCAACGCGATGCCCATTTCTTACGGCGGGCCACAAAATAAGCGTTTCATCAATCCGTTTATAATTTTACCAATTGAATTTTAAATCATTTTATAGTAGTGAAATATTTTTAAGCTATTGCATAGCTTTTATCGCGGTCTTTGAGCGCGGCGACCGAATCAAGAAATTCTGTAACGAAAATAAAACCTAACACCCCCCACTACGCCTACCATGTAGGCTTACAAGCAAATTTGTATAAGTTGATAAAAAATGCTATGCTAATAATAGCTTTACCGCGTCAGTCCCCGTTGTCCCCGAGTGCCACACGTTTTTTTTTAAATAATTACTTCCACTGTCGTCACAAGTCGTGAAAAATCTCCAAAGAGCCGACTGGCAGGAGGTTGCGCTAAATAGAAAACATTAGTGGAGATCCTTAGTAGAGTAATAACCAATTCATAATCTAAGTGGACATCTCTTATATCGGAGGCTAAGGTCCTCTTTGGATCGCTGAGCCATCGCAGTAAGTTTCTTATGCGCCACCGTCTCTATTTTGTCGTACTTATCTTCTCAAAGGTAGCCTGCAAGAGATTCCGTTAGCAATAAGGCCGCCTATTATCCGCCTTTACAATACAATACAATATAACACAGTATTTTCTCACTCTATAGAAAGCAATTTAAAGAGAAATCAGATAAATGTTTTAAAAATTATATGAATAATGTAGAAAATAGTATCAAAAAGAATATAAAATATTTTTGGACATTTGTTAGTAATCATAAAAAATCATCTGATCTACCTTCCTCTGTTTATTATAAAGATACGTCTGCTGATACACCAGAAGATATTTGTAAGTTATTTTCTGATTTCTTTGAGTCTGTTTTCCAGAATTCTTCGGTTCCCGATGGATATAGTTTAGCAGATATTACAATTGATGACACTGTGACTCCTAATGCAATAATCAGCAAGCTTGCTGTATCTGTCGGGGATGTTAATAGGGAATTGAAGGCTCTTGATGTTTGTAAGGGTGCTGGAGTTGATAATATCCCTCCACATTTTTTAAAATATACTGCTGATTCTATAGATAAGCCCGTGTGCTATTTACTTAATAAATGTTTCAATGAAGGAGTGTTTCCTAAAATTTGGAAAATGGCTAGGATAGTACCTGTGCATAAGGGAGGCTCTAAGGAAAATGTAGAAAACTACCGTCAAATCTCTATTTTATCGGCTCTTGCTAAGATCTGTGAAAGACTAGTTAAAGACGCTATCTGTTCGCATTTGCATACAATTATTTTGCCCCAACAACATGGTTTTGTTGAACGCCGTTCAACCGTAACAAATTTACTCGTTTATGTCAGCTACTTATTTGAATCACTTGATGCAAACAAACAAACGGACAGCGTCTATACTGACTTTTGCAAGGCCTTTGATAGAATAGATCATAAAATTCTTTTGGAAAAGATTGCTTTTAATGGTATTCGTGGAAGTCTATGGAGATGGTTCAAATCATATATTTCTAATAGAGTTCAAAAAGTAGTAATTAAAGGATACGAATCTGAATGTGTTAATGTAAAATCAGGAGTGCCACAAGGCTCTATTTTAGGGCCTATATTGTTCTTACTATACGTCAATGATATACATGAATGTTTTAAATTTTGTAACTTTATATTATATGCAGACGATTTAAAAATATATCACTTAATTAATGATAATGAAGACCACATTAAATTTCAAGAAGATCTCGATCGCTTCTCAGAATACTGTAGCAGAAATAAACTTGAACTTAGTATTAATAAATGTAAACGTATAACATTTTCCAAAAAGAAATCTATAAGTGACTTTGGCTATACTCTCTGTGGCACTCCTCTAAATAAAGTAATGATTATCAAGGATCTCGGTGTAACAATAGATAGTGAATTGCATTTTGATATACATATTCAAAACATTATAAATAAAGCTTACAAAATGTATGGATTTGTCATGAGAACTTGTAGTATGTTTAAAAATAGTTCTACGTATCTTTATCTTTATAAGTCTCTTATAAGATCCCAACTAGAGTATGCTGTAGCAATTTGGAACCCCCTTTACGAAAAATATGTCTGCAATCTAGAAATGGTACAAAAAAAATTTCTTCGACGTATTCATTATAAATGTAATCGTAGTCGCCTACCATATGAACAATTATTAAAACATTATAAGATCTTAGATCTTAAATCTAGACGCTCACAGCTGGGTTCTATGCTTTTACATGATATTGTTCATCATAGATATGAATGTACTGAAATCACCAGTAAAGTATCATATCGGGTGCCAATTAGAGCCCAGATGAGATCGTCACGTCCTCATCCTTTGTTTTTCATTGAATCCAGTCGAACAAATGCAGGTATTCGTATTCCGTTAAAACGTATACAAAAATTGTACAATGATAAATTATCCCACATCGACATTATAGCTTTGTCACATAACGTTTTTAAAAAATCTATTTTAGAATTGTTTGTATAAGGGTGTGACTGGAACGCTCAAAACTTTGATGAAATATGAACAAGTTTCGGCTTTGTGTTTAAGCTTTACATAGGTACGTGAAAACATTTTTTTTTTGCTATTCAGCGATATTTGGTCTCGCACATGAACAAATTATTTAAATATTATTTGTGACCATTGTTGTTGGGTTCACAATTGTAATAACTTTGTACAATAGCTTTAAGATTAATATATTGTAAACCTGTTTATGGTCCTTAATAAATAAATAAAAATAAAAAAAAAAAAAATAACTTTATGCCCACATTTGGGAAATCACAAAACTGAAATCTCTATATATATATTCTTTTATCTTGTCACAGACAATATTATTTAATTTTGGTATTTATTATCTATGGTGCGATAAAGAGGTTTTACTTACTCAAATGAAAACATTTACCCTTTTCTGTTTGTAAGTTTTGAAGTAGGAAATTCTACTATATTCATTTTTCATTAATACCGATGATCCATTGAGAAAGAGTATGTCATTTTATTATTATATTATTTTTAGTATGTGATAGGTTTGTATAATAAAAAATATGTTGTTTGAATTCGTTGAAATAATAGGATTATTGTTAAAGATGTCGAAGAAACCAAGTTGACTGAAAGCTTTTAGCCGTAGAACGTTTTTTTTTTATATTTAAATATTTACAATCTTGGCCTGTTTTAATATTGTAATTGTATAATTGAAATGGCAAAAATGGCCCGTCATTGAATTTTATTGTTTTTCTCAGAAAAGTCCTTTAAATTATTAAAAGGTGCCTTTTCAATTACAATTGTTTTCTTTGTAATATAAATAAGCGTTATTCTAAATACTTCAATTATATTTTGTAGAGCAAAATTTCTAAAACAATTTCATTCATTAACATTTTGATTGAGATTTTAGAAATAATTAAATGGAATGAAAAAATGCGTATCGTGTCATGTCGTATGCTGTCATGATATAAGGCCTGACGGAAGAAACAAAGGCTAGGTAGGTCATCATCATCATCCTAGCGTCTTCCCGGTTGCATCTTCAGCTGTTCATTTAGGAGCTCAGGTCCGCTTTCCTGCATTTACGTCTCCATTTCGCCCGGTCTTCAGCATTTTTATTAGATAGTCCGCATATCCTGCTTTGCTTTCTAGATCGTCAAGTCTGTAGGCCGCAAGAGCAAGCCTACATACGAATCTAGGAAGCCATTAAGGCTCATCCTCACTCTTTCGCCCTAAACTTCCCCTGCAAATGATCCCTGAAAAAGATTATTTTTCCATCTTGACCTGACCGGGGATCGAACCTGGACCTTCTGAGTGGCGGTCAGGCAAGTTTGCCATTTCACCCATGGAGCAATTACAAAGAGGAGATGCTGTAATAAGCGGAAGGCAGACGTGCGGGGTGCTTGGTTTCGCCCGTGGCTCCAACCATGGAGCACGAGCAATGACAAGCTCCGCCCACTTTTGTGTCGGCGAGGCGCCAATGATCACATCACTGCGCCATTTCAAACGGCATCTCCTCTTTGAAATTGCTCCATGATTACGCCACAGAGATATACGTGTTTAATCCAAAATTAGTAAAATGCAAAAATAATAATAAAATTTATGTAGTTTTAGTAGCCCGATATTTTGCGCGCAGCCATCTACTTGTTGTCAGGGGGAGATGCAATGAAAAATAAAAGGTGCAAGGAGCAAAATGAGTCAGTATTACTTTGTTGACATTGTTTCTTAAAAATTTGTGATGTTTATTTATTTTCAGTATTTTGTGATGCTCATTTTTTATAGTTGTAGTATTTTTTGTATAAATTTCTATCTTTCTTTCCTTTAATTTATAATATAAACGATCTTTTGGACCGTTGTAATTACCACTCCTGTATATTACGCAAATACATATATTACGTACTAGCTTTTTCTCGCAGCTCCGCCTGCGTCTTAAAGTAGCCTATATTTGACCCCGGGTCTTCAACTATATTCACACCAAATTTCATCAAAATCCTTTCAGTGGTTAAGCCGTGAAAGCGTAACAGACAGACAGAAAGAAATACAGACTTTCGCATTTATAATATTAGTATGGATTCGTATGGATTTATTAACCTACCCGCGGAGAGAGGAGTAGGTATTCCTATGCCAAATTACGGCCACTAACAACATACCTACCGTACCGTGATAACATAGTTCTGGAGCCCTATTTCTAAATCGATGTCTCATTTGTCGAACGAAAATCATTATACTCACTAATTTTGCGTGAGTCACAATTTTTAAAGATAGCACTTCTGGTAGTGTACGCCATTGTACGCGTATATGCAAATCAATACATTTCCCAACACTGAAATGTTCCTAGACAGTCCATGTTACACTAGTTATCGCATAATCCCATGCATCCGACGTATCCGACGGACATTGAGACGGACGTACCATAGATATAAATATATAACGTAAGCACATAGAATATAGTATGTGTTGTGTTACGACTTGGTTATATCACAAGTGTATAAAAGTAAATTCGATTTACTAAAACAATAGCCCACTTTTAATCCGCCTAAACTTCACACAGCCGTATATTCTTATCATTCTTCATTAAAAATAGATTTGTCCTCCTGCTGAGACCAGTGGATCTAAAATGGCCACTTTGCACGAATTACAATATGATCATATTATGAATCATTGCAAATCTTAAAATAGCCACATTTTGGCAGTTCATGAAATGAATCATTTCATGGCAATTGGCTAGTAAACTTTTTCATGAAAATGTCTAATTTCGAGGAATAGGCTTAGGGAACAGATTACATTAATCAGATCTTTAGATAAGCAAGTATTTTTTAAGAAAATCGCAGAAAACCCAATGTCTTTCATTTTTTAGCAAGGTTGACGTATGACGTAGCCGGATAACTTCCGGCTATTCACATTTAATTTTTTAGGTTGGCAGCACAGCGTAGTGAATAAATATTTTTTGTTTGGTAGCGCTAATTAAGCGCTTCACGTTGTCACCCATGTCAAATGTCATCTCTGTTCAAGTAAACATAACCCATTGTTCCGTTATCGTAGTTAATTTATTCTTGATATGAAATCGATCGATATCGATATTTCTTGTACATCGATGTTCCCACACTTCAGGCATCCAGTGTTAGGCGACAGTACGATTCAAACTGTCGAGCGAGGCACTTATCTAAACCGCACCGCCCGCGCACACCGCTTTGTGCCGTAGTGAACCTTAATTCCTACTCCAACGCCAGCTGGTGGGTCATCGGCAAGAAGACTGCAGATCAGGTGAGTGCTAAGCTTATACCTAACTGCTGTTTGCTTGAACTAGTGGAACATCGTTTTTATCGACAGGAATTCCTGCGGGACCCTGTATCCCCCAAATGTGGTAGAAAGCCATACACATCCATGCGCATGCCACATTTTAATGGTGCCGAAACCCGGGACTCCACCAACTAGACTTATCGCGTAGTACCTACTTATCCATTTGCTTGTGGTATTTCTGGTTAATTTATCGTTAACTTAGAATATCAATCGTTTTTCTTTCTCGCATTCTAAGTTGTTTCATCGCATCAGAATTACCCACTCATCATATTGTAAAGTAGTACTAAATTCACGAGTTTTCATCATCATCACCATCGAACAAATTCGACAGTTTTGATATTCAATCGTATGTATTTTGTGTTATTGCGAGATCGAATCAAGCAATCATTTATTCTAGTCGGTGCTTGATTCTATCGGCTCGCAATTATTATAAAAGTACATAATTTCGAAACATAATTTCTTTGTTCTAAAAATAGATTTGTGTTTACGTAGCATTATAAATACGTAAAATCGTAGTTGTTGGAAGTTGGAATAAGCAATCACAAACTAAATCGGTGCTTAGTCTAACTTACAATAACATTTCATTTGTGTTTTCTAGTAACATCTCATCAAATATTATAGTAATTACTAGAACATACCATTACATTTCAACGTGTGTAAAAAAGTATAATACTCGGGGGTAAATCGAAAATATCACGTAGCCCGCCTGGTGTTGTACTTACACTCATTACACGCTAGGGTTGTGCACACACAGGTTATTTACACATCGATATTTTTTGTTTACATTTGTTTGCATAAAAGTTGTATCGGTGTTTAGTGAAGTGTAACTTACCGTTATAGCGTTATTAAGTAACGTTATTAGTGAATAACGTTATCGTAAAATATTATTACAAATTAACCATGTCTTTCTTAACGAAAAGTTCACATCGACGGCAATCATTTAAAAGGTGTACATCAAAATCATTCGACATCGAATATACTAGTAAGGATCTCCCGGCTTTGCGTCGAAAACGTACTATCGCTTTTAAACGAATTTCTAAGGCGCTCGAAGTGGGTGTTTTGGCTTCGACCGATCCATCGAAAATAGATTTATTTTTATCGTATTACCAAGACGCAAAAAATATAGCTGCGACTTTTGAAAATGCGCATTTTGCAATTTTGGAAATTTTGGATGACCCGGAACACGAAGATAGTGAAATTCAAGAATCTTTCGATGAAATGTATTACCAAATATTATCGATACAACGTAATCTAGCCAAAAGCGAATCATCATCTTCTTCTCCACATTCTTCATCGAATATTCGGTTGCCTAAAATCGTATTGCCAACTTTTGGCGGTAATATTAAACAATTTCCGGAATATTTCGATACATTTAATGCATTAATACATAATTCGAAAACTTTAAGCGATACCGAGAAATTCCATTATCTGGTTTCATCTCTTAGCGGTGATGCGCTAACCCTAGTGAAGGCGTTCCCGCTCACGCACGAGCACTACGGCGACGCGTACGAGGCTCTCACCACCCGTTACAAAAGTAAACGCGACTTGGAGTTTACATGTTGGCGTGATCTCTTGGATATTGACTTTAAATGCAATGACGCTAATTTGTTTCGAAAATCACTCGATCTATTTGAAGAAAATTTATGCATTTTAAAAACAATAAATTTGCCTGTTTTACATTGGGACTTTATTTTGGTGTATCATATTTTATCGAAACTTGATACGAAGATGCGTCGTAATTTTGAAGAAAAGTATTCAGAAACGGAGTTTCCTTCTTACGTTCAACTAAAAGGATTTTTACAATCTAAATGTGAGGCTTTGTTACGTGATACGCATTTTTCTGAGGCGATTAAAAATAATAAGTCGCAAATTCATAAGTCGAATAATAAAGTTGCTAGCTCGTCTTCACAAATTAATCATCATAGCGTTTCTCACACACTTGTCGCATCCAATAACAATAATCAATACCGACCATTCCTACTATTAAGTGTTCATTTTGCGGTGAATCTCATTCAATTTCGTCTTGCTCGGAATTTTTAAATAAATCTTTCGATGATTGCATGAAGGTTGCTACCGAAAAGAAATGGTGTTATAATTGTTTAAAACCATCTCATCAATTGAAGGATTGTAAATCATTTTTTTCTTGTCGTACATGCAAGCGCAAGCATCACACCTTACTCCATCGCGACAAAACTATCGATTCAAATCAATCCTCTTCGTCTTTGGTTTCAAGGTCACCCTCTCATACTACAGTTCTACTTGCAACTGCAATTGTACAAGTACGAGATTCATCAGGTTTTTTGCAATCTTTCCGAGCAATATTTGATACCGGAAGTCAAAATAATTTTATAACAGAATCGGCGGTAAAGCGACTACAATTAATACCTACAAACACAAACGCTAATGTGAGTGGTCTCGGCGATCACGCGGCTCATCTTCTTGGTGACGTCATTTGCTCCGTAGGAACGAACAATAAAACAATATTTACGTTGAACATGCATGTGATCGCTAAGATATGTGGAGATCAACCTATTGCAAAATTGAATACGTCAGGTTGGTCACACGTAGAATCGCTACCATTGGCGGACCCAGGTTTTGATATACCGGGATCCATCGATATCTTGTTCGCTGCCGATGTCTTCGCAGAGTCTCTTCTTAATGAGCATATCAAGGGAGATTCTAATCAACCCACGGCCTTTAATTCTTTATTCGGTTGGCTTTTATTAGGAAAGACCCGTTTAGCTACTAATACATTGGTGCATACTTCACTCGAATTCGATAATGAATTAAATTCATTGGTTCAACAATTTTGGGAATTAGATTCTATTGTGAAACCACCACCTTTGACACCAAATGAATCATTATGCGAACAGAAATTTGTAACCGATCACACCCGCGATTCATCTGGGAGATATATCGTACGATTGCCGTTCAAAACCGATTCTGAACCTATCTTCGAGGGCTCTCGTGACGTAGCACAGCGACGATTCTTTGCTATTGAACGAAAACTGTCCCGTGACTCATCGCTATATCAACAATATGTCGAATTCATGTCGGATTATATTGATAGCGGTCACATGTCTTTGGTTCCGCCTGATGAGTTAAGCGTAGGAAAATATTACATCCCTCATCACTGCGTACTAAGACCTGATTCGGCGAGCACGCGTTTACGTGACGTCTATGACGCATCCGCTAAGGATTTTCATTCTCATTCCTTAAATAACTCTCAGCTGATTGGTCCGAAATTGCAACCTAATATACTGGACATTCTACTTCGTTTTAGGGAACATAATATCGTTTTCATGTGTGACGCACGACAGATGTATCGTCAAATTCTTATTTCACCCGAGCATCGCGACTATCAGCGTATTTTTTGGAGAACCTCAGTAAGTGAACCTCTCAGGGAGTACCGGCTGAATAACGTGACGTATGGAGTATCGTCATCCCCGTTTCTCGCTTGCCGTACATTGCGACAGCTTGCTAAGGACGACGGAGATGCATATCCACTAGCAAAGGAAATTATTCTGTCGGACGTTTACATTGATGATGTCGTCACTGGATATGATACGTACGAAAATTCAGAACTAGCAAAGAACCAACTTATCGCTTTATTTAAACGGGGTGGTTTCGAACTCAGGAAATGGGTTAGTAACAATCCACATTTATTATCTGATTTACCCATTTCACATTGCCTCTCAGGATCTGTATCATTGGATACTTCAAATTCTTCAACATTTAAGGTTCTTGGTTTAAGATGGGATCCTTCATCGGATTCATTTCTGTTTGAATTCGCATCTTCAGATCGGCCGTGTACTAAACGCGTTATTCTGAGCGAACTCGCCAGAATATTCGACCCATTAGGATATCTATCGCCTATCACAATACAAATCAAATCGTACATCCAAAAACTTTGGATTCTCGGTATTGGATGGGATCAATCGCCACCTGATGAGGTCATCAGTACATGGAACAAATACAAAAATCAGTTACCGGTATTAGGTGAACTTCGAATACCTCGCCGGTTCACACGTACTAACGCTATTTTGTATGAACTGCACGGCTTTTGCGACAGTTCAGAAACAGCATACGGTGCTGTCATCTACTTGCGCGTCACTAAAAAGGACGGCAGCGTTCATGTGTTCCTCGTGTGCTCAAAAGCTCGTGTTGTTCCGCTTAAACGTATTTCTCTTCCGCGTCTCGAGCTTTGCGCTGCGGTTCTTCTTTCCGATTTATACAATTTCGTACATGACATTCAGTTCAAAAGTATTCCAATCGCTGCTGTTCACTTATGGTCAGACTCCACGGTCGTTCTCTCTTGGTTACGTTCTCATCCATCGCGCTGGGCAACGTTTGTTGCTAATCGAGTCAGCCATATTCAGAGTGTAACATCTGTTGGATGTTGGCATCATGTAGCATCTGGAGATAATCCTGCCAACATATGTTCACGTGGACAGTTTCCTCGTGAACTTCTTCACAATTCGTTATGGTGGGCGGGACCGGCCTGGTTATTGTTGGATCAAGAGGCTTGGCCATCTCATAGTGAAAGCAATATTCTTTGCGAAAATAGTGATGTCATTGTGCGATCGGAAGAACGCAAATCGTTAGCCTTAGTTTCGAATACCAATGCTATAAACGCAAGTACTGAAACGAGTATTTATGAAGATTTGTTAAATCGTTTTTCATCGATTCGAAAGATTGTTAATATCATCAGTTACATTTATCGCTTTATTAACAATTCTCGTAATCCAAATGAATCAAATCGCAACAATTTTATCAATAACGTAGAACGACATCAAAATTTGATGAAAATTGTTAAGCATGTGCAATCTCAAACTTTTAATGCAGAAATATCTGCTTTAAAAAATAACAGATCGTTATGCAAACCATTTCGTAAACTTAGTCCGTTTATTGACAGGGAAGGTGTTCTCAGGGTAGGTGGCCGGATTTCTCGATCAGGTTTAGAATATGAACACAAACATCCGGCGTTCTTACCATCTGACCACAATCTTACCTTTTTAATCATTGAACACATTCACAAATGGTACTGCCATACTGGCATCAACACGACGCACTTTTTACTTCTTCAACAATTTTGGATTATATCTGCGAAACGAACTATTCGTCGTCGTCTATCTAAGTGTATTCCATGTTTTCGAACAAATCCGCAACCTTTGCAACCTTTAATGAGCGATCTTCCCTCGTTTCGAATAAATCAAGTTAAACCATTCTCGGTGGTAGGCGTGGACTTTGGAGGTCCGTTTCGTGTAAAATTAGGATTATATCGAAATGCTCGAATAGAGAAGGCATACTTATGTCTTTTTGTGTGCTTGGCCACCAAAGCCGTTCATTTGGAAGTGGTTTCAGCTCTAAGCACAGACGGGTTTGTGGCGGCGTTGAGGCGTTTCGTGGGTCGTCGCGGACGTTGCAGCACTATCCACGCAGATTGTGGTACCAATTTTGTTGGTGCTAAAAATCTTTTGTCTTCTTTGCAACATGCTTCTAACGTTGAGCAAATTCAATTTAAATTTAACACCCCGGCGTCACCACACCATGGCGGAGTATGGGAGGTCCAAATAAAGGCAGCAAAGGCACATATGTATCGCGTGATAGGCGACCAAGTGCTAACATTTGAAGAACTCACAACGCTTTTCGTTCAAATCGAGGCCATGTTGAACTCGCGGCCATTATATCAAATCAGTTCTGATCCAAATGATGTTTCTTGCTTAACTCCCGGTCATTTTCTCACTTTAGAGCCTTTGACATCTGTCTCTGATGAAGATCTCTCAAATGTAAATATAAAACGGCTTCATCGTTGGCAGATGGTACAAGCATTACCACAGAATTTTTGGTCCAGATGGAGATCCGAATATTTAAATTCTCTTACACAGCGCGCCAAATGGACTAAACATTCTAAACCGTTATCGATGGGTTCGATGGTGATAATTAAAGATGACAATCGCAGCCCCTTGCAATGGGTTTTAGCCAGAGTAGTGGAGTTGAAACCTGGTGTTGATGGAGTAGCTCGAAGTGCTGTTGTTAGAACATCTAACAACACTCTTCTTCAAAGACCGTTGGTTAAACTTTGTCCTCTTCCTATAGAAGATTAGTTTAAATCGTTATAAACTGCAATTATTCGTAAGTAAGCTTTAGTTACGTAAGCAACTCTTAGTTATAGCATATTCGTTGTCGTTTATTATCTTAGGCTGGATGCTGTCTTCAGCAACTTTATCGTTTATTTAATCTAAGTATCTTTTCTAACCAGAAAATACCATATGCATTTTGGTGGGCGGGATGTTCCGTTATCGTAGTTAATTTATTCTTGATATGAAATCGATCGATATCGATATTTCTTGTACATCGATGTTCCCACACTTCAGGCATCCAGTGTTAGGCGACAGTACGATTCAAACTGTCGAGCGAGGCACTTATCTAAACCGCACCGCCCGCGCACACCGCTTTGTGCCGTAGTGAACCTTAATTCCTACTCCAACGCCAGCTGGTGGGTCATCGGCAAGAAGACTGCAGATCAGGTGAGTGCTAAGCTTATACCTAACTGCTGTTTGCTTGAACTAGTGGAACATCGTTTTTATCGACAGGAATTCCTGCGGGACCCTGTATCCCCCAAATGTGGTAGAAAGCCATACACATCCATGCGTATGCCACACCCATAAATAACCTAATTACATCTTCATTACATTCATTCATACATTATAATGAAGAATCGGTGTCTAAATATTGAAAAATCAGATGTCAACGGATGAAGATACGGCAGTAAAGTCCAATAAACAGGCCAATATGCAATAGATACGAGAAATGGGGTAGGTACCTAAATATTTGGCGATTGTAAATAAACAAGAAACAAACTCGCGGCTCAGGTCCATCCTGACTTTGACATTTGACACTGACATATATATTTTTTAATACCTTAGTAATTTTTGCTTTCTTGCAGTTCGAAATGGCCATTATAGCTGCGTGACGTCATCACTATAAAATCTTTAAAATTAAATAACAAAATAAATATAATTTTAAGAATTTTTTCGTTTAAATTGTATCTCCAAAATAGTCTATTCTATCAATAAAATATATAAAATACACAATTTATTTTTTAGTTGACTAGCCAATTCTGCTGTTTGACGGAGAGTCGCAAAATGGCTTACTTTTCGTGAATTGCTTGTGAATTGCTTTACCTTATTGCCAGGCGTAAAAATAATCTTTAATTTTGCATAGCGTGCGTGCTTTTACGACTTTTTTAGTTAAATAAGTTTTTCTAACCAACAATATTGGTTTACCATCATTAATTTACTGTAGAATTATAAATATCAATAAAAATATTAAAATTTTAAAATCTATTTTTATTTTATTAATATAGCAATACTCAAACGAGAAGTGATTCAAGAAATGAATTGAATTAGAATTGAAACGTCAATGTCATAATTTACAGAATTGCTAAGCTTCGCAATTCACTAAATGATTCGTTTCGATGAATTGCTCAAAGTGGCCATTTTAGACCTGCTGGGATAAAGCCGAGAATGGATTTTGGCAGGAGCACCACATAACATTAACTTATCTAAATGCCTTCTATGTGTAAGATCAATATACCCGCGCAAGCCTCTCCAAATTCCGGTGTCTTCCCGTAAAATGCTAATGAAAATACAATACAAATCTCAATCACAACAAGGGAATATTTGTTAAATACACGGAATCTAAAGAAAAAAATCATGGCTTATCTACGATTCGGTATCTTATTTCGTATTTCGATATCGGCAGTCTTTTCATTCTAATAATCAGAACTGGCTAATCTAGGACCCGGATTAAAAGCATACCTTGGCTCTAAAGCGTAAGATCAAAACACAACTGAGAAACACGCTTGCACGAATAACAGGAAGGAACCTATTCTATTTTGCAAGACTTCGTAGTATTCACACATGTATATTTTCTTTATTAAATGTTTCTATTGTTTTCTACTAGAAACAAAGTCTGCAAGTGAATATATTGAGAGCAGTTCTCCAAATCTCATTAAATCCTGAAGGAAATTGGTATTTATTATGTTATCTTGAAACTCTTTTAATTTCCCGCATGCGGTCCAGCCAGAAAGTCATGTGACAAAATAGAGAAAGTACAGAAGTTAAATTGTCAAAAAATTGAAAAAGACTATACAATACAATACAAAAACTCTTTATGCACAACAAGGATACATTGTTAAATACAAGCAATACGTAAGTAGACGATTTTATATTTTATTAGCTTTTTTCTTAATGCAGATTGCAGAATGCAGCTCATTAACAAACTGTGTCATAATAAGCCTTTATTCATTTTCCAACATTATAATAAATTAAGCATTTTTAAGCATATTTCACAATAAAAGTTAAAGAATAAAATAATAGCTCAAACGGCGGAAAATAAAAAGATATCTTAAAATAGACCTTTTCTGAAAATATTTAAAAACGTGGAAGCTTTATATTGAATTTTACTTTAAAAATATTTCTTTAAAGTGGTCGTGGTCGTGGCAGAAAATTTTAAGACGTTGGCTGGTCGAAGAAATAAATATATATATTGACATAATACGTAGATATTTTTAGGTTCACTTTTAAAAATATATTTTGACAAAGAAATGAGACTAAAAGCATTTGATTTTTATATTGACTTATTGTGATAGAATGATAAGGTGTATTACAACTTTTTAACACCTGGAGAGATTTAAATTATTACTAGCTTTTTCTCGCAGCTCCGCCTGCATCAAAAAGTAGCCTATGTTTGACCTCGGGTCATCAACTATTTTCCTACCAAATTTCATCAAAATCCGTTCAGCGGTTTGGCCGCGAAAGCATAACAGAAAGACAGTTTAGACAGACAGACTTTCGCAGACTTTCGCACTTATAATATTAAGTATGGATATTAGTATAGTATTTAATTATTATGGAAGTATGGATTGATACCAACGATATTCTCTCGCTTCTCACTGTCATCAATACAAATTGTACACCCAGAGGGTTGACTGTTAGAATATTATTATGTGCTCATCATTTAACAATGAATGTATTACTTCTGCACATTCAATAATTTTTAACCAGAAGGTCTTGTCCCTAACACTGGTAACAAATGGGGTCAAATTGGCCCAATAAACTCAGCTGTGCGGCCCCAGAATGACTATTAGCTTGTGACCGCAGCCTCCCGGTCATTCGCACATTAATTATTTAAATGGCTTTGACCTTTGAGGTAGCGTGGTTTAATTTTTTTATTTTTGCCATATTTGTTTAGTTTGTCGTGTGGATTTGCAAAATACTTATTAAATTTTGTGCAAGACCAAAATAAAAAGTAAAAGTATTAAAGTAACGAAATGCCTAGGTAAGTATTTTCAAATTTGGATGATCAAATTTGGAAGGCATAGCGGAAGAAGCACGGAATTTAAAAAGAACGGGACACATGTCATATTTCTATGGATAAAGGTATAAAAAATTGTGTTTGTATTCAATCTTGGAATTTCCAGATTGTTACAGTAATTATAAAGAATCGATATTATCTTCGCCCGCTATTCGCCTGAATTTATTTTTTTAGATCTAAAGACCGCACTCACTAAAAACTGGCGAGTGGCATGGCACCAGAAATTTTCCAGTGTCAGAAGCCACAGGGCTATATAGATATAGACCTTCTTTATCTTTGCGTGTCGATGGCATTACACTCTCCCAATCCAGAACGAATCTATCTGAACACAGAGCTGTTCCAAGCAGAGGCCAAGTACAAGTCATTCATGGTGCAGCTGTTTGGGCAACCAGTACACGACAGCAAAAGACGCCAAAGTTTGAAGAAAGAAACCACAGTCGCCCTGATTTTGTATGCCGTCAGTAATTCCCTATCCTAAGATTATCTCTACATTGACCAACTTCTACTATAAATAAACTATGTTAAGAACATAATACGATATAGTTTCTGCGCAGGCGAAGGGATAATCATTCATTCATACCTAGTAAAACTTTTATCACTATCAACAGATTTTCTCTTGCAAAGATTTACGTTCTAAAGATCACCCCTGTAACAAAATCAGGTTCAGTTATCACGCTTAATCAGCAACATTAAGCATTCTGGGAAGGTCTAAACGACTCGCATTAAAATAATTTATTAATTAAAAGGAAAGTATCGAATTAATTATTGCCGGCTTGGGTTGCTAGCTTCGCAACCGGAAGGTACGAAAGAGCTGTGGCTAAGATTTATACCTTGGAGCTTGCGCTGCAGCGTGGTGTTAGTTGTAAACTGGAGCGGAATCCCCTATTAATTCTTAAATGATCTACCTATGTTAGTTATTGTTCGTGTTTTGTGAAGTGTTTGTTTAATATTGTTATCCTTCCAAAAAAATAAAACAGATTTTATTTCTTTTGAATAATTTATTTATTTACACTATTATAATGGGGCGTTTACATTTTTAATAGAGCTTGAGATCTAATAATTTTAAAATTTATAACTTTAAAATTTATTTCTGAATAATGATAGCCTAGTTTTTGAGGAACGTAAGTACACAGACAACAAGGGCATGTGAGATATCATTCATAGCCAACAACAGGTTTAGAGAAGATACAAACGGCTGCAGATGTTCTGATCTTGTTTATGTGATTGTGTGTGTGTGTAGCTATAGAGAAGGGTCAAATTTTTCTAACGCAGAAAAGATGGATCACCAGCGAAAAATATTTTGTTTGTGGTTTTTCTTGTATGACTGTAAATAAAAACATTTATGGTCTTTTAAGTACCCATTATTAATCACCTAAATAAGGACAAGTCCTTATTCTGGAGAGATATTGCTCTTACATTGGCTCTGATCTCTACGGCTAGTGGGTGGAGGCAACTGTGGTTTTTGACGCTCAGTAAAGCCGCCATTGAGTCGCTGAGAATCCCAAACGATGACGCCGTCCTGTGCTTCTTTATTTCCCGGGATCAGCCACTTTGCCAAGTACTGTTTTTTTACCGAGCTCATCAAAGTCAGGAGTAAACAGGTTATCATAAATATGATTTGTGACAACTCCTGGGCTAATAGCATTAACTCTTACACCAGAAGGTCCCAGTTCTAACGCTGCTCCTTTTGTAAAATGTGTCACCCCAGCTTTCGTTACGCAGTATGCTAGATAAGGTATTACAGGGCTGATGTCACACATGCTTGATATGTTGACAATATTTCCTTTGGTCTTAACTAGAAATGGTGCAGCTAATGATGTTAAATGAATGACAGCTCGAAGATTAATATTAACAACTTCATCGAACGATTTTAATACTGATCCATTCAAAACGCATCCAGCTCTACCTATTCCAGCACAGTTAACTAAAACATCTAGTTTACCATACACTTCGATGGTTTCATTTACAATCCGTACTGCGTCAAGGTCATTAGCTACATCTGCAATAATTTTATGGATATTTTTACCAATTTGATCACAATAGTCTGCAGTTTCGTCTAGAGTTTTCTCATTTCTATTAACTCCAATACTTTTGCACCTTCTTTGGCAAACAATATGGCTGTTGCTTCACCTATGCCACTTCCAGCACCAGTCACAATAACCACTTTATTTTTAAAACTCATTTTCACTACCTTCTGACCTTTCCGTGCAACTATATATTATCTTTATGATTTTGTTTGACCGATAATTTATCAAAGTTTGCCTAAGATTACTCATAAACAATATTACAGTTAGCAGTATAAATATTTGTCTAGTAAAGTTGCAGAATGTACCTAGACTACGCGAAAACAGTTGTCTAGACAGAACTAACAACCTAAGTTGAAATCTTCTTGATATCAGATTTCAATTTAGGTTGTTACCTGTATTTTTATCTTATTTCTAAAGATTTAATGTAGGACTTGAAGATTGCATAAGATCTTGCTAATACGTGTATAGCGAGAATAAAGGTACATCATATCCTTTTAAGAATTTCTCGATTTAAACCGCTATTTTCTTTTATCTTGTGCTACAGAAAGCAAGAGCCCGTACTCATTAATTAATTCGCACGTTATACACACGGCTTCCTGATGTGTTTGCGAATAAACAGGTGGTGACAACAGACTTACATTGTAAATGGAATTTATGTATATTCATATATAATCTGATATAGTAAAATTGATAAACATATATCGTTTGTGTTATAAGATTAAGACGCAACTCAAGTTACTTTCCTGGTACCTACCCTTTTCATGGTATTTTTTTTTGTTATGTACTCTGCGTATACTGGTGATAGTGGCAGAGTTTTCCGAGGTGTGTGCTTGAAAAAAAGCACATCTCTTTTTGTAAAACTAAGCCATTATGTGCCATTATTTGAGATGCATAAGTAGATAGAAATAACCCAAGACCACCACATTTCTTATCTACAATATTCGTCTTACTTAATACTGGTTATATTTCTAGCATAAGAATATGAGATATATCTAGATAGACTATTACGAACGAACCTGAGGGTCTGGAAAAAGTTAAATTTTTATTAAACAAAGTATATATCAAATCCAAAAATCAAGAAAAATATACAATCATTTTTTCTTTAACCGTAAAATGATAAGGGTTACATTGGTAAAACCCAAAGTTTGACCAAGTTCATTTCCTTTCGGCTAACTTCTTGGGAATCTCACCGATAAATCTCATCAATTTGTTAGGTATGACTTGAGGGTATCGCCCCTGAGGGAGTGTAGCCCTTTCTTATTCAATTACGGGTCGAACCCTCCGGCTAGCGATTTTTTGGACGTGACATACACCAGGATAATGTATTTAAGACCCTTGATTTTTGGAAAAATTCTCGAAATTATTTTGTCTTGCTAGGCCAGTTGGCAAGATTTGAAACACGCACTTTTTGCCTCGACTGCTTACACCTTTTTGTAAAAGGGGTTAGTTACATTAGATGACAATTGTTCAATTGCATTAACTGGTACCCGCCGTATCTAGAACCATGATTAAAGCGTACCCTGGGTATTATACTATTATAATATTATACGTATTCAAGCTCTTCGCTCTACCCAAAGGTTTACTGTAAGATAATGCTTTTATAGTTTGTAATTTGTACAATGAAGGATAAATAAATTAATAAACGAAGTACCTACACATTTTATATACAAATATAAGAAAATGTCTTTATGAAACGATATGATAAATATCTTAATCGAATGGAGAAAAATTAATAAAAAACTAAATTATAAAACTTTAACTCTTTTCAACAATAAAACAACTCTTTTAAATGACATTAAGTACTTTTCAAACAGACGATATTTATCTAAAGTCTTATAACACTCAGAAAGCTGGATAAACGGACAGTTAATTAAAAAGTTGAATTGTCAGATCACTCGAATGCTGACACTCAACTCCGCAGTTATTAAAGTCATTGGTAATCTTGATAAGAGATAAAACTTTGACATCAATGAGCGCTCACTATTTTATCGTGATCGTGGCGTAAACCTTCAACATTCATTGACATAATTTGATCTTTTAAGGCCCAATACGAAGATAACTAGCAAAATTTCATTTTTGACCTGAAGTAATTTAAGTTTGAAAACGTGTTTTGTAGGTTTGTCTGGTCAAAACACAAGGTGGCCTTCTTAAAATTTTAATATAAATTACCTCAACCATTAAAAAAAACGTGTTAAGAAATGATAAATAAAAATGATGATTAGAAGCCTTAATATAATAGAATTTCGTGAACAATTACTGATATTATTAATCAAAAAAATGCTATTATTCCATTAACGACTTTTTAAATGATACAAATTTAATTGATTTTTGAACTTGAATTTGACATTGTATGACATTAGTAATTAAATTTAATTTGAAATGTATTATTTTATTTATTATGCATTTTTGCACACCTTTTGCAATCGTAAAATGTATTTGGGTACCTATTTATATTATAAAATCATTATAAAACCTACATTTTATGCAAATAAATATTTGATTGATTGATTGATGGATGATTTATCTTCCATATTTCTGTGAATATAAATTTGTACATCTAAATATTTGTATTCTGATCGCGGAGGTGCCCGCTTTCTTCATTTTGCAATGGCTCTACCAACCTTGTGGTTATACGATTCGAATCTCTCTACAGACATAAGATATTCATACAAAATAGTTAAATGGTCACACTTATTTGGAATCAACCCACAACATCACTCAAGAAATCAAGAGCTAAATATTGTTGGAAGAATCCGTCAGCAACTGAGAAGAAGCAATAGACTCAAAGGATCACTATCAATGCAACACGATGACTATAGACATAAATATGTCTCTTACATTTTTGCTACCTACACCTACAGTTTAGCTGCTGACATTGATTTGATTTTTTAAAGTTAAAAAATATGATACCAGGATAACATATAGACAAATCACACAGATTGCGCCCTTTGCCAACTCACCCGAACTTATCCCATATGAACTAATTATTAATAACGTCTTGATTTGGCTATCTGATCCTATAGATATATTTCATGATATGAAAGAAAAAGTTCAAATGACAATTACAAAAGACTTTTTTCCAACTTGTCTTTTACTGGCGTTCCCGAAGTTTTAAACTAGTATCTCCAGATTAGCGGACAAGCAAATTGACACTTAAGTCCGTGGCGTTTATGCAAGCGAATTGACCACATCAGGTAGATTGTCAGTATTGAAAAAGAAAGTTACAATTTCATATTATTTTAACTTCACAGACGCGGAATTTTATATCGCCATTATATCAATATTAATTTAAAACGGATTAGGAAAGAGTCTCAAAGTTTTTCCCTCGGGATGTCTGAAACATAAAGTCGTTTTAAATTCTCCATCAAGATTGCGAAAAAGATTATTGAGATTATTTGCAATTCGCCAAGTTTCAAGTGCTTTTCCTTGTTTGTTAATGAGCATTGATGCATGAGATTACGTAGCATTTTGGTTTTGAGATTCTCATAAAACATTTTTTGGTGTTGTTTGATTTCGAGTCGGCTTTTTCAACGTATTTTATTACATTGACAGCGATGGTAAGAGTGTTATTTATGTATATTATTTTACGCTATTTCACAGGAAAATTCATTGGCTATACTTTCCCATGATCTATCTAGAAATTCATAATTACCGTCTGAAACTAAATCTTGAATACGACAAGAATAAAGATGTCTAAGCCAGAGAAAAAACAAGTAGGTATATATTATTAATTCAGCTATACACATATATATATGGGATTCGAGATAAATAAAAGGTTTGGGACCGGAAGCAAGTGATAAATTTAAATATTTTTTTAATTTCAAAATGGCGAATTAATTCTTACAGTCGTGTGCTGATGGCGTCTTTTTGTGTTGCTGGAGTACACGCGTCCGTTCGTCATCCGAGCCAGCCGTAAAGAGAGTCACTCCTGCTCGTTCATTTAACTCATTCATTCGCACTATCATTCACAGATTCATTCGTTAGCCCGTCGCGTTCTCTCAACAGAAATCTAAGGATGCATTCATAAACATTCAACCCACATATATATATTATTAGCAGCTATTCCCCCAAGATTCACATACGCTAATTTAAAAATATAGGTTACTAATAAACTCTATATCATTTTTATATTAAGTAGGTACCTAGTCTTTTTCTAAATGTAACATTATTTTTCACTTCATACAAAAAATTTATTGTCGTTTGTTTGCTGCAGGTCGACGGACTTATTGGAGCGAAGTGAGAAACTGAATAAAGTGTTGGTTCAAAATAAAGACGCATCGCGTCGGAATATTTACCTTTTTATGTGACTGTTATTTTGAATAGTCGTGACTTTCTAGAGCATCAAATAGGAATAGTCTAAATGTCTCAAAAGGGATATATTTTCGAACCTAAAAGTATAAGGCAACGAAAAATTTAATTTAAAATACTCTACTTTCACAATGGCAATTAGTAACTCAAATATTGGACAAGCCGGGCGTGGTTTCTAAATCATAAACTAGGAATGAAACTAAGAAAAAAAAACACATCTGCAACCTTTGGAGCCCAATGATGTACTATATTTATTTTCTTCTCTTCCTTTGTCTCCTTGTTCTTACCTTATCCCACATTGTTCATATACACATAATAATAACACAGAAACACTATACAATAAATTTAAAAATAATTTATTTTGTATTTGTGGGATCGGCTCAATATGTTCCATCCACTTTTTGCTATCTCCAGCTATCTCCTTCTCAACACCATTCCTATTCTTTCTTTGTAACACTTTTTTAACACATGTATTCTGGCAAAATAAACTATTCTATTCTATTCTGAAATAGTCTAGATTAATATTAAAATCGCTGTCGCTTTACACATGGAGCTGAAATTCGATGCGTTTCTGTCTGCCAACATACGATCTTCCGTTTCTTTTTTTCTTAAACTTTTGATGGCAGAGAATAAATTTTCATGTAGCTATTGTTTATCTGTTATTAACTTAAATATTATGAAGCTGTGTAGTACATACAGTGAGACAAATTGGAACAGTTCGCCTAGGACTTAAATAAATAAAAGTTTGGAGCATTCCCAAAGGGGACTAATGTTTGGCATTTAGATCAAAAAACTTAACAAACAGGTTTTTTTGAAACCACTTGCCAATTTTTCTCAGTGTATCAAACGTGAAATTTAATTACTATCAATAAAAATATGTAAAGCCGAAAAAAAATTTCGATACATACATAGAAATCCTGCTAGTTGATCACTAGCTTTGTACGGGAAGTTGACATTTTTTTGTCGGATTTAACTTATTTTTTTTATTGAAAGACGATTAGCTTAACATTTTACACAGTATAAAAATTTGGTCAGTGTTTTAAAAATATACTTGTCTAAAATTAAATAAATATGTAATACAGATAAAGAAGAAAACTTTTGACTTTCAAATATTTATTTAGGTTTATTCTAAGTAATTTCTTAGTTTTACATTTAAATCGTCTTATAGATATTAACAAATATATCTCGTTCATTTCTATTAGGTTCCTTATTAGAAATTATTCCAAAATGCATTATAGTTAGAATATATGAATGTGGACTAAGTTGACCTAAAGGCGGAAACATACAGCGAGGTACAATAAATTAAAAATAATTCATAAAGACGTCTTTGTAGGGTCGATTAAGGTACCAATCATATATTGAGAAAGTGGCTTTCCATGAAAATTCCCTTTTTTACGTGTCTTTTATTATCTGAACCATTTCAACCATCATAATTTTCAACTTATTTCGTCACTTTAAATTAAGTATATGGGTACTTTTTAAATATTTTGAATACCCATCATCTAATACTAAAAAATGTTAGGAGAAAAAGTTACGCTGATTTCGTAACAGAGCATTTGTCTCCTAAATATTTTTATGCAGAGTTGTGTATTGTTATGGTTGTTTGCTTGTTAACTCATTAAGTGGCCAATAAATAATGGCCACTTAAATAGAGCAACGAAAGCGTTTACACATTAAAATTAAGAGTCAAAGGTTCTTTAAGTAAAATTGTATATCTGCATAGCAAGGAGCTAATCAGAGCCTGTTAGGCCTTAAAAGTTTGATCAAAATTCTATAGGTTAGAAAATATTTCTCCAAACTCTTACGGCAGCTAGTGACCATAAAAATTCTTGATACAAATTTACACAAATAAGATACAGTCGAATCTTTTATTTTTAGGGATCACATTATATAGCCCATGTTATCGAAGGGTCCGTCTGCCTGAGCGGAGTCCATGGTCATAACTGAGTCTGATCTTGGTGCGTTGAGGGTTTTGATGGCAGGCCCCCATGCTTGTGTTGGTGTGAATAGTGCTTTTCCACGCTGCAAAATAAAAATATAATAAAATTTACCCCACTCTATATATTTTCTCGATATACAGCATCTGGCCTATTAAAGATGAATTTACGCTGAACAGGGAACAGTCGAGATCTCTAGTGTCGGAGGCCAAGATCATCTTAGCCATACCTGAGCCATCGCGGTAAGTAATTACTTTAATTAATTAATTTAGGTTTAGGTTTTAAACACCTAAATCTTATGATGGACATAGACCTTAAATTTATTCGTCTTCTCAAGTTCTGGCCAAAGTAAATGGTTTAAACCATTTTGTACTATTAACATAATGACTTCCGGAAAGTTGGTATCGCACCTTTGCCAGTATACAATACACCCGAGATACCTTGGACAAAATAGATAATAGGTAGTAGTAGATCGTTACAGTTTTACCAGCGATGTTCGGGACGGTAATCGCAATACACGTAGCATAGTTGCTCTTAGAGATGGGCGCCTTCCCGGAAATTTTCCCATTTATTCCCAAAATTTTTAAAAGTTCCCGGGTATAAATGGGAATTAAATATTTTTTTCCCTTTTCTTCCCCTTGCATTTCATTTTTTCCCTCTTGAATTTCTTCCCGCTACCCATCTCTAGCAACTTGCTCTTCGATTATTATTTACCATCCATACTTCAAAATTTTCTCCAGGTCTTTCTCTGTTCACGCGGTTCGACTATGGAATGCACTTCCCTTGGACATCAGGAATGCTCAGTCTCTGGCACAATTTAAACGTCTTGTGATGTCTCATTTCCTCTTCTCTCTTTCCTAATCTGTTGTATACTTGTAAACTACTTACTTATAAATGTATTTTTATTTATATATGTATATATTTTGTTATATTTGATTGTATGTGGTATTCACCTAGACTTGTATGTATATGTATGTGGTATATGTATGTGGTATTATACTGCGCCATCACCTTGTCCAACGTTTTCCCATCCACCCTAAGGTTTGACTGGAAGAGTTCGCTCTAGCGATAAGTTCGCCTTTGTACCTCAATTTTTATGTATTGTTTTGTGAAATTTGTATATTGGTGCAATAAAGAGTATTTGTATTGTATTGTATTGTAGTACTTGGAGGTGTCAATAGCCTACAGACACTTGCAGATGTTACTAATTTGCAAAAAGTTGTAATGTTATTGTTATATATTATTGTTGTTAGTAATTTTATTGTCTCTCTTTAAACGAGATCAGAACAATTTAAGCACAGCTTTTTGGCGGCAAAGTTAAAGTAGGGTCCACTCCACACACAAGCAGAGAACTGTTGTTGTTCAAATGTCTACATCTTCTTTGGTGTGTGCCCATTGCAGCGTTTATTTCTTATCAAGTGCCTTCGATAAAGTTAGGCTTCAACATTTTGTGCCTTTTCCCCATAACTTTTTTGCGCCAAACTTTCTGTTTCTCCCAATAGTTTACTGGCAGAAAATACTCTTAGCATTAAGGCAGTCCATTGCTATAAATATTTGTACTTGTGAAATAATAAAGTTTTAACAAATAAATAAAATGGCATTCAGCAATATATTTTTGAAACACCAGCTTTTGAATCATGTATATAAGGAAGCAACAACTTACATAACCCTGATACAAAGCCCAGCAAACTCCAACTGGGAAGAAAACGAGAGTGGAGAGACCGACGCCCCATCCAAGCAGATCTGCGAACAGAGGAAACTCGTAGTCCTCGTACGACGGTGGAGTCCAGTCTGAGAAGATGAAGATCAGTATACCCTGGAACAAGTATGATTATGTTTATATGATATGATATATTTATTAAATTTAGTTTACAAACGCGGGTCCGCCAACGACATGATATCGAGTGGGTTACATTGTCAATCGACCCTATTCACCCTGGTGACAGATTTGCTTTATTTCGGAGCCAATAGTCGCTTTCAAAATTGTAAGCAAAATTCAAAAAATATAGTAAAAATAAAATCCATGTGTCAATGCAAAAGAAAAGGTAGACGACATGGTACTTTAATTGTAAAAAGTAATGTAATTTCAGGATAGCATACATGTATTTCAATTCGTTGTACTAATGTTAATTTTGAAATTTCGCATAGTTCTTTTTAAAACCGTTAGTAAAAATGATGGAAAACTCCATTTAATTTATCAAATTACAAAAAAAAAAATTCTAATGATGAACACACAAAAAATAAAGAAACTTTTATTGAAAAACTATTTTCATAAATGCAATAAGTGCTTAAAGTAGTTGTCAAACAAATCGAATGTCAGTGACGTAACCGTTTATGTTCCAATAATATGGAGCCACGTGTCCAAACTCATGAGCTTTAAGTTTTGTTTAAGTTATTTTTTTACTAATGTGCCTTTACTGTGAGGTCTTTCACATAAATATGAAGTCAATTAGTCAACATGCTTATGTTAACTCAAAAATTGAATAGTGATATGATAACACACACATGTTTACCGATCGCAGACATATAATATGTTCAGATGATGTTGTCGTTAATGCAAAAATAAGCATAGCAATAAGATACGTCATATCTTTGAAAAGATTGTAGTATCTCAAATAAAAGATATAATTTTCAAGTACCTTATCATTATTTTAAGTACTAATTATCATTGGTATTCACTTGGTGTTACGAGTATGACGTAGCGATAAGGGTTAATAAGCGGCAAATCCTCTATTATTTTAATGTCCTTTAAAAAACCTTAATAGTCAGACATGTAATGTAAAGTTAAATAAAAACTTTAGATGCAAATAAAGGATAATTCTATTAACTTATTTATCAAAATTGAACCCCCCTGTGGGCGACGGTAATGCTGGTTCGTTGAAATAAAAACTCCGAGTAAGGGCACACGCGGTTTATTGTAAACAAAAGGGCGGCAACGTGCGGACGCGCCGAGGGTTTGATACAGACTGATTGGTGGTGGGGCGCGACTTAAAACTAGTAGTACATATTCGTTCCATTGCAATAGAGATAAAGTACCTACAACTAAGAAAATAATTAAATGACATATGAGCCGTCGCCAACATTCCCCACCCTAGTGCTGACTCAGCACTCTAAGCCAAATGCAAGGGAGCGACGCGCGCCGCGGATCGCCGCAGCATACCACTCGCTGTTCGGACCTCGACGACTCGTACACGACCATCCTTACCTGGGTGAATTTTCTTAATCACCCCTCGGGGCCAGACATTCCTGGGTGAATCGGGATCGACAATAAAAACAAAGGTACCCACCTTCAAGGGTGTCTGATCCTTTTGCCACTTAGATCTAGGTATTAGGCATGGTAAGTACTCCTTGAGCCATCGACGCCAGTACATATCGGCCAGCCTTTGCGCCTGCCGCCACTGTTTACGCAAATAAAATGTTGAGTCATCGAAGACTCCAGATATAGGTAAATTAGTAGAAGAGCCAATTAAGAAATGATTTGGGGTTAGTGACTCTTCAGATTCTGGGTCCACCGATACGTGAGTCAAGGGTCTACTATTCACTATATTTTCGGCTTCCAATAGTAGCGTGCGCAGCACTTCATCTTTAGGAGCTCGCTCCTTCAGGATTACGCGAAGAGTGCTTTTAACACTATGGATTAAGCGTTCCCAAGCACCACCCCAATGTGGGCTTGCAGCCGGTATGAAGGTCCACTGGACCCCGTTATTCACGGCCTCCGTGTTTAAGGCTTCATTATCTAGCTCCAAGACTGATTTGCGAAGTTCAGTATCGGCACCTCGCAAATTGGTTCCATTGTCGGAGAAGATATATCGCGGCCAACCCCGACGGCAGGCCATGCGGCGGAGCGCCATGATCATCGAGTCTGTGGTGAGCGAGTGGACTACCTCAATGTGAATGGCTCGGACGGTGAGGCAGGTGAACAGGACCCCGTATCTCTTCTCCAGTCGCTTGCCCACCACAACCTCCATTGGGCCAAATAGATCAATCCCGCAATAAGTAAAAGGCCTCTGGTGATGTGCTATCCGCGCTTTAGGCAGGTCTCCCATCCTAGGTAAACAAGGCTTAGATTTCCTCAACCGACAGAAGAAACAATTAGATGCGACTCCTTTAACGGTCGGTCGCATTCTAAGCACCCAATATTTCTGCCTTAAGTTATTAACAACTGTCTCCTGGTTGCCATGGGCAGCCTGCACGTGATAGTGCCTGACCAGCAGTTTTGTGGTCGAATGGCGTCCATCGAGAATACACGGCCGTTTAGTATCGCGGTCAACGTCAGCAGCAGCATCGATGCGGCCATTCACACGGAGAAGTCCCTGCTCGTCTAAATAAGGAGACAAGTTTCGAAGCCTACTATCGCGAGGAACACCCTTCCCATTTTTAAGCAGACCTATTTCAGTTCCGAAGGAATCTGCTTGTGACTGTTGAAGAAGTAAACACTCCGCCCGCTCCATGATCACGCTGTCATCTACACCGGTAAGTTTCCTACATTTATTAATGAATTTCAAGACCGCAGCCGCAGACCGCAGCAGCCGAAGCCAGGAAGAGAAGGACTCGGAGTCAGGAACCGGTAGGTTAATACAGTCATGAACGATTCCAACGTAATCTGTGATCAAATCTACAGATTCGGTTTCTAAAATATCGCGTGGCCAGTTACTTTCCTCCTCATATAGGAACGCAGGCCCATGAAACCACTCATTTAAAAAACTATCATAATTAAAAACATCACGCGTAGCATCTGCTACATTTAATTTACTGGGTACGTATCTCCATTCAGAAACGTCAGTAAGATCGTCGATTTCCCCTAGGCGGTTCGCTTCGAACGTTTTGTATGTGCGAGTGCTATTACGTAACCAGTGCAGCACAGTAGTTGAGTCACACCAAAAAAATCGACGCTCAGGTACAAGCCTATGCTCTTTAGCTATAGTATTAGCCAGTCGAGCTGTCAAGACTGCAGCTTGCAGCTCTAGTTTCGGGACCGTCATGGGCTTGACGGGTGCGACTCGGCATTTACTCGCTAACAACGCAACACAGATGTTATTTCCATTATAATGCCAGCGCCAGTACGCCGCACAGCTGATCGCTGCCTGAGATGCATCGCTAAATATATGCAGTTGTAGGTTGCTATAACCCGGCGCAGGCGTTTCATTGCTATGTAGGTCAGTCGTAGTAGCAGAGCCACTGATACTTGCAACGTCGTAGCACAGGTCGTAGGCCGACGCGACGGCGCGGGCGATCGCGAAGTCGTAGCATCTGTAGGCCCGCTCGTAGCACCGCTGGGATCTGCTACGACAAGATAGCCGGTACCGGTAACTGACCTAGCTTCCCTCTCGCTCGCACCTATGGTTGTTAGCCGACTACACCTGTGATAGCATCTAGGTATACGTATACTCTCAACTAATTTAATAAGTCGAATCCACTCGAGCCATTTAGCGTAAATTTCTTCGGAAATAACATCATCCCAACTTACATTTGACCGCCAAATATTTTGAAGCATTATTTTGCCCTGAATAATAATGGGAGAAAGAAACCCGTACACGTCGAAAATTGACATTATTACACGAAGCATTATTCTTTTAGTAGGCCTCTGAGTACCTTGCATAATGCTATCTGGTATGCGTTTAAACGAGACGTCGAACGCTAACTCATCTGTACTTGGGTACCAAATTAAACCAAGTGTGCGCTCGCCGTCGCACTGCTGTTCAACTTTGAACCTTACGGCAGCAGTACCTAGTGTCTCTTTTGGAACAGCATTTAAAACAGCTACGCTGTTGCTTGTCCAGTTTCGCATGTGAAATCCCCCTTTCTCATGGATGTTAGTCACATTCCTTAACATGTCAATAGCCGATTTCTCGTCTGGAAAACTTTGGATATAATCATCAGCATAGTGGGAGTTGACTATAGCATCTACAGCCGCCGGCATGTCCTCTTGGTATAGCTGTGCATTTTTATTTTTTATGAACTGAGCCACAAAAGGCAAACATTTAGCTCCAAAAATTAATGATGACATAACATAGGTACGTACCGGCTCTGTAGGACTTTCCCGCCAAAGAAATCGAAGCGCGTTCTGGTCTCGCGGTAAGATTTTGATTCTAAGGAACATATCCTGGATGTCACCCGTGACTGCTATGTGGTTTTCCCTAAAGCGCAACATTATTCCATAGAGTGAGGCAAGTAGATCTGGTCCCTTAAGTAAGTAATCATTAAGACACAAGCCATTAGAAGCATCAGCCTCGTCAAATACGAGGCGCATCTTTTTTTTTTGTTAGGGTTATCCACCCCAAAATGTGGTAAATACCACGTTTGGGGCGTTCGGTGTGTATCCTGTAGGACCCTAGCAAAATCATTATCTAATAAATGATGTACCCGTCCTTTATACCTATCCGCATTACCGTCGTCCACAGCTGGTCCATCTTCGCCGGATCTGACGTACATGTTCTATACTCCACCAAGGATGATGAGCACACGCTGTGCAAGCCGCCGTGAACAAGAAGCTCGTAAGCGAGCGGTTGATGGAACGATCGAGAACGCAGGAACAATGGAGGCGGCCCCACCGCCGCCGCCGCGCCCTAGCAGTGTCAAGACTGAACAACGGGCTGAATCACTTCGATCTCACCACTCTAAATCGAATAAGTCGAATATTTCTTTGGAGGCGAGGCGAAAAGCCTTAATTTTGGACGCCGAGAAGAAAAAGGCCGAGATACAGATGAAAATGATTGATCAGCAGCTAGATGCTGATCTAGCTAATTTAACAGCATCAGAATACAGTTCACACGGAAGCGAAGGAGTCAGCGCACGCCGCGATGTTGAGGAATGGATGAATAAAAGCCAGATAGAATTGGAAAAGCAGAGCGCCCGCAATTATGGAACAAAAATGGGCTGTTCGATGCCTCCGGTGGCGGCTACGTCTGCCGGACCTATAGATACGATTCAAGAGCTGGCTATGGCAGTTAAAAATTTGTCTGCTAATCCTATCCGCAGTAACTCCAATCTTTTAAGCCGCATATGTACGCCAAAGGATTTACCAGAGTTTGCAGGAGATCCGCTGGACTGGCTTCAGTTTAAAAGGGTATTTGAGGAGTCTACCGAGGTGTGCAGCTTTACTCCAAAAGAAAACCTATGGAGGTTACGAAAGTGTTTGCGTGGGCAAGCAAAGGAAGCCGTTTCTGCTCTGCTAATTAGTGCTACTTCCCCTGAACGCATAATGAACACACTGGAGCTTCGTTTTGGCGATCCTGACTATATTTTATCCCGTTTGGTACAGGACCTTAAGAAACTTCATCCTGTATCACAAGAATATTCGAAGGATATTGTTACATTTTCGGTGAAAGTTCAAAATTTTGTGGAGGCAGTGCGTGCAGTTGGCATGGAAGAATATTTACAAGGTATTAGTACAGTGTCCATAATACTATCTAAGTTGCCCACGGTACTCCTATCCAAATGGTCAGATTATAGCTTTGAGCCCATTAAATCAAAAACGAAGTCACGATTAGACATTTTGGCAGAATTCTTAAACACCGAGGCCATTAAAATATCTACTACTGCAAATATGTATGCATTGAATATACGTACAGATGATAGCTATAAACACAAACCGCAGAATAATAATATCCGATCGCATACAGTGCTTATGCAATCCTATAAGACTGGTGACGACAACAAATGTGGTTTCTGCCGCGCGTCAGTGCATAAATTAACGGAATGCAAGCAGTTTAAGAAAGCTTTGTGTAAGACAAGATGGCAACACGCGAAACGTCATGGTGTTTGTTTTAAATGCTTAGATGCTAAACACCAGAGAGAAATATGTCCCGCGCCAGTGTGCAAGAAAGATAGCTGCGGTCAAGCGCACCACATATTACTGCACTATCCAGTTAAACTATCGCCCGCAGTCCAGGAGGTGTCACAAGAATCGGAGCCGGAGCCGCCTACAGTTACGGTCGAAGCAGTTACGAACGTGAATGCGAGTGTGCGTAAGGTTTTGTTAAAAGTAGTGCCAATTCGTGTGTATAATAACCGCGGTGGTTTCGTCGATACGAGTGCCTTATTGGATGATGGATCGACAGTTACGTTAATAAAAGCACAGCAGGTCTAAAATGGCCACTTTGAGCAATTCATCAAAATGAATCATTTCATGAATTGCGAAGCTTAGCAATTCTGCAAATTTTGACATTGACGTTTCAACTTTAATTCAATTCATTTCGTGATTCATTTCCTGAATCACTTCTCATGTAAGTGTTGCTATAGTAATAAAATAAAAATAGATTTTATAATTTTAATATTTTTATTGATATTTACAATTCTACAGTTAATTTATGATAGTAAATCAACATTATTGGTAAGATAAACTTATTTCACAAAAAAATCGTAAAAGTACGCGCGCTATGCAAAAATAAAGATTATTTTTACGCCTGGCAATAAGGTAAAGCAATTCACGAAAAGTGAGCCATTTTGCGACTTTCCAGTCAAACAGCAGAATTGCCATAAAATGATTCATTTCATGAACTGCCAAAATGTGGCTATTTTAAGATTTGCAATGATTCATAATGTGATCATATTGTAATTCGTGCAAAGTGGCCATTTTAGATCCACAGCTCGCCGACCGCGCAGGCTTGAGCGGGCGGCGCGAGACATTACGTATGCACGGTCCGTGGAGTGATAACAAACTGGTTTGTGACACGACGGTTGTGGACTTGAGACTCTCTGGCGTAGATGATAAGGTTTATAATATTAAAGCGCGTAGTGTTAAAGAGTTATGTTTGCCAATGCAAAAGTTGTCTATTGTAAATTGTGATTCATTTACGCATTTAAAAGAAATTAAAAATAATTAAATGACATATGACCCGTCGCCAACACCCCCTTTATAGAATGGCTGACGGGTGTGTTGAAAAAACTTAACCTAGGATTTGGATATATAAGTTTGAGATAGTCTCATATGTATATATTTTGATTAATTCAAATAAAAAAACTATATAATTGATAGTTCGGCCGCTGAAAGAATGCATTCCTGACCATGCAGTAATTACAAAAAGGAGATGCCGTTTGAAATGGCGCAGTAATATGATCATTGGCGCCTCGCCGACACAAAAGTGGGCGGAGCTTGTCATTGCTGTGGTATTTTATTGGCCGAAACCAAGCATGTCGCACGTCTGCCTTCCGCCCCGTGTAGCCTCACAAACTCTTTCTTACAAAACGCTTATTACGGCATCTCTTTGTAATTACTCCATGTTCCTGACACCTGTCAGTTAGTCGTCAATTGTGATGGGCAAAGAAATCACAGAAAAATAACGTTAACTCTCGCATTAGTGGTAACTGTTATTAGTCGATAATGTTATGTGAGTAAATAATTAAAATAATACCATATTTTGAGATTTCAGAGAAGAAAATTTTATTTTGATATTTATTATAAATATTAATTGCAATCGTTTACAAAACCAAGTCTAATCAGATTCTGATTCGCTTGAGATGGTGTCTTCGTCATCGTCTTCACCGACATGTATATTATTATCAATAATGCTATCACTTCGGATATATCGATCGTAGTCGTCCATTAATTGTTTTTTAGTTTTTTTCAACACATTTAGCCCACTCATCTTTATACATCGCTACACAATAGAATATAGATTTGTGGGGAAAAATTAAAAAGGGGTTAAACAGTCAAAAGTTACATAGATTTGTTTCACAATATTACTTCATAGTGTACTAAATACATGTAGTTATTAGCGGCTAATAATAGGGCGGTGACCATGGCCACTTATTCATTTGGATCCGACAGGAAGAAGATGTACATAATAATTGTTTACAAGAGTTTGAGACTAACAGAATAATTACGTTGAAGAACATCTTACATACTCATTCTGTCGGACCATTTTATCTGATGCTTAAAATGTCGAAAAGAATAATTACAATAAATATGTTTAAGTATCAATTCAAATGAAACTAAGATAATATTTTATTACATACTAGCGGCCCGGTACGTGCTTCGCTACGTATAAAGTGATAAATGAAGAACCGCTCGACCGTATTTGTGCAAACTTCACATAAACCATCTACTAAATAGTCCGAACAAAGCCTAAACATTTGGTTTGGATAGGTGAGCCCGTTCTTGAGTTATAAAATTACAACGAAAAGTGGCATAGATTTATATATATATATATATATATATATATATAGATGTATGTTAGACTGTAGGTTTATTGATGTGGTCCTATATAGTAAATTACGTTATGTTGCCTGCAATAAATGAATTATTATTATGAGGCTTGCGCGGGAATATTGATCCAACGGGTAGAGGCCCTTCGGATAAGTTGATGTCATGTGGTGCTCCTGCACGGGCTATATCAATAGATGACATTTCCATGAACAGGGTTGGGCAGGAGGAGGAACTATTTTTAATGAGTGAAAACAATAAATGGGGTATGGTGATGAAGTTTGGGTGTTTTGAATCTGGGTTATTGTCATAGCAGTTCGACCACCTGCCATAATCATGATTACTGACTATGAGTAGCAGGCGGTGATACGCCACTCACTGAATGAAACCCCCCAAATAGCCGCCACGTTTGGCAACGTTGGACGTTGGATCCACGTTGGACAACATTGGAATGAACGGCTAAGGGTGCCGAGAGGTACCAATAGAGGTAACAATAGAGCTTTTGAAACTTTTACACACAGTAAAAAACATTATGTACATAATACAGAGTTATTATGAAACTGCTGACCAAATTTTTAATATTTTATGTATATATTTTTTTATTTTATTTTATTTTTTTATATATATATGGTTTAGTTTCACGGTCTAGATACACTGTAAAATATGGCCAGTAATTTGAAAATAACCCACATTTAGAATCCTAGATTAAATAGTACCTAAGAGTCGACATATTTATTTCTTATTTTCGCAATTATAACAAATTAAATTAAACTATTTTGATCCGTATTTTATCACGTTTATTACAAATTTATTTACACCTAGCGTTTCAAACAGCGTTTATGGTCGCAGGTAGAGTAAGTATTAAATAAGTATAATTTAGTCGACATATTTGTCTCCAAATAGCTATAATTGCATTCTGGTCATCATTTATGCTTGGCTTAGTTCATGCTAAAGCATAATCCGATCAACCCACCCCGGTGCCTCGGAGAAAATCAGCAATTATGCAACCGGTTAGCACTGGTTTGTGCTAGCTTTTATTAAGGGGAAGTATTAACAAAACAAAACATTGCGCTGAAAAAAACTTACTCTTGGTATGTAGATTATTGTGGTTAACCCCACGATCAACTTTGTTAAAAAAAACATCGTGTCATCCATTTTAATTCAACTTATTAATATATGTACCTAGACAGAAAGAAAGCTCTTTCACAACTGTAACTATATAGATAGGGTTAATACCCGTATAAGGTAGAGGTATTAATCTAACTTTTATTTCAGGGTCGGCAACGCGCTTGTGACATTTCCGGTATTGCAGGCATTCATAGGTTAAGGTAACCACTTACCATCAGGTGGGCCGTACGCCTGTTTGCCAACTTAGTTGTATAAAAAAAAAAACTTATTTTTTCGAGGGAATTAAAAATGATATGAAATACACAGATTATTATTGGACTGCTGTGTATTTTTTTTTTTCGATTACTTCATATCATGATACATAAATATACATATTTATTTTAAGAAACACAGTAACTCGATTTCAATAACAGCTTTTAGTTGTTATTTGTTTAATCTATTTATCGATTCTCAAAGTCTATTCAGTAAACCCGTATTGTTCGGTTGAATGTGCCTTAACTTCACACAAATTCGGAACTCTGAGGCCGGAATTGGTTAATCCAATGTAAATTTGTACACTAATATCCGATTCTTAGTATGTAAACCAAATTAATCAACTGAATTTCGAACCTGAATATTTGGAGTTTGTGCTAAGTTGTTTCTTTGGGTTTTACTTTATTTAACTTAAAAGTAAATCAATTTATTTGAAGTTATCTTAAATATCTGTCAAAATATTAACAAATTGATTGATACGATTGACATAATCAACTAGACGATAAATTGGCGATCTAATTGAACACGATGTCTTAGTTTCTTCGTTATAAGATATTAGTAAAATCTGGTATTTTTATGGTCCAGGGCCTGCCGTAGGAAACAAGTCACCCTAATCAAATCGCTATCTTGTGATAATTTGAAATGTTTAAATAGAGATTAAATATGATGCAAAGAGGATATTTGGAACTTATAAATAAAACAAAAGATAGTAGAAAATACTGCTTTCAAATCGCATTTATGTTGTCATCGTAATGTTGAGTATAAAAATTATTTTCTGTTTTTGGTTTTTGTTCAAAAATTTTTGTTTAAAATCTTTCTGTTAAAAACCTTTTCTGCTATCGGTACTTCAGTTATCACCTACCTGTGACTAGGAAACTTTTGGATTTTATATTATTTGTTTTGCAATTGTCAACGTTTTTTGTATGTTTGAGTTTTAAAAACGTGACATCCTTACAGTGATTCGACAACTCTGCGTACACGACCGAATCGTAGTAATAGGTTTCGCCCTCACCGCTCAAATCTACACTGGTAGATGTGTAACTCCATTTTATAAAAACAACAATATTACTTACAACACTTCCAATAGGTGTGATGACTGTCCAGACTGCCCTCCAGTAGAACCTCAGGACTTTATTCAACTTCATTCCCATGGTATTCAGATCTTTCATAGCTCGGTTTATCCCGTAACTCCATGACACAGCGCAACACTAAAATGTAATGAGAATGTTAAGTATGAGTTTTTTAAATTATCATTGTGCTCTTAACTTAATTTGTTAGTAGTTCTGAAAATTATCACATTAAGGATGCAAATAAAGTATTGAGTTTTAAAAAATACATTTCAAAAACTCTAATACTTTTAAGGTAAATGTATTAAATTCATTGTTGTCGATTGAATTAAATCATCTTGAAAAAACTACCTACGGGTGCATTCAGTTTAAGAAGTGATATTTTTAATTTTTCTTTTTCTTTAAATAGTCCAGAAATTACGTAATATAATCAAAAATGGCGAGAATGTGTCCGACTCCATTTATGAAAAAGGCAAGGAGACAAGATAAAGAGCATCTCAATTTTTTTCTTTTATTCTTTAGCATCCTACCTCAGCCATGCCAATCAAAAGAATGGCCCAAGAAGCAGTGTTCCAATCAAGCAGAGTAAGCATGTACACCCCTCCACTGAAACACATGGGTATCCCGAGGATGAAGCACACGGTACATGTGAAGGCTGTCACCTGGAAAATAACTTATTTTATTTATCTAGCTATAAACAGTGACTTTTTAACCGCGAACTTAATTTTTACAATGTGTTCAGGATGTGAAACAACTTTCGACAAAAAAAAATATATGTGAAAACCGAGATTTTTTTTAGACCTTCCATACAAACCGAAAGATCAGCTGACAGGTTTTTAAAGAAGGTTGACACTTTTTTCTATCCACTTTTAGTTTTTATAATAGTTTCACGTATAAACTACACAGTTTTACATTTTACATACACATGTAAAATGTAAAACTGGTTTTGGCTTAATATCTCAAAATTGGCCCAATGATCAATATGTATAACAGGGCTTTTATTATGAGTTTAATTTTCTACTGCTAAGCAAATGTAATTTTTTTGAAACCACCTCATCACTCTTATCAGCAAGACTTACCCTCCAATAATGCTTTCTTAAATGAGGCCATTGGTCCACAATAGCCGTATTAATAGCTTCAATTCCAGCGAATTGGCTTCCAAGCCCCAATATAAACAGCATGAGGAAGAACATGATGCTCCAGAATTGGGGTATGGGCATTTGCAGCAAGGCTTCTGGGTACGCGACGAAGGCTAATCCTGGCCCTTGTTCAGCGACATCTAGGAATAAAGAGAAGTCATATTAAAAAATAGGATAACGGTAAACTAAAGAAAGAATAATAATAATGAAATCGTGAATGACCATATAAAGTGTTTAAAACGTTAGGTGTAAATAATTAAGTAATAAAACGTAATAAAAACCGTATTAAAATAGTTTAATTTAATGTGTAACAATCGCGTAAACATAAGAAAAGAGTAGGTATTCCTATTGAAAATGAGATAATGACAAATTATATAAAACATATGGCGATAGATTGGTAGTACAAGCAGTAAGTTGAGGAGCTCGATAATCGACTGCGGCATACATGTTCGTAGCGACTGAGCGTGATGATGAGTTGCGCCTATCTTGGGCATAAATTTTGAGCATTCCGTACTTCAGCAGGCACGTAAAGCTGGTCGTTTCGGCTGTTGTTGTTGTTTGTTGTGTTGTAGGTGGCAGTCGTTAGACTGTAACTGTCATGTAATCTGTGGTGCCTTTAGGTCATCTGAAAAAATCAGACAGTGTTGGAACACACCCCGGATCAAGTTCCTACTGGTCAGGTTTCCCTAGATAACCATTGGATTGAATAATTACTGTGTAAAAATACAATATGGTTAACTGCAGTTGCGTGTAACTCAGGTTGTGTGGACTTAACAGCTTAACTTTCTCAGCATCGCCCATTTGGTTGACTGGTAGATAAAGCCTCAGGCTTTAAGTCCGCCATTTACAATTATGTTATAAAGTTAAATAAATAAATAAACAAAAAATAGAAAGAATAGGCTATTTGACTCAATTTTTTTAAATATTTTATATCACAAATATGAGTCCGTGAATTCGAAAACAGAAAGAATTTTTTGTATCCGTTCAATATTAAACAAGTTATAAGCCTTTGAAATACTGTGGAAGAGGAAACTGTCAAGAAACAAGAAAAGGACGCACTTAATGGTGAGTGACGTCACTGCCACTTGATTTCGTACGTACAAAAGAGATAGCAAGACGTCCCCACCACGCTCCCACTTTTCTTCATTAGAGAAATGTTAATTACTGCTTTAATTAATTACGAATTTTGTTGTTGTTTTCGGAATCGGTTACTTTTTAGTGTATGTATTGTTCCGTATAAAATTTTTGTCAAAATGTGAACACAGTCAAGTAGCCTATTGCGTTTGTATTGTCAATCGCATAATTCTAACTTGTACGAGAGAATGTCATCATTAAAATCTGTACGTTTGAGCACACCCTTACACGTGGTGTGTAAAAATAAATATCAATTGTGTAATACCATCTTCATAAGTGTTGTCAACGTGATATTTCATATTATCGATAAGCACGATGGCCATATTGAAACACTCATAATATCAGCAATATCAAGCGTTATCGACAGACAAAAAATAATTAACTCTATATCAGTAATACAACAAAGCCATTCAATTTGGTTGGACGAGGAAAAAATGCGTAGTTTTTGGATGACACATACAGAGTGCCGGTAAATATTTTGTGGGGTCCCCCCCCCCCCTTTTGCGGCACAATTTAAGTTATAATATTATGATGCATAACAGCAGTTTACAGAAATGTCATGTCGTAGAAAATAGTTTGGCATCTACTCATTTATAATAGATTCAAAACCAATAATTTTAAAAATCAGAATAATTAATATATTTAAAGAATAAATTTTATATACTTAATAATCTAAAAGTAGAATCATCATATAGCAGAAAGTTCGCAGTCAGAATCGCCTTTTCGTACTTAATTCATATGTTTTTCATTTCAATGCAGAATTGCCTTTGTTGATTTATAATATTTTTTATGTATTTAAAATTTTAGAAAAATGTGATTATAAACGTATGTATTTTTTACTTCATTGTTATAAAAAACTATCATAGTATGAAAAGGCTGTCTACGTGGGGTGGTCGCAGTTCTAACATAACCTAACCTATTTTTTATGTTGACCAACAATAGTATAGATTTTAATGATTATGGTTTAATTATTATGCTTTTTAATTTTTATTGCAGATCAAATTTTTTTTAAAGTTAAACATTGCAGTTGAAATTATGCCATCTTCTTAGAAGGTAAAAAAAAATATACTAAATAAATGTTACACTAATAAAACATTATTATATTAAATATTTTTTATGCGTTTAAAATGTTCTTTTATGTAATGCCAAATAAAATTATGTTATGCCAAATGAAATTCGGAGAATTAAGATTCTGCTAGATAGATGGAATCCATGTGGTCTAGTTTTTTCTGTCTCCGGTTTCAAAATAGCTTTTTATTTATCTCCAAATTTTGTCCAGTAATTAATTAATGTATTTATTTAACACTTCTTTGCACACAGCTTGCTTACTTGCTTTGCGTTAAAGTAACCAGGTCAGAAGCCGAAAGGCGGTTCCGAAAAACTCTGACAACAGGATGTACAGGGTCAATTGACCATGTAACCCAGTCGATATGAATAATTAAGCGACACATCATAAGTTATTCTATAATAATATGTGTTTGAGGAAGCGTTAAACAAATATTGTTTTATTATTATTATTTATTTATTTGGAAAGCCGGGACTTAAATACAAGAAACATATTAGAATTAATATTAAGAAACATGAAGCCACTTAAAGGTTTTCACAAATAGAAACAATATGTTTTATTAAAAGTCATGTACACAACACTATCAAGGCAAGACAAAAAATTAGTGAATTTGAACTCAAAAAGTAATTGTAATAATTAAACTAGCAAGAAAGTAAGTAAGTAATTGTGCCGAACTAGGTTTAATTACGTCAAAACAAAGCTTAATTAAAGAAAAATTTATTTCGTGTGTCATCTGATTCTTTAATTATTATTACTTCACTACTTTATTCACATGTTGCAAAGTGTTTTTGAGTAGAAAATTCATAAATAAGGTCATCACTAAATTCATTGAGCACTACCTAAACAACATGCGAAATATATTGTTTATGCGTTCTTTATAAAGCCACTGAATCCATAATATCCCGTATGAAAATTGCGTTGTTCCTCACTTCCTCAGTGAGTGAACCTTTTGTCGTTTAATTAGCTAAAATGTTCAATGATTTAGATTGCGTTCGCTATATTAAACTGTTTTATCTTCATCACGTACATAACACTTTAGGTGTCATAGGAGTTTGACTGTGCTATTTTCCTTGAAGTGGGATAAGAATTCTTCTTCTATTCATATTATGTTTTATGGTATGTAGTTATAACCCCAGCAGCAAGTTGCACCCCAGAGAAATGCTTTTACAAATAATTAGTCTATAGTTAGTCTCAATTTGTTTAAATAAATCAAAATTTGTTCAAGTTCTATTTTCGAAGTTATTCGAGAAAAATAGATTGTGTCATGGAGATGAACGAAAACTCCCGCATTCGGGACAGCCTTCACAAATGTTAGAGGCTGAGAGACGGTTCTTCAAAAGCTATGACGTGCAACTCTGACACCAAAGTCCATTTTATTACCAACGATCTATGCCATTCGAATGGAAGGATAATGAGTAAATAATAACATTTATTCATAAACCATAAACACTTCATCTATCTGCTATAATTATGCAGTAGATATCTAGTTAGAGAATCTGCTGTTGAAACGACGTCATTCATTATTGAGAGAGCTTGATGTTAGTAAATTCAAGTGTGTGCATGATTTTGGATTAATTGGCTGGGCTTATATTAATAACGTTTCATTATATCGTACTGCGTGGAGTTGAGGTCTAATTTATGATTTGCAGATAAATTAGGTGGTTAGGAACTAAGTCCGATTTAATTACTAAATGTATCTGAACTACTTTTTGCTAATAGATATTTCTCTTTACTATAAAATAAGATTGCCTCGTCGTTCAATTAGTTCAGGTTTTGGAATGGCGTACACGCACCAACTAGTGTCATTTTGGCAATCTTTGAGGGAGGTCTACGTCCAGCGGTGGACTGTCTGATGAAATGATGATCGTCATAACCACGAATTTTTTTAAAAGCTACGTTCTTGTCTACTTCATTGATGAGTTTATAATGGTATAAATATCTTTGAATCCGACCATTGAGAAAGGGTTTTTTTCCTCTGTAGTAGATTTAGACGCTTTTTGCTCCAACGGAAGATCGAAGCTGTAAAACTCATTCATTTGCTACAACGTAGTCATACACACGCACTAAAACACAAATATACAGCAAGTCAGAATTTAATTAGCACGTCAGTTTATCTGTACATATTACTATTATAATAATATTGTTGGATTGTTTGGATATTTATTACTTTGGAATTACCAGATAGATTTAATTTATTTTTTTAATTTGAACGCCTAATATTTAATGAATGTTATATAAATACCACGGGTTGGTAAACTCAGACACATCCAATGCTGTACAAAAATTCCACTTACCATCAACACTGACTCCCATAAGTTGAGCTTGGAACCCAAGCACAGAGAACACAGCAAACCCAGCGTAGATCGAAGTGAGGAAATTGGCGAGACTGACAAATACGGCGTCGAAGTGACAGTTGTTATGGAAGTTGTTGTAGGACGCTAGAGTGACGAGGGATCCACAGCCGACACCGAAGGAATAGAAGATCTAGATGAAAAAAAAATTAATGGAGTAAATGTGAAAGAAGTAAAAAATATTGTAATATAGCACGCTAACGGACAGATTCATATTCTCGTGTGTGTCTTCGTTTTTAGCGATGTTTAATGAGAATTGTGTTAGGAGGGACACAAACACCTTTGTGCTTCACCCCCTTCATCTTTGTGACTTATAATTTTTTGGTATTTACTCGTACATTTTCTTATTGTCTAACCTTTTTGTATCAATGTTTTCTGCTCATGTGATAATTAAGAATTTTTTTAAAACATAAAATTACATATTAAGTGCATATATGATACCTTTATACTTCCGACGTTTTAACCGTGTTACAACAGCCGTGGTCACGGAACGACTGACTCAGCATTTCTAATACGGTTGAAGCGTCAGAAGTATTATACACACTTAATAAATACTGTAATTTTATTTTGAAATATGCAGTGCGTTAGTCTAAAACGAAATATTTTTATTTTATTTTATCTATTAATGTCTAAATCATTATTTAAGGTAACTGATTTAATATATAGAGCATAAATACACTTTCATAAATTGGTGAAATGCAACACATTTATAATCTCGAATTTTGGGTAGGAAACCCCAGGAATTTCGCATTTCTAGATTATTAACGCAGCAAGAGGTTAAAAAATTATTTGTATAGTAATCCTCAAGAGCCTTTCAATTAGAAGTACATCGTTGACCAAACTGAAAGCAGCCCTTTCATCAAGTAAATCTCTCTAATCTCCAAACTTCCTAATGAAAACAACCAAACCCAGTGGAAGGGAATAATTTTATTTATCGAGCCAATCCAAACTTAGCGATAATTACATAGTTAATCTCATAGACAAAATAACGAAATAGATGATATTGCTCTAGAGCGAAAAGAGTTTAAAGACTTTCTGAAGTCCATGCTCTCCATATTATATGTTGTAAAAAGCAGCCATCATTATTAAACAAAAGTATTTTTAACCTCTTTTTCAAATTTTTATCGTCAATTTTTTATACTACCATTAAGGTACACAGGCCACTGGAAGTACATGACTAATACACGTTTTTGATTAATTGCATCGATTTTTGCTAAAACTACGAGCAATATGAATGTCCTAGAAAAATCTAAGAAGAGAAATTGAAATAAAAGATCGATGTAAATTAAGATTAATTCTAATCTATATTTAGTTATAACATAATCTAAAAGACAAATAAGTAGTATAAGCAAATACTCTGTGGAACACAATAAAGGAGTAATACCACTGACACAGAATAATTAATAATACTCGTACTAACGTACAGAACGAACACTCATACCCTCCCACCCGAAACATATACCGCACCTCACCGCGCAGATTAAGGGTAAAAATCAAGAGCAAAACAATGCAAGGTTAACACTTCGGCTTGCGGCCGCGACGGATAAATATGACACAGACACGGTAAATAATTAACCCTACGACTTATGCGACACACAAATTGACGTGACGCGCGTGCGTACACGGCCATATCGTAGTAGTAGTAATCTCGGCGCTGTTGTATGGAGTGTCCGGGCTGTGCTACTGAGATTTAGATAAATCAACCAGCCACTTGATAATCTACACCTGTTTATTATCTATGTTTAATCTGTTTATCGAAATACCATTACTGGCTACCACAATATAGAAATTGATGCCGGTTGTAAAAAATTTACGAGACCTTAAATTACTTTTGTGACTTATTGTAACTGGTTGCCTTTTTTCTTTTTCGTCACTTTATCAGAGGAATTCTTCAAGTTAAATAAATTATGAGTGTCGTCCCTCAACCGGAAACTTTTATTTTCAATTAGTTAAATACTTTTGTGCTTAAGGGATTTTTCTGTCTGTCTGGCTCCTTTATTAAAATGCCGGGATCTGGTACGACTTAAAAGTTATACTTTTGTCAGAAGCTCGGTGTAATACTTTAATGAAAGTTTTATCAGAATTTTCGACCTAGCTGCAATTTTGGTGTTAAGTGCAATCACAAGAAACACCATATCATTTTACATTTAAAATCAAAAAATTGTTTTAAAGAACCTCGATATAATCTACATTCAAATCATTGATTTCAATTAGATTTATCGGTTTGTTCGCACGATGATAAAAACAAATTCAAAGAAATAGGTTGAACTAACGATCCCATCTCTTTCGGTGAGGTAAAAAAATGAAAATTTTTACTAATTTTGCTAGAGAATTTGCTACTACTTAGCAGTGCGCAAGTTGTGGTACAGTAACCACGCGGTCGTTTTTAGTGGGCCTAATCGAGGAAGTCTAACAAAGCAGTAAAAGAATTGTCAAATGGGGGATTGAATAGTTTGGGCAAGAAAAAATCTTGAAAGCGGGAAGCTAAAGATAGATCGAAAAGGAGGAGAATTGAAGAGTAGGCAAAGGCTCATTGTGAGATCGTAGTTATTTTCATGCAAATGGGGGATTGAAGAATTTGAGCAAGAAAATATCTTGGGAGCGTGAGGCTAAATCAAAAAAGAGGAGGATTGAAGAGTAGGCAAAGGCTCATTGTAAGATCGTAGTTATTTTTATGAAATAAATAATATTATATTGTACTGTATACTCGACTACTAACGCGAGTATCTAAAAATAAAAAAGTAATATCAAAACACAATAAAAACATATGTACCTGCGAAGCCGCATCTCCCCATACTCTCGCCTCTAGTAGTGTTCCCCAGTCCGGTTGTAGGTAAAACAGTATGCCCTCAGAGGCGCCCTCTAGCGTCACACCTCTGACCAATAAAGCTGTGAGCATCACGTAGGGAAATAATGCTGTGAAATACACCACTTTGCCAGCTGATTGGACCCCCTGCAAATATTACTAAAGTCAAAATTTTGATTTATAGTAAGTAGGCTTTTATGAGGCTAAATTGTAACAACCATAGACTACTTTTTGCGGAATTTTCGAAGGACCATGCAAGTAAAGCTGTAAACAGCAAAATTATGTTTTATTATAAAGACACGAAAATTGTTTTTACATATTCAGTGTTTAGATAATGGGGAATGTAGTATATAAATATCTCAAATAAAACTCAATCCGCTGGAATTTGTACCTACACTCATACTTTCTATAAAATGCATTATAGTAAAAGATCTGTATTAGTTTTTGTTACCAAATTCTCATGAGAGTACAGCTAAGGAAAAACGCTAGCAAATAAACACGTCTAATAACAATTTTCTATCTATCTATCTATTTAGATAGATATAGATAGCTATATCTATATATACTATGATAAAAGAGTAGAATCGACGAGTTTGTACATTTATTATTTATTTAGGGTAGAACATGAGAGGAAACGACTAAAGATGAATAATAGATTATAAAAAATGTTTTATATAAATCTTTTCTGTCCGTCTGTCTGTGTATCTCAGAAACTACTAGACAGATTTGAGTTTAGTTTTCAGAAACTGATTGGCCTTAGCTCAAGGCAACATCTAATTTGTGTTTCATCAAAATCAAACATCAGGAAAGAAAGTTATCATCATTTAAAGATTTTTTCGATTACCCCTGATAAAAATTTCATTGCAAAGTAATAAGAGGAGTAAGTAAGTCAAAACACATAATTTCAGCATTTTATTTCGAGTTGTGTAATATATCATTAAGAAGTTGTTTCGGTCAATCGACCCTGTAAGCCCTGGTGTTATAGATTCAAAATCCCTTCCCTTTAAGGTGCATTTGATGTTAGTTTCGCTTGGATTATTCAATTCATATCCTATAAACTGCTCATTCTGGCGTCAAAGGGTCAATCGACCCTGTATGCCTTGGTATCACTGTAAACTGAACTTGAACTTGGTATTGCTGAAACAGCGTTGCTTCACTGTCAATATTCTATAATCTACATCTATAGGTATACATGTAATAAAACTGTTGTAAGGGCAATTCTTTGGCAACATAAGGCATTAATTTATCCCGAAAATTTTACTAGTTCTCCAAAGTCTTTTGAATTAGTACGTGTTACAGAATATAGCCATAAAATATTGGGGGGCAAACGCGCTAAATGGAAAGACGATAACGTGACCAAAACTTTTTTGATATTATGACTTTTCAGCCATTCTTATAGAGTGGGGGTAACCCCAATCCAATAGTATCATATATAGATTGTATTTGTAAAAATACAATACAATGCCAATACTCTTTATTGCACCAAAAAAAAAGAAAACAATACAGAAACAGAAAAAAGGGTTACGTGGTCAATCTACTCTTCACACCCTGGTGTCAAAGTTTTTCAGAGACGCCTTTCGGCCTGTGACGTGGATTCTTTATCTTTAACTTTTGAGTCATTCTTATCGAGTTGGGTTACATGGTCAATAGCAACGCCTTGAAATATACCTATTTTTAAGTAGCATGTCACCATATATGGTAGTCGAAGGCCGGTGAGTGAAATGAATACTTCTCAAAAATAGTAGGTAAAGGTATATTTCAAGATTAGCATTCTTGCTACCAACTGGTGGTTGTCAATGACACTTTCACACCCGAATCATGATTTTATGGGTCTGAAAAGAGTGTATTTATTTATTTAACCTTATTACCTGACATGTAAATAGCGGACTTAAAGCCGTAAGTATTTTCTACCAGTCAACCAATCGGTGGTGCATAAAAAGTGATTAATTTTTAGTTTATGGATGGATAATGTTCATATACTCGTAATACAAATCACGATTGTTTGAATTTTCTTTCATGCTTTTTGGTATTCCGTCGCAATATTTTAAATATTTTAAGTTTTAAATATTAATTGCATCGAAGATTGTGTGTCAAATTATGCAATGACTAATATTATGTAAGGAAAGTAGGTTGCATACCTCAACATTACGCGGACAAAGTCGCGGGCACAGCTAGTGTAAAATATATTTGAGTGTAAGCGATTATAATGTGAATAAGTAGAACCCTTGTACCATGTTTTCCTAATGTTAAGTTCCCAATGTATATTTACAGTATGAATAATAACCATAAAACGTTATTCAAAGAATAAACTTCTAGATCACTCTAGATGTACCGAATCAAATTTGCATAAAAGTACTGCAAATACAACAAAAGAAATACGCTCACTCAAAGAATACACTTGGAAAATTACGAAATATTAATGTGGTCCCTCATATAAATTCAACAATGGACGAAATGAATTTCTATTGGAGATGAAAAGCATATTTTAATATTACAAATTTTGCTCTGTTGGAAAATATATTCGACAAAAAATGCAATTGCTGAGCACGAGCTTTAATTTTCATCATCCCGCTGATGGTATGGCTTCTGAACCCAGGGGTTTAAATATCTGTTTACCTTTTATTCTGTTTTTCTCCCATACGATTGCTAGATTATAGAAATTGTTATTTTAGACTTAATTTTTTTTGCATTAATTTTTTACTTTTAGCTGCGACCAGTCTTGGATTGGTCGCCATTTAGTGGTTTAGTGGCTTCTGAAGGCACGTTAAGCCGTTGGTCCCGGATGTTATCGATAGATATATGTCGTGAGGCTGTGTCAGATGCTGTGTCAGGGCAGCCTGAAAATTTCTGACAGTGATGGCTACTAACACACCTCGGGTCATGTTCCTGTTGGTCTGGTTTCCCTGTAAAAAGTGTTACAAAGATCAGACGGCAGCTGCTCCATTGTAATAACCAGTTCCACCAAATCTAGGACCATGACTTACACCGTACCCTAGGCTCCGAAGCGTAAGCTGACGACGAAACTAGGAAAACACGCTAGGATGATGATGAGTTGTATTCTGTTTGGTTAGGAATTGTAGACAATGGTTTCGTGCTCCAGAAGGCACGCGTTTAGCCATTGGTCTGGACTATCCGATGATCGTTAAATCACGTAATGGTCCTTTTAGTCTAGTTACTCTGTAAAATTAGTTAAACAGGTGAGACGGTAGTCGGTCTATGGTAGTAACCAGTACCATCTAGGACCATGGTTCTGAGCTCTGAAGCGCAAGCTAAAGATAAAAATGAGAAACAAGCTCGGGCAAAGTTATTCTAACCATATAAGAGGGAGAGTAAAAGAGAAATTACCTTGATGACACAGAAGAATGCAATCAACCACGAAGCAAATAACGTGCCGACGATGTTCCACTGGATAGTTCCCCAGTTCTCCCACGTGGCGTCGCCTCTGCCCAACACTCTTTCACTGAAATAATTAACTATATTAAGCATCTAACATCCAATAATAACTGAAAAAGATGAAGACACAACTGGGTAATATACTTGGATAAAAAATAATGACAGAGAACTTTGTCTTAATGAAGAAACGGAAAATAATGTAAAGATAGAAAAGCAGATATGAGATTAGCTAGAAGTGCCAGTGTAGGGTTCTGTTAAGCCTCTTGAGTTTTAACTTGTCTTGTGTCTTTAGTCTATTAGTCTTGGCATTACGAGAATACCTCAACACAGGCTTGTAGTAAGGTAGTCACTGTTTAGCATAAAAGTTCTCTATAGTACCTATCTTTTGTTTACTATACCTACTGGTATTTTTTTTAAATTCTTGTTTTCAATTTCACCTGCGAATACCGGTCGGAGGGTAGGTAGATTTTTATATACAACTAAGTAGGCAAACAGGCGTACGGCCCACCTGATGGTAAGTGGTTACAGTAGCCTATGAATGCCTGCAATACCGGAGATGTCACGAGCGCATTACCGATCTGTCAGCTATCAGCACAATGACCCCTCTGGAGCCTGGCGACCCTACTTACAAGCAGGAACACAACACTGCATCACAGTGTTATTTGACTGCGTTCTTCTGTAGGGTGGAGGTACTTCCCCAGACGGACCACTCCTTAAAAAACCTCTCTTAAAAAATGTATGGTATGTCAGATAGCCATTTAGTTTGAATTTAATGACAGAATTTTAAATGTCGACCAAAGTTTTAGAAAATAATTAAGGTGCTCTTTTCTTAAGCCAAATCTTTTACTGTAATGAGCTGATGAATTTTTTAGGATATTGAACTAATAATTTCACTTAATAAACGAATTGTTTAGTCACCGATAAAATCGATAAGGCACCGTTATCGTGAATTAAGAAATCGACATGGCAGCGTGGGGTTAATATGGCTGATAACGGTAGGTACCCGTGTATAATCAAATTTATTCCATTTACGTTATCTACTCTTGACAATCTGAAGTAGGTCCTTTTACTTTTACATTCCTTTGTACACTTGTGCCGTTTTATAAGTGGGTTAATAAGTAAGTGCCATAGAGTTTTGGAATATTGGATTAATTGAAGTGTCTGGCGATAGGAATTGTGATAACACATATTTATTATTTATATTAGTAGCCAGTCATACTTGAGGCATGCATAATTGAGATGGAAACTGACATGGGTGAAACCCGTACATAATAGCGAAACGTTCAGGGTTAGGATGCTTCTTTCGTGTTGTATACTCGTATATGACAATACGTCCGTAGTCTTTTGAGCGATTGTGTCCAGTCTTACAATTGTAACAAAGTTTATTCTTATATTTCACCAAAGAGAAAGATCACTGCGATATAGAAAAATCCCACTTCTAATAGATGAGGGAAAAATAATTTTAAAGTCAACATGTTTGAAGCAGAGGAAGACTGAGAATGCGCTGGAGTAACGACTTGGGAAATTGCGAGGCTAGGTGGTCAGAGGTGGGAGAATAGTTAGACTAATATACTTCCTTCTATGTGTGAGGATCTATAATTGGCTTCTAAATTGCTTAAGTTAGTAGTTAGGTACCTATTGTATTGATATAAGCTTGTTACGGGATTGTCCTATATGAAGATTGATGACCTGTCACATCATTGCACACGCGATGTTTAGAATTGTGCAAGTGAAGGAAAGTGCCGACGCAGCAGCACGTGTAAGCCTCGACGGCCTCGCGGTCACCCGACGCCTCGGCCACTTGGGCTTCATACTTCGACCCATGCACTTTAATTTTAATTAGTCGTAGTTCTATTTTTAGATTCATTTGTAATTTCTATATTTTAATAAATTAGTATTTTAAATTTTCTTGCTAAAACTCGCTGGACCATAATTAGCTGTTGGTCTTAACTTTAGGTATAGTCAAAACTACAAAACTTCCAATTTCAATCAAATCAATTCAACCCTATGGATATATACTCTGGGTCATAAGATTAAACCTCTATCTCGGATAGCGTCACGTTGTGTCCATAAAAGTGATTCCCGAGAGCCGTACGTGCTTAGAAGTTAAAATAAACAGCTAAACATTGCAAATTGAAAGAGGAAATCATTATATCTAGGAATCGAAAACATTATAGAATGTACCTTGCCTGTGTCAGGATCTAAAAGATGGACTATTGAATAACTATTTAGGTCTATAAGTGGCCAATAATTAACAGGGACCTGACTGCGGCTGAAATGATTAATGATGAAATAACTACACCGAATGATAAATAGCTGGAGATTTGCTTGATTGATATTCTTTACTTCGCTTGGAGCTTCAAGGACGCAAAAAATTGTATGTGTATGGCTATTTGATCAACTTCAATCTTAAGGCAGCACCTATTAGACTGGCGAAAATATTTTGCCAATGAATGAACTGCTTCATATATGTTTACTGAAAACATACAAGTGAATTATTTTGCTACTCATGTTCCGTCTCTACAAGAACCGGTAAAAGTTGTAAGATGCTGGTATTAACTTAAAGGTACGTTAGCCGACATTAGTTTGAATATAAGCATTAGATGTCAGAAATCATGTCCAGCATTGGACTGACTGCGGCTGAAATGATGATGATGAGGACGGCTGCCTTCTGAAACTCTGCGCCACACGTCGCAGATGTTATAACGTGTCAATATATTGATATTTAAATATATAACTACTATTAGGTATATATTATATGGGCCAATAATATTGTATTTTGTACGTATTTTATTAATTTTATAAATAAAACATAAAACAGTCAAAACTTACTTATAATATTCTTCCGAAGCCATAACTCTGGTAACGTTGGTGTACCATGGTACAGTTGTTGTCCCATTAAAGCAATAATTCTCATCATAAGGTAGGAATCCAGTCAAAGTACAGATCTCTCCAATGCTAATACATTCTCTCATGAAGAACGTCTGGGTCTCCACTCCAGTGAAGTTTCTACTTCTGCAGTCACTGTCGTAGGTACCACTGTAGCAGACTGTGCAGATAAATAGAAAGATGTACCAATTAATTTCAAATTGTCTCATTGCAATAATTTTATTTTGGTTTAGCACACGTAAGTAACTCCAAAAGTATATTAACAACTTTGGACTTTCTTAGCTCATAAATAGTATTTAATGAAAAAGACACAAAGTTTGGAATGGCCTAGCGCTATCCAAAGGGGAAAATGCTGCCAGCCTCTTGGGTACTCTATCAAGTGATATACCAGCGTTTTGGGTCTATTATCTTTTAGTTAGTATAATTTTTGTTTTCTTTTTTTTTTAATAACTGTAAATATTTATTGTGGAAATAAATTCGAGATATAATGAGAATTTTTTTTAAAACAAAACTGCGTGCATCTAATTTTGATAAATAAGTTGAATAAAGTACTTACAATCCGTATTATAGTCATTAAAACACGATCCCCAATCCAACCTTCCAATAACAGACACGATTGTGTAGAAGAGAGTCCAGGCAACAATGATCATATAGTAAATAGATACTATACTAATGACGACCAGAGTGCAATACCCAAGACCACTGAAGAAAGGGGATATGGCGCTGAAGGCTTTAATAGGACCCAAGCCAGTGTATTGGCCCATGTATAATTCTAAATAAAATAATGGCGTCCCAATGAACACCAACATAAGGAAAAACGGTAAGAGGAATGCACCTGAAACAAACATATACTGTTGTGAAAATGTACAATAAACAAATGATGTACAAAAATTCATCATCATAATGGCCTTGTATTAGACAAATATTATGAATGAAGCTATTCTTTGTGTGTGTCAAACTGATATACTTATTTGAAGAGGAGTTAGCATTTAAGATGCCACTAATCAGTGCGTGTTGGAGAGTTTTTCCTAAAAAAATAGTATAACTGGTTCTCTTACTCACCAAACCGATAAACAACAATGCAATGTTGAATGACGCCAGAAATATTGTGATGTAAGAATAATATGTAAGAGTAAGGTACCGAAGCAGACGACCTACAAAGGTTCATATCTTCTTACGCTAATCTTCCATATTAACTACCATTTCAGAGGTTATCCCCATCGTCTTCCTAAAGTGTTCGACCAAGTTTCGAGGGGACCTTTTATGGTCACATCATTAATGATAAGTAGCATAAATCTATGAAGAAAACTAAACTTACCGCCGCCATTTCTGTATGCTAAGTAAGGAAACCTCCAAACGTTTCCAATACCAACAGCATAGCCTAAACAGGCTAAAATAAACTCCAACGGTCTACCCCATGACGCTCTTTCTGGGGTGGAATCGCTTTCCGAAGCAGTTCTTGATGGTAATTTCCCATTCGTTTCGGGCTGTAAAATAGTAAAATTGTTTTACTAGCTATTTTCTTAATCCTAGTTCTAACTAGTAATATGATAAAAGCGAAAGTAAGTTTGTATTTTGTTGTCTGTTATCTGTTCACGCTTCATCTAATTTCTGAAGTTTTGCATAAATTTGCGTAGGAGTGGTCCGTACAAGAACCTTTTTTCTCGGAAATAAGAACTGCGAAGCCGAAATTAAAAACTTGTTCTAGAATCCATTAAAGAATGTAATAAAGATATAACGGTTGAAAGTTATGGGCGTACATAAACACTATTTGTGATTAGGCTGTATGAAATGAAGGAGAAACCGATTTTGGACTCCAAAGCATCAAGTTAAGTAGTAATAATATTTGTATTTTTTTTTTTTATATCTATGTAAGTAGTAAATATCTTTATTTAACTAATTAAATTATACACAAAGAAAAGAAAAAATATATTACACTATCCTATCTAAAAATAATAAACTAAATGAAATCTAAATTAGGTCCCCTGGGCAGAGTTCCCATCACGCAGGCAGCATTCCCGCGTTGAATAGCTATGGCTATGCCTCTTTTAGGCGTCTACTGATCTCATTTGTATTTTGTGTATCTTATATTGGATACATCATGAAATAACGACGAAACTACATACAAATAGCCATTTTGGGATAGTAAAAACTTGTGATATACCAAATTTGTGCAATCTATGGACTGTAAAAGCTTGTTGATTATTAACCTAGCCTCTTATTTTGCAAGATTTTCGGATGCAAAAACTACTTTAAACCATATTAAATCCTCAAAATTAAACAGTCTTGGACGAAATAACGCTCTGAAATTTTAACACCCGCATATTCCTAACCATTTAGTTAACATATTCCAGCCCGCACTGATTCACCAATAAAGTAATTAGCAAACTTTTAGCGGACACGAAAATCTTTTGGTGGTCTATTTTTGGGACCCGTGACTCGAATTCGACTCTAAATTGTGTTAGGATGTTTCAATCGGTACTTTTCTTACTGTCTCTGTGTGTTTCTTACTTTCTATTAAGAAGAGGCAGTTTGTTCATGTGTCTTTTTTTAAATTCACTAGTATAATATTTTAACATCACTTTTATCACTACACTAAATAAGGTGTTTTCTTCACTTCTGTATGGTAGAAGGTCTGAATTGTTTCAACGTTCATATGATGAAGCAGTCTGTATTCATGTGCTTCTGCAAATTGTTGTATAACTTTATCGACGAACTGTATGTTTAGGTCCAGGCGGAGATTGTCATTCCTTATGTACCAAGGTGCATTAGCAATGGGTCTGATTCAAAACGCATCCGAAACCCCCGTTCCTTTCTCAATGCTATGAATATTTTATTTGGAAACTAGCTGTTTCCTGCAGCTCCGCCTGCTTTATGACCCCGGGTCCTCAGCTAAAACCCGTTCAGCGGTTTGGCCGTGAAAGCGTAACAGACAAACAGACTTTTGCCTTATAATGATAGTATGGAAATATCGATATCTGGATAACTTGTGCATTCGACTCGACATGCTGATTTAAAGTGAATCACAAATTTCAAAAATAGAACTCTTGAACAAGTTCTAAACGGAATCCCTTCAAACAAGGGAATAATCGTCCTCATTTGTATGTAAATTCCTCTGGGATTGCGACTACATCACAATGGAGTCGCTAAGTTTTCGTTCGATTCGCTTTCCAGCTATTCAAATAATATTATAGAGAAGTTCGTCTTGCTAACTCCAACTAGTAGCTAAGTTCTTGCACATACTTTATGTTTATTACTAGGAATAAGAATGGTATGGAGTGTGTTTTACAGTTGTTTAATTTGTAGGGATCTTCGTAACTGATGCATGACGTCCATATATATATGGATGGATGTACGGTGTATATTAGCATCATACTTACTTGACATCAAGCAATAGTTTACTATTTGATCAGGTAAGCATAAATAAAATAACAGTTATAATGTGAAAAATTATGTACCTACTAAGTAATTAAGAACCATGAATGCATCTTTCCATAGAGCCTTTATCATTGTTTACATTTTTTTAAATATTGGACTATTGTAAATAAAAATAAAGTCATAATAGAAATTCTAGTTTCTTCCCCTAATTAAAAAGATAATTAGTCTACTCCATTTCACACAGTATTCTGCGCATATAGTCTTAAGCACAGCCGCACAGTGAGTTGGATAAAACTTTGCTGATTTCCGTAAACGTATGCGGGGCAACGCACCTGTGACCCGAGTAGTCTAAGTCATGCCCTGACTAAGTTTTAAATTGCCTCGGAACTAGGGGCTAGTGAGAGGAGCCTCTATTCCAAGTTGTTTTGTTGAGGTTTGCTTGTCTTCGAAATAAAGTGATAGTATAGCTGAATATGAATATACAATACAATACAATATAACTATATTGCCCACATCTGGGAAATCAAAAAACAGAAATTATAACATTGTTAACAATATGGAGCAAAGGCGGACTTAATGAAATAGTATATGAATTATACCTACTATTCTATTTCTATATCATAAAAAGACGTTAAGTACCTGAATTGTCACAAGGAGTGGTTTTTTGAGAAGTATGCGCACGCAAAACGGTGAGGCGAACATTTTGTGTTCGATATCGAATGATTTAAAAATTGGTGAAGTGAGTGATATAAAGAAAAAAAATATAACGAACGATAACATAAACAATGAAAAGCACATTGAACGGTTAAAAAAGAACGTAAGTGCGGTCTCCATGATCTTTGGTAGAGAAGAATGACTTGTTTTATATCAATTAAAGTATAAAACAATCGATTTAATAAATATAATGCAATATAATCGTATTTCTCAAGGATTTAAATACTATACTATAAATTGCAATTTTCTTCTCTTTTTAATATTCTTAGATATGAATAATGTTGCTTAGTTTTTATTATTCGGTCGTGTGTCCCGCGCGGTTCCCCTATAATACGTCGATTGTCCGCGCTCGATTTTCATTTTTACTACAACAATAGACTACTACTACGGAACAATACATACACTAAAAAGAAACCGATTACGAAAACAACAACAAAATTGGTAATTAATTAAAGCGGTAATTAGCATTTAAAGTTTTCTAATGGAGAAAAGTGGGAGCGTGGTGGGGACGTCTTGCTATCTCTTTTGTACGTACGAAATCAATTGGCAGTGACGTCACTCACCATTAAGTGCGTCCTTTTCTTGTTTCTTGACAGTTTCCTCTTCCACAGGATTTCAAAGGCTTATAACTTATTTAATACTGAACGGATACAAAAATTGTTTCTGTTTTCGAATTCACGGACTCAAATTTGTGATATGAAATATAAAAAAAAATATTTCAAATAGCCTATTATTTTCATCATCATCATCATTTCATGTAGGTTACATTGTCTATCGACCATGAACACCCTGGTGTCATAGTTGTTCGTAATCGCCTTTCGGCCGCTGACGTGGTTCCTTTAACGATTACCAGATGACAGCCGGGACCAACAACGGCTTAACGTGCCTTCCGAAGCATTACTTTCATGAAAACAGAGTTTTTTTAAAATATAATATATTTATAAACAGAAGTCACTCCATAGACCGATTTACCTACATTTGTGTTATTTGAAATTAATTGTTTAGCCCGTATCTAAAATGATCGTACGATACACTATCACGAATAGATATGAAAAATATTCTCTGATTTTTATTATTTAAAACTTATTAGCGTATATAGTTCACAATCAATCATTATTATTGTCTTAATAACGATAACTTTTATTGAAATTCTTTCAAAGATTTTCATGAACTGAATTAGCACGAATTACGATTAATAATTATGTAGTATACTAGTGTATGTTACGGATGTAGTCAACTGCATTTTGTGTGTGATTTGTCTGTATGAAATGGTGGCTAAATAAAGAAAACTGTTGAACATTTTGTTTCGACAATTCTTGAATTCTAATTTTGTTTCTGAAGGCTCGAGAATCATACCTCGGGATTAAGAACAGTCTTTCAAAAGGAGCAAAACTGAATGATTTTGAAACTCCAAAGTAACTTGCTGTGGATCAATCAAGGAAACTGCTAAAACAAAACAAAAAAGAAAGAAAAGACTCTATTTGGCATCGAACTGATCTTTTCCATGAAAGTAAAATCCCATCAAGAACATAAATGTGAAATGAGAGCAAAGTTCAATATTATGATTGGTGGTTGACTTCAACGACAGAAATTTACCAGTTTCTGATTTATTCCTTTGTATTCACCTAATTACCTATCTGTATGCCAAATTTAAACTTTCTAGGTCATCTGGAACTGGTTTTGATCTATAGGTCAGCCAGTGAAAAAATGATGATTTTTGACGTTAATATCTAAATAGCCGTTTGAGGTGTGTTTATGAAATTGGAGCACATATGTATCTCGCAAGTCTCAATATATGAACCAAATTTGTCAAGTTTATGTGAAATAGTTTTTGAGTTATGAGTGGGGTCAAACGTGGCTCCAAATGGTTTGTGTAATATTACACACGGTGCTGCTCGCCAGTTCTGTTACTTTATTGATACTTGAACTTGGCTTGCCACGCTACCGCGTGTCTAGATGAGTTAAATTCATAATCCAAAAAAAATGTCTATAATCTAGATACAGTAAAAAGATGCTTTTTTTATAAGATGGTGAGAGACAGGTGTCTGATCTAAGTAAAACTTTTATCTTAGTACACCTACAACAGTCTCTCCTTAATTAGTATATAAAAGCAGTCAATCAATCAATCAAATCATTTATTTGTGAAAACATAGGTACATAAAGGTTAAGGTTAGTGTTAGAGTAGTAATTGGGTATTCTACAAATTTTTATTTTTTCTTTGATATCAATATTTTTATTTCCAGAAACAGAATTATGAAATAATTTTTGTAATCCGTCCAAAAATAAATAAGTTATAAGCCTTTGAAATACGGTGGAAGGGGAAACTGTCAAAAAACAAGAAAAGGATGCACTATGTGAGCTGTGACGTCACTGCCACTCGGTTTCTTGCGTACAAAAGAGATAGCAAGACGTTCCCACCACGCTCCCACTTTTCTTTTAGAGAAAACTTTAAAATCGAATTACGGCCTTAATTAACAACCAATTTTGTCGTTGTTTTCAGAATCGGTTACTTTTTAGTGTATATTTTGTTTAGTATAACAATATTAACCAAGTATGAATACAGTCAAGTAGCCTATTCAGAATCACTATGATTTTTCTGATAGACACAGCTTACAAATATACCTTTATGTCAAATTATTAGAATGATCATGCAAGAAGTCATTAATCAATAAATGCAGTTAGTAATTAATTAATTTCATAAGATAATTTTATTTAATAAATTTTAATCCTAACATATCATACTCGTAATCCTAATGATTATGCGAAATAAACTGATATTATCACGTAATAAGACGAATTAATGATCGTACGATGAACGAAAATTAATTCTTCGTTGATATAAATGTATCGAAGAAAGATAGTATTTATTAGTGGCAAAGTATGGAATTTTGTTTAATTTTTATGCTTTATTACAGGTAATGCACACAATGACGCGCACAGAACTTTTCTCCAGGGTTCACAAATGAAAACCTTTCAAACAAAATAGAAATAGCGCGTGTTACGTATTTATTAATTATAAAATATAAAGCTCGAAGGACCTAGTTCTATATTAAATTACAGTGTTAATTAACATAATAATTATACCGTTATTAAATCGTTACTAACAAATTTAAACTATCACCATTTTGTCTATTAAATTAAATGCTTTGAACGTACATGACTGAATATTTTGTTTTGTATTTTCGTATGAAAAAGGTTTCCGAGTAAACATTTTCAATCTTAAATTAAATAAAACTAAATGTTTTTTTACTAACTATAAATAAGTTTTATGACAAAAAGACAATAGGAATTGTTACTTATTTTATATATATCTTTTTCAGATAACCTTATTAAAGGAGAAATTGTCATAGAGATCCAAACATAATTGAAATCTAATGAGAATAGAGACGGGGCGTGCAAAAATTTGAATTAAGTTTAAAAACTTGCCTTATTCATAGTGTAATTTCCACCAGCCACTGTAGATATTTATAATCAGATCCTTGGTTGTATGTATACCTAATGGTAAATTTGTACATATGCACAATACTGAACGAGACGACGTGGTCTATCGCAGTCATGGAGAAGTATTTCGAACAAGTAATAAACACAGACTAAATGTAATCGTAGATGTTATCGTAGCAGTATCGATAGATAACGTTTTTATTGGCGAAAATAAAGGCAAGTTCACACATCTCATCATAATAGCCCTGTTTTTGAACACTATTGAGCAATGGGCGGACATGTCTTCGTCGTTGTGAAACTGGTATACTTAAGTAAGTTAGCTTTGAAGCGAAGCTGGCCTTCTTGCCACGTGAGCCCATAATGACGTACAAGATCGTCATAATTTCTAGACTATCGTTCGTTCGTCAAGATTAAGATTTCCTTCTTATTAAATATTCCCTTCTTATAAAGTCAAAGGAAGAACCTTCTTTTTTAAAGTCGGTTATAAATACTCCCTTTATTGTAATGTCAATTATTTTTATTGCAAACCATCGAGATATATGTACTAACGTACTAGAGAAGATACCGCACTTCCTTACTTTGTCCCGTTCAACTGCGGCGAATGCGCCGCAACTCACTTACTCGCTTGCTAGATGTTTCGGGCCTGGTGCTTTCGACAATCAAAAATCAAAAACCCTGTGAAAGTCTTTAAAAAATGCCTTGGCGTGTGTTGAGATATTGTAGCAATAATTCAAGGAACACGGTAAAGTGCAAAGGAATAACTTTTCATCGGTAAGTAATCTAATTTCACTGTTTTAAATGTAAATACGACCAATATAATTGCCGCGCGCCATTTTGATCATTCGTCATAGACTAATTCACAGTGAAATGTATGTAGGTCGTAGGTAGATTAGTTAGACTGACATATGCCAATAGTTGATTATCTGTTTTTGATGTAATAAATATTAAGTGAATATAAAATTAAATGTTAAGTGATAAAAAGAGAAAACTAATTAGGTACTAAAGACAAAGTTGATAGTGAAAACTGTATTTATCTAACATGTTCCTAAAGTAGATACTTCTCCTAATCCAAATTTAAATTGTACATTTTAGTTTTTTTTTATTACCATATTTAATGAATGTTTTTCCCCGCATACATGTATTCATCAAAATCGGTTTAGTAGTTATTTAAATAGAGGGTTCAATGTGTTTCAGTAACTTAGAAAACGAGTTAATTATTAACTAAAAGCGTAGGCAGCGCAATTTTAAAATATACCATTAAATGCATGTTGTTTGATTTGTAAATAAGAGATTGTTATTTAACCAAGATGGATAGAAAATAAATTGCCAGTTACTGATAAATCTTAATAAACTCCAAACAAAAATGGTCTCAGATTTGCCAACAAACTTACACCACGTCAAATAGACAAAATAACTAAACTCACATCGTTCTCTTTTCATCGAAACAAATAAAAATATTCACAAAAAGCAATTTGTTTTTTTTTTTATTATTTTGGAATCACATAGTTAAATTCCATACATTGTCCATTCTGTACCGTACCTACCATTATCTATATGGAAGACATCTTTGAAAAAAAAATACGTTAGAAGCAAATGTAGTGCTGCATGTTTTTATGATGTTTTGAGATGTATTATTTTTTCAGCGCTGCCGCGGCTGAAGTCATAAATTACTAAAAATGGAACAATGCATATGTTTTAAGTAGCTTCTTTAGTACGTTGGTAGCACAGAGCAACGAATATTCGTTGCTCTGTGGTTGGTACCATGGAGCAATTACAAAGAGGAGATGCCGTAATAAGCGTTTTGTAAGAAAGTGTTTGTGAGGCTACACGGGGCGGAAGGCAGACGTGCGGGGTGCTTGGTTTCGGCCGTGGCTCCAATCATGGAGCACGAGCAATGACAAGCTCCGCCCACTTTTGTTTCGGCGAGGCGCCAATGATCACATCACTGCGCCATTTCAAACGGCATCTCCTCTTTGTAATTGCTCCGTGGGTTGGTACATATATCTCGATGTTGCAAAATTATTATTGTACTTTGAATTTCCGATATCTAATCAAAGAATCGATAACGTCATGTAAACAGTTAAGTAGGTGTTTCTCATAAATGTCGAATGAAAATCCTGATGTAACATTTATCCATGCATCTAAATTAATAAAAATATAATATGGAATCATCATCCTAGCGTGTATTCCTAGTTGCGTCGTCAGCTTACGCTTCGGAGCCTAGGGTACGCTGTAGTTCTAGATTTGGCGACACACTTATTACAATGGAGCGACTGCTGTCTGACCTCCGTAACCCTTTTTACAGGGAAACCATACCAACAGGAACATGACCCGAGGTGTGTTAGTAGCCAATACTGACAGAATTTTTCAGGCTGCCTTAGGCATCTAACATGCCTCACGACTGCTATTTATCGATAAAAACCAAGACCAACGGCTTAACGTGCCTTCCGAAGCACGGAGGTGCTCGAGATAGAAAATGCCCCTAAATGGCGACCAATTCAACAGTAGTCGCGTCTCGCCGTCGCTTAACACGCGCATTCGCTACGGCTACGCGGGTCGCGCTCGACTAACGAGCTCCTCATAAATATAATTTATAGAAATAACGCATAAAAGGCAATTGTTTTAATCTATACATATAATAAAATTGTAACAGGTCAATGTCTGTACATTGAAGATTTTAAAGAAAAAATCATTCTTTTTTAAATTTCTGTCTTTCTGTATGTTTGACCTTGCATCATGCAAAAACTGCTACATAAAATTTTATGCGGTTTTCACTGATGTATTGCTAGATTTCCAACTTAGACATAAGGCTAAAATTTATCGCGATTTTTTCACAAGTTTCCAAAGGAGAAAGGTCCAACCTAAATTGACCCCTAAAATGTATGGCGTGTGTACTATATGAGAGGTCAAACTACATCTGGTCTTTTCACCTTTCGCAATGTTGCCAAATAAGATTCTTTTACCAAAGTATATTTTGCTATGCTTTGTAATTTGATTTTCTAATAGTAATGTTTAATAATACGGGTCATGTGCGTAATTAAAAGTTATACCTACTATTTTTAATTAGGTGTACAATACAATACAACTCTTTATTGCACAACAAGGATACATTGTCAAATACCTACAAGCAATTACAAGAAAAAACCTTGCGCAAAAGGCTGCCTTATAACAATAGCAATTTCTTCTAGGCAACCTTTCGGAAAATTTAAATTTATTATTTAAAATTCATGTAGGTAGTTAGGTACCTGTGTATTTTCAGTCATTTGTATCGAATGGGTTACATGGTAAATCGACCCTGCACACCCTGGTGTCAAAGAACTCAGAACCGCCTTACGGCTTCTGACGTGTCTCACAAAAGTTACTGCAAACAGGACCCAGGCTTAATTTTTTCATTACATATTTGCACTGCACCAAATATTTTGTGTGAAACTCTGCGATGACGGATAATAAGTCCAAACACAGCAGGACTTCGGTAACATCAAAAAAGAAAGTAAGTACGTAATCGAACATTACGCGGATGGAGTCGCGGACACAGCTAGTATTTACATAATACGATTTTTCCAAACATGTACAGTTTATGTTTTAATAACTGTAGTGTCTTGTTATAAGTGTATTAATTTATTAATAAGTGGCCCAGTACGACCAATATCAAGCTCCTATACATTTATTAAACAAAATTCTAGTAATCTCCTGCGCTAAAACATTTTAACAAAACATGTTTTCTGCCAGCCGCGCATCACATTTTGTATGAAAAAATTGTTTGCAAACTGAAAATACGGTCGCAGGAGACCTGGCTGTAGTGTACATAGGTGTCAGTACTCTATTCTGTGGTAGACGCTTAAAATTCTAAAATAGAGGTAAATAAGTATCGAAGCTTTAGATAAACGGTGGAGAAAGTCGCAAGCAAGCGCTGCAAGCCAACCAGTCATTATTAAGTGCCTTAAGCCAGGCTTATGTCCAGGGGGTGCAGGGCAGAGAACCTCCTCGAGTGCCCGATCCTTTGAAAGCTTTGCATTCTCACTTGATCCCAACGATTCGGTGAGAGGGCGGGCTGACAAGGGATTCGGGACGGTGCACCCTGGGTGACAGTTAATAACTCCCTGGTAGTCGGGGTCTTGTTGACTGTCGGCCAATTTCTGCCAACAGCCCATTCCACCGCCGTCTATGATGAGACGGCGAATGGATGTGGGTCTGGGGGACGGGCGTGGTCCATTTATGGGCCACTGCCCGATTTGGGGGGGGGGGGGGGCGAAAGGCCAAACTGAGGGGGCCGAAAGGCCATGGCTGGAGGGCGTCGTGGTAGAATGCTAACGCGACCCCATGGCGCCCTCAACAGCCGGTGCGGAAACGCCGGAGGGGTTTTAGTGGGTAGTCTGAGCCGATTAGCGGCCCAGGAGTCCCACACTTTGTGCGCAAATGCATTTTCCCTCAGTTAACAAAAAAAAAAAAGGCTTATGCCCAGAAGTGGACTGTCTGTAGCTGACATTGTATATATCTATAAATAGCGAAATCTCAGGTTCATACGCGCCGCGGAGACCAATTATTAATCTAAGAACAAAATCAAAATAAAGATAAAATCGCTTTAAAAATATCAATTATCTGCTCTTATCAGGTGTTGATAAATTTGGTTTATGTGATAATTAATATGGCATTGCACCTAAATTGATATGTTGTTATCAGATATTTCTATCCGAAGGCGTGTTGTACTATCATATAGTATGTAATGAACTTGAATATTCAAAGTAAAGTAGGTATTGTAAAGCATTATTCACACGGAGCGATTTGTGGACAAGGCAGACTTGTTACATTATTGAATTCAACTATACTTGAAAAATTATTGAAGCGTAAGCTAAAGACGCAACTAGGAAACTCGCTCAAATGTAGACGCATCCCAGAAAACATTTTTTTACAAATTTTCGTTACATATCAATAATTATATATATATTTTTTTATTAATGATTTATCCTACCTATGTGTGTCTTGGCTGCATGGACAACTCTTACTTACCTGTCTATTACCCTATTTAATAATTTTATTCAATGTCTTGCCTTTTAATGTATAGCTATATTCTATTACTCTGTTCTGTGTGCACAGTAAAGATTTTTGTCTAATCTCATACTAAAATGTAGAGATTAAAAAATTAAAAATAAAGAATATCGGTCATTATAAACATGCAATAGAAAAAAATTAAAAAATTAAATTATGATACAGCTCTTGTATGGACAATTGTATCATAATATAACTTTTTTTCCATTAGTACAGCTTGGGCTGAATCAAGGAGGTTGGATGCAGTTATTGTTCATTGCGACCTCCTTAGTCCTTTATAATCTGTGGATGCGGATTTCCTTTCGAGGTACAGAACCCTAAAAAAACATAAATCTCTTCCAAAGTGTTCAAGAATAAGCGTGAGTGTTGGGAAGTGATACAGTGTTCGATTTATGTGATTTTCTTGCTTGTTGCCAATAGCTAAGTGTAGTTTTTCTACCGACTTCACTTAGCATAATATCTCTCAATCAAGACTAAGTAGAAGTACTTAGTCTTAATTTGACTTAACTACTGACTTGACTTTAGACTTTCTTGACTAAGCGACTTTCTTGTATAATTTTTACTCGTTACTGGCTAAATTCGAAATTTAAAGCCATGTATATAGTCATGCAAAATAGAATAATTTAATTCTTGCCTCGCGCCAATTTGCGTCCAGTGGCAATTGGGTTTCATTTTAAACTTATAAAATCCCTTCTCATTTCTCAAACGACCTAAGAAACAACGGAGGAGGGTAATGCAGAAATATATCCGCTCATTAGTATGGAAAAAGGCAGCATAGTGAAGGGAGGTTCCCTAGACAAATTGGAAAACATCCTGTAGGCAAATTACAAATAATTCTTTGTACCGTAAGCTAATAGGGATGGACGAAAGATGTTTTCATTTGCATAACGAGCTCTTGCTATTTTTCTTCATTTTTAGTGTTCAGTATCAAAAGCGTTTCAACGGAAACTAGTTAGGTACTAAGCATTTGCAGTTTGTTCCGTAAACTAATCTGGACATATAATTATTAAATAATTGTATTACGGGCCGGATTTGTGAGGAAATTTGATGACACGATGAATAAAACAGTAATTGAAAGAAAGACAAAAAGTCCAGGTAAACCAAAGCATAGTTGTACGAAACAAATAGGTGATAAGTCCGCCATTATACATATTTTTATTTGTTAATATCATGGGGTCCCATTGCCTAATAAAAATAATTAGTTACGCTATTTGAAGTAAGATGGCGCTTCAAAAAGAAACATATTTTATTAAGTACTGATCTCGCTTACTTTTGGAGAAAAAAAGAAACTGACTTTTTAAAACACTACTCTTTTACGTACTTAAATTCTATAACAAGTTGATTGAGTGCTGTATTTCAAATGTTATAAATCTTAATTTGTAACTTCTTAAATCCATACTAATATTATAAATGCGAAAGTCTGTCTCTCTGTTTGTCTGTTACGGCTTTTACGGCCAAACCGCTGAACGGATTTTTATGAAATTTTGTACGAATATAGTTGGAGACCCGGGGTCAAACATAGACTACTTTTTGACGCAGGCGGAGCTGCGGGAAACAGCTAGTTTTTTATAAATTGTGTAACAATGACTTTGTATTGAGAGTAACCAGGAAAGTTGGCGCGTTTCAATGTATGACGATTGAATATCTGTATAGCATATATTCTGTAATCTATAGTGAATATAACAAAGGAAATGGTCAATGGTACAAAGAGTATAAATTTATTTTTATATCTGGCCAGGATTGCACACAGAAGTCGCGTCGTAGTCGACATTTTGTATTACCGTAAAAACGACGATTTGCGTTGCATTCTGTCGGAAGAGCTTACACTTACAGAACCTTTTGTGCGTAAATCCCACTCGCGCTTAGCCAGTTTTTTTAAACGAGGCCTCTTTGTCGTAGGAAATGACATTGTTGCTTGATTCTTATTCGGATTCAATGGGATTTGAACATCGCGACGCGGGGATAATCGAGAAAATTGTACGTCTATTTCTCGCACAATAATGGATGTGTTTTGAGCCCATTCGACATTTCAGTTCTTTTTCGTTTTGATAACTGCTTTGTAAATTTTCATGTTTTGCGTACTCAATTGTATTTAAGGTGTGTCCGTAGATGTAGTTTTTTTTTGTGTCAATAATCTATATACTATCTTAGCCGCCAGATCTAGGACCATGACTTACAGCGTGCCCTAGCTCCGAAGCGTTAGCTAACGACGCAACTAGAATACCACGCTAGGGTGTGGAAGAAGAATCTATACTATTGTATCATGGTATTAGTGTCTTTTCAAATAGCATCTTCGGCTTAAGCTTCTGAGCTCAAGGTACTCTATTAATCATTGTTTTTAGTTGGTGGAACTGCTAATAGATCAAGTTCACGTACTTTTCAAATGCCTTTCGCCAGCCTACGTAACTGAGTTTTGTAACCGGTTACAAAAGATAAAAATTTTCTCTTTTCTCGTAACCAGTTACAAACTAGTAAATATTTCATTGGACTTAGGAATATTTTTGAATAGTTACCATTAAAGAATTTAGATGCTTTTTTGTAGTAAAGTTAACAAAAAATATTTTCAGTTTTATTTTGTAAAAAAAAATTTCAAATCCTCCTTTTTCCGAAGTTACGAGAGAAAAAAATGAAGTCAGAAGGGCACAACTCTTCTGAGCCACGATACCACCGACAATATCCCAGATGGTATTGTGGGTATTAATTTCGAAAACGGACCACCAATGACTAAATAGTGATGTTTGTATTATCAGTTATAAATACCGGGGCACCAGAAGTTATGTGAAGTTTATTATAGTATTTCTTACAATTAATTATTTATTAAAATTTAATACACTTTTCACAACTCTTATTTCTTTTATAATACTAAGAGAACAGAGAGAAATTAATTTGCACCAATAATGGCTATGGCCTGGTGCAAATTAAGACTACGGGAACTGTTATTTATTAACTGACGTACCTAAAGTTTTGAAGATTTTTGATAGAAATGAATTAAAACACCTGTTTTAGATGGTCCCTCCTATCATACCATACATACGATAGTGGTATTTTTAACCGACCTAGCCAGTAACAACATACACCTAACTGGTAACGAGAAAAGAAAAAAACTTTCTTCTTTTGTAACCTGGCAGCAGTTACAAAAGGTAGTTACAAAGACGACCGAAAATATTTTAGTTTGTAACTGGTTACGAGAAAAGAGATTTTTTTTCTTTTGTTACTGGTTACAAAACCCAGTTACGTAGGCGGCCGAAAGGTTCAAAATGTATGGTGAATAAGCTCAACGCGTTTTATGATTTATGTTGCCATTGAGAAAGGAACGTTTATTCGTGTGCGACATGGAGCAATTACAAAGAGGAGATGCCGTTTAAAATGGCGCTGTGATGTGATCATTGGCGCCTCGCCGACATAAAGTGGGCGGAGCTTATCATTGCTCGTGCTCCATGGTTGGAGCCACGGCCGAAACCAAGCACACCGCACGTCTGCCTTTCGCCCCGTGTAGCCTCACAAATATTTTCTTACAAAACGCTTATTACGGCATCTCCTCTTTGTAATTGCTCCATGGTGTGCGATTTCGATGCTCTTTGTTTGTACCATTTCATATTTCGACTGTGGCCTGACTAGATGGTGTTTGAATTAATTTGGTAAGTGCTTGTTTCGCATAGAACAATTAAATTTATGAAAATGATGATTTGCTAATGAAAATTATTAGGTACTACAGGGGGTTTTTCTATTAACCTTAGACGCAAATTTCTTAGAAAATGATTTATTGACAAAATTTTATGAAATTTTTATATTCCTAAAGGAATAAAAATATCAATAAATAAACCTGCCACGGGAAGGAAAATGCCTTTATTTTGATTTTAAATAATAATATTAAAAAGTTCATGGTGATAATTTATTTCATTTTCCATTAATTAAATAACACAATACTAGTACGTGCAAAACGATAGTGTAGATCGGTTGGTGTAAATCGCATTTAAAAATAATCGATGAAATATTATGATAGTGCATCAGTGTATTAAACAGGTGTAAATATTGTTATGTTATGTTTAGTATATTTACCTAAATAAAATCAACAAAATGGTAATAAATTATATTTTCTGTTGTTTCAGTAAATTATCATCGATTCACCGTCGCCGTGGCGTCATCGTTAACATGTGGAAAAATAATTCTGAGAAAATTTGTTATTCATAACAATGTGTGTGTTAGTGGGAACAACTTCTTTTACGCTCATCACTCTCATCATACACGCTCGTCGATTACGGGTACTCCTGACATCTCCCTTTTTTAATATGTCTGCGATGTGGTCGCAGTATGTTAAATAAAATGTATGTAAATTGCTCTAGCGATAAGGCCGCCTTTGTACCATAGATAATAATAATATTCATGTACTTTCTACAATTTGGTGCAATAAAGAGTTATTTATTTATTTATGTTCTCAGAGGCCGGCTCTTACCGTTTTTGCATTTTTGCGAGACATACCTGTAGCTTTCTTGAGGTATTTAAATATACTAATACCTCAAAAAATTCCATAATTTTCACGATTCGCAATTCAGTTGTGAGTTTCCGACTTTTTTATCCATAAAACATAGGATTGCAGGATTTAGTGCATTTAATACCTTTATACTTCCGTCGTTTCAACTGTATCCACGAGTCGTTCCGTCGTCAGAAGTAGCCAATAATCCGTAATTTTGTTTTAAATATGCAGTGCGTTAGTTTAAAAGTTAATTCTAATCTCTAGTTCATAAAATAGTACCTTCAGGTAAACCATGTGTGGCCAGACAAGCAAACGCGTCGTTTGTCTGCCTTTGCAATGCTACTTATTGCGATGAGATCACGAGGGAGACACCTGAATATGGAAAATTCTGGACATACACGACATCACAGGTAATTTCTCAAATAATTTGACACAATTAGACTTTTGAACTGACCAACGACAACAAATCCAAACCTGACAGAACCAAAGTTTACTATTCTCTCATCTTAGCGCCTTTTCGGTCGCCTTGGCTGGTCGCCTCGGGCAGGGTCCGCTTTCCTACTTTACTCCTCCATTTTGCACAATCTTCAGCTGCTGAAGTTGCTGCAACTTTGAAGCTAGCTAAGAGTTTTGTGTTATATAACTGGTAATTTCTCAAATAATTTGACACAATTAGACTTTTGAACTGACCAACGACAACAAATCCAAACCTGACAGAACCAAAGTTTACTATTCTCTCATCTTAGCGCCTTTTCGGTCGCCTTGGCTGGTCGCCTCGGGCAGGGTCCGCTTTCCTACTTTACTCCTCCATTTCGCACAGTCTCCAGCTGCTGAAGTTGCTGCAACTTTGAAGCTAGCTAAGAGTTTTGTGTTATATTACTGTACAATACTTATAACAAAGTTCTGGTTGATGCTTCAGAGCGGATTACGTTTTAAGAAAACAGTGGGACTAACGTAATAATACTTCGATGATCCAAGTGGTAAGAATATAAAACTAAGTTAGGATTTTTTTTGTATAATAATTACAATATATATAAATAATAATAAACTTGCGGTTGGCATCAATGGTGTAGAATAAATAGGTAGGAGTGGAGAACTCTTGTGTCGGGGGGCAAAATCCGTAAGAGAAGAGAAGAAAGTAAGTAAATTGGGATACGTCTACACTTTTTTAAATATAGCTTGATTAGAATGACAGCAGGACAGATGTTTTGATAATTTTGAAGTGCATCCAGCGCTTACCTGCCATCATCTTTCGCCTTCTAGCCGGTGGATGCCCAACCAATTAACCAACAACCAACCAACGCTCCACTTGCCGGTGCATGCCCTTGTTTTCAAAATTCAAAATAATTTATTCGCATAAAATAGGGTAAACATTAGATCTTAATTAATGAGGAGGACAAGTACAGCCTATTCTGCTATTTCAAAACAGCATGCAAAAATGTACAAGTATTATTAGCACACATTTTACAGTTGATGTTTGTTAATCATCAAATTAAAATATAATAATTAAAATTTTGTTATAAATAAATACATGTCATTAAAATTCAAATTCAAAATAGTTTATTCGCATAAAATAGGATCAGTTATCTTCATTATGAGTAAAAAATCATTTAATGTATAAAAACATTTACCCAGGAGCCAATTGTTCAAGTTGATTTTAAAATGTGGCAATGGTTATTCACGTATTGATTTAGGTATTCTGTTAAATATTTTATCTAAATCTAATTTCATCTAAATCTAAAGTGATATCTTTATTACGGTATACCTGAACCCATACAAGCAGTACCAGACCATCGAAGGCTTCGGAGGCGCAGTCACGGACTCTGCTGGCATCAATTGGGTTACTCTGAAAAATGAGCAGCTAATACTTCCTAATTCAGTAAATATGTTATCCATAACCATACTAATATTGTAAGTGCGAAAATTTGTCTTTGTGTCAACGGATCCGCTGAACGGATTTCAATAAAAATCATTGAATATAATTGAAGGCCAGGGGTCAAATAAAGAATACTTTTTGACGCAGGTAGAGCTACGGGAAAGAGCTAGTTGACTGCAAACAGTGACATTCTATGGATAAAGTTAGAAAAAAACAAAATAATAATGTATTTATTTGTGAATTTCTACTTTTATAACAAAACTTGTTTCAACAAAAGCTCTATTTCAATAGTAAACAAAATTTATGAGTTTATTTTCTCTTGAAGTAAAAAGAGATACATTAAAAACGTTATTATAATATTATCAATAAAAACATTTATTGACTATAAATGTTGTAAACATCCAATTTGAAATTAAACTATTTTAGCGTTAGGTTGGATTAACTGTATTTATTTTATCAGGCCTTACTTTGGCCCCAAGGGTATCGGCTACAACATGATTCGCCCACTGTTCCACTTATTTTTATGCGTATAATGAACTACCTGTCGATGACATCAAACTTTCCAATTTTTCGCTGGCTTTCGAAGACTTTCGGTTTAAGGTAGGTTGATTGAATAACTATTTTCATTTGTACTAAACCTTGGATTTACATCAACGTGTTTTCTATTTCTCGGTTCATAATATTTTCACCAAACTCCGTGCATTCAATAAATCGTCATCACCTTCAGCCTACCACTAGACTAAGTTCATTTCAATTCCTTAGGTATTTTATTAATGTTTTACTTTTACCTCACTGTTTTGTATGTCCTATTTATTTAATAATACGGGCTAGAAACCTGTAATGATAATTTATATCATTTAGATCTAGTTAGCTTAGTTTTGCTTTGGTCTACAGATCCTAATGGATCTGTACTATGCTCTATATATGGACTACTATGCTCTGTCTACTTCATAAGGGTTAACAAGTGAACATAGAAATGAATAAATAATTTTGAGGCATTCTTTCGAAAAACCAATAGCTATTTTGTTCATCACAATAACAATGCTATGCAATGAACTATGAAGCAACTCCTCAGGGCAGTATCTTTGGAGTTTTATAGTTTCTTCGTTATCATTATGGTTTAGTACGCAGGTTTTTTAATAAAATTAACATTTAATAAAATTATTGATTTTGAAATAAAACAAATAATTAAAAATATTGCAACAGCGATTCTTTTTTATTAGCTTCTACACTGACAGTTTGGATAGCGTGACTTGCAAACTATTAAACACAAGGCCTTAACTGTATCGAAGTACGAACGTATTATAAACTGTGTGTGTTTTCAATTGCAGGGCGAATGAGTTTCGAATAATTTGGGACCTACGTTACGGAACTCTGGATTCAACGTTAAGATTTTGGCGGGGGACGACCAGCGTTTGACAGTACCTCTTTGGTTTAATACAGTAAGTCTAAAGATTTTCAGAAGACTTTTAATTTTATTCAAATGCGAGTGAGTAAGCGAGATGTCGCCTACATCCCGTATTGCGCCGACTTGATTATTCACTCGTGTCTTATCATCATATTTACAAAGAATCATGAATGAATGGATTAATTAATGAATTAATCATCAATACTTTATACTGATCTAGAGGAGAACAATGCTACCACTCTCTCTAATATTTCCCCCTTAAAATCCAGATCTTTAGCTCAAATCAAACCAAAGGGTAAGTCAGAACGAACACTGCACTGTTTTTGAATCAACAATCTTCGAATTTATTCTATCTAAGCGTTGTCCCGATTGCATCTAAGAGTCAGGACCATTGATGACATCATGTTCTTTGTCCTTCCCAGGCATACAAGGCATTATACCGCATGTCTGACCGATGGTCATAATCACTCTTCCAAAATCCTTGAAAAGAAGTCTGAGATTTTTTTACGTCATATATGTGACAACAGGATTTAGTTCAAACAAATCTATATCTACTTTTAAAGGTAGTGTTGGAGACGCCGGCGTAGTGTTGGAGACGACGCCGTACGGCTTTGGACTACATTGATGGCATCGATGTTCACTTCTATGAAGATAGTTTCAATCCAGCTTCATTGCTCACTGAGCCCTTAGAAGAATATCCTGGAAAATTCGTTATCTACACTGATGCTAGTAATGGTGCGTAAAAATTTTATGTTAAGATATCGACAACACTATTAAAACATCACCATTTAGCACAATTTTCGACTAACGCAGGGGCTCCTATTGCCTGAAGAAAAACATCTATTTTATAAGAAGCAATTGGGAAATACTTTCTGATCACCATCATAAATTTTAGAGTGGGCTCTTGTCGGTGAAGTTTCCTTTCATTCTTGTCTATTATTTGCGGGTTATTTTATTTTTTGATACGACGTTTACTTTCTCCTTTATTTGCTATGCCTTGGTCTACCACTTGGTATACGTTCAGATGGTGATCATAATTATGCGGATGTATTTTTTTATCAAACAGGTGCTTGTAAAGTTGAGCCAGATGTGATTCTGGGATCCTGGGAGAGAGCTATAAAATATGTATTGAATATTCTAGAGGTAAACTCTTTTAGTTAATTAGAAATTTAAAAATCTTAAAATTCTGATTTTAATTCTTCTAAAAGTGATCTTGAAGTTTGATCGTACCTTTTTTACTTGCGAATGGGAGTTCGGTTTTTCATTTTCAGTAAAGATATTTTTGAAATATTCCAGCAAACGGATCAATAATTCAAATTCCATTCACAAACAAAATTGATTTTTAACCTTTTCGATTTTTCGATGAAACATAGTGATAACAAAAGGAGTCTTGAAAAATAAAGCTTTTTTGTATTTCAGGACTTGTACATAGGGCGCACTGTAAGTTTCCGGAACTGGCCACTTACATAAACAATATTTAAAAATTTATTGCAACATTTGAAAATATAACTCTTTGGCTATAGAATGCAGTTTGTTTCATCTGACTGTCTTTTGTTTTTACCTTGTGGCGCCATTTAAAAAATTGTATGTCTGCATCAACATGGATTTAACTCGGGAAAATTTTCGTAGTATGATTTTCTACGATTTTAAGTGTAATTTGACAGCTCAACAGAGCATCGCTCGGCTTGAAACAGCTTTTGGCAATGAAGCACCATGCAAGACAACTGTTTATAGCTGGTTTGCAGAATTCAAGCGTGGTCGTATCAATCTCAGTGACGAATCTCGCGATGGTCGGCCGTCCACCGCTGTGACCAACAAAAACATCAATGCTGTGCGCCGTATGATTGAAACAGACAGGCATGTGACCTACCATGAAATTCGCGCATCCTTAGAAATAGGCATGAGTCAAATACAATTAATCCTACACAAACATTTGGGTGTGAGAAAGCTGTGCTCGCGGTGGATCCCACACAACTTGACCGAGGCTCAAAAAACGGACCGCGTCACTTGGTGCAGTGCCATGCTTACCAGATTCAACGAAGTATCAGGTGACGAAACATGGATTTATTGCTACGATCCCAAAACAAAGCAGCAATCGAGCGTATGGGTCTTTCAAGATGAGCCGAAACCAACCAAAGTGGCGCGCGTGAAAAGTGCATCTAAGCGGATGATTGCTTCTTTTTTTAATAAAACTGGACACGTGGCTACTGTTGCTTTAGAGAATCGTCGTACAGTGAATAGTGACTGGTACACGACCATTTGTTTGCCGGAAGTTATTGACGAACTCCGTAAAAATAACCGTAAACGCCGTATCATCCTGCACCACGACAATGCTAGTTCTCACACGGCCAGACAGACAAACGACTTTTTGAAGGCGAAAAATGTAGAACTCATGAGTCATCCTGCATACAGTCCCGACCTGGCACCTTGTGACTTTTTTCTGTTCCCAAAAATTAAGAACCAATTACGCGGTCAACGATTTTCATCACCAGAAGAGGCTGTCGAGGAGTATGAAAAACACGTTTCAGAGGTCACCACAGAGGAGTGGCACAAAAGTTTTCAAAACTGGTTTCATCGAATGAAAAAGTGCATAGACGCCAAGGGAGATTATTTTGAAAAACAATAAATTAATTTTGTACCTTTAATAGTATTTTTTCATATTCATTCCGGAAACTTATAGTGCGCCCCACGTATTACAATGCCGTCGGTTGGATCGACTGAAATATGTGTTTGGACAGCAAAGGAGGTCCAAACTACATAGAAAACTTCATGGACTCCCCGATCATCGTTTTCCCTGAAAACGGGGATTTTGTCAAGCAACCGATGTTCTACGGTTTGGGACACTTCTCTAAGTTCATCCCTAGAGGCTCAAAGAGAATCCAAATCAATAGCAATAAGTGCTGTGATATTGAGAATGTCGCTGTTGTCACCCCGGACAACAATATTGTTTTCGTCCTACACAATGGGTAAGATTACAGTAATTATTTCAGCCATAAGTCGTCCATGTTAGACATAGGCCTTCTTCATCTGTATTAGTGTTTAAATAACAGTAACGCTTTTGCAATCTTTTAAATTTAAAAATGATATTGATAAATCAAAACTTTGATACTATATAGGTTATGCAGATTCACTTGATCTTGAAAACCACATTGTATGAAATGACAAACATTTAAATACTTTGAATGAAATGCAAACTAATGTACTCTACTTTTTGTTCGCAAATAATATTTATTCAATAGAAGTATGTTCTTTAATTGCAATGAATTAGGCAAAAGACAATACAGATGAGATAATACTATAATATTTACACATATTTTTAAACAGACGGTGTAACTAAATGAAAATAAACGAGTATCCTTACATTTTTAAATTTTTTTTAGTGACAATAATGGTCATCAAGTGTCTTTAAAGTTAGGTGATAAGATTGCTGCAGTCGATTTGCCACAAAAATCTATAGTTACAGTTGAATTTTCTACTTTAGTTTTATTTGTACCTGTTGTTACTGGCTTTTGCTCTTGTTTTGTTATAAATATATCCTAATTAGTTGAAGGTGTTTTGTTTCTTTTTACTCACTCTCTGCTCTATTTATAAACCTAATGAAAAAACCATATCGAGTCAATTACATGATCAACGACCATGCACGCCCTGGTGTCGGAGTTTTCCGGAATAGGAAGTATTAACTTAATGTGCCTGAGGTGCTCAAAAGTCAAAGGAACCGTAGTGTGTTTCTAGAAGTTTGGTATTTTTTTTTGTTAAATGGTTTGTTTAAAAGATTACGGAGGCCAAAAGACAGATGTTTCAATAAACAAATAGCATGATCAGAAACATACCATGAGCTTTAATGATAAAGGTACGCTGAAGAAGTAAAAGTATCTTGGTTCCATTCCCAGGAAAGACAATACTTAGGATGAGAAATATGAATAGATAATCATAATAGTCTCGAACTTATTTTGCGTGATTCTTCCCTATAATATTTTTGTAGTAAGTGGTCACCGCAGACCGCATGGACGCAGGAGCATCACGCATGTGCACATTGCCGACCAATATGATTTACCCACTACTAGAGTGAAAATAGTTGTTCAGTGGAAACCATGGACCGTGGTGGAAACAACCTAATGTTCGCCACTGCTCAACTTTTTGAAAATATTTACAAAGGATTTATTTTTTTGGACCAGATTTCATAACAAACCAATCGGTTTATTACTTATTTTAAATAAGTAATAAACGCGATAAAAACCGCGATTTAATTTAATGAATAACAATCGCGAAAACATAAGAAATCATTAAACCAATCGGTGTTAATTTTAATAGTTAATCTTTGTCATTATTTTTCGAACCACGAGATAATGTAAAATGTCAAAGAGCAATTCTAAATGAAGTCTATTCATATTCGAAAAGAGAATCTTTTTGGTCCGGATTGCGTGGCAAACCAACCGATGCTCACTTTGATGGGTTATTTTTTGTCGATATTTTTCGACGTTTTTTCATACGCCGGCATAACTAACTGGCTTAGTCGAGTTGCGCTGCGCTGCGAGCTTCCATATGGATTTTTTTGAATTATTGTAAAAACTGGGATTGACGCTGTTAGTTTTGTGCCTATCCGTATGCCTATTCCAATCGAGTTGTTTTTAAAACGGAATTTTGTCAATAGTGAATGCTATGACCCTTTGAATAGTAAGGGGCTAACGATTGGGGAGCGCCACCCGCGTATCCGTAGCGAATGCGCGTGCCAAGCGACGGCGAGACGCGACCACTATTGGATTGGTGGCCATTTAGTGGCATTTTCTATCTTGAGCTCCTCCGTGCTGCGGAAGGCACGTTAAGCTGTTGGTCCCGGTTATTATCAATAGATAACAGTCGTGATGCTGTGTCAGATGCCTTAGGGCAGCCCGAAAAATTTTTACAGTGTTGGCCACGAACACACCGCTGGTCATGTTTCTGTTGGTCTGGTTTCCCTGTAAAAATGGTTACGGAGATCAGAAGAATGTCGCTCCATTGAAATAAACAGTTCTGCCAAATCTAGGACCATTACTTTCAGCGTACCCTTGGCTCCGAAACGCAAGCTGACGACGCAACTAGGAATACACGCGAGGATGATGATGATGAACGATTATCATCACGCCAAATAACGATAACGTAATTACCAAAATCAAACCATGTCCGAGAGTGCTTTTTTGGAGAATGCAAATCGATTAAAAATCGTTTGACTCGCCGATTATATCGAATGCAAATCAATTTTGCTGAAAAAGAGCACCTTACTCGCAGTTTTGTTTTCGAAATTCGTAATGTGATTTGCAATTTACGCGATTGGAATCCAGGACATGGTAGAGTTTAAAAAAATGATGAGCCAAAGATGGTCTGAATAAATAAATACATAATAATGTGAAGGGCGGACTTAAATCCGAAGGCTTTTGCTACCAGTCAACCGAGACGTGGTGCGGAGAAAATAATATTATCTAATAATTTAGTAATTATTGTGATATCTAATCCAAAAAATATTTCCTTTCCCTCGAGTACCTAATCATCGGTTGTTTGGTTACCAGAGGACAGTTATGATGCTTTTGCCGAAGATATCATTCACTTTCATTTCAGAGCGATATCTAAATAAATATTTCCTCTCAGTATCCACAATTATCCTTTTTTTCATAAGTTACAACTTCCAAAATGTAACGCCTGAGTTAATAAATTTTAACACGCTTACATTATGCACACACACACTTCTTACGAGCCTTCTAAAGCAAGGAGAATCTAATGATGGCAACCAATCACAGTAACGACCATGGTTTTAGTTGTTTCACTTGCGTTATCGCTACAAATGTGCCAATAAGCTCTCAAGTCCTTACCTTAGATAAATAACTACAAACGTCATTCCATAATGATAACCTTTCCTTTTGTTTGCTTGGATGAAATGGCAGCTTCATACAGTCGAGTGCTTTACAATAATTTTGCTGTATTGAACACAGACTTCAAATATACATACAGACAATCGATTACGCGGCGCCCCGGCTGTACATTTTAAGTATATTAACCGTAAAGTTCGAAAGCGTGTGTTGCCGTGATGCGTAACAGCGATATTGGTAGCGGTGTCTAGTTTTGTGTTTGCTAACACATATCATCGAACATACAACAAAATGTGGGCGCGGCCTAACAATTTATTCATACAAAGTGTTATGCGCGGCTGACAGAAAACATGTTTTGTTCGAATGTTTTCTTATTTTTATGGTGCAGGAGACCCGGCGTGTATTTTTGGTAAAAAAACCCGTACGTACCTAACAGACAAACATTTTCAAAGTTTGCACGCTTCTTTTGTACTATATGTGACACTACGTTTGTAGTTATTTTAAGTCTGTGGTATTGAAGTGAACATTGCGAGACAATATCGTTACCTGACAAAAGATAACAAAATTCAATTGTAGCATTGTGTCCAACTCTGAAAATATTCCATTTTACACGAACAAGTTTTTAATAAGGCAAAAAATAAATACTCATTAATTACTTTAATATCAAATTACTTCTGTAAACATTTTCATATTTCTCTTTCGGCTTTACTTGCTGTACTATGTGAATCATTTTACCGAAAAGATTTAATACACGTAACAAGGCATTTCATCATCATTGTCATTTCTGCCGCAGTCATTCCACTGCTGGACATAGGCCTCTCCTAATGATTTCCAAAATGACAGATCTATCTGACCATCAGGTCGGTGGGTGTTCAACGCTGCGCTTACCGGTGCATAGTTGTCATTTCAGAACCTTTCTGCTCCATCGGTCATTGCTTCTCCGCGCTATGCGCTCGGCCCGTTTTCACTTTTTTTTTTTAAATCATTTATTCAGTAAATATCAAATGTACACATACAACAATTACCGAACCGCGGAAACCTCGATGGGTTTATCTGTGTTCAGTGAGTCGCTATTACATTTAGAAAGTAAGTATTTTTTCAAACATAAAAGATCAAATCAAATTACAATAGTGTCAAGTCACTAATTCGTTGACTGGAAAAAAAAAGGTCAAACAGATGTCATAACTCAAAGCACATATACTTTTCGACTTCAAGATGTAAAAGATAAATTATTTCATAAGAAAATTGGAAAGCCAATAGAAAAGAACGAAATGATAAAAAATAAGTTCATGGACTTATACTCTCATCGCCCCAACTCTTGTGACTTTTAGTCGTTGTAATCAAAAATATCAACTTAGTTTTTAATTAACTGCAAAGGTCTTTTTGAAATATGATAGTAAATAATTTGTATGGTTGTAAAGAATAGTGTAGGTATGTAAAAAAAAATATCTATACTAATATTATAAAGCTGAAGAGTTTGTTTGTTTGTTTGAACGCGCTAATCTCAGGAACTACTGGTTCGAATTGAAAAATTATTTTTGTGTTGGATAGATCATTTATCGAGGAAGGCTTTAGGCTATATAACATCACGTTGCGACTAATAAGAGCGAAAAAACAGTCGAAAATGTGGAAAAAACGGGGGAAATTATTGATCTTTGAGGGCTTCCGTTGCGTGCGCTGCGAAACCCGTTCGAGATACCCAGAAAATATGTATGAAAGAATTATTCCTCTTTAAATTATCTAAAAAAATGTCCGCGACAGTATATGTCTATCTTTTAAGATTAACACACAATAACCGTTTTTATTATAATCAAATTTGGTCGAAATTAATGCAGGATTGTATCAACATAATAATATTAATCTTTATCCAAATAAATGTGTTTTTGATTAAGAGTATTTAACTGTGAACAAAATTGTCTTTGACATTACCTTATTTCAATAAACATCTTATAAGATAATACAATTTTAAAATAACTCTGAAACAAAATTCACACGCGCTGCATGATGAGCGCTCGCCCATGATTCCCAAAATAACTATTCCACGCGGACGAAGTCGCGGGCACAGCTAGTTGTACATAAAATAACACAGTTATACAGCAATCCCTATGAGGGATCCCTTCCTGTCAACCACTATAAAAAAGTTGTGCTGAACTCCGCGCCAGCCGAGTAGAACTTAAAGCCAACGCATATCACTCGCGATACAGCGGGGAATGCAGCAATTGCTATGGGCAATTTTGCTTAAAGTATGGTTTTGGGCGAACAGTTTGAAAATTTAATTTAATATATATTCTTCCACATACAAGTGAGTTCATACATCATGCATGGTACATACTGTCCTGTTCTGCGTGCCCAGTCACCTGCAAGCTCAGGAACCTATCTGAAGCCACTGACATGCTTGTTGGAGACGGAGATTTGGTAGTTGCCAGATTCAACTCGCTAAGACGTGGATAAGTGAATTATATTTGTTTGTTTATTTTTTTACATCATATGAGCAGGCATGTGTCAAAATAAATCGCAAAGGTTTCGTTTTCTGTGCAGTCAGTCTGAGAGTTTTTATTATATCTCAATATGATAAAAACTCTTCCGATAGAATACAGAATAGTGTGAAAAGAATACACTACCCAATGGAGCAATTACAAATAGGAGATGCCGTTTGAAATAGCGCAGTGATGTGATCATTGGCGCCTAGCCGACACAAAAGTGGGCGGAGCTTGTCATTGGTCGTGCTCCATGGTTGGAGCCACGGCCGAAACCAAGCACCCCGCACGTCTGCCTTCCGCCCCGTGTAGCCTCACAAATGTTTTCTTACTAAACGCTTATTACGGCATCTCCTCTTTGTAATTGCTCCATGCACTACACGCAAATTTGTAGTTTTTATCAAAAAAAAACCCTCATCCACGACGAAGTCATGATAAAAATTGCCAAACATTTTACCACAAAAGGGGCCAATAAATGGCAAACAGAACATCTTAAATTTCAAAGAAAATCCAATCTTAACCAAACGGACACGATAAAATAAGTTTCAGACCAAGATTCCTATCGCAAGCGACCCTTCCACTCGCTTTTTGACACTCAATATCGATTGTAAGATAAATTTGAGTCCAATTTCAAGCCGTTCCCGGCGAAAATCGGGAGATTCAAGCTAATCTTTATTGGGCATCGTGAGATAAGAGACTGTTAGATGCTATTACCAGGAGGCTCCAGCCATTTGACGTATATAAGGATATCGATAACCAACTCGTTTGGGAAACAAATTTAAATAGCCTTTTGACAGTCATTTTGCGATTTTTAGTCCAACATAAATGTTGTTTTTAGAATGTTTTGATTAATAAACCAATTCCTTTTTGTTATCAACTTAGTAGGCAAACAGGCGTACGGCCCACCTGATGGTAAGTGGTTACCATAGCCAATGAACTCCTGCAACACCGGAGATGTCACGAGCGCGTTGCCGACCTGCCCGCTGTCACCACAGCGACCCTTCTGGAGCCTGACGACCCTACTCACCAAGGAACACAACACTGCATCACAGTGTTATTTGGCTGTGGTCTTCTGTAGCGTGGAGGTACTTCCCCAGATGGACTACTCCTTACAAAATGTCCTACCTCTCTTAAAAATCTGATGAGCTCAGGGACTAAATGTTTATGCTAGACATTTTGTCCCTAAGCTCACCAGAGGTTCGGGTTCAGTTCCCAGTCAGGGGAAGTTGGAATATGTCCTTATTCAAATTGTACTGGATCTTGTGTGTATGTGTGTGTGTATGTGTGACTAGACAACACACACAAGACCCAGTAGAGACATAGACTCTACATGGCAATCCTATAATATTCATAAGTTTTTAATGAACTATGATTTCCGGTAGCCGTATGTTATCATAGATAGATAGATCAGTCCATCGGAGAATCGTATTACTTGGAAACTGATTATGTGGTCAAAAATTTTAGCAGTGCGTAACTGATGAAAAGTAATTACAAGTCTATGGCTCATCTCCTAAATTGTCCCAATTGTCCAGATTCCTGCACAGGTCTTGAAGCGGCCAACGACAGAGCGGTCAACGTTGCCACGTATTGGTGTAGCTTTAAAATGATATAAGAAAAAGATAAAGAAGACGATAATATTCCGATTGAAATAGTTAACTATTCATACGCAATGCGGTCGGATATTAGGTAACAAAGAAACACTACTTTCTTTGAAATAATAATAGAGTGCACTTTCAACAAGCAACGCGAAAATTGCTAATAAAACTCTTAGTTTACGTACATTTTCAGAAAATAACTGTAAAATACATTAAAATAAATAGCAGTTCCATACAATGTTAGTGGTACGGAATAAGACCTTTACATTTTAATTCGGTATTGGAAAAGAAAGTTGGGAGCGCGTTCTATACCTATTCTGCGCTTGAATTTATAAAATTATTTCTCTAATTTCTACATATGTATATAGGTACATAAAATACAAATATCTTCATGAAATAGTTTAAATAAACGATGACATCTAATGTTATCTGGTCTGCTTGAAAATATTGCTTTAGAAATAGGTAGCTGCACCTTTACATACAATTTTTCATTCATTGTTATATGCTATACTAACTGTTACCCATGCAGAATACTTTATCTTTAACAAAAAAAAAAAATCAATCGGTAGTTTGTAAGGAATTGATTATAGTAAAAGATCTGGGCGTTAATTCTCTTATTTTACATAGTGCACAATTGAATCGTAATTGGATCGCGATGACAACTTTTGACGTTTCTGGTATTCTGTTACTATTTTAAGACCAATCGTATTCCATTGGCATACCATTGAATTGCAACTGGAAAATTTTGCTAATCAAAAATTCATCGACTGTTTCAAAAATCGGTTTTTTGTTATTTATTATATTTACATTTTTTCTACTATTACCATTCAATTACTTTTTAGTTGCAATTAAATTGAGATTTAAAATTGTGTTAGTAGAATACCAATATTGAGCATATCAAAAATGCATCGTAATTGAGTCGTAATTAAATAAAAGTTGCATGGTCTTTTAAAATTTATTAGCGGAATAGACCCGCTGGGGTAAAACATAGATCTTTACAAATCGACGTACATGAAAGATACTTTATTCCTTTTGGGAAACATCTAGTTTATATATATGTAAGAAATACATAAATATATAAATACAAACAACAACAGCCGTTGCCACAGACGGCTCCAAGCTGAGATAATTAAATTATTTCACGGCATTAGACAAACAAGTACTATCTTTCTGTATTTATGCAGTGGTTGTATCTGTATCTGCCAGATGCAATGAATACCTGAGGCCAATTTCCATTAATAATTTAATTAGTTTGCCGCGGCATCACACTACATTATTGTGCTTCAAAGCCAGATTGGCTGATGGCCACAGTGTTTATAATATGGATTGCTTGCTTATATCATCATCTGTTGTATTTATTTACATTCAGGAAAAATACTGTCATGTTTTTGTTAAGTATTACACATAACATTTACAACTGGATACTTCCCTATTTTCATACGTTTCGGAAAATAAATATTTCATTTTATACTACCATATTAATCTCTCTCTCATCTCAGCGCCTTGCCGGTTGCGTCCTCAGCTGTTCGCTTCGGAGCCTAGGGTCCGCTTTCCTATTGCACATATATAAAAATATTTAAAAAATATATCACAATGTTTTTTTTTCTTCTTATTAAGTTTAAATAATATGTTTTTTTTTGTCAACTTGCAATAAAATATTACAAAATTAAAAAAAAAAATACATGAAATTAACATTTACATTCTTTGTAATAAAGTTTAAAACAAAAGAAAATCCATTGTTTGCCGGTTAATCAGCCAGCTATCAATATGTTATGGAACATTCTTCTAAAGTAGAATCTATTTCGAAGTCCGATAAATATTGAAATTTCCTTTTCCCTCCATATAATTAATGTTTTGTAACTATCTATCATCTTCTAACACCTTTTACTTATTCCCCGTCTATTCAGAACTATTTTACACAGCAAAAGTTTAGATCCAGCTTTGTTAAGAGAAATTTTTCATTCGAATACTGACTTTTCCCAGTTTTCAACAAAACTTTCCACAATTTTATTTCGGTTTTACACCGGTATGCGCGCTGCGTAATTTATTTGACCTGCTTTTTGCTGGATTTTAATTTCATTTTGTTGCTTGTCCCCTTTTTACTATTTTCTTCGGATTAGCCATTCTTTTTCTTCTTATGAAGGCGAAATTAAGATGATGATCAGCAGAGATTGTTTATCGATGCGATAAGTTTTGCAGTGATATCTTTCTTTTAACATACATATGGAAGGAGGACTCCCTCTTTCCCACCACGTTACAATAGATCGCTGGTTGTATTCAGATAATATTATTAATTTTAATCAACAAGAACAATGGAATATTCTCAAAGGATTTCAGATTCATATATAGGTACAACCTACATACAAACCTGAAATTCTTCTAAAAGCTAAGTAAGTACTCTGATGGAGGATATCCTACGTCTTTCTAAGTACTTGTATCAAAAGAAGCAGATGCCGAGAGGCGGTTCCGAAAAACCCTGTCACTCGATCTGATAAATGAATATGTGGCGTGGTGCCACTGATTTTAGGTTTAATTTAGTTTTGTACATAATGTTTAATTTTAGTGTTTCCAGTTTTTTATTGATTTGTAAATATTTTTAATTTTGTAACACCCGGACAAACATGCCAATTTTATGTACATACTTTTGTTGTCATTCTTAATGTCTTTTATATGATGGCAGTTGACGGTTCGCCTTAGAGCGCAGACTCCGCCGTGCAACCATAGCAATTGCGCTCTCTGGCGGCTGTTATTATAACTAGAAATTTTTCTCATACTCCTTCTTTGCTTATTTCTATTGTGGACTTCTTTTCTTGTATTTAGGTAACTGTGCATTTGTAGGTATATAATTTTACCTTAAAAAGACTTTCTTTCTACACTCCTTCCTCTCTCTCCTCTCTTCCTCCACAAATACTATGTAAATTTGAATTTAAAGATTGATTTAAGATCTTTCGCTTGTATGTATTATAAAGATTATATGCATAATGAATCGTCAAATATTTGAACCCCTAGAAATTCGATAGACGGAAAGTAGTTATACACCCATGAAAACCATTACATATTCATACAAGTAAGTTGAGAGGCCGATCATAAACGACACCTGATTCCTAAATGTGGGTCAGACCTCCCCTCTCTGGTTTACGGAGGCAGAAAAACTATTTTAAATTATAATGAGGGTTGCCCAGTAGTATGAGAAATTTATATCTTTAAAATACCATGTCATGTGAGTTTTAGTGTTTATTTTATAAACGATCGGTCAGCGTGATCATCAGTTTTTTTTTAAAATCCCAAGACTTAAAAAATATGGTTTCGGACACCAGTTCCGGCTGTAATTTTAAAAGATCTCTGATGCTAAAAATGTATGTACGATAAAATACCCAGGTCCGCTACTTGATTTCATGTATCACTTTATAACTCCATGGGGAAAAACATGTTATATACACATATTGTTAGTCAGTTAAGTTACTTTGATCAACCTTTAATGTATTTTTTTTAACATGTACCTAGCTTAGTGTTTTGTGTGGATACACAAAACTAATACTTCCATACTATAATATTAAAAATGCAAAAGTCTGTCATTCTGTCTGTCTATAACGCTTTCACGGCCAAACCGCTAAACGGATTTTGATAAAATTTGGTATGAATATAGTTCAAGACCCAGGGTTAAACATAGGCTACTTTTTGACACAGGCGGAGTTGCGGGGAAAAGCTAGTTATGAATAAATAAATGCAATTTTGCTTTGTTTTTGTAACTGCTTGTACCTGCTTCATGAAAAATATTGCTGGTAGAATTAATTTCAGTTTAAAAAACGATAGGTGAAAGTAAATTGACAGTTTTATTTATTCCTTAACCGCTTCGACAGACGTCTACTAGAGCCGAGAGGAGGTCGTATGTTAAGCTGTTCTAAAGTGAAGGGAAAACTCAGGCAAAATATGGCATTATATATCGGATAAATATCATGTAAAGTAAGCTAACCCGAAATTGCATTAAACACTTGAGCTGATACATTGAACGTAAATTAAGTTATTCATTAAATTAAGAAATATCCTACCCTGTACTGTATCCTGTGTAAATAAATAGTCATTTAGATATATACCAAAAATAGGCAATAAAAGCTTTCCGAAAAAAAAAACATACGTACATATAGGTACACAAATTTTAAAAACTTTACCGCCCTTCTAGCGCAGTCGGATATGCAAATAAACGATGCTTATAGCTGACACGTTTTTAATTTCGAGTATATTGAGTTCTTTTGCGCATCTCAAAGTAAAAGTTTTATTAAAATCTATGACTTGTAAGAATTATTAAATAAAAGTACTCGTGAGAAATCGCAATAAATGTTTGAGTAAAATATGAGTTTCAAAGAATACATTGACTATTACGTTTCCACGTGAATATTATATTCAATGTAAGTAATATTAAAAAATAAATTAAATATTAATATTGATAAAAATATCTTATCGTACATTCGATATGATATTTTATTGAATTCCAATAAATAGAGACCCGCATCAGTTTTTCGTAAACAATATTGTTGTATCGAAATTTAATTGAAATTTTCTTTCTCGTCATTGTCAACGATCGTTTATGGATAGATCCAGATATCATAGGGTTTTGAGACAATTATGTAGTCTGACATTCTCGATACGAAATAGATTTTTCAACAAATTTGCTCTTAAAGTGTCTTTTATTTCATTGTAATTAGGCCCGTATTGGGTGTTGTAAACAACACGTGTGTTGTACACGTCATAAATGGCAATAAAGGTATCGTCAGTCATAAGTAAAGTGTAGATGGAACAAAAATTAGGCAACAAACAAATGCACGTAACTTAACATAAACCTTTCAACGGGATTATTTGTATAGTGTACATAAACAATAGTGTACATAAAAGAGATAGAGACAATAATTTTGGAAAGGACAGTCCAAATATTGGGTCAATGTGTAAAGAATCTCATTTAGAAGGAAATAAAACTTCACATTATACATAAAACGCTAACTACATCGCGACCAACGTTTCCAGCTAAGCTACAATTGGAGATATTCCAAACACAAGTGTGGATATAATGTGACAAACAGAAATCGTAAAGAATGGTTTAGGCGTAATAAGCTCTTGGCAAGTATTGCAGAGGTGACTGCCAAAGGGAAATCTTGGTTTGCTGTGTTTAATTTTCATTGTGGTTTTTATAATTGCAACACTTTATGCGCAATAATAAACCTTCTATTTATTCGGATATTCGCTTTAGTGGCTACAAATTTTGTCAACGCAGCATTAGGCTTAGTAGTAGATTATGTAGTCTTTGTATTCGGGCACCAAAAGGATGTAGTCATATTCTCATCGTAGTGCTTCCTTTCTAAGCTGGTGGTTCCGGTGGCCTCACTTGGTGCAGTTTTCCTAATAAGTTTTACGTTAAAAATATCACGAGGGTTTTTACTTATGCTCTTTACTTTATTTGCATAATGGTAAGCGAAGTAATTTTTCTGTTTACATTTCTACTTTATCTTGTCGACTAGTTTTTAATATTTGCTACGATTATTTCTTTATTTCACAAGTTCATTATTAGTAATTAGTTATTACATAATAAAATTATCTTTACACTTCATCGCATGATTCTCAAAGTTCCCTTTAATTCAAGATAAAATGGAATTGACGTATCTTAGGATCATTGTCTCAAATAATGTGTTGTCTGGAGCTCATCACACCTACGGTCACAATGTCTTTCAATAAAACTAGAACACGCACTATCTAAGTCCAACGTCTTCGAATTGCCTCGTAAATTAATGAGTGTCACAGAAATATCCCTTTAATATTCTAAAACTAGTGCAATAATGATATTATGTAAATCACTTTCATTTTATTGCTTGGCATTGGCGTAATTAACTGTCTTATTATCTTACTCAGCTAGGTATTAATTTATTGTTCAAATAATTTTTACATCTTCTAATCTTCCTTACATTTGAAATCTTAGTTCTAATATATCATATATACATATTTTATTATACATATTTTTTTTCTGAATTGAATATTTTGCGATCTAAGTTAGCGTGGCACGGGGTTATTTTCTACTTTTTCCAATATCGGTCTTCGGCATTTTTGGTTGTAAGAGCATTTACACGGCTCTACTCCAACCTTCCAGATTTTTTTATCATCATCATCATCATCATTTCAGCTGCTGTCGGTCCACTACTGGACGTAGGACACTCCTTATAATTTCCAACAAGAACAGTTGAAAGCAGCCTAAATCCAGCGTTTGTCTGCGATCTATTTCAGGTCATCTGGTCAGCTTTTTTTCATGTTGCCCTTTTTCAGTTCTTGGCACTTTTATTTATTCTACCGACTTACTTTTATTATCCTTCTGTCCCATTGTTATTTTATACACATCCGCTACAGTCCAATCCAATACGTGTAATGTTCACGTGGTCGTAACAGTAACAACTACTGCTACATGTACACCTGCGTACAGTTTATTGGTGTAACTTCTGTCTGTTGGTACTTGTGATTGGCCGTTAGTGGGGCGCGAATGTTTGATGCATTCGCGGTAATGTCATCACATTCTCAAGTGACTTTTAAACAATGTAGTCTTAGATTATTGAGTCTAGTTTATCATAACGCGTTATGTGTTTATGATTCACTCATTCATGTCGAGTGGGTTACATGGTCAATTGACCCATACACCTTGGTTACGGGTGTACGCATGATTTATTGTGCATTCTAACAATGATGTACGTACGTTAGCTTTAACGTGCTAATTTAAAATAATAAATTCGAAAAACGTACCATTTTATAACAATCCAGAAAATATGTTCCAAACACATCACTATTTCCGAAAATCGCGGGCTACAGGGTACTTCCTGCTAATTTTGTCATAAAATATTTGTTCATCTCCCAAGGGACGAATACCCATATTTTTGCAAAGTATATTGTATCTAGACCTGATATTTTTATTACGAGTGAACATGAAAACCCCATAAAGTCCGGCCATCTACATAATTTCCCCAAAAATCGGTTGAAGTTTGATAAATGTTGATACATTGGTAGGGCCCGCATAAATTTACGAAGCTTGAAAAAGCCGTGAAGGTATCAAGTGTTGACATTTTCATTTCATAAATAATAAAATGGACATAAAAGTGACACGGTTTATTAATTTTATGACGCCACAACAATAAGACATAAGTTTTTTTATATAAACTTAGCTTTTAGGTACTTCCCTAATCTTCTTTACGTGTCAATTGAATTATATTCAGACCAGAAACTAACAAGCCACCTGACCAGCTTAAATGAGACGTCCAGTATAAAGTATACTATATATGTAAAAAGTTTATTGTACAGAAATAACATTGTTACAACAAAATTGGATAAAACAATAAGCCTTAGCCCTTGATAGGGATCTCTTCCAGTCAACCCGTAGACCAAAGGATAAAAGTAGCACATGAGCATCAAAGAGTATTCATTTTACTTCCTAAACCGAGGCGATTAATACTTAAATATACACAAAAAATAACCGTTTAAGATTCTAAACTTGTGTCATAGGATACTAATTCAACGATACTACGTTTTAATAAAATGCCCATTAAGATAAGAAGACTAAGGATTGAAACCAAAACGTCCAGTTAAGCGGAGAAGAGAATAGACAACTCTGTTTCTTTCAGACTCAATGACAAATATTGACTGACCTCAGATTTTGTCACTGGTCTCCTAAACTATTATGGGCTATTAGATATGCCTTTTTATTGTTTTTTCGGATTACTTAGCTCAAAGTGACCAAAACTAAAACAAAATAAACTATAAATAGCTCTCACCTGTAGCATACCATACTACTCTATAAATCAAAAGAACAAATATATAAATGCAAAGAATTGAAATTTCAACCCGAATTCCTTTGGAATCCCCAATAATTACACAAACGACTTCAATAATAGCTTCATCAAACAATCAACAAACCGATTATCATCAGAGCGTCTATCTCGCGATCATTAACGGGAATTACCCCATCGGGACAGTCCAATTTAGTGGATGAAATAGACAATAGTCGCTAACTGTTCTATCATAGCTTCGGTCAGCGGGGCCTCGAATCAATTTACTTGCGATAGTTTGTTTGCACCTGTCTTGGATTGTAAGGTTTTTTCTGTGATTAAAGTTAAGATAAGGGTAAGTTTGTGTATATATGATCATGACGACCACTGCGGCGTAATGGTCTGTTGACCATTCATATAATTATATGTCTATAGTCCGTATTATTTACTTCTATATGCAAAAAAAGTTACAATTCAAAAACGATAACAATGTTGGATCGTGATACATTGCAAAAAGTATAAATGTCGACCACGAGATTTAGCCCGGCTTGTCAATCACATACATTCTTTGTTTTCAAAAAGTGACAAATTTATACATAATTTGTGATACTTGTTCCATCTCTATTCAAATACTTTAGAGGGGTGTAACAAGGAAGTACCTCTTAAAACTTGTTCTCAAGTAACGAAATCGATGAAATTATGTATGACTAAACTAATCAAATATTAGAATATTTAATGAGGAGCACATTGAAGTATTCGAAAAAAAAAAACTTTGAAACTCAAATGAATTCAAATTCAGAATTTGAAATTCATAAGCAGTCCCACATTCCAGTGCGGAAAATATGACTTTCCTAAACGAATGGATTCGTGGCAGAGTTTCCTAAATGTTGTTTTATTTTTCTTCGGTACTTGAACATCGTAACTTCGTATGTAAGACATGGGAATTTAATTTTGAACACACGAAAGATATTTTTACGAACTGACTGGCTTTTGCCCGCGTCATCGTACATGTTGTGTTTAAAATCAAGTTTTTCCAGGAGAAAAAAGGCTTATAGTTATACCATAATAACACATTATGAATACTGCATTCAATCCGATAATTAGTTTTTGTGGGATGTCCTTAAAATAAACATAGAATTAGGATTTTTTTTTTATTTATCACAAATCCATACTTCCATACTAATATTATAATTGCGAAAGTCTGTCTGTCTGTCTGTTACGCTTTCACGGCCAAACCACTGAACGGATTTTGATGAAATTTGGTATGAATATAGTTTAAGACTCGGGGTCAAACATAGGCTACATTTTGACGCAGGCGGAGCTGCAGGAAACAGCTAGTATTTGAATATTTGAATGGGTTTTGAGTAAATTTAGGCATATAAAATGAATGCCATTAAAAATAACCATTAGAAAATGTTTCCCACAAAATAAATTTCGAATTTATTATCATTAATGCTGGTCATGAGCAACACGAGTGTTATAAGGAAATGGAAATTCCCATTGGATATGTGGAAACCTGCCGGCGGAAATTGAATCTCTCGCATTTCCTAAGCCCACCTTGACCGGCAAGTTATGAGACTCTGTGAGCGACATCTTATTAATTTTAGGTATGTCATATCAATTAATGGCTTATTTATTTATTTAAATTTTGAGTTTCAAAAAGTAAAAAAAAATGAGAGGAGGTAGGTACATTTGGTGTTTAAGTTTTTAATTTCGTGTCTATGGTAAAAGTTTTACTCGTGGTTAGGCCAGAGAGATGATATTTCTATAGCCCGACCCGTAAGTGTGCAATCCTTTGGGTACTGCCACCACATTTCTTCCACAATTTCTGATAATCGAAACGCCACCACCCAAGTGGCAGTCTGTTTATCAGTCTATTGTTCACACTGGTAGGTTCTTCATAAAAGAATAGGGTAACCAGGATACTGTGATTATCCTTGCCAAGACTATTTTGCGAAAGTTGAGTTGAGATATGGTATTACAAGATGTGTTATATAGATTAAATAACAACATAAAAAAGCCTTACTCTGTTCTCCTAGGCTTTTCCAATTACTTACAACATGTTGTTACTTTGAAGACTTCCAGATTGCCCAACGGCAGTCACGTTTTGACTGGAAAAAGTGTACCGTATAATAAAATGATAAATATACCGACCTATTTACCCATTTATTATGTTTCTATCTGTTCATATTCCACAGTCAAGCAAAAACTTTCTCATGAGAAGCCAAGAATTTTCGTCTTAGCTGTACATTGTCTGTATAGCCGATTGCTGTCTAAGTAAATCTAGATCTGTTACACTTAGTTACGATTCCGTATCTGTTGTTGACTCAGTTTAGCATAACACTGTAACGTGACCTGAGGGATAATCTGTCTGTCAACACGTGATCCCAATTTAATAGGATTATCTATGCCTACATTTTACCAAAACCATAACAGTTCGGCAACCTGGTATTTAAATTGTTTTGAAGCTCTCGATTTTGTGTTTTTGTTAATTTGACTTTTAACAACATTGATGTTGTATTACTACCTTAAAATAATAATTGGACTTGCGCGCTCGCGCCGCATAGACCGGAGTACATTATTGTACGCAATCCTTTGTATTAGGATGATATACATAAATAAGGATAAATTCCCAGTCGATAACGAGAAGTGCGAAGGTTATAAGAATTTAAAGTACTTTCGTCAAGTCTGAATGAATAAATATGTATTGTTGTCAAACTCTGTGTTTATAAATTGCGTTGCATATTTACCTTGTTTGTAGTAAAATTTTAAAATGTATCGAATTTCTTCATTAGATTCACTCATCTTGACAGTAAGAAAAACAAATGAAAATCACACATTTTCCTAATTTGAATTTATAATTATCTTCTTTAAAATTTAAACTTTTAATGATACCAAAACCAGCCAGATACAAATAGTATAGCCAAAGAGATTTTATTACAAGTTCATACATACTATATGCGAAAATACTTTTTCCCCAACCTAATACGTTAACGTGTTTTGCAGTTACCGCAATCGCCCCCCAGATACACATTTCAAGAGGGCGCTAACGGTTTTCCTCTATAATATTTCTTATAGCTTAAATGAAAATAATATAATTACCGAAGGATGTTTTTAAGAAGACAGCGTAGAAGTGCCCATTATAAGTATATTTCGCTGTTGCAATAATTCTGTTCGATGAGACGTCGTCCTCGTTCCAGTTATTTTCCCTATTATTTCCTGTTGTTGATAATTGAAGAGATTCCATTGGAAACGATGAAAATAGCGCCGGATTTCTTTTGTGTCCCCGCGAATATTGTAATGAGATCCTGAATGTAGTTTCTTGTATACAATGGTATATTTTTTTTTGTTTTCTTTTTCTTCGTGAAGGCTACTATGATTAAAGAAGCTTCAGCTTTGAGGAAGCAAAACGCATCAAACAACTTTCTGTTAATTTCCAAGGCATTAGTTTGCTAGAACACATCTTCATCCTATATTCCTAGTTGGGTCGTCAGCTTACGCTTCGGAGCCCAGGGTACGCTTTAATCATGGTTTTAGGTTTGGCAGTACTGATTATTACATTGGAGCGACTGCAGTCTGATCTCCGTAACCCTTTTTTGTAGGGAAACCAGACCAATAGGATCATTATGTTTTTTCACGGCGACTAAATGGCAGTCGGGACCAACGGCTTAACGTACCTTCCAGGTGATTCAAGCCTGCAATGTCCTAACCAAACTGGAAATAACTAAACAAAGTATGCTTCCCGTGGGAATCGAACCCGCGAATTCTGGGTCAAAGGCAGACACCTTAACCACTGGACAGTCAGTCAGTGGACTGGCAGTCAGTTTAGTTTGCTAAAACACTACCCGAACCTTTTTCGCGTATATATTTTTATGACCAGTTAACATTTCATATCAATATCTACATGCTGTAAATAAGTACTACAAATTCAAACAATGAAGTACTAAAATTTATTTCAAATCTTTAGGGTTCTTTAAAATTTTGATGACATTGTTTTTATTCCAATGTTTACGATTTACCGCTGCTAAATTCTATAATCACCGTTTATAAAATACCAACTTAAAAAATAAATTGAAACCGGGAGGCGTGCCAGTCAATAATTACAAAACCAGGTCAAAGAAGTTGTAAAAGCCGTACATAATGTAATTTCGTTTGAATACGAGCAGGCAGATAATGAATTCTGGCCTTAGCAAAACACATTACCTAATTCTGTGCCGTAACTAATTATACAAAGTGGTAATCGGGATAAACATAGGGTGGTTTTACCGGTTTACGGCCTTTTAAGTGAGTTGTGAAATAATTTAGAGATAAATTACTTATCCATACTTCCATACTAAATACTAATATTATAAATGCGTAAGTCTGTCTGTCTTTCTGTCTGTCTGTCTGTCTGTTACGCTTTAACGGCCAAACCGCTAAACGGATTTTAATGAAATTTGGTATGAATATAGTTGAAGACCCGGTGTCAAACATAGGCTACTTTTTGACGCAGGCGGAGCTGCGGGGAAAAGCTAGTTATACACATTTAAATTGTTGGTTATTTTCATTCATGTAATTTTTTTTTAATGTATTTATGTTATCATTATTCAAGTGATCTGAAAAAATCATACAAAATAGGTTGCTTGTGATAGCTGAACTAGGCTCGCATCGTAGCGATCTATTGGAGTTGCAATTTAAAAATAACCATAATGACCGAATAGAATCCTATCGACGAATGTGTAAGACAAGAGTGATTACTTTTGAGTAAGCGAGCGAGGTTCTGTTAGGATAGTAGGTAATGGAAATCTATGCCCCGTGCGGGAATCAAGGGTAACAATTAATGATAATGTACCTATGTAAAGAGAAGCAAAGCTAGCCATCACACGGGATTCGTCTACAAAACTTAAATGATCAACTTATAGGCGTTAAGCAACCTTTTTGACTATGGAATAAGGTAATTTGAACTCCCGTTTGCTCTCAGTCACCTTTTACATTATTCGGTACAAAATAAGTTAACATATTTATAAAAGTTTTTTAAAATATTTATTTAATTATTTGACAATGGATGGGAGACAGTAGCTATAGAACGAGTTAAGTGGATGAGAATGGGGTAGACACCTTTGCCCAGCAGTGGGATACTGTCCCACTGTTCAGGAAAATGAAAATAGAAAAACTTAAAGCCAATCCAACACGACCATGATTGAGCAGGGCCCGTATACAAAGATAAAATTTGAAAACAGTAACGAAATTCACTAACAAAAAATGTATGGTATTGACATTAGTCGCGCTAATCACGTGGTCGACTTTTATCTATCTATCTTTTATCTTTACTACAATAAAAGAGTAGAATCGACGTGTCTGTACATTTATTATTTTGGGTAGAACATAAGACGGAACGACTAAAGATGAATAATAGATTACAAAAAAATGTTTTATTTAATCTTGTCTGTCTGTTTAAAGACGCTAATATCAGGAACAACTAGACAGATTTGAATTACGTTTTGACAAACTGGTTGGCCTTAGCTCAGGGCAACATCTAATATTTGTTTCATCAAAATCGGACATCAGGAAAGAAAGTTATCATCATTTAAAGATTTTTCAATCTCCCCTGATAACAATTTCATAGCAAAGTACGAGTAATAAGCGGAATAAGGAGGTATATATCGTCAAAGTCAAATAATTTCAGCATTTTCTCAGAGTTGTTTGCTAGATCATGAAAAAGTTGTTTCGGTCAAGCGACCCTGTAAGCCCTGGTGTTTTTGTTTCAAAATCCCTTCAAGGTGCATTTGATGTCCGTTTCTCTTGGTTCATTCAATTCATGTCCTATAAGCTGTCATTCTGGTGTCAAAGGGTCAATAGATATGATAGATGTATACCTTGATATCACTCTTTCAGCATTGCCTCACTATCAATATATTCTATGATCTACATCTACATATAATAAAACTGTAATGTGAGGTTAATTCTGAACATCTATATATTATATCTATATACACACATCACAATAGCACCCTGTGTTGTAACAAGTAATTTTATTTTATTGTTTGGATTCAATCAGACTAGCTTATAATTATGTAAGCGTTATGTTTGTATTTCGTTGTTAAATGTCAAATAGAAAAATTATGATTCAGTTAGATTAGCCAACGTAAGTGTTATGTTTGTAAGAATATACTTTTACTTGTGTTATTTTAGAAGTATTTCAAAGATTTAAAAATTATTAGTTCCTAAATTTATGATCCGAAAGTATATCTATAATATCCCGAAAATAAAACTAATTTAAACAGTTTAGGATAAGAAATTTAATTATTATCGTTGGTTACCTTTATAATAATATGTACGGCAGGTTTCGACTAATACTATACTAGTTAATTAAAATAAATGATTAAGAAATACTCATTGTTTTATTCCTAAAATCAACATCTACCAACTGACAGCGGTAAAACCTAGCATATACTGAATTCGAATGGTAAAAGCCAAACAAATATATTTAAATTTCAGAAATACTTACATTTACCAATTCATGTAGGTAAATCCTAAGACTTACTTTGAGAGTAATAGTATCTTAAGATTTACCGTAGTTCGAGCTTTTACAGTAACATATACATGTAATAAAACTGTAGAAAGGTCAATTCTGTACATTGAATATAAAATGAATGAAATATTACTAGGGCTCCTTCACATCGGAACACTGCGTCATTTGAAACGCCATCTCCTGTTTGTAATTGCTCCGTGAGATATTAATAATGTAACAGAAGCCAAAAATATGATTTTTGGAATTTTGGTCTGTGTTTGTGTTTGTCTAAAATTTATGCCGCGAATACTTATCAACACTGGCCATATCAAATTCTTGGAAACAAAAAAACGGGTTTGTTTTCCTTTTCGACAGAATTTATTTTTGCTATTACTTTGTTAATGGAGCAATTTATGGTGGTGTTCATAATGTGAGTTATATTAAATGTATGTCATTACGTAGTTACTTTAATGTTTTTTTATTTATTCACATCGAGTAGGATGGTTACATGTGCCTATCTACCATGCATATCCAGGCGATAAAGTTTTTTCGGAATTACTTTACGGCCTCTAACATGGTTCCCATAACGACCAACGACTTGACGTGCTTTCCGAAGCACGAAATTATTATAGTTATAGCACGTGTTGCAGAATTCATAAAACACTGGAGGGCAATCGCGCTAAATGAAAAGACGTCAACGTAACCAAAACCTCGCCTCTGACGTGAATTCTATATTATGACTTTTCAGTCATTCTTATAGAGTTGGTTTACATGGTCAATCGACCCTGCAGTCACTGATCTCAAAGATTTTTCGAAGACTCTTTCGGCATCTGACGTGGGTCATTATAACTTTTTAGTCATTCTTATCGAATAAGTTTCATGGTCAATCGACCCTGCACACCCTGTTGTCAGAGTTTTTTTCAAATAAATACTTTTCAATAATAGGTATACTTCAAGATCAGCATTCCTGCTTTCAACCAACTGATGGTTGTTAATGAAACTTTCACACCCGAATCATGATTTTATAGCTCTGGAAACAGTTTATGGGTGGTTAATATTCTGTTCATATACAAATCACGATTGTTTGACTTTTTGTTTCATGCCAGTACTCCGTCGCAACATTTTACATATCGACCTCCTGAACATTTTAAATCCACCATAGCAAACATTTTAAATATTAATAACATCAAACAATTTAATTAATATTTAAAATGTCTGCAATGACGGATAATGTGCAAGAAAAGTAGGTAATATTACGTTACGCGGACGAAGTCGCGGGCATAGCTAGTACTAAGTAATTCCGTAAGATGGCGAACTAAATGTCGTTTTTTTTAAAAATTGTGGCTTTGTCTTTTGCTAAGCCACCAGGTAAATGTGACGCTATGTGACGTTCATATAGAAAAGTTATCCGTTCCGCTGAAGTTATTTGGTTTACAAATAGTTTTGAGAGAGTAATGCATTCGCTGTCGAATAAAAGACAATAAATGTGCCAATGGCTGGCAAATGGACAATGAAAAATAAAATACGGGTTCTGTAGGCGTGCTGCCAAACTGTTTATGATTTGTGCGAAAAAAACCGAGTGCGGAATACTCGTAGACATTGAACATGAAAAGTTATTTATGCTAGGATCTTTGAAGCTTATACCTATATCTTTATTGACAGTATAGCATTTACCATGAAAAATTTTGAGGAAAAACGTCTTCTTGAAAATGTAGAGCAAATGTCATTTGAGTACTCAAAAGTACAAGTTATAACTTCCATTTTTTTATCCGGTGAGTGTCTAGTAAGTAGTTTACTGACGTTGGTACCTTAACTGACTGACATATAGTTTTTAGTTCCACGGAAAGCATAGTTTGTACACTTATTCCTAATCTACTTTACGACAATGAAGGCTTCATGCATCGGGTAGTTCGATATTAAAGACGATTCCTTATGTACAGTCAGTTGAAAAAGTGTATGCATTACTTTTAGAACAAAATGTACTACGGATTATGCATGCACTTTTGCAGCTGACCGTATATCGGAAAAAGCTTCCAACTTTCCAATGGTCGATAGACTACCTAACTACCACCATCATGTTTTCAAGGTCAATGGACATTGTAACTCACACATGACCATGGAAAAATTGAATACCTAACTAACACCACTTCCCTGTCTCTAAAACACGATAGTTAAATTTTCATCACAAGATGACTTACAAAATTGATATACATTGTTGCCTAGATTCCCAAACTTCATCTATTTTCTTCAATATTTCCCGACAGACGTACTAAACTCTGTCTTACATACATGCAGGGTATTGTTCCTCGAATCTTTCGATCTCTGATATTGTTCCGATTTGAAAAGCTCACTGACGACAGAGCTTTGAAATATTTTATGTCTAAGTAGTAAGTTTTGCGCAAACAATGTTAGAAATTTGTCTTTAGTAATTTGTAATATTAAGGTACTAGCTGTTTCTCGTGATAAGTATGCGCTCGATAGTTTGACTCCGGGTATTTAAGAATGTGCAAATTTCATCAAAATCATTCATTTTACGACGGCTAATCAAGGTTTAATGTGTATACAACAGCGCCGAGATTACTACTACTACAATTCGGTCGTGTACGCACGCGCGTCACGTCAATTTGTGTGTCACTCAAGTCGTAGGGTTAATTATTTACCGTGTCTGTGTCATATTTATCCGTAGCGGCCGCAAGCCGAAGTGTCAACCTTGCTCTTGATTTTTACCCTTAATCTGCGCGGTACTATTAATAATTCCGCGATAATACCATAAAAAATCAATTGCCTTCCTTTAGGACACAAATTTATCAGCTGCTGTATATAAAGCATACTCCATTTCTACTCACCCCTAGATTATCGTGACAGCCTTATTTATATCCATTAGGTACGTTACTACTCATATTCTGATATGAAATCTCAAACTTTTGGTTTACGAACAAAATTAATTATCGAAAACTTCAAAGAATTTTACAGGTATGTCAAAAATGAAATGTTCAAACTTTGCAATTTGAAAGTCAGACTTGTTGATCGTTATCAATTGAAGGAATCGTCGTAAGTCGTCTTCTCTGCTGAACTTTTATCGAAAAACCACTTTTATTGACTTGTTTTGTTCGTGGAATATGAAGTCTAAAAGAAATGCTCCATTTTATTACTTCTTTTTGGATACAAAGTCGTGATATTTTTATGTTATTATTTTGTTTTCGCAAGCGCAGCGTTGGACATCCACTGCCCAGATGGCCAGATGACCTGAAAGAAGTCGCAGGTAGACGCTGGATGCAGGCTGCACTATTGCACCAAAATACAAATTTCACAAAACAATTTATGCACATAAAAATTGAGGTACAAAGGCGGACTTATCGCTAGGACTTATGGCCTATGTCCAGCAGTGGATTGACTGCGGCTGAAATGATGATGTTGATTTTGTTTTACAATTTTAATACCACTGATTGGTTCACTTTTTATAAAGTTACATTGTAATGGCGGTATGTTCACATGCTCGCAATCTGCGAGGACTTTCTGGAACAAGATTGACTACATAAGCCACATGCGAGCTCACGAGAGCTAAAAACTCAGGAGTTATGGCTATAAATAATATATAACTGAAAACGGAAGGACGTCATCATCATTATCATCACCACTAAGTTACAATAATATATAGTTTGGTAAAAGTACTGTAAGCCGTTCAAAGATTTGTTTGAAAAATGGGGCGCACAGACACTGTTTTTCTTTTTACTAACAATGGATAATTTTAGATGCAAGATCTTTAGATTGCTCAGGAGGCAGTACTTAGTCTTACAAACTGGCTAGAGCTTATCACTGAAAAGGTATTGCATTAATTCATGCATATCGAATGGGTTACATGGTCAATTGACCCGTTATCTGGTGTCAGAGGTAATTAATTCATTTTACTAGTTACTTTGAGTGCCATCGGGCTGGCGCCATCAGTTATTTCATGCAGACCAATGCTAGCCAGTGCCTATTCGTAAACTCTCCAGCAAAGTAACGTTTGAATCAATTAAATAACTCGAATTTTACTTCCCGATCTATTTATAGATATCCTCAATTTACGAACAGGTTTAAAAGTTATGGTTACAGTATGTTTTTATTTTTATTTCTAAAAGGGCACTTACCTGATTTGTCTAGTATGAATATTATATTTTTCCCCCAGTGAGAAAGGTTATAAATCAAGTTTATCCTAGGAATACCGTATCTGCGTTGGAAAAGTCAAACAGTCGACCCACATCACATTCGAGCTCGTATCGTATTTGATTTAACGTCTTTTGTATGCGACGTATCTCAAAGTGAATTTACAGGAATGAATCACCTGATTGATTTGAGATACCCTTTGTTCAATGTTTTAGTTTTATAGATGTCATTCTCGAGAATCTTTAATAAATCTCGCTTTTTGATCATATTTGGTTGCTTCGTTTTTCCTTGAAATCTTTAATTGGTTTCTCGGAATCACGTGCTTGAGATATAACAGTTGCATTGTCAACTTCTTTTAAGTCTTCCCTTCTTTTTGTTCTTCATTTCGCAAGACCTTATATTCTTGGTTATTAGAGTATTCTACCTCCTGCTCCACTGATACGTCAAGAAGTACTTTCTTAATCGTTAAAAGTTCACTATGTTTCACAGCAAAAACACAATAGAAAGAATGCAGCCGCCAATCATTCCATTTTGCAAACAGAAATATAAAGAAAACGATAGAAACACGGACCATTCTTAAAACTGTAAAGCTGCAACTGTCCAGAAGTTCCCGGAGTAATCGTGCGCCATCTGTGACTGACTGCGGATTTAAAACGCTTAATGTGGAATGCTGGTCTTAGCCGGTGGGTATCGGACTGTGACTATGGAAAGGAATGGAGACGATGTTATAAAAAAAAAACAGTTATAATATTCTTTGTGATGGTATTTAGAATAGATACTTTATTTGTGAGACATAGGTAAGTACATAATAATGCAGATCGAACAAAGTATAAAGCACAAATCGTTATGCTCTGTCTTTTCAGACTTACAAATATTATTATCAATTATTTACAGTTATAAAAACGTCATTTAATAATTTTCTAGGCAGCAGACGTCTAATCATTGTCAGATACTTAACTCATGGTGGAATTGGTAGTACTGGTTTTGAACATTTCAATTTTAATTGTATCTTTTAGAAAATGATTTATGGTATAATAGGCTTTTCCCATGAAAAAGGAAAATAAGCGCTTTCTAAAAATTATGGGTTTTTCTTTTTTTTTATTCCTGAGGCAGTTTGTTATATATTTTCGGAGCCATACTAAGAATGCTTTTATTTTTTAACATCGTTCTACATGGACGTGCACATAATCGATAACCTAATCTTTTACTTCTACATATATTTGTAACATTTCGTGAAGCGAACGTTGGAAATAAATAAAATAATTTAGGTCAGACTGGTTGGTTGATCGAAGTTTCGAGAGTCATTTGGCTGCTTGGATTGTGATGAATGAAAAGGCAGTATGCATGCTTATAGAGATAAACACCAGCCTCAATTGTACAATTTGCTTTCTTTGCTTTGGCCGATGTAAGCCTGGAGTTTAAGCGTCATAGCCCTAGAACATGCACATCTTTTGTCGAGAATTAATCTCTTCATCCTAGCGTGTATTCCTAGTTGCATCGTCAGCTTACGCTTTGAAGCCTAGGTTACGCTGTAATCCATGGTTTTGAAATAAAGAAATAATCTAGTAATATGTAATTAGGTTATATCAAAAGTAGCTAACACAGTCTCCATGGATTCTCCAGTTCTCGTGAAGCCGACGTTAATAAAGGTTCGAGCGGCGATAGCTCTCCCTGCTCTATTTACGTTCGGCCGCTGCAAGACTGCCATGTTTCAAAATATTCTACTCTTCTGTTTTTCGTATCGGTATTTCAATTAATTCGCATTGATTTAGGTGCTATTATGTTGGAGTTTCATTAATTTTGTAATTTTGATCAGGATGACGTCGTAGGGGATTGAGGGACTGGCAGTGGGTGGGTAAAGGCTTGTTCAAACTTGGACAAATTTTTGTAATAATCAGGCAGGCATCGTCACTTATTTATCTTCTCTTCTATATCATTTTCTCATGACTGAGGGTCGTGTCTACTGCTGAAGATCATTCCTGCCACCTGTAATGCCATTTTTGCTATGCCATAAATATTAAGTCGATTAACTGCCTAATTGCTCGATTGTTGAGTAGGGGATCGATTCCGCTAATGAACTTTTAAAGGCCACGCAACTGATATTCAATCGCGACTTAATTGTGTTGCAATTTTTTAAATACACTCAATAGTGGTATTCTGCTTAAACAGTTTTGAATCTCTATTCATTTGCGACTGGAGCGTATTTCAATGATATTAGTAGGGAAATGTAAATAAAATGAGTAACGGAATATCAGAAGCGTCAAAGTCAAGTCATTACGATCCAATTGCGATTCAATTGTGCACTAGGTACCTATTTAAAATAAGAGAATTGACTCCTCCGTGAGATGTATCGATTGCGATCGTGGAAGCAACATTCTGTATTTTTGAAATGTACGCGGGTGGTAATTTTTGATTTCGACTGGTGTGGCCTGGCCGTGCGAATAACTCCACGAGCCGGTAAACGATAATCGAATCATTCCTTACTTGTTCCGGATTTATTTAATCACTCATTGAATCCGTGCGAGTTGGTTTAATTGTCGCCGGCGTATCTCAAAAATCGATACTACATGCCTGTTGTTTTCACACGGTTCGGCACGAAGTCGATAGATAGTTCATCGAGTCGATTCGAGCAAATGTCGACTCCCGATGTCCCCATCACTACGACTGAACTGACAGCTAGCACACTTGCCGCCACCGGCAGACGAAATCAGATGATTTTCGGAGCGGGTCGATAGTTGCTCGCTATTTTTCTTTTATAATTTAAAGGTTTAAATAGCCATTTAATACGATTATTTTGGAGTTTAATAGTGCAACCGTCGTAACCAATATTTTCGCCGACGTGGTTGTCGTTCGGCGTTTTATGACAGAAGTGTTTTGTTGGATATTCATAAAGAACCCTGAAAAGGTAATTTATTTTATTTTAATTATTGTCCTATTAAGCTAAATAACCGATTAATTCTTCCATTTGGTCTAATAACTTTCTGGTTAAATTGGGGGTTTTGTGAGAAATTTATAATTTACAAAAGTGGGTAGAATGTGTATTTTATTCACATGTGCATTTTATTAAAATTTTATCTAATTTCGGTCTTAAAATGATTTCTCACCATTGGTACACATAAATAAGCGTAGAATATATAAATTCAAATTGAAATATTTCATACAAAATCGTTTTTTTTACAAAATTATGTAGATTTTTCATTGTCGGGTAACCTACCATTTGGAATTATGACTTTCTTTTTATAATTACAACCAAATAAGATTCAGCTCTAAATTTAGGAATAAACATACTCCATTAAAACAAAATTATACATATATTGAAAAGGATTTTGAACAGGAATAAAACCTAGAAATTTCCAGAGCCCCGCCCTATAGTAAACCATTGTTTCATAGGCAGTCTTTTGAAAGTTATTTTGTTATTCCTACTTCAGGGTTAAAAAGAACACCTCAAGTTTCCCTCAGCACTCCCTCCGCTGAACACTGGGAGTCCTACCAGCTTCCCGAGGTGTCAGGAGTGCATACCACATTTCTTTAATTGAAACAAGAGGACACTGCTTATACTACCGTTTTAATCTGCGATAGACATTTTTGCTTAAACTGAGGTAAATTAACTTGTATTTCAAATTTAATTAAATTACCCTTTTTTCTGGTCATTTTCGCTCAGAATTAGTTGCCCAATATTGATCCCTTGCATTATTTTGCAATAAAGTTTGTTTTACTAACCTGCATTACATTCTGATAAAATCAGAGTTATATATAGTATTATTTTCTTTTTTTACCAAGCAATTTGTAACGTCTGGTCAATATTTTTTTTTAACCCTATTGTTTACTTGCCCTGCTTTCTATTTACAACTTGCTAAAAATGGGGGAAAGGCCAATTTGCTTTAATTTGCTACACAAAGATGAATTAGAGTATGAAGTAAGGATCCGTGGCACTCATCCTAAAGATAATGTTATAGGTCTGAGAGCTCAGGTTCGCGCGCTTAATAAAGAACTCCCATCGGATGAGATTTTCACTTGTGATGTGGATATTGGGGAGGAATTGGACATAATAAAAGCCAAAATGGTTGAATTAGAGGATTTAATTAAAGGAACTTCTACTAAGTCGGGTTCTCTTAAAATATTAAATAGAATTCAAACCTTAGGTCACCATTTGTTTCACCGTCTAGGTAGATTGGATGCTGGAGATGAGGAGGAATACACCTCGGAAATTGATAATATTCAAGGACGATTAGACCGCATTTTGTATAAAATTGATGGAATTATGGACAATTTTAAGAGTAGTTCATCGCAGCATCACTCTTCTAACCCGGCAACCAATCCGCCGATGCTTTCCAGCAAGATTGATAATTCTTCTAATTCTCACTCTCAAATTTATAAGCTAAATCTTCATTTTAATGGGAAAACTTGTGTAAAGGCATTCTTGCAACGCTTAGAAGAACTTTGCTTATCTCGCGGTATCAATGATTTCAAACTTTTCAATTCTGCTGCCGAGTTATTCACTGAGGATATTTACAAAGATGGTAGTGATCTCAGCGAATTAAGCGTTACTTCACCTGATGCACATGTTCAAAGATTGGGTCATCTATCACAAATTTTCAATAATGTTAAAAATTCTCTTAAGCAAGCGCATCAGAAAAATGTGAAGTACTACAACAAAAGACGTAGGGATGTGTCCTTTAATGTGGGAGATTTTGTTTGGAAACGTACCTACAAGCAGAGCGTTGCGAGTAAGTACTTTGCCGCAAAGCTTGCTCCAAAATATGAAAAATGTAAGATTATCTGTAAGCTTTCACCGTTAGTGTATGAGTTAGAAGATGAACAGGGTAAATACATAGGGAAATGGCACATAAAAGATTTCAAATGTTTAGACTAGCCTTCATCGGCCGCGGGATGATCGGTTTTAGAATTGTCTCCCCGTCTGACGTCCGGACGTGTCGTAAGAGGCGACTGTGGATTATTTTAGGCGTTTTCCATCTTAAGCTAACCACCACTTTTATTAATCTACCATTTCATTCAGTATATCTTGAGTGACTTGATAACCATAAGTTTGTACTTATTTTCTCTCATTTATTTTGACCTGTTTAACAAGAAAACTTAATCTCTTTTAAGCTTTGTTGTCTAAGGGATCCCATGACAATTAGCATTGATATTATGTCTATTTACACCCTACCGGTGTTGGTAGATTTATCATATTATTACTTTTATTCCCCATTTATAATATACTCATACAAGCGAGTCTATTTGTTTTAGGAGAATAATGGAATATTTTTCTACTAAATTTATAGGTCTATTACTCTCTTGTTATCCAGGGTTGGGAGGCGTTTCTAGGACAGACTTACTAGTCATTTTTCAGGTTTTAAATAATGAACTGTAAGTAGTGGTTAGCTTGTCACACCTTTAAATTTTAAATATTTTACTATAAGCCACCTCTAGTCAAAGGTTTTAATTAGTTTAATTTTTTTTAACTATTTTTATTTTTACTAAGGATTAATTCCTGTTTTCAGGAATTAATTATTCATTTTAACTAGCCTAGATAAGGGTTTTACTTTATTTTTTTAAGCACATTTTATTTTTACTTTGGATTCATTCCTGTTTTCAGGAATCCATCATTATCTTAAACTTATTCTTTTGTAGTTTCACCGGACTGGAAATTATGTGAGAAATCATTGGTCACAGAATTTCCAAGTCAATACTTACTACCATGAGTTTTTGCGTACGCAACTTCTTTTGGTCTTTTCTAGTTAGAACTTCATGGGCGATTTTTTTTTTGTTTTAATTTATGCAAATTACATATTTTTTGTATTTTTGCCTTTTATATTTAAGCATTCTAGAATCCATGCTTATTTATTTATGTATCAGTCTTGATCGATTTCTTTTCGAACAAATCGATTGCAACGTCTGACCGATTTCCGCCAGCTGTGGTTTTTTCTACCTGAACAGAGTAATATACTTAGTAGTGTAACGGTGTATTTTCCTCTACAAATAGGTTTTTCTCAATTCCCCAGAATCCGTTTCATTCCGTTTCAATAAAAAAAGTTTTTTTTTTTCATCTGTCAACGTCAAGTAGTGCGGTGAAAATTTTCATCGTTGTCGATATCGATCTCTCTCGATTTATTTTTATGAGTTCATTTAAACTAATGTTAATCTTTAGGGTGTAGAATAGGCCGAGGACGTCCCGCGAATTCCCTACGTGAATTCTTATCCGGGGAAGGGGGTGTTGTAATGCCATTTTTGCTATGCCATAAATATTAAGTCGATTAACTGCCTAATTGCTCGATTGTTGAGTAGGGGATCGATTCCGCTAATGAACTTTTAAAGGCCACGCAACTGATATTCAATCGCGACTTAATTGTGTTGCAATTTTTTAAATACACTCAATAGTGGTATTCTGCTTAAACAGTTTTGAATCTCTATTCATTTGCGACTGGAGCGTATTTCAATGATATTAGTAGGGAAATGTAAATAAAATGAGTAACGGAATATCAGAAGCGTCAAAGTCAAGTCATTACGATCCAATTGCGATTCAATTGTGCACTAGGTACCTATTTAAAATAAGAGAATTGACTCCTCCGTGAGATGTATCGATTGCGATCGTGGAAGCAACATTCTGTATTTTTGAAATGTACGCGGGTGGTAATTTTTGATTTCGACTGGTGTGGCCTGGCCGTGCGAATAACTCCACGAGCCGGTAAACGATAATCGAATCATTCCTTACTTGTTCCGGATTTATTTAATCACTCATTGAATCCGTGCGAGTTGGTTTAATTGTCGCCGGCGTATCTCAAAAATCGATACTACATGCCTGTTGTTTTCACACGGTTCGGCACGAAGTCGATAGATAGTTCATCGAGTCGATTCGAGCAAATGTCGACTCCCGATGTCCCCATCACTACGACTGAACTGACAGCTAGCACACTTGCCGCCACCGGCAGACGAAATCAGATGATTTTCGGAGCGGGTCGATAGTTGCTCGCTATTTTTCTTTTATAATTTAAAGGTTTAAATAGCCATTTAATACGATTATTTTGGAGTTTAATAGTGCAACCGTCGTAACCAATATTTTCGCCGACGTGGTTGTCGTTCGGCGTTTTATGACAGAAGTGTTTTGTTGGATATTCATAAAGAACCCTGAAAAGGTAATTTATTTTATTTTAATTATTGTCCTATTAAGCTAAATAACCGATTAATTCTTCCATTTGGTCTAATAACTTTCTGGTTAAATTGGGGGTTTTGTGAGAAATTTATAATTTACAAAAGTGGGTAGAATGTGTATTTTATTCACATGTGCATTTTATTAAAATTTTATCTAATTTCGGTCTTAAAATGATTTCTCACCATTGGTACACATAAATAAGCGTAGAATATATAAATTCAAATTGAAATATTTCATACAAAATCGTTTTTTTTACAAAATTATGTAGATTTTTCATTGTCGGGTAACCTACCATTTGGAATTATGACTTTCTTTTTATAATTACAACCAAATAAGATTCAGCTCTAAATTTAGGAATAAACATACTCCATTAAAACAAAATTATACATATATTGAAAAGGATTTTGAACAGGAATAAAACCTAGAAATTTCCAGAGCCCCGCCCTATAGTAAACCATTGTTTCATAGGCAGTCTTTTGAAAGTTATTTTGTTATTCCTACTTCAGGGTTAAAAAGAACACCTCAAGTTTCCCTCAGCACTCCCTCCGCTGAACACTGGGAGTCCTACCAGCTTCCCGAGGTGTCAGGAGTGCATACCACATTTCTTTAATTGAAACAAGAGGACACTGCTTATACTACCGTTTTAATCTGCGATAGACATTTTTGCTTAAACTGAGGTAAATTAACTTGTATTTCAAATTTAATTAAATTACCCTTTTTTCTGGTCATTTTCGCTCAGAATTAGTTGCCCAATATTGATCCCTTGCATTATTTTGCAATAAAGTTTGTTTTACTAACCTGCATTACATTCTGATAAAATCAGAGTTATATATAGTATTATTTTCTTTTTTTACCAAGCAATTTGTAACGTCTGGTCAATATTTTTTTTTAACCCTATTGTTTACTTGCCCTGCTTTCTATTTACAACTTGCTAAAAATGGGGGAAAGGCCAATTTGCTTTAATTTGCTACACAAAGATGAATTAGAGTATGAAGTAAGGATCCGTGGCACTCATCCTAAAGATAATGTTATAGGTCTGAGAGCTCAGGTTCGCGCGCTTAATAAAGAACTCCCATCGGATGAGATTTTCACTTGTGATGTGGATATTGGGGAGGAATTGGACATAATAAAAGCCAAAATGGTTGAATTAGAGGATTTAATTAAAGGAACTTCTACTAAGTCGGGTTCTCTTAAAATATTAAATAGAATTCAAACCTTAGGTCACCATTTGTTTCACCGTCTAGGTAGATTGGATGCTGGAGATGAGGAGGAATACACCTCGGAAATTGATAATATTCAAGGACGATTAGACCGCATTTTGTATAAAATTGATGGAATTATGGACAATTTTAAGAGTAGTTCATCGCAGCATCACTCTTCTAACCCGGCAACCAATCCGCCGATGCTTTCCAGCAAGATTGATAATTCTTCTAATTCTCACTCTCAAATTTATAAGCTAAATCTTCATTTTAATGGGAAAACTTGTGTAAAGGCATTCTTGCAACGCTTAGAAGAACTTTGCTTATCTCGCGGTATCAATGATTTCAAACTTTTCAATTCTGCTGCCGAGTTATTCACTGAGGATATTTACAAAGATGGTAGTGATCTCAGCGAATTAAGCGTTACTTCACCTGATGCACATGTTCAAAGATTGGGTCATCTATCACAAATTTTCAATAATGTTAAAAATTCTCTTAAGCAAGCGCATCAGAAAAATGTGAAGTACTACAACAAAAGACGTAGGGATGTGTCCTTTAATGTGGGAGATTTTGTTTGGAAACGTACCTACAAGCAGAGCGTTGCGAGTAAGTACTTTGCCGCAAAGCTTGCTCCAAAATATGAAAAATGTAAGATTATCTGTAAGCTTTCACCGTTAGTGTATGAGTTAGAAGATGAACAGGGTAAATACATAGGGAAATGGCACATAAAAGATTTCAAATGTTTAGACTAGCCTTCATCGGCCGCGGGATGATCGGTTTTAGAATTGTCTCCCCGTCTGACGTCCGGACGTGTCGTAAGAGGCGACTGTGGATTATTTTAGGCGTTTTCCATCTTAAGCTAACCACCACTTTTATTAATCTACCATTTCATTCAGTATATCTTGAGTGACTTGATAACCATAAGTTTGTACTTATTTTCTCTCATTTATTTTGACCTGTTTAACAAGAAAACTTAATCTCTTTTAAGCTTTGTTGTCTAAGGGATCCCATGACAATTAGCATTGATATTATGTCTATTTACACCCTACCGGTGTTGGTAGATTTATCATATTATTACTTTTATTCCCCATTTATAATATACTCATACAAGCGAGTCTATTTGTTTTAGGAGAATAATGGAATATTTTTCTACTAAATTTATAGGTCTATTACTCTCTTGTTATCCAGGGTTGGGAGGCGTTTCTAGGACAGACTTACTAGTCATTTTTCAGGTTTTAAATAATGAACTGTAAGTAGTGGTTAGCTTGTCACACCTTTAAATTTTAAATATTTTACTATAAGCCACCTCTAGTCAAAGGTTTTAATTAGTTTAATTTTTTTTAACTATTTTTATTTTTACTAAGGATTAATTCCTGTTTTCAGGAATTAATTATTCATTTTAACTAGCCTAGATAAGGGTTTTACTTTATTTTTTTAAGCACATTTTATTTTTACTTTGGATTCATTCCTGTTTTCAGGAATCCATCATTATCTTAAACTTATTCTTTTGTAGTTTCACCGGACTGGAAATTATGTGAGAAATCATTGGTCACAGAATTTCCAAGTCAATACTTACTACCATGAGTTTTTGCGTACGCAACTTCTTTTGGTCTTTTCTAGTTAGAACTTCATGGGCGATTTTTTTTTTGTTTTAATTTATGCAAATTACATATTTTTTGTATTTTTGCCTTTTATATTTAAGCATTCTAGAATCCATGCTTATTTATTTATGTATCAGTCTTGATCGATTTCTTTTCGAACAAATCGATTGCAACGTCTGACCGATTTCCGCCAGCTGTGGTTTTTTCTACCTGAACAGAGTAATATACTTAGTAGTGTAACGGTGTATTTTCCTCTACAAATAGGTTTTTCTCAATTCCCCAGAATCCGTTTCATTCCGTTTCAATAAAAAAAGTTTTTTTTTTTCATCTGTCAACGTCAAGTAGTGCGGTGAAAATTTTCATCGTTGTCGATATCGATCTCTCTCGATTTATTTTTATGAGTTCATTTAAACTAATGTTAATCTTTAGGGTGTAGAATAGGCCGAGGACGTCCCGCGAATTCCCTACGTGAATTCTTATCCGGGGAAGGGGGTGTTGTAATGCCATTTTTGCTATGCCATAAATATTAAGTCGATTAACTGCCTAATTGCTCGATTGTTGAGTAGGGGATCGATTCCGCTAATGAACTTTTAAAGGCCACGCAACTGATATTCAATCGCGACTTAATTGTGTTGCAATTTTTTAAATACACTCAATAGTGGTATTCTGCTTAAACAGTTTTGAATCTCTATTCATTTGCGACTGGAGCGTATTTCAATGATATTAGTAGGGAAATGTAAATAAAATGAGTAACGGAATATCAGAAGCGTCAAAGTCAAGTCATTACGATCCAATTGCGATTCAATTGTGCACTAGGTACCTATTTAAAATAAGAGAATTGACTCCTCCGTGAGATGTATCGATTGCGATCGTGGAAGCAACATTCTGTATTTTTGAAATGTACGCGGGTGGTAATTTTTGATTTCGACTGGTGTGGCCTGGCCGTGCGAATAACTCCACGAGCCGGTAAACGATAATCGAATCATTCCTTACTTGTTCCGGATTTATTTAATCACTCATTGAATCCGTGCGAGTTGGTTTAATTGTCGCCGGCGTATCTCAAAAATCGATACTACATGCCTGTTGTTTTCACACGGTTCGGCACGAAGTCGATAGATAGTTCATCGAGTCGATTCGAGCAAATGTCGACTCCCGATGTCCCCATCACTACGACTGAACTGACAGCTAGCACACTTGCCGCCACCGGCAGACGAAATCAGATGATTTTCGGAGCGGGTCGATAGTTGCTCGCTATTTTTCTTTTATAATTTAAAGGTTTAAATAGCCATTTAATACGATTATTTTGGAGTTTAATAGTGCAACCGTCGTAACCAATATTTTCGCCGACGTGGTTGTCGTTCGGCGTTTTATGACAGAAGTGTTTTGTTGGATATTCATAAAGAACCCTGAAAAGGTAATTTATTTTATTTTAATTATTGTCCTATTAAGCTAAATAACCGATTAATTCTTCCATTTGGTCTAATAACTTTCTGGTTAAATTGGGGGTTTTGTGAGAAATTTATAATTTACAAAAGTGGGTAGAATGTGTATTTTATTCACATGTGCATTTTATTAAAATTTTATCTAATTTCGGTCTTAAAATGATTTCTCACCATTGGTACACATAAATAAGCGTAGAATATATAAATTCAAATTGAAATATTTCATACAAAATCGTTTTTTTTTACAAAATTATGTAGATTTTTCATTGTCGGGTAACCTACCATTTGGAATTATGACTTTCTTTTTATAATTACAACCAAATAAGATTCAGCTCTAAATTTAGGAATAAACATACTCCATTAAAACAAAATTATACATATATTGAAAAGGATTTTGAACAGGAATAAAACCTAGAAATTTCCAGAGCCCCGCCCTATAGTAAACCATTGTTTCATAGGCAGTCTTTTGAAAGTTATTTTGTTATTCCTACTTCAGGGTTAAAAAGAACACCTCAAGTTTCCCTCAGCACTCCCTCCGCTGAACACTGGGAGTCCTACCAGCTTCCCGAGGTGTCAGGAGTGCATACCACATTTCTTTAATTGAAACAAGAGGACACTGCTTATACTACCGTTTTAATCTGCGATAGACATTTTTGCTTAAACTGAGGTAACCACACAGCCGAAGCCAGCATTATCGGTCAGCCTGTGCCTGAGCTTTCTACATTTTTTATTTTATTAACCTTTGATTTTATTTTTTTTTTAATTTAAAACTTTAAAGGGATCTAAATATTGGCCATTCGATCTCCTGCGCCCCTAATTTTCTTTTCTCGTTTTAATCGCAATTACTTCTTTACTCGACATTAAATAGGTAACTTCCAATATAATTTTTTTTTTATTCGAGTTTTTAACTTTGTGTAACTTTCAGCTTCTTCTTCTTCAAATAAATATTGTAAAAGTTTTTTTTGTTATTTTATTTTTGCTTATTTCCCTTCAAATTTCATAGAGGACAGGAATTAGATAGCAAACCCAGTTAATAAACATTTCATGGCGCCCGAACAGGGACCTGATGAAAATATAGTCAATTATCTTAGTGTTATGCAAAATTATTTCAGTCGTTTGTCCAAGCCCTTATCTGATGAAGAGAAACTTAACATAGTGTTGTTTAATATTAGACCTTTCTACACTTCTCAATTAGGTTTAAATCCAGTTGACTCGTGGACTGATTTGAAACGTAAATGTCGACTTCTTGAGGACGCGAAGGAGCGTTCAAAGTTATTCTCCGAGCCCCCTAAATTTTCGTCTTCGTGTCTTGCTCCCGACCTTATTTACAAGGGCAACCGGTCCACTGCTATTCCTAAAGTGGCCGCGGCGGTGGCACAGGTTGATGGCAGCAATTTCTGCGTCCGTTGTCGCATGGACGGTCACACGTTGAAGTCCTGCAAGGCGCCTGCCATCATAATATGCTACCGTTGTGGGAAGAGGGACGTCACTGCCAAAACTTGTCCTAAATGTTCCCCGTCGAAGTCTGGCAAGTCGCCGGCGCCGTCGTCATCTCCAAAAAACGAGTAAGCGTGAATCGACAACAAACTTCCGCAACTTCTAGTAACTTTTGTGCTGCAGAATGGCGTTCTTGGTTAAATTATTTGAAGAATTTCTTTTTATCAACCCGTTCCCAGCGCGTGTTGTCGGTTCATGTTCATAACTCTGATATCAAACCTATCTCGATGACAAGCGACGTTGACAACTGTTTTGACAGACGACCGTATCTAAAGGCTAGTATATACGGAATGGTATGTTCTGGTTTGTTGGACTCGGGCAGCGAAATTTGTATAATTAAGGCCAGCGCTGTTTCATACTATCAAAAATTTGCTACGGTACACGAGTCGACTGATCTACATTCTATTAAAACTGCTAATGATTCTACCGCACCTGTCACTGGTTATATCTTTTTGCCGGTTACAGTAAAGGATAGAACAGCGATTATTAAGTTTTATATTATTCCCAAGATAAACACTGACTTACTTTTCGGAATAGATTTTTGGAAAGCTTTCAATATAGCTCCCGACGTTTTATCTCTGTTGGATGATAATCAATTTTTATCTACCCGCGAAGTCCATACCATAGCCGCCAAAGATAAAGCGTTACGAGACTTTGATTCGCTTTCCGAGTCAGAATGTAAATTGGCTCGTAAAGTGATTCAAGAATTTGAAGAGATTTCGGCAGAGAAGAGAGGATTAGGGCGTACCCATTTGGTGAGTCACCGTATTGACACCGGTGATCACCCTCCAATCAAGCAACGTTACTACATGATGTCCCCAGAGAAGCTCGCCGAAATGAACCGGCAGCTTGATCAAATGTTGAAAGACGATGTGGTGGAACCCAGTAACAGCGCTTGGAATAATCCCGTCACCCTAGCCCGTAAGGCAGATGGCACACTTCGCTTCTGTCTGGACAGCCGAAAACTCAACGCTATCTCTAAACACGACGCGTATCCGCTTCCTTATATTAACCATATTTTGGATCAACTCAGGGATGCTAAATACCTATCATCTGTTGACCTAAAATCTGCGTACTTTCAGGTACCTTTGGATTCGATGGAATCTCGTGAAAAAACTGCATTTACCATACCTTCACGAGGTTTGTTCCATTTTAAGGTCATGTGTTTCGGTCTAACCTCCGCCCCAGCGACCCAACAGCGTCTTATGGACAGGTTGTTCGGTCCGGAATTTGATAATAAAGTTTTTATTTATTTGGATGATCTTATCATAATTCATTCAACCTTTGCCGGCCATTTAGAATTGTTACGTAAAGTCAGGGAGAAATTACAAGCGGCAAATCTCACTGTTAATATGGGCAAATGCCAATTTTTTAGAAAACAATTAAAGTTTTTAGGTCACGTGGTCGATGAATTCGGTTTACGTACCGACCCGGATAAAGTAAGGGCTATTGTCGATTTTCCCACTCCTACTTGCCGAAAAGATGTTAAACGTTTCCTAGGCACTGCTTCATACTACAGGCGATTTATTAAGAATTTCAGTCATCGCGCCGGTCCCCTAAACGCGCTCACGTCCACTCGTAAAGGAGCTCCACACTTCCGTTGGACTCCTGAGGCAGATCAATCTTTCAATGATTTAAAGTTAGCTCTGACCACAACACCTGTTCTAACATGTCCAGATTTTTCGCGCGAATTCTCTGTGCACTGCGATGCCTCGGATTTTGGAATAGGTGGGACCTTAGTTCAAAATATAGACGGACAAGAACATCCAATCGCTTATTGTAGTCGCTCGCTTTCTCCAGCAGAGAGAAATTATTCTGCGACAGAGCGTGAAGCTCTGGCAGTAGTTCATGTAGTGGAGCATTTTCGTCCTTATCTGGAGGGCAGTAAACCTTTCCGAATAATCACTGATCATTCTAGTTTAAAATGGTTTTTAAATCTTGAAAATCCTACCGGTCGCTTAGCGCGTTGGGGTTGTAGATTATCTCCTTATAACTTCATAATAGAACATAGAAAAGGGTCACAAAATGTAGTACCTGATGCATTATCGCGGGCTGTACCCGTGTCTGTAAATGCCATAGATTTAACCGCAATTAGGGACGCTTGGTATCTGAATATTGTAAAACGTTGCACCGAGAGACCTCGGGCTTGTCCGAATTTTCAATTAGTTGATGGTAGGCTTTACCGTTTTACAAAAACTTCTAACCAACTCAGTAAGGATTTCCAGTGGAAAGAAGTGATACCTCTTGAGCTGAGGGAAAGTATAATTGTTGAAAATCATTCTAAACCTACTGCCGCTCACCTTGGTGTGGCTAAGACTTATAAACGCCTGAAGCTGAGATATTTCTGGCCTGGCATGTATAAAGATACCATGAGTTTCATTAAAAAATTGCAACACAATTAAGTCGCGATTGAATATCAGTTGCGTGGCCTTTAAAAGTTCATTAGCGGAATCGATCCCCTACTCAACAATCGAGCAATTAGGCAGTTAATCGACTTAATATTTATGGCATAGCAAAAATGGCATTACACACCATACGGCATTCCAGAAGCCTCTCTTATTTTGACCGCCCATCGAGTTGGTGATCGACCTCTTGGCCTCTTGCCGGCTCTCGAAATCAAATCAAATCATCTTTATTTGTAAAAACAGGTCAAATAAGTAGAAATAACGTTATTTCATTTGTGAATCGAAATTGTCTTTTAAAAAATCATCTAATTAATAATAACATTTCTAGACGAGTAGCTCTTGAAGGGATTGTTTAAAAAATATGATGTCTGTAATTGAAACTTGAAATGAGATTGTCTTCCTCTCGTCGCGCTATGTGGCCAAAGTAGCTTAGTATTCGTTGATAGTCTTGTATCGATCTTCAACTCCCAGAGTACAGACAAATTGGTGCGTTTTGCTGTCCAAGGAATACGAAGCATCAGACGCCACCACATTTCAAAGGCATCTGTCTTATCTCTTTCAGCTTTCCTCATGGTCCAGGTTTCGACTCCATAGAGGAATATTGAAAAAAACAAGGATTTAAGGAGTCTCATATTAGTTTTCTTTGTAATATTTCTATCCTGCCAGATCTTTGTGAGAATAGTCATAGCGCCGCTTGCCATGTTTATCAGTCTCTCAATCTCTGCCTCACAACCTCCTTTGTCTGTTAGTGTCGAACCGTTGAATTGGCTGACGGTTTTGAAGATCTGTAGGCTGTGTGTACGGATGAGTTTATCGCCTCGATCCATAATCATAATTGTAGTCTTTGACGGATTAACGAAGTTGCAGGAAGACTTACAATGCGCCCAGAGAATGTTGCTTGATATTTTCTGTTATTTTATCATTACAAGAGTACACTGAGCGTGTGAACTCTACCTTACAACTATCCCAAGGGTTGCCAACATTTTTAATAAGTATTATCTCAAGGGTTTTCTTATGTTTTCGCGATTGTTATTCATCATACAAATCATGTTTCCTGTGTGAAACCACCAAAATTATATGGCCTTCCAAAAATACACAAAAAAGACCACCCATTAAGACCAATTGTAAGCCAAATAGATTCGCCAACTTATAAACTAGCACAACACCTGGTGAAGATATTAACACAACTTCGTGGTCATACTGATACTAATGTCAAGGACTCTTATCACTTTATCAGCTTAATTAAAGATCTACGATTAACTGATGAAGACACAATGGTCAGTTTTGATGTACAGTCATTATTTACCAGCCTACCTTTACATGACTGTATTGATATTGTCAAGAGAAGGCTTGAGGACCACCATCTACCTCAAGAGTATGCAGAGTTACTTGAGCATTGCTTAACATCAGGCTATCTCTTCTGGGAAAACAAATTCTACATGCAAATTGACGGTGTAGCTATGGGGTCTCCAGTCTCTCCCATTGTTGCCGACATTTTCATGGAAGACCTTGAGGAGAAGGCTCTTTCAAGCACCCTGGCTATGCCGAAGATGTTCAAACGGTACGTAGATGATACTTTTGTTGTACTCCCCAAAACTCAAGTCTCTGTTTTGTTAGATCATTTAAATTCCATTAATAGTAAAATTAAATTCACTATGGAACCTGAGATCAATAATTCATTAGCCTTTCTTGATGTTTTAATAACTAGAAATCTTGACAATAGTATCAGTCACACTGTGTACAGAAAGCCCACCCACACAGACAAATATCTCAATGGTAAATCTCACCATCATCCATGTCAGTTAGCTACCGTAGGCAAATCTTTGTTACAGAGAGCACACGGCATCTGTGACACCCACCATCTTAAGGAGGAGCTTCAACGAGTCAAGTCTGTCTTAAGAAGCAACAATCTCAGCCTCCCACACATTTGTCACAGAAGTCGACCCAAGCCACACACAGTTGATCGTTTTCCTGCCATCTTACCATACATAAAGGGAGTCACGGACAAGATTGGTAACATACTTAGGCGAGCTTCAATCAAGACCTATTACAAGCCGCATAAGAAAATAAACCAATTTTTAAGACCTGTAAAATCCAATATCCCATTGCAAGATGCTGGAGTTTATAAAATTGACTGTGACTGTGGTTTATCATACATTGGGCAAACAAAGAGAAGCATTAATACTCGTATAAAAGAACATATTGCTGACATGAAAAATAGACGCTCAACCAAGTCTGCAGTCTGTGAACATGCTCTAGACAAACCCAACCACTATATGCGTTTTGATAATCCTCAAGTCCTTGCAAAGGAAAACAGATTCATTCCAAGGATGTTACGTGAAGCTATTGAAATTAAAAAACATCCTAATTTCAATAGAGAGGATGGATGGCAGGTACCGCCAGCTTGGGACCCAGTCATTAACTTAATAAAATTGCAAACTCGGAAGCAGACTGCAAGACCCTTAGATACTGTGAGCCAATACTGCGTGAATCGGAATAGTTCCCAATAAAAATTTCAGGCGGTAGTTTTGTAATCTTATGACATCAAAGACAAATGTTAACTTAGTCTGCCTGCGACCATGAACGCTGTAAAGTGTTTGAAACGTCAGGTGTAAATAAATAAGTAATAAACGCGATAAAACCGTATTAAAATAGTTTAATTTAATGATTATCTCAAGGGCTTTGTAGGTTTGACCTTTTGAAGTAATTCCATTTTTAATTATGTAAGACTTCAGAATTATTTTAATATTGGACCTGTTCCGGATTATTTTTCTAACTACCTACCTGTGTTAGTTACTTAGTCCACTGGCTAAGCGACCCGAAGTGCATCTTGGCCTCCAAAACGAGAGAGTGCTAGAGTGTTCTATTCTGCGGGATGGCTCGCCAGTCACACGAACAATACAATCATGTAGTTATGAAGCTTGGGCGCTTACGCTTAAAAAAGGAAAGCTACCTGTGATTAGGCGGCGAAATTCGCCGTGGCGGATTGCTTCGTGGCCAGGCTGTAACGAAACTGGCTGCATAAAGAAAAACATTGGCCCATCCGCACACGGCGCTATGCGATTCGCGATGACTACGATGCAATTTGCGTCGCATACGCTTCATACAAAATCTTCGTCACGTGAGTCGCATCTTGTGCGGAGATAGACGACTTTGTATGAAAGATACTCGCATACAACTGGTAGTATACGGGTAGCGTATCTCAAGTTGCATTTGAATAGCGCCGTGGGACGTTATGAGTATAGTCATAAATCAATCGATATTGCGTCACAAAAAATCTAAAACACCTACAGGTTTTTATTTATTTATTTAAATTTTTTTAATATTACATAATTGTAAATAGCGGACTTAAAGCCTCAGGCTTTATCTACCAAATTATCTTATCTTTATCAATTTTTTATCGTTTTATTACACTACTCCCGTGTCAAAAATAAATGAAATATTATTCACACATTAAAATTGTTTTGGAGAATGGTGCATGATATCGAATGCACTTTGAGCAACAAGAGCGATCGCTCGTGAGTGCATTTCTTCTATGACGGGGCTTTCAAATATTGATCTCAAAATGGAAAAATTCCCAAGTTGACTGACGAACTGTTTGTCAGGTTTCCCGTTTCCAATTGTCTTTGTTTGGGTATTCTGTTACTTATTCTAGCAACGGATGCTTTTAGACTTGATAACTCGAAGAATATTCCACCCTACAGAAGACCGCAGCCAAATAACACTGTGATGCAGTGTTGTGTTCCTGCTGATGAGTAGGGTCGCCAGGCTCCAGAGAGGTCGCTGTGCTGATAGCGGACAGGTCGGCAACGCGTTCGTGACATCTCCGGTGTTGCAGGCTTTCATAGGCTACGGTAACCACTTGCCATCGTGGGCCGTACGCCTGTTTGCCTACTTAGTTGTATAAAAAAATGCTCGTTTATGAGTTTTTTTTTATAAAACAGTTATCAGAGATTGTATTTAAAATATAGTCATTTAGTTAGTTACTCCTATATGAACTTTCGTTATTTTGTTTACGACTTTCGCACGGGCATTAAAAATTTGAAAATTTTAATATCTAGTTTGTCAATCGATTTACATAAAATATTTTACGGCTTCTTTGTTGTGTGTCCATTTAAGTTTACCCCAAAAATTTCGGGACAAGGGATACGCGAAAATTCATATTTAAAGTAATACCCTTAGTCATTACAACTTCAGTTACCTACATGTTCGGAAATTAAGTAAGAATATGCTTTGTTTAGAATCTATACACGAGAAAAAACAAACATTAGAAAAATGTGTAAACAAAACGTCTATCTACAAATATTTCTAATGTTAGTTCATATAATTTTTTTGTCTGACTTTTCCTTTACACTGGATTTATTTGGTAAATAAACTCCATTTAATTTTAGCATTTGGCGTTAAGCTCCGCAAAGCACGAAACCTGCATTATCAGTTGCGGTTTGCAACGTTTCGAAATAGGCTCTGATGGTAAATTGTCTTTTTCTCTTCCAATGAGTACAACCGCCGCACTTTGAGTCATTAATGATTACTTAAGCAAATTCAGAGAAATTAAGAGAGGTATCTTTTAAATCTACATTATGGACTATTTTATGTAAATAAATTTAAAAATTCTGCCTCTGACCTAATTAGCGTAAGGTCTAGTTATACATGACACGATAAAGTCACAATGAGTATACGCCATGGAGCAATTACAAAGAGGAGATGCCGTATGAAATGGCGCAGTGATGTGATCATTGGCGCCTCGCCGACACAAAGTGAGCGGAGCTTGTCATTGCTCGTGCTCCATTGTTGGAGCCACAGCCGAAACCAAGCTACCCGCAAGTCTGCCTTCCGCCCCGTGTAGCCTCACAAATACTTTCTTACAAAACGCTTATTACAGCATCTCCTCTTTGTAATTGCTCCATGGTATACGCTATCAGAGTAAAAGAGTCTTTTAATTTAAAAATCGAACTAAAATAATTACAACACAAATTCGAATTGTCAATACTCGACTCCTCATATAGTTCGATTCATAGAAGTACTTCTAGACCGAAAATATGTTTGGAAACAAGCATGCAAGTTTTGACCGTTCTTTGCACCTTTTTGTTCGCGTGGCAAGAACGAATTGTGGATTGAGATAGCTTAAATGGTGCTTTACTTGATAACTGTGTTTAGGAACTGAAAATGAAGGAAATTGCCTGTATTCTTATCTCCATTTTGCCAACTGGATTATATATTGTACATTCTTGTTTTGCTTTAAAGGTGTGGAGTTAAAGTTAAATCCTTATTAATATTATAAATGCGAAAGTCTGTCTGTCTGTTACGCTTTCACGGCCAAACCGCTGAAAGGATTTTGATAAAATCTGGTATGAATATAGCCTGGTAGTATTAGGAGGAGAGGGGAAGGGGGTATAAAATATTGTCATGTATACATAATGCACACATGTATAGCTTATTAAATACTGCTTACCTAAAAAATCAGGCTTCTATTATTATAAATTACTTTCGATAGATGGCGCTAGCGGTATAATTGATCGCGATATAGAATATAATAGGCTAAGGAAACTGTTTCTACCTGATTTACCCAAATTATCGTATAAAAAACGTAGGGTCAAAAAAGGGAGTGGGCTCTGCGGCCCAATTTAGCTCGAGCTCAAATTTCAGATGATTTGCCTACAAATTGCTTTGAAACGAAAAATTACTTCTAAGGTTAACAATGGACGCGGGTGTGGCACAAAAAGAAAAAAAAATAGGTACGATTTCTTGAAAAAAAGTATTGAAATCCAAACCAAAAACAAACCTGTTAAAAAGGGGGCCAAATTCCTATAGGCTAATTGTGCGCCTAAAAAAGGGTTGAAATCCAATCCAATGCCAAGTTTAGATGCACTTTAAAATCGATCATAATCATCTTCATCAACAGCCTGATCCACTGGTAAACATTTGCCATTCCCAAGACTCGCCACCACACCCAGTCCTCCGCCTTCCGCATCCAGCCACTACCCGCCACCTTATTCACGTCAACCGGTTTAGGTCCATCTGGCCGAAATTCACTTTACCATATACCCAACTTAAAATATGGTATAGTTGTGAAAATACGTGGGTATTTGGTTAAAAATATCTAAAATTATAATACTTCTAAATTTGAACTTGGCAGGTTAATTTAATTAAATAAATAGGTTAATTTCATTATTTAAATAATAAATTTAATTATACAACTAATCAAGTGTTACGTACAGCACGAATAAAATTTTAAACCTTATGTTTTCTGCTTTACTAAGAATTTCAGTAGACCCCAGAAGGCCATGTACTTATACAACAACCTACGAACCTAATTTTAACTTATTATTGCAAAAAGTTTTCGAAATTTTATTTTTAATACATCAGTCAGAGAAGTTTTGCTTTCATTTCTGCGTAAATATAAAAGAAAAAAGCTTATTAAGTTTCACTCAGACTTCGCCATTTTTCCTTTTAAAAATTGAAATTGAAACATTTATATTATTCATTTGATCCGACGTTAGAATTATTAAAATTTTTTGACCATTAGGCGGAAACTTTAAATTTATTACATGAAGCTTGATCCGACTCGGTGCACGTCACCCTTTGTTAAACGCACTTCAAAATGGCGCCGACTCGGGTAAAACTTACAAAACACCAAAAAGTTTTTTATTACTTTCGACGTGTACCTCAATCATAAATAGACGGGGTTTGTTACCAGGACCGATCGAAGGATCTGGGAACCTTTTTATCAAAACTTAACCACGTCTGAAGGGTTATTTTTGATCGAGCGAGCGAAGCGAGTGAGGTCTCTATATCAAGTTGAGGGGTATAAACATACATACTTATTTACATACATACAAAAACACATTGTTTGTTTGTATGTATGTAAATAAGTATGTATGTTTGTACCGCGATAACTCTCGAGCCGTTAGTCCGATTTCCATAAAATTCAAAGAGTGTATAGTAGACATGAATAGATTTTAAAAGTTCGTTTGGCATCAAAATTGATTTAGTAGTTTTTGAGATATTGGCATTAATGTACAAATAAATATTTATTGATAACCCCAAAGCTGTCTAATTTTTTATTCGTAAAGTATTTATAAGTTCAATAAGGCATACTTTCAGTTTAGTCCAGTAAAATTTTCCGCAATTAGTTCATTAGTTTTGTAATAAAATAATAATAACTGTAAAACACTTAGAATAGTCATGACGAATAATTTTCGATTTCATGTTTAATGAAATATCACACTTTAATAAGCACATTAGTAAAAAAACACGCCGATAAAACTTAAACTAACTGAGATATGACGAAGTTAAACACACGTGCATTTCGGACGATACCAAACGCTCCATACTAATAATGGATATCTAGCGGTGACGTCACATGGTAGAGTAAATTTGTTCGACAACTACCTTAAATATTGCGTTTATGTAAATAGTTCCTAAATGAAAGTTTCTTTATTTTTTTATGTGTTCAGCGATTATAATATAATTTTTTAGTAATTTTATATTTTCATAATGGATTTTTTCATCGATTTTAAAATTGTTCTTAAACTTCTCCTGTGCAAAAATTAAAAGTTTTAATTTTAATAACGAATTTAAATACATGTATGCTATCATGAAATATCATTACTTTTTCTATTTTTGAACCTTGTCGTCATTCCAATTAAAGTGATGATGTCGTCAAAGTAAACTAATCATCTTTTTTTTTCCAAATCAAAAAAATAATGTTTTTCTGTCAAATTAGTGGGACCATCTGAAGATATTTTGAAGTAAGTCGGGATATTAATCTACAAGGACGAAAGTAGAAGGATTAATGGACCTTCTAGTCTAACTGACTAAAAATTAACGATAACAGAAGGTTCTTATTAAAATGCTATTTTTGGAGTCTTACTTGGGTAAAATCCATATAGCATGAACTCTAATGGTCAATCAGTAGTTTACACCCTGGTGATAGAGAGGTTAATTGACTCTGTTTGCCTTGGTCTACCTATATTTATCTTCTTCATCCAAGCGTATTTCTCAAGCGCGTCGGAACGTAAGACATGCTGTTAATCGTGTTCCTAAATTTGGCAGTACTGCCTTCTGACGTTCGGGATGAACAGAAATATGGTCTGAGGTGTTTTAGTGGCTGACACTGTCAGATTTTTCAGAATGGGCATCTGACACAGAATTTCGACGAATCTCTCTCTGGTGTATGACACTTTTGGGTTCAGAATATCTTACATATGGCCCCACTAAATGATTGTAAGTTTTATATTTCTTTTTGTGGCAAAACTTTATTGAGTAACATTCGCGAGGTCTATGTTGGCGGCGAACAACTAGTTAGTATGTAAAATCGTAGTCAAAACAATTCTAAATCTTTGGTAAAATCGATGAGTCGATTGGTATTTGTTCGGGAAGACCTGCAAAAGACAGACTGGCAATGGCGCAGATTAGGAAAGAGTTTTGAAGTATTCTTGCTTGTCGGAGGTCAAGATCCGTTTCTGGTCGCTGAGCCAATGCAATAAGCAAATTATAATTAAATTAAATTAGGTTATCCACCACGTCCAAAGAGAATTTCGAGAAGAAGCGGCCCCAAATCCCACTAATTCATGTATCTGTCCGATATTTCTGGAACACATCTTATAAAATTGTGTCGGTGTGTTGCAAGTGTTGCAACTTGCAATATTTCCGAAGTTATGAATGCAAGGCATCATGAGTCATATTTATGTTTTTTTTTTTAAATAAATATTAAATATTTCAGAAACATCCGAATAAATTAAATATTTTTTCGGATTGAAATATTTTCTGTTGGAAAAATGCAAAAAGAACGAAGGAACAGTCTACGTCGATTAAATAGTTAAAATTCAAAGCATTCGTCTATTATGAAGGTGAACCATTTTTATTGGTTTGCAGACCAATAAATTTAATTAAATTTCGGAGGATATCTGTGCTTTTTAAGGGAGACTTCGGAACAATACGACAGTGAGGCGGCGCTGCACTGTGCACATAGCACGTTAAAAAAAAATTAATAATGTGAGCAGAGACTTCTCTATCAGATTACATTATTTTAAAGTCTTGATCTTATATTACAGAGGTGGAGTCCTATTTACTACTTCATTATTTAGTATTGTCATGTTATTTTATATGTACGAAAGAGGAAAGCGAGGAACTATTCTGTAGGTACTTATTCCTGAAGAAGTACTAGCTTCGCTTTAGAATATGATACGACTGATATAAAGATAGGACATAGGTTCACGCTTATATAGTAAAATTTAGTTTTTCGAAGCGAAGCGTAAAATCTTCCTGAAGATATTATATTCTGACACCATAATCTACTGGGTTAATTGAAAATGAAACATTTTTTAGTGACACTTCAATTATTGATGATACTATCGCCCAATTTACATGTATTATATATCTCAAAGTCATAAGAATAAAAGATAGTGGGGTACAAACAAGGAGGGCGTTCTTACTAAAGTCTTTAATTTACGTGCGTTTGTCTAGGCGCTACTGAAGCTATTTTTTATTATATGTCGAATAAAAATTGTTCGATATCGAACAAAAATCCTTCGATATCGAGCGAAAGTCATTCGATATCGAAAAAAAATAATATTCGAAACGGCGATTTTGCGTGAGTCAACTTTAAAAATAGTACTCTCCTGAACACTTGACGCTGGCATCGAAAGTTCACCTTAATTGGAGACGCGGATGATATTACCATTCCTCTCTCTCCATAGAATAAAATAGCCGTTATATTGTACGACTCTGTGCGATGACGTGAAGTAATCAAATCCATTTGAAGAAAATTTAAATCTTTTTTTTTTTTTCGTGCAAAAAATTTAACACTTGATTTTTTAAAAGTACCTAATGGTAAATTATAGAATTTAAATATATATATTTTTTTTACTATTTAAACAAACCACTTTCCATCAAGTGGGCCGTACGCCTGTTTGCCTACATAACATTAAAAACATAGAAATAAAATTAAAACCAATTTCTTCTCATTACATGGCAATCAATATATTATATTAGCGCATATTTTTGTCTTTTTTTCTATGCTGAGAAATGCTTGTGTGCTCACGGCAATAATCAAAATAACATTTAGTTTCTCCCATGCAATAATTCGTTTAAAGCACAGCATACATTTGCACCATAAACAACAACTTGGCACTAACTATTGTAAAAAGAATAGATAAGACTAGAATTACGCCACGCTAACACCATAAACTAGTAAAAAGACTCCATCGCAAAATATGGTCGTATAAGTAGCACTAGCACAGCTATTCTTGCAGTTATGTCAGCGCTTTTTATTTATAGCTAGTTCTAACAAATAAAGTATCTAGTAGAATAAAATGTATGTAGTGAACCCATAATTTCTAATTGAATATTCCGGCGAATAAAAATACTTTAGATTATATTAGGGGTCGGTACACCTAATCCATAGTTCCATACTAATATTATAAATGCGAAAGTCTGTCTGTCTGTCTTTCTGTCTATCTGTCTGTTACGCTTTCACGGCCAAACCGCTGAACGGATTTTGATGAAATTTGGTATGAATATAGTTGAAGACCCGGGGTCAAACATAGGCTACTTTTTGACGCAGGCGGAGCTGCGGGAAACAGCTAGTATAATATAAAGTATTTTTATTTTCGGCTGCTAGATGGGCGTCCATAAAGGAACTACGTCTGGGGTCTAAAGGCGGTTCCGCAAAACTTTGACACCAGGGTGTGCAAGGTCGATTAACCATGGAACACATTAGATGTGAATGTATAACCGACACCTATTGGTTGTCTAGTATAAAATACATTCGATATACTTAATTTGCTTAAATGAGAAAATTTACGCTTCAGAGCCTAGGGTACGGTGTTACTAATGTTTCTAGATTTGGAGGTATTTGTTATTACAATAGAGACTCTGCCATCCGTAACCTAATTTTACAAGGAAACCAGACCAACTGGAATACATACGAGGTGTGTTATTGGCCAACACTGATAGGCTTTTCAGGCTGGAGATAATAGCCATTGGTCGATAACAGCCGTATCTTTCTTAACATAGAGGAGTTCGAAATAGAAAATGCCACCAAATGCGACCAATTCAATACGAGCCACGTATCGCCGTCACTTAACACGCGCAATCGTCACTGGTTACCATTGAGAAAGGAAGGTACAAATGACGTTCCTTTCTCAATGCTGGATACGCATACCACGATCGGCCATGGAGCTCCCTTACCGGCTGGCTTTATGTTTGTTTGACTACTAGACTATATTAAAAAATGTAAGAAGTGCATAAAACCAATAGCGAAGACAAATTAAATAAAAAAATTGATACAGTTTTCATTACTGCTATTAAAATGAAAATACTAAAAGTTCATATCACCACAATTAAATTGCCCAAGCCCATAGCAAGTAAGCAAGCATCTAACCCGCTAACTGTTGGTTATAATAACCGTATTTTTACTGTTTCAGATCACGCCATGTTTGCTAAAACATACCTTTAACAGCAGTTATACGTGGTTTAAACTTTGACATGAAACTCAGTTTTGTTTATCAACTACATTTATAGACTTTTACAAGCTATTGTTGTCTGATTGATAAAATGCTATAAACTTAGGTATTAGTTTAAAATAAATTCCACAATATACTTTGACGATATAGTTTGAGTAGTAGAGTACTGAGTGCATAAATCTGTCTAGGTATTTTCCCTTTACTCTCCTCTGATGGCATACTATATGAAGACAAAAAGTATGAATTAAAATATATAAATTTATGTAAATTGGAGTAGAGTCAAGAGAGCCTAAACAGAATGACCAAGGGGAAAGCTACCAGTCAGTCGCCTCAGGTATCGCTGTAGAGACGAAGTCGTGATGAACCTGGAAGCCCTCCAAAAAGCCGACTGATAGGAGGTTGCGCTGAACAGCAAATAGTGGATCTCTAGTGTACGAAGCCAAGATCCTATTGTGAAGGAACGAGGTTGAATGTAATGATACACACTCGGAGTAGGTTCGATCTAGAATATTGAAAATATTTTATATATTTCATCTTTTTGTGAATAAATTTTTTTCTTCTAAATCATACGCCGTGGGTTAGGAGGGTCTATTTCCTGAATTTCTTGTTTGGATATGAGTCTTTCTTCTTTTAGCAGAGAAATATAAGATCTTTGTAAATTTGACTCACCAAAATCAGTTCAGTGCCGCACAATGCTACGGCACTGACAGGGTCGCCATGTGAAGAAATGTTACATACCACCTATGTAATGAAACACACTCGGAGTAGCATCGATCTTAAATATTGAATGATGAATAAGAAATCCTTCATTATTAGAAAATCTGGGCTTTTATATCTATCTTAAAATAGGACATAAATCGTCATTGCCCTTGCCTTCATCTAGGTTAAGGAAATGTATGATTGTTCTATATAAAAAGGTAACAAGGATAACTAATGAGGGCGTGTGTTGCATTCTTCGCACACACTACACTCTTAAGGTCACTTAAATAGGATTTAGTTAAGTAAAATAGAGACCCTGGGGCTCTATTTTTTGATTTCATTCGGTATATGCGGTGACTCCAGCGATTTTAATTCGACTGAGTAATACATTCATAAATAGGGCTGCTGGTCGTGATAGAAATAACTAACTAGAATTAAGTGCATAATGTTTCTGACTAATCAATCACTTATTTATTTAGTGGAGGTACTTTCAAGTAAAACTAAATCACTGAAATAACCATTACTGTCACTCTCTTTCGACTTAACTTTAATGTAGATCATAACGTAAAATTGCCAATAGTAATTAAAATTTAAATCAAGCCAATTACACCAAACTCCGATCGACGCGAGTCAAGCTACATTGTAGATACAACTAAACAGTGCAATTTATTTCAAGCACCGCATAACAAAATGCTGGCTGACTGTCCAAAAATGTCTGACCCATTACACAGTCAGCAAAATTTGATTCCCTTCTTTATTAACACAATTTAAGGTTCCATTTTGTGATGTGAATACTGAAAATGGGTCTTGGGTATTTGGTTTTTATGTCACGTAAAGTGTCAGCTAATGGGTATTGATTCTGATGAAATGCATGGTGCATGCGTTTCAGAATCAATACCCATTAGCTATTACAATAATAATTATAAATACTTACAGGGCGACGCGGAATTGCGTACGGATCGTCGGAATTTGTGTTGTATAGATTTCTATGACATCGCGCACAGAATCTGTTACTAAATCATTTAAAATTAATCACAAAGAAGACAAACTTAATGCCAAGAGCATTGTTTAATGAGCATTTTTGCAAAGCTTTTGTAGCCTAATTCTTTAGGAAGATACTCGTAATAAAAGTGTCCGCTTGCTGTTGGTACGAAGCATAGTAAGAATAGATATGTCTTTATTCATTTATTTCGGAGTTTAAAATAAAACCGTAAATAAAATTTCTTAAATAATCAAACTGACAAACATTTAAATATTATTCATAGAGACATAAAAGTTGAAAAGTTACTTCAAAACAAAGATTTTCTTTTCACATGGCGTACGTGAGTCAGCCATAAAAAGAGAACTCAGAACGCATAAGAAAATCTGCTCCATGCATTACACAAAGCCTGTAAAACAAAATGGTTTCCACAATAAGGAAATGCATAACAATGAAGTGAGGATGTACCTGAAGAAAGCAATAGGCACGTAGTGGGATCAGTAGAGTGTCTATTTTGTAGAGAGCGCTCAATAAAGCTTCTTTGTCCTAGTGTGAAAACCACACTAGTTGCATTCTCAGCTTACACTTCGAAGCCCTCAGCTTACACTTCGGAGCCTAGGGTACGCTGTAAGTCATAGTCCTAGATTCTGCCGCACTGGTTAGTATACTTGAGAATAATAATAATAATAATGATTTTTTTAATAAATGTAGTTAACGTTTAAAATGTTCAAATAATTCATAATTAAAGTCTTTTTTGAACTGTTTAAATTAAAATAGTCAATGATTTGTTGACATGTAAACATCAGTTGTCGGTAATTGGCTAAATCTTGGTTGAGTGGGGGAAGGTATTTGCAAACCTACATTAATATAAAATTATATTTTTGGTAGAGGCTCTCATAAGAACGTAAACGGCAAGCCAGTAAGGCCTCCAGCCCCTGTTCCTACTGCCTCTCAAGGCAGCACTTCGGACGATGAGTCCACTGAGGGCCGCAAGCCCAAAGCCCCCTCGCCCGTGATTATTCACGAAGCAAAATATTGGGAGTCCGTGCCCAGGACTCTCAACGAACGTCGTGTTGCATACACGAAGGCGCAGAAATGCGAGTTAGGCATCAGGGTGACGGTCCCTTCCATAAGGGAATACCGCGCCCTCACTAGCCTCCTTACGGAGCGCCACATTTAATGGCATACTTTCACGCTCGATGAAGAGCGAGTTCTTCGCGCGGTAATAAAGCGCATGCCCACCGATATTTCAGAGGACTTCATCCTCGAATCTCTAAAGGCACAAGACCTGCCGGTAAGAGAGGTACACAGGATGTACCGGGGCAGAACCCCAAGAGTACCATACGATATGGTGCTAGTCGTCCTTGACAAATCTCCTGAGGGGAAGAAAATCTTCTCTGTGGAGAAAGTCTCAGGACTCACTGGTTTTACAGTGGAACCTCCCCGCAAACGCGGCATCGTCGGGCAATGTCACAATTGCCAAAACTACGGGCACTCCGCCCGCAATTGTCATGCGCGCGCCCGGTGCGGGCGACCACGCGACGAAAGACTGCGAGCGCACCAGAGAGTCGCCGGGCAGTCCGACCTGCGTGCTCTGTGGGCAAGCTGGGCACCCGGCCAATTGGCGGGGTTGCACCAAAGCGCCTAAGAGCAGCAACAAGCCGAACCAGCCCAGGCGCTCTCAACAAGCGCCGCAAGCCTCGCAACGTCCAATGGCCAGACAGGCCAACTTCCAAGTCAACAATCCGGTTGACTTCCCTCAGCTAAGAGGACGACCTTCCGGTCCCTCTCAAATGCCGCCTTCCCAGACGGTCATCCCGCCATCGAGCCCAGCTGCAGCAGTCCCTAGACCGCCAGCGCCTCGACCTCCCATGGCTAACCGTAGCCAACCGCCCCAGCCCACAGGAGTGGCCCACGCACCCAGTACCCCAAAGTACTCGGGCCAGCGCGTTGCCACCTCTGAAGAGGCCAGCAACATCGCACTAGAGGTTCTGGACTCTCTAGCGACCTTAGACTTCGATGTACTCGATGAGTTGGGGTACGCCCTCATCGCCGTCGGCAACGATTGGCTTGCACGGGCGAAGGTGATGAGGAGTACTCCGACGTTAGAAGGATGATGCAAGCGGTCCAGATACCCGCGCATCTCCTGCCCGCTGGCCGTCCGTGATGGGTAGTACAACCCAGAGGAACAAACCCCGATCGCTGACCTTAGCATTTTACAATGCTAATGGAACCCTCCGCGACCAAAGAGGACTGAAATCGCTCAGTACCTCACCCAACATCAGGTGGACATACTCCTCGTACAGGAGACCTTCCTGAAGCCCGCTCATAGGGACCCAAAAATTGCGAACTACAACATCATTCGCAATGATAGATTAGGCAGGCCGAAAGGCGGAACGCTAATCTATCACAAGAGGTCCCTACACTGCTGCCAACTAGATCCGCCAACTCTAACGAACATGGAATGTTCAATTCTCCGCCTAGCGATGACTGGCCACTCGCCAATCAATATCGCATCCATTTACCTCAGTCCCTCCAAATCTCTGCTTGAGAGTGACCTCCAAGCCCTGTTTGCTATGGGAAACGCTACCATTCTGGCTGGCGACTTCAATAGCAAACACACCAGGTGGAATTCGCTGAATAACTCGACGAACGGAGAAATCCTATAGAGGCTCGAAGAGACTCTAGATTTCGACGTCATAGCGCCCCTGGGTCCGACCCGATACCCAATTGTGGATGATCAAAATCCCAGTGTCCTGGACTTTGCCCTTCTAAAGAATATCACCCTTCAAGTGTGTTCTATAGAGGTGCATTCAGACCTGAATTTGGACCACAGACCGGTCCTCCTACAACTAGGACAGACAGACAATGGGCGTCCCGCCCATACCAGAATACAAACAGACTGGAAGAAACTCGCAAGAGTACTCGACCAATCCTCCCCGGACTTGGACGCTATCCCTGACAGGATAACGTCCACCGAACAGACAGACTTGGCGATCTCGTCACTCACCAACCACTTGCAAGCAGCCGTCAAGGACTGCTCCAGGCAGGTCCCTTCTGTGGATCCTAACCACAGATTTGAACTGCCTGATGACGCAAGGAGGTTGCTGACGGAGAAGAACGCCGCGACAAGAGTTCACGATCTATACCCCACCGATGAAGCCCTTTCCAGACTTCGTTACTTACAACGTCGAGTTAAGGAGCGAATGAAGGAACTAAGGGACGAACGGTGGGGCGAATTCCTCTCAGAACTTAAACCGTCACATGTCACTTACTGGCGTGTGGCTCGAAGACTGAAGTGCGATAAGATATCTTCTACTCCTCCTCTTAACAGACCAGACGGCTCCATCGCTTTTGATGATGACGAAAAAGCTGAATGCCTCGCAGACAGCCTGGAGAGTCAATGCTCTCCTAGTCGTGAGCCAGTAGATCCCGAACACGTAGTAACTCATGCAGAGAACATAGCGTCCTCTGCATCGAGCCCTCCCGTTATCGCACTCCCCCCGACGACGATTGAAGAGGTACAATCGATCATTAAGTCCCTTAAACCCCGAAAAGCAGCCGGTGCTGACGGGGTATCCAATGGCCTACTCAAATGCCTCCCTCAGACCCTACTACTGCTGTTAGTGAGCATCTTCAATGCTTGCCTAACAAATTGCACGTTTCCAGACGCCTGGAAACAAGCAACAGTAATAGGCATCCCCAAACCAGGCAAAGACCTGAAAAACCCGTCCTCATATCGGCCGATCAGTCTCCTAAGCTGCATCGGTAAGATATACGAGAGAATCATTTCAGCCAGACTCAAGGATTACATTGAATCCATGAAGCTGATTCCCGACGAGCAAATGGGCTTTCGTGCAAAACACTCTTGCGTGAACCAACTGCACCGCCTAACCGAACACATCCTAGGCAACCGCCGTCGCGGAAGACCCACAGGAGCACTCTTCTTCGATGTAGCGAAAGCTTTCGACAAAGTCTAGCACGTTGGCTTGGTAGCCAAGCTGGCCATAATGGGCCTGCCGGACAGTCTCGTGCGCATCATACGGGACTTCTTGTCGAACAGATCTTTCCGCTACAAAGTTGAGGGTACGCTCTCTAGTCCCAGACCCCTAAGAGCCGGAGTCCCGCAAGGCTCCGTGCTTTCCCTGACCCTATACTCGTTGTACACCAACGACGTACCCCGCACCCCGCACGTGGAGCTGGCTCTATTCGCCGACGACACTGCGCTGTACACGTCCCACAATCGGAAAGACATAATTTCCCAACGCCTCCAACAAGCAGTCGATTCCCTCGGCGCTTGGTTCCGAAAGTGGCGCATCGAAGTGAATCCTGAAAAGAGCGCAGCAGTGTTCTTTTCAAAGGATTCACGCGGTGCAACACGCCCGCCTCCATGGAGTACCTTCTCGCTCCTAAAGACGGTAACGATGTTTGGCAAGCCCATTCTATGGGTAAACCAAGCAAAGTACCTGGGCGTAATTTTTGACAGTAAGATGACGTTTGGACCTCACATCCAAAAAGTTCGCAATAGAGCAGCCTTCTATCTCGGCAGACTCTCACCTATGATCAGCAACGTAAAGATGTCGCTTAGAAATAAGCTGACTCTCTACAAGCTAAGCATCAGACCTGTCATGACTTACGCCAGCGTGATTTTCGCACACGCGGCCCCATCCCTCCTAAATAGGCTTCAATTAATTCAGAATAGGTTCGGGACTGCGGACTCGTGACCTACACAGAGACCTAGAACTTCCGTCCATGAAGCGCTTCATCAAAGAAACGTCACAACGTTACTTTGAGAGGTGCCCTTCCCATCCCAATCCGTTAGTTGTGCAGGCAGCAGACTACAGCCCGATCAGAGATGCCCCCCTGCGGCACAGACGCCCGAGGAATGTTCTCTCTGACCCAGACGACCCCATCACGGTGGCCAACAAACCCCTTGAAAATCTCCAGACTCGCCGGAGTCCGGGATTTTCAATAGGTACATACAACCGTACTCGCCGGCGAGTACGACGTAGTAGGAACAGTAGCTCGTTTACCAGGTACCAAAATGTACCAGGGCGCTTCACGCCACCGATAGGTTCTTAGTAGGCCCTTCAGGCACAATAGTGTCGGCCCTTATGGCATTGAGCGTTTGCTACCGCTCGCGAGTTTGCATCGCTCGCTTGATAAAGGCAAAGCCCATGGCCGAGGTTCGTCCCAACTGGGAGCCCCTTGCGCATTTGCCGAAAAGGCTGAGGGTTAACAGCCCTCGCCTCAAACTGTCCCGCTGTAAATTTTAAAGCTCACAGGAGCTAAAATTGTAGGTCATTTCAAAAAAAAAAAAAAGGGGCTCTCATTCTTATTCGGCTAAGCAGACTGGACGGAAGATAATTAGTATTTGTTATTTGACTTTAATTACTGTAAATTGAAGTATTGAAGTAATAATTAACGTAAATAAAATATATTAATTTGATAACATTCATTGTGACGGCTGAGTGGCGAATGTTACGTCACCGTGATTTGGTGAAAGAATATCAAGTTATGTATTTTGTACTTATTGTCATGGACTCAATATGTGTTATGATATTTTAATATTTTATGTAGAACACAGCAAGATTTTATGTTGCTATTTCCATTGCTTGTTTATTTTGTCGTGGTTGTTAATTGTGATAACGAATTGACTGTACCGACATTTGATATAAAGCTAACTAAGTTTGTGATTAATATTATAACATGTTAATTACGCTTTATACTGATATTTCTTTTACTTGATACTGATAAATTTGATAGTTGTACCATGTGTTACAATTGAAGTAATGTGAATTATTGTAACTGAAATTAATTGAAATGTTGTACTGAGTTTTATAAAAAATAATATGATAAAATAAAGGAATCATAAAAATAATGTCCAAAGCCCTTCTGGCACTTAGGAGTGCCAGGCTATAACAGGCTGTTATAGAGTTTCTTGGTACTTGTTCCCTGCAGTGGCCGTTACGAAGTATCGTAAATTGTAGCTTTGAGATTAACATATTTGGATATTTGGACGATTCGGAAGTGCTAGAAAGAAGGCAATTCGAATATTTATGAATTGAGAAAAGCAATTTGGTCTTATTATTTTCCTACCCTTCCCTAACTATCTTATTTCACAAACAGTGATTTGAATTTTGAATTAGCTTTAATTTAGTAGATGAAAATATGTATAGGTATAAGATTTTATTTATTGAGGGTAGTATTCTAGATATATCATCGTATACCATCGTCATCTGTTCCCGTTTTCATCTCTTCTTTTATGTATGTATATGTATAGTTATGAATACTGTATGTAAATCTATGTATGTTTATTTAGCAGTAAGTGTTTTTTTTCTTCTCTCATTGAATTTTTAAGATAATTCGCGTTGCACATAATCTTTTCTGTTTTTCTTATTGGTTGACTGACTGGGAGAAAATGCTTTTAGCATTAAGTCCGCCAATTGTAAAAGTATTTATTTTTACTTGTGGTACAATAAAGATTTTTAAATAAATATATTCTAATATGTTTCTGAAATGGTTTCTATGATTTATTTCTAGACAGTAAATTATTACAATACAACGCAACAGATGGCGCTAAAGAGACTAATTCGAAATTCTTATACAAGAAGTCTAATTAGTATGGAGGACTGCAACGCACTATCAGAGTTTCTAAGGAGTTGGAGCATATATACAACCTCCGCAAGAACATCGTCGGAGCCGCGGTTCCCCAGGCATAACACCACGCCTGGCGGGTTTTAATACCCAAGCAGCGCTTACTACCTCAAATGCCTAAAAGTCATGAGTATAGCACTAATCGTATTTGAAGAAGCCGACATAGCATATGGATACATGTTTATTTTATATTTATTTATTTTTTTATAAATTTTGTAATGCGCTACCCAAAAGTGGACTGTATTACGTACTTTAAGCACTAAGTCCTACTAATGCATTTATCTGCTCTGTACTCTGTACATTTTACAAGTACATAAAACATATCATCCCTACGATAATTATCAAAGTTTGATTCGAATTTATCATATTTGCTAGCCTCTACCTAAGGCGTTGTTTCTGTGTTATTTTCGACTCAAAATTGCGAACAACCCCAACTCAAGCAGAACAACAATATTAGCCAATTATATAGAGCTACTGTATCTATGTTGCATAACTATCAAGGGCACAATCTACTTTTTATACTGACTCTACTATCGTAGTCCTATAGGAGTAAAGTGGGTGATTTGGATGCAAAGAGTGGTGCAAAATGGTTTATATTCAATTTGATGTAGTAACGATGAATCTTTATAATGATTTACTTTGTATTGGAATAAACAATTTTGGTAAGTGCGAATAAGTAAAAAAATATACGTGTAAGAACAAATTACACATTGGCTGTAAACAATATAAACAAAAAAATAAGTGAGACATTATCATCATGCTTATTTTTTCCCGGTTGCATTCCTCACAAAATTTCGAGTCCGCCAAACAACAAAATCACACCCATATCTGATCGTTTCCCTCCAAGAGGTGGTATACAAGACAATACAAAACAATTAATTGCACTAGTTACGCAGTCCTAATATATGGATAGCGCTACGTCACCGACTCCATACGTCACCGACCACCCAGCTACCGGCTACACCGAGAGTTCGGACAAGCGGCCACCTGCATATGATTCATCCGACCGCCCGCCTTGTGGGATCGCTCCCGCGCGCCGGCACCTTTCAATTTCCCGGCACTTCTGTTTCTCACATCGAAACGTCGTCACGTTCCCTTAATTTTAATTAATATTTTAATTGGTATATCTATCATTCTGTAACTTATTAATTAAACCTTAGTTAACAAAGTTGTTTGGTTTTTTTGCACCCTTCGGCTGTAGCCTTTCTAACTGGCGCAGTCGGAGCGGATTACAGTAGAATCAGTGAGTGATCCGCAAGAACCTACAGGAACCTGCAGCTGAAGGTGTATCCAAACATAGATACCGCAAAGAAGCCAGAATGTTCATGTAAGTACCTAGAATCGATCTAGAGTTGCTTTCCTTTTATTTCCTTTTAAGATATTAAACTTTCCAAGATTTCCCGTCCCAGGCAATCGAGGTCCCCTAGTGTTAGCGCTAGAGATAGAGAAATAGATACTTTAAGGAATATAGAAATTAATAGTGATAGTGAAGATAGTGAATCTATTGTTCCAATTGACATGGCAGTAAATTCTAACTTAGATACTATATGGAAGGCTCTTCGATTGGTGCCCGATTTCGATGGTAATGTTAATGTATTAACTAGGTTTATAGATCTCTGTGATCATTTAGTGCGTGAATACGTGAGTCAGGATAATCCTCTCCAGAGTTCTGCTCTACTGAATGGCATTTTAAATAAAATTGTAGGACCTGCAGCGCGCCTTATTAACTCCAATGGCGTGCCAGATAACTGGCAGGGTATCCGTGATGCCTTAATTAACAACTTTGCAGACCAGAGGGATGAGACCTCCTTATATAATGATCTAGCATTATTAACTCAGGGCTCATGCACACCGCAAGAATACTATGAAAAGTGTCAAAATCTATATAGTACTATAGTTACATATATTAACCTACATGAAAGCATAAAGTCCACTATCTATAATATATAAAAAGTTAACCTTACAAGCCTACTTGCGAGGCCTAAGAGATCCTTTGGGGTCACGTATAAGATGCATGAGGCCTGAAACAATAGAAAAAGCGCTCGAGTTTGTTCATGAAGAGATGAACACCCTGTATCTTCAGCGACGTAACGAAGGGTTGCCTGAAAAGAAAATTAACCCTCAGTCTCCCAACACCCCTAACACAGGTAAGCCAAATTCATTTCAGCAACCCCCTGCGAGAGGCTTCACATTTAATATGCCTATGCCCGGACCTTCTCGCACACAGCCTATATACTCGCCGCGCCCTCCTATGATGTGGAAACCTAATTTTGGTAACCAAAATTCCCAGTTTCGTAAATGTTTGGTGCTACCCCTCCAAATTATAACCCGCGTAGCAATGTCTTTGCTTTACCCCCGCGTCAGAATAACTCGAATGATACCCCACGTCCAATGAGTGGTGTAAGCCACTTTGTATCCAGGGTACTACCCCCTTCTGGACATGATTGGAGAAAACATGGCAATCCGCCCCCGTCTAATTACTTTAAAACTAGGGAGATGAACATGACTGAGTGCTATGACTCCCCCTACTATGATTCATATGACGATACTTACGATGGTTATTACCAGCCTGACTATTGTGAGTACCCAGACTATTTTACACATAACTCTGAAGAATATGTACCTTCTTGCTCTGAATCTTACCAACTACCTATTGTTACTGATGTTACCGAAAATCAGGATAGTCCCCAGCAGGATTTTCAGAAGAAAGATACATCAAGCAAACAAAGATAGAGCTCAATCTTCAGACTCAACGTCAACTTCCTTATATTAAGATTTCAAATCCCCCTATGAAACTATTAATAGATACTGGTGCTAACCAGTCTTTCATTAACCCTGAGATTTTAAAACGCTACTTTCCCATGTTCCCTGGAACTATGATCCCTTCGAGGTAACCAGCGTACACGCAACGACGCGTAATGACTTCTCTGTGACGTTGCCCTGTTTTCCAGAATTTAAAGACAATGACGATATAACTCTACTACTACATAACTCTCATGACTTTTTCGATGGACTTATAGGCCTTGACTTACTTACTAAGTGGGAAGCTAATATCGACTTAAAGACTAAGAACTTAAGAACTAGAAACTCTGTGAACCTTATCCATATGTATGACTCACGTAACTGTAATTGGTATGAAGATATAGTACCAGCTAATTCTTCAAAATTAATTAAAATTCCAATAAATATGCACGATGGTGACGTCATTGTTCCTGAGCAGGTACTATCTAACTGTTTAATACGCGAGTGCATTACCAAAGTTCATAAAAATCGTGGAATACTAGAAATTTGTAACCCTACTAATAATGACGTAATTTTTTCTATGGATAAGCCCATTAACGCAGAAAATTTCACAACGCAGTGCCAACGTACTATGCGACAGAATGTCTTACAAGTAGAACAAGTAGTTTCTAAATTACGTGCCGATCACCTTAACGAAGAGGAACGCATTAACCTAGAAAATTTATGTACTCAGTACGCCGACGTATTTTACATAGAGGGAGAACCGTTAACTTTTACTAATGAGGTAAAACATAGCATACGTACAACTGATGAAGTACCTGTCTATACCAAAAGTTATAGGTATCCTTTTATTCATAGACAGGAGGTACAGGAACAAATTAGTAAAATGTTACACCAAGGCATAATTCGACCTTCTGAGTCTGCCTGGAGTTCTCCTATTTGGGTTGTGCCCAAAAAGGCTGATGCTTCTGGTAAAAAGAAATGGCGAATAGTAGTAGATTTTAGGAAGGTCAATGAAAAGACAAAAGATGACAAGTACCCCATCCCGAACATCACAGATGTCTTAGACAAGCTAGATAATTGTCAGTACTTCACTACCCTAGACCTAGCGTCAGGATTTTACCAGGTGGAAATGAGCCCCGATGACATACCCAAGACCGCGTTCAATGTAGAGTATGGCCACTTCGAATTTTTGCGCATGCCGATGGGTTTGAAGAATTCGCCCTCTACATTCCAGCGTGTCATGGACAATGTGCTCAGAGACCTTCAGAACACCATTTGCCTAGTATATCTTGATGACATCATAGTGTTTAGTACCTCCCTGCAAGAGCACATGGTTAACCTAGAAAAGGTGTTCATGCGCCTACGAAAATCTAACTTTAAAATCCAGATGGATAAATCTGAGTTTTTAAAGCTAGAGACTGCATATCTGGGTCATATCATAAGTAAAAACGGAATTAAACCTAATCCTGATAAAATTACGGCTATACAAAAATTCCCTATACCTCGCACAGCAACAGAAATCAAGCGTTTCCTAGGCTTGCTAGGCTATTATAGGAAATTCACCCAGATTTTGCACGGATCACTAAACCTATGACACAGTGCCTAAAAAAAGGTTCTAAAATCCCTACCAATAGCCCAGAGTACATAAATTGCTTCGATCACTGTAAAACACTCCTAACAAATGATCCCATACTTCAATGTCCCGATTTTAGCAAGGAATTTATACTCACAACCGATGCATCTAACCTTGCCATAGGTGCCGTATTATCCCAGGGCACAATAGGTTCCGATAAGCCCATAGCTTATGCTTCTCGAACGCTTAACACCAGCGAAATAAACTATAGTACCATCGAGAAGGAACTGCTTGCGATCGTGTGGGCTACTAAGTATTTCCGCCCTTATCTATTTGGCAGGAAATTTAAGATAGTCACCGATCATAAGCCCTTACAATGGGTCATGAGCTTAAAAGAGCCAAGCTCTAGACTAACTAGATGGCGGTTGAAGTTGAGCGAGTATAACTTCACGGTTATCTATAAACAAGGAAAGTGTAATTTAAATGCTGATGCTCTTTCTAGAGTAGAAATACATAATGAAGATGTTAACCCTATAGTCGAACACCACATTGAGAAACCCCCTTCTTCTGCTGGATCTAGTACCCTTACAGCCCCAATGAGTGAAGGTCGTTCTATCCTAGATGACAGTTCAGTAGCTGTACAATCAACTGAGAGACCCCCATCTGTTAATAGATCCACCACAGCTACAGCTCATACAAGTGAAGAGCATCCCATTCTTGAGATACCTATATCAGAAGTACCCCTAAATAAATTTAGTAGACAGATATGCCTAACCGTAGTAGGAGATATTAAGAAACACTCCGTAGTCACTAAACCGTTTGAGTCCTATATACGTACTAACATACAGCTTTCAGAGTCAAATCTTCAGGAAGATACTATTAACGCAATTAAAGAGTACGTTAGCCCTATAGTTAAGACAGGTTTAATTATATATCCCCCTTTAGCTATGTATAAAATTATTCCCATTATTCAAGATAACTTTAAGAGCTCAGCCATGGACCTAACTCTCACAAAGACCTTGCTTGAAGATGTAAAAGATTACCTACAACAGCAAGATATCATTAAAAAGTACCACGAGGGTATAACCAACCACCGAGGTACCAATGAATGTTATCTAGCATTATCACATAGATATTTCTGGCCTAAAATGCGGGAGCATATTTCCAAGTATATAGGTGAATGTAGTATATGCGGTATGGCTAAGTACGACCGTAACCCCATAAATCAAAGGCTTTCTATCGTACCACCCCCTACGAAGCCGTTCGAAATAGTTCACATAGATCTTTTTACCACTGAATGTGAAAAGTACTTGACCATGGTAGACGCATTTTCTAAATACGCACAGGCCTACCATCTTCGTGACGGTACAGCTCTTAGTGTAGTACAAGCCCTCTTAAAATATTTTACACACCACGGTATACTTATCACTATAGTATCAGATCAAGGTCCCGAGTTCACCAATCAAGTCTTCTCAGAATTCACTAGATTACATAAAATTCAACACCATAAGACTTTAGCTCATAATCCTAACAGTAACGGAATAGTAGAGCGATTTCACTCTACTATCCTAGAGCACCTTCGTATTCTTAAATTAGAACACCGTAGTGAACCCGCAATTAATCTTATGCCGTATGCTGTTCTCGCGTACAATAGCTCTATTCATAGTTTTACTAAGTGCAGACCACTAGATATCATCACTGGTCATTTTGATCCTCGAGACCCAGTCAATATGAATATGAGTGAACATCTTCTCCAGCAATATGTTATAGATCATAGGCAACGTATGGCTAAAATCTATGATATGCTAAACGAGGTGTCTTTACATAACCGCACCGAGCTCACGGAACCTAGAAATAAAGATCGTGAGCCCGAAAAGGAATATGCCCCAGACCAACGGGTCTATATTCGCAATCCCATGGCCAGTAGACAAAAGTTAGCCACGCGTTTCACGCAAGATGTAGTGTTAGCAGACTTACCCATACACATCTACACTAAAAAGAAAAAGGGGCCTATTGCAAAAGCTCGCCTTAAGCGTACTCCTAAAACTAACCCCTTGTTACAGGATACTGGTACTGACGATCATCCTGCATCTGACCCTGGCGCAAGACATAACACTTGACAACCTAGATAATACCTGGAGTACTACCCTTCAAACTTGGACCAACTAGACTTGTTACTCATCACCACTCTTTCTTATACTATATCGACTTAAATGACATATCTCTTAAAGTTAATACAGCTCAGAATCAAATAGATAAGTTTAGATCTGATCTTAAGAATAAGAGTTCTTCGCTCTATGAGCCTCATCTACTATATCTTTTTAATAAACTAGGTAATGTTCGCAACCAGTTACACTCTTTTCAGCAAACTCGTAGCAAAAGAGGTCTTATAGATGGTCTCGGTTCTATCATTAAAAGTATTTCCGGTAATCTCGATTAAACAGATGCCATAAAGTATGACAGTGCTGTTAAGACCCTTCTAAGTAACCAGAATAAGATGCAAACTGAAATAAATGAGCACATAAGTTTAGGCAAGGAATGGATAGCTCAGCATTCCTTAATACTAGATAATATAGTTGAAAATCAAAAGAACATTAGTTACGTAATTAACTCAATTTTTAATTCAGATAGAGATAGGAATATTAATATATTAAAACACGCGCATCTTACGCAATACCTAATGATATTAACGGATAATGTGAATAGCTTATCCGACGAGTTATATAATTTAGAGAATATGTTAGCCTTTATTAGAAGTAAGAGCACTGCGCACTATATGATCGATATAAATGCACAAAATAGCACTTTATTGAAACTTAGGAAACTATACTCTAAAAATGAAGTTTTAAACCTAGACTTAAGAGACTACTATGACGTTATCAAAACAGGATCATATTATGTAGGAAATAAGATAACTATAGTTTTCAAGGTACCGATTGTCTCTCCTATTACCTATATTCTATACAAATTATCTATCATCCCTAACCGTCATAATCAGATATTTGTTCCTCTCCAACCCTTTATAGCAATTCAGAGAACAGGTTCTAGATACATAGAGGCTGAATGCCCGAAGGTAAGCGACTGGTACCTTTGCGAAGATAAGCAGCAGTTTAAAATAAAGGATAGCGAGGATTGCATGCAGCGCCTGATACTAGATCAACGTGTCACACCCTCGTGCCATTTTATCAATGTCAACCTAACTAGCTCAGCCCTAGAAAAACTAGATGACCAGCACTACGCGTTTAGCCTACCTGTCTCCACCAAGGTGCACATATCCTGCGAACATAAGTATTACAAGACCCTTCAAGGCAGCTATCTAGTATCCACCCCCCTAACTGTATCATGAGGACGCCTGAATTTTCTATTGCGAATATCCGGAATCACATTAAAGGACACGCCGTGCAGATAGCCGAACTTCCGTCGAGCGATCCTAGTTTATCCTACAATTATCGTACTGTGAAGCTTAATTCTATAAATCTTGAGCATCTACACGAGTCCAACACCAAGATATCGTTGCAGCATCCAGTGAGCCTAGAAAAAGTGAACTCCGATAGCCTCTACCACACGACTATACCAATGTACTCTATACTATTCGGTACTTGTGTAGTTATACTTACTATTGGACTTTACCGAAAATTCAGAAGCACTAGAACAGCGAAGGCGTCGCCTACTAAACCTGTATATCTCAAGGAACTGAAAAATAAGATTCGACCAAGAGATGTGAAGATCAATCCATGCAGCTTCACGGCAACATCCTCTGCGAATAGTTGCCGTTCTACGGAGGGAGGAGTTACGCAGTCCTAATATATGGATAGCGCTACGTCACCGACTCCATACGTCACCGACCACCCAGCTACCGGCTACACCGAGAGTTCGGACAAGCGGCCACCTGCATATGATTCATCCGACCGCCCGCCTTGTGGGAATCGCTCCCGCGCGCCGGCACCTTCCAATTTCCCGGCACTTCTGTTTCTCACATCGAAACGTCGTCACGTTCCCTTAATTTTAATTAATATTTTAATTGGTATATCTATCATTCTGTAACTTATTAATTAAACCTAGTTAACAAAGTTTTTAGTTTTTTTGCACACTTCGGCTGTAGCCTTTCTAACTCACTTAAGTTTCAAAACTATTTACAAGAACTTACCCAAGAACTAATAGACACAAACTTTACAAAAATTACGAATAAGATTTTGCGTTTTTTTTTTGCCTAATAATTTAAGCTCGTTAGGCGAGCGCGACCCGCGTATCCGTAGCGAATGTGCGTGTCAAGCGGCTGCGTGACGCGACCACTATTGGAGGCATTTTCTATCTTGAGCTTCGCCGTGCTTCAGAAGACACGTTAAGCCGTTGGTCCCGGTTGTTGTCGATAGATAGCAGTCCTTAGGCTGAGTCAGATGCCTTGGGGCAGCCTGAAAAATTCTGACAGTGTTGGCCACTAACTCACCTCGGGTCATGTTCCTGTCGGTCTGGTTTCCCTGTAAAAAGGGTTACGGAGGTCAGACGGTAGTCGCTCCATTGTAATAACCAGTTCCGCCAAATCTAGAACCATGACTTACAGCGTACCCTAGGCTCCGAAGCGTAAGCTGACGACACAACTAGGAATACACGCTAGGATGATGATGAAGATTTTGCGTAATCTGTGATATAATAAGTGACTTTGACGTTGTAAGCAAATACATGCCGCTTCCAACCGGGCATTCTGGAAAACTTTGGGGACTATTTACAGCTGGATTGATTGTGGCCGAAATGATAATGATAAAGGTGTTTGCCTATCCTTTGTTCCCTAAATCGCCTTTTTAAAAGTGAAGAAGCTTGGTTTATAAGTCATTTGGTCACTCGAAGAAAAAACAAAACCACTAGACTCTATAATCCACAACTCATTACCTAATGCTCTTGGTTTCAAATTTAAACAGACATTCCCCCAATCTTATATAGCAACTTTATCTTTCTAACCACAAGACGTGAAGCAATTTATTTCTCTTAAAGACGTTCTACACGGAAGGAAATTTCGGATAATCTGCCAGTCACGACGTGAAAGTAAAAATTACCTCTATGTTTTATTTTACTGTGTATTTCGCAACGTGTATACTCTAAAAGGTAGGTTTTTAACACGGTTTTATTAGCTTCACATGTACGTTAATTCATTGAAGAATTTTTCGGACTATTAATGATTTTAATTCAAAATTTGTTCAAATATTTAAATTATTCGCTGCCTTGATCTCGGGTACTATATTACATAAAAATCTTAAGGTATAGGTAAGGTAAGGCCATTTTATAGAGTTGTAGAGTCAACAGGAATTTCAGATTCAATCGACGCACCTACCTGCCAGTAAGATTTGCCAAGTTCTTCGACTTGATAATAGATCGACCACTTGATTTCCGTGAAGGCCGTAACAAGAAACTGTTTGGAGACTTACTTTAAATTCTACGTCGTTACGATGGTAAATACTTGACAAATGTGGGAAAAGTATATCAATTTTCTTTCAGGGCGCTAGTTACCTTTTTGTCTTGAAAATTACAAAATATCAAATTATTTTGTATTGAGATATTGGATTTCGTCATTACACGGATTCCCTACTTCATGTTTCACTCGTTTAAGGCTAAATTCACATGGACATGGCTAACATTATGTCACACAATGAATCGTAATTTAGTTAATTAATTACATGATGCAGCATGAAATTTATTGCAATATAAACTTTGTTAACCGAAATATGATCCATGATTCACTTAATGATCGAATATTTTTTTTCAATTTCATCCTTAGTAATAACTTCGAAACAAGTAAAATAAAATATTCTGAAGATAATCATACCATTTATTATAGCATAATAGATGCAAAAAGACCAAGAGGCCTTTTAACTCCAGCAATGTCTGCCAGGCAACCTCAGAGAGAAAATTAAGTTGAGTACAGTAACATAGCTCCTGCCTATTTCATATGGGCTTTTAGATCTCTGTCTCATGAAGATTGATTGTGGCCGTGACGCCAGCGCCGCGTCATTGATTGACGTCGCAATCTACTTCATCGGCATTTTTAATTTACCCCACCCTTGTCTTCTCGGCTCGGGTTAAATTTATTTACTTGAGTTTGGTATCGACTTTAATTGGCACTTTTTTTGCTGCAGATCTATAATATTAAGTAGCTAAAAGCAAACATTTTTACAAGTTTATACTTTTATAATGTATATACAAAAAGTTGGTACAAAAGGCATAATGGCTTTAGCAATATCATCCAAGCTACCTCAGAGAAAACATAAAGTTGAGTACAGTAACGTAGCTCCTACGTGTTTCATTCGGGCTTTAAGATCTTGCCGATCTCATGAAGATTGATTGTGGCAGTGACGCCAGCGCCGCGTCACTGATTGACGTCGCAATCTACTTCATTGGCGTTTTTAATTTACCCCACCCTTGTCTTCTCGGCTCGATTTAAATTGATTCACTTGAGTTTGGGATCGACATTAATTGGTTTTTTTTTGCTGCAGATATATTTCGAATCAACAAAACATGAGAAAGTAAGCACACTTTTGACAGCATTTTTAACTTCTTTATCTGTGAACAAGTAAACAAGTGTGTAACTAGAAAACAAGGTTTTTGGGTCAATTAACATCTTTTGTTAAAACATTCAAAGTTCAATTGAAAACATATATGCTTAGTTTCCAAAAAAGTTAAAAATCGCAGTAAAGTATTTACAATTATTTTATACATCTCACTATTATAGTTGCAAAACTTCTGAAAAATTCGGAATAATTCCGGAATACTTCTGGGAAAGTTTCTTTACATCAGAATTATTCAAAATAAATTTAATCAAGTTTTTTATTTATTTTGTTGAAAAATCATATTTTGTATCTCACGTCGATCGCCGCCGAGTCGTGCGTGCAGGCGGTGTGGGGTGCGGTAAGAAGGGAGATGCTCCCCGGAGAAGTTTTCCCCCGCGCAAGAAAGATTCGTACCCCGCAATTGAATGTTTCCGAATATTTCGCCAGAATAATTCAATGGTAATAAACGTGTTTGCTTGTGCTATGGCGAGTTAATTATTGTTCAGTAGCATTTAAGTAAGTAAAATAAATATAAATATTTATTTTATTATACTTAAATGGGATTGATTATATGTTGATATTTTTATAAATAGATACGTTAGCCTGCGATTAACAGGATTTTTATTCTTTTGTTTTAGGTAGGTACCTACTTATTTCGAAATCGAATGCTATAAATGTCAGTTGTGCAATAAAAAAACCAGGCCTAGCATATTTGTTTTTTTGAAAAAAGGTTACCTATGTTTTTGGTTAGTTTGTATGAAGCTCTGTGTAGCGTGCGTGCAGGCGGTGCGGGGTGCGGTAAGAAGGGAGATGCTCCCCGGAGAAGTTTTCCCCCGCGCAAGAAAGATTCGTACCCCGCAATTGAATGTTTCCGAATATTTCGCCAGAATAATTCAATGGGAATAAACGTGTTTGTTTATACTATGGTGAGTTAATTATTGTTCAGTAGCATATAAGTAAGTAAAATATAAATGTTTATTTTATTATACTTAAATGGGATTGATTATATGTTGATATTTTTATAAATAGATACGTTAGCCTGCGATTAACAGGATTTTAATTCTTTTGTTTTAGGTAGGTACCAACTTATTTCGAAATCGAATGCTATTTTTATAAATATCAGTTGTGCAATAAAAAAAACATGCCTAGCATATTTGTTTTTTAAAAAAAAGGTGTTCTATGTTTTTGGTTAGTTTGTATGTAGCTCTGTACGCATCGTGAGTATTCGCGATTATTCGCGTAGTATAATAATTCCCAACTTCCAAGCGCGAAATATGTAGTTAGGTCGATATTCCTCGTTATATTTGACTGTTGAAATATTCCCAAAGTTTCGGAATAATTCGGAATACTTCCGAAGTATTCGACGGGAATGATTCGGAATTTTTCCCGCCAGCATCTATACTCACTATACACTAGATTTCACTAGAATATTCATATACCAGCCAGCGAGGTAACACAACTATTGTTATTTAACAAACATCTTTTTGATTTTATTATATGAGTACATAAGAAATATTTATTTGAGCATGGCATCCGCGGTAGACCAGCGTCATGGTCCACATCATGACATTATGCTAAGCGGATACCATTTTGGTACATATACAAAAATACTTTTTATATTCTTTTGTCAACCTGTAAAATAGAAGAGTTTTGTTATGTATCAAATAAAGACTTTTTCTTTCTTTCTTTCTAAAATTGTGGAGTACAAATGTACTTCTCAATGTCACAGTTGCTCTTAAAGAGCCACGGCTTCTATGTGTTAACGTAATCTGAAACCGTTGCCGTCAAAACGTACATTTATCGATAAAACATTACCCTAAATATCGTAATTAACCGCGCAAACTCCAAACAAATCACGGAAGTTTGATTCCCGAGGCCGACAGATTTAAAACATCCCTTTGAATTAATGGCGCCGGTATCAATCGCGAGCGAGCACAGATGGCGTTATATAAATGGCGCGAACATTTTAATAGAAGGCAACCAGTTACAACCATTTGCTTGACGTCACCAATTTTTAACTAATTTTCGTGGAAATTGTACTCCGTTTATATGTAGTTCCTGAGATCAAAGGACGGTAGGCGTATTAGAGAACAGATAAAACTTTAAAAAACGATTGATTATTTTTATGTCAAGGTAGGATAAGGTTTCTTATCATCCAAAAAAAAATATCGATATTTAGGACAATTAATGTAAAAAAATAATCAAGGGGTTTTTCTAATTTTCATCTATTCCCTTTTTTTAATTTCCATTCTTTGTTCATAAATCGAAAATTAGATATATCCTGCTATGTTATTCAGTTTTAATTTTCTATTGTTGATGCGTGGACGTTTCTTGCAAAATGAATAAACATTGCTTTAATATGCCTCACTCACTAAGTAATTAGGTAGGTATAGTCGAACCTTATTTAACAACCAACTTCGTATTTTGGTCGGCTTTTGAGTGTACAGATATTGTGTCATATAAAAATATTGTCTAAAAACAAACTCAGTATACTAGACTTTCTTGACAGTACCTACTTTATTTTTAGTATTTATTTCAACTTAGAAAATCCTACTCGTCAAAACGTCACACTGAATATATTGTTGTTACGTTTTACAATGTCTTTAATTTCACAGACAAAAATTAGCCTTTCCGTAAAAGACATAAAATTCGAGAGATTCTTCACATTAACTGTTTGTTCGAATATATCTCTAAATTCCCGTTCGCAATCCTATCCAGAACTGTGCTTCAAATCATAGGTGCCTATTTCGGCCTCACTCGCAATCCATCATAATAGAAAGACCATCATTCGTCAACATTTGTCAATATACACAATGTGAAATAGGAAAATTGGTTTGACGTTAACTCACTAGGCTTCATATTATGTTAGAATTTGTGACTAATGATATGTTAGCTTTATGAGATTTCTATTGATAAAGAGATGTAAAAGTTTTGTATGTGGTGATCTATTATCATCATTATTTTTTACATAGTTAGTCGAAACCAATAGTTGGCTACTGTGGTTGATATCTTCAAAAGGCATATATTTTTGGTATTTTATCAAAATAATTACCATTTTTGAGGCCAATTACATTCTTATTATTAACTAGCTGATACCCGCGACTTCGTTCGCATAGACATTATACAGGCATTAATAGAAATTTAGTGCAAAATATATTGATGACAATATGTTGACGCGCCACCAATGAATGAACACTTTATTGCACCATTTACAAACATGATAAATACATAATTGAATCCGATTTAAAAAATAAGTAAAAAGGCTTATTGCTATTCATCTTATTACTAAACTAATCATGACTTATCAATCATTTATGAATGAATAAAAAATAATAATAGAGAGTGGCCACCTGTCAACGACGTACAGGAGTGTTATTTTTGAACTAAGTGTGACTGAAGGATTTTACTTCGATATCGAACGCTTTTCATTCGGCTTACATGTCATTCTTTTTAAAAATAGGGCTCGAGTAGACATATCTAGTATTGTAGTCATTTAGAGAGCAAGGTAAAAAAGCTCGGAGTTTTCAACAGGGCAAAGCGATTTTTCACGCCGCAGCAAAGACTGCTCCTATTTAAGGCGCAAGTGCGGCCACATATGGAATATTGTTGTCACCTGTGGGAGCACCTGAATGTCAGCTTAAGCCGTTTGACTCAATACAGAGACGCGCTGTCAGAATTGCCAAAGATCCCATAATTACAAGCGGCATTGAGCCTTTGAGTCTCAGGAGAGACATCGCTTCCTTATGCGTGTTCTACCGCTTGTATAATAGGCTATGCTCGGAGGAATTGTTTGACATGATGCCAACAGCCACTTTTATCATCGCACCTCTCGTTATCGTCAGGGATTTCATTCCCATACCTTGAATACCATGTTATCGCGTACAGTACGCTTCAAACGGAATTTCCTCCCTTCACCACTGCGATTATGGAATGAATGCTGCGATTATGAATGCCATGGTTTTCCCTAGTGACTATAACATGGGAGCCTTCGAAAAGGGAGTGAAAAAATTCCTTCAGGGTCGGCTGCGCGCTTGTGACATCTCCTGTGTTGCAGGCGTTCGTAGGCTACTGTAACCACTTACCATCAGGTGAGCCATACGCCTGTTTGCCTATTTAGTTGTATAAAAAAAAATGAGTAGAATAACTTCCAACTTTGCCTTAAGTACTTAGATTTTTATTAACATAAGGTACATAATCTTCAGCGCGTAGTCGTTTCTGATTTTTACGTATATATACTAAGCGCTCGGTCTCAATTATAGCGTACATATCTACAATGAATTGGCTAAATAATCCCTTAAACCTTTCTTTAAAAACAAAGATATGAGCAGATACTTTTTTGTTTTTTCCCTAAATCGAGTTGGATCAAAAACACATTGTTTTTATGTATGTATGTATGTATGTTTGTAGCGCGATAACTCTCGAGCCGTTAGTCCGATTCTGATAAAATTCAAACAAAATAGTCAACATGTATAGAATTTTTAAGTTCATTTGGCATCAAAATCCGTTTAGTAGTTCTTAAGGTATTGGCATTAAAGTATAAATAAATATTTATTGATAACTCCAAAGCTGTAAATCCGTTTTCCTTTATAATCAGAAAGAAAACCAATCATCTTGATTTTCAAATCACAAAAATATTGTTTTTCTGTCAAATTAGGGGGCCTAGATAAGATACCTATAAGATATTTTGAAGTCGGGATATTAATCAACAAGGGTGGGAGTAGAAGGATCAATGGACCATATAGATAACAGAAGGAGGTGCTAGTAGAAAAGTATTCTATGTTTGACCCCGGGTCTTCAACTATAATCATACCAAATTTCATCAAAATCCGTTCAGCGGTTTGGCCGTGAAAGTGTCACAGACAGACAGATAGAAAGACAGACAGATAGAAAGGCAGACAGACATATAGACTTTTACATTTATAATATTTATTAATTAATAGTTATAGTATGGAAGTATGGATGGATAGTATAGTATGGAGTATGGATTTATAATATATTAATAATTATTAACCCCTCTAACAACAGCAACAAAAATAATTTAAAATTGTTTTATTTCATGTGTAACAATAGCGGAAATGTAAATAAAAATTATTAAAGGTACGCGCACATTATGACGAGCCGCAGCGGGGCGGAGCGGGCCGCATCGCAGCCCAAAATGCGTACTTAGCACATTGGTGACGGGACGGGCCGCAGCGCATTGACGGATTTTGAGAACAGTGTACAGCTAGACGTTGCGTGCGTACGTTATGGATAGCTCTGACGAAGAACTTTCTTTTTTTTTACATGCTATTAGAAGAAGAAAACAATGAAAATCTTATACAAAAAAATGTCAAAAATAAAACGTAAAATGTGGATACATCCTATTTGTTCCAAGAGAAAGGTATTCGGTGAATACGATCATCTTTTCCCCAATCTTTTAGCAGACAAAAAGAAGTTCTGGGTGTACTTTCGGATGACTCCTGATCGATATTATCAATTACTTGAAATACACGTGCGCGCGTATCCAATCCGCTTGCTATGGCACACTGTGTCGGGGCGCAGCGGGGCGGGGCGGGCCGCATCACACGCAAACAAAATCCGCGGCGGATTTATGCAAACCGCTGCGCCCCGGCACAGTGTGCGATAGTTCATACAAAATACACACGAGCAATTTAAGCGGATTTTTGCCCTGCGGCCCGACATAATGTGCGCGTACCTTAAATCGTAAAAAGTCAATGTGACTGGCATATACGAAAGAATGATAATACAATCATCCAAATAAACTCAATTCAACATTTTTGATCTTTCATATTTTTAAATTCACAATTAGTTGATCTTAAAATATTTTTGTTTATGTATTCTAAGGCTAATCGACCCCATATTATTACGAAATCAATTCACGGCCATATAAATGCTATTTTTCAGTTCAGGGGTCAGTCTTACTTGGGTAAAATCCATGTAGCTTGAACTCCAATGGTCAATCGATAATTTACACCTTAATGATAGAGAGGTTAATTGACTTTGTTTGCCTTGGTCTACTTATATTTATCTTCTTCGTCCAAGCGTATGTCCCAATCGTGTCCTGAGCTTACGCTTCGGAACGTAAGGTATGCTTTTAATCGTGTTCCTAGATTTGGCAGTACCGGACTTCCCATGGAGCGACTGCCTTCTGACCTTCAGGATGAACTGAAACATGGTCAGAGGTGTTTTAGTGGCTGACACTGTCAGTTTTTTTAGAATGCCTAAGAGCATCTGACACAGGATTAAGATAAATCTCTCCCTGGTATATGAATCTTGGGTTCAGAATATCTTAAATATGGCCTCAGTAAAAGATGGGAAGTTTTATTTTTGTGTTTAAACTTTATTGAGTAAAATTCGCGAGGCCGTGACCATAGAAGATAGATGTGTTTGTTTTTTTTTTTATTAACAAAAAAAAAATAAACAGATATGTTCGTTTGATATTGCCCAATAAATTATGTACAGTACACTATACATTAAACGAAGATTTACGAACTTAATTTGTGAAAGAATGTAGAGTAGGAAAAAAACATATATAAATGAAGAGAAAAACTTGACAATAGGTTCCACCAAGTATACATTATATAAATGAGTATGTATGTTCTCAGTGCCTAATCCATAGCAAGCTTAAACTGTAACTTGTAAGTCTGCGATATCTACCTAAGCGAATTCCCGTTTACTAATAAACAAAATCAAAAATGCACGTTAGACTTGTAAACTCCAGGCAAAAGTTTCGCTTTGACTTTGCAAAGTAACACCTGAGTCAATTAAACGTCAGAGATTTAGAATCAAACACTTTCGTTATTTAGGGATCGACATTGAAAATGGACAAAGTTTTCGAACAACTTCAACTCGAGTAAGCAATAATTAAAGTCAAAACATTGCTTTAACCTTCTGTGAGGGCCAGGAGGAATAAAATAAATAATATCAACGTTATTTTTTACATATAGAATATATTTTATTTCACTTTTAAAATCGAACAACAATAATCATGTATTAAATAAAAATTAAATAAAAGAGGCTCCATCTACAATTATTGTAAACATTTATATACAAACAAAATATTGCCTTTATTGCTTCTTAATCAAACGATAGTTAGACTGGAAGAGAAATCCCTCGAATAAATCGGCCATAATGTCAACCAAATTTTCAGTGTCATCTAAACAAACACTTTAGTATTATTGTTTAGTTCCCACAGAAATAATGCATGTTTTCATTAAAAATATATTCATTAAAAAAAATTGGTTGTCTGTAAAGTCGGTTTACGGGAACGTCAAACATTACAGTAGTATAATACACATGATCATGCCTCTTTCTTGTTTTTGCCGCGCTCTCGCTTGCGAAACGCGACAATGAGCGTAACGGTCCCGTTACGTAATGACGTCATCTTTTTCGTGCATGCAGCCCGTAGTATCGAGTTATTAGACGTTGTCACGTCAACATATTAATCTTTCAACAATCGCGAGGAACAATAGTAATTTTTATTATTAAATTAGTTTGTAAATTAAATTATTTTAAAACGTACTTTGATAATCTCGTTTCGTGGCCCGCCGTTCAGTTTGATTGGAGCAGAGAAACAAAAGACAGGCAATTTATTATTTGCCGGAGATGTCGGGAATAATAAAGGATTTTCAAATATTTCAAACTGGGAATTTAATAGGCTCTGGACCTGTTTTTAAATGATAACTGATGTTTTAGTACGGTTGCTCACCTTTGTTATTTTCATTGTTGGTTTTTCTACTCATCATTATAATTACAAACAACATTTTTTTTTCTATGAAACGGTATTTTATTTTAATGTGAAAGATGAAAAAATAGGTGAGAAGATATGTGTTAGGTCGAATACTTAGTAGGTTTGGGGCCAATTTCACTAAGTTGAAAATTAATAAGGTTTCATTTCGTTAATTAACGGAAGACTTTTTTAATTGATTACATTTAAGTTAAAAAAAAACATTTTTTTAAAAGTTTTATCAACAATTTCAATCGTGGACTTTTGGCGGGAAGCTGTGAAGAGCAGTATCGGTGCTGTATTTTATTTTTCAAAATTTGTGTTTTTTGAGTGTTTGTGCATAAAAATATTGGATTACGATTCGCAAAGTATTCAAGAACAAGCGTGAGTGTTGGGAAGTGATACAGTCTTCGAATTATGTAATTTCCTTGCTTATTGCCAAAAGCTCCTGGAAATCGCTAAATGCAGTTTTTCTACCACTTCTCTTAGCTTGACTCTTCTGACTCGACTTGACTTCACTTAACTACTAACGTGATTTTAGACTTGCTTGAATAAACAACTTAATTAAAAAAAAAAATACTAGCTGGCTAATTACAAAAGTATGAGCCATATTGAAAAAAAAATTAATCGTATAATCTGTCACAAAATGAAGCTCAATCCTTTTTCAAAATGAAAAAAAGAAAAAAAATACGTAAAGCAAGACTGTTTATTGTTTATTAATAAGATTTTCTAATAAAAGGAACAGAGTTACAACAAATTAGCAAAACAATTTAATTAAAGGCTTAAAACAACTCGTTGGTCATTCGCTTTAATTAAAGTTGTAAAACCAGTTTTTTTTTCTTTACAGAGGCTAATGAATTACCGAGTGTACAGAAAAAACGATTTTAAAATTTCTAGTAGGCCAGAAACGTTATGGATGAGCTGGTAAATTGTCGAAAACCAATATAGTTAGGAATGGATGAATTTTAAAGATTATATAGATATATGGATCGTGTAATATTAAAAACTAAATTGGTACTGTTTACCTACTCCATGCGTAAAAACTGTTTGGATAAAACAACAATTTAAAATTACTCGAGAAACTTACTGATGCTTTCCGAGGGAGAATTCAGCAAAATTAACTTCGACTTTTCAAGCTAAGCTTTTCATCGAACATTCACCTATATTTTCAGTATCTCTGGTTACAAAAAAAAATATAAAATCATTTAGGTTGACTTTATATCTGAACATTCGATGGTTTATATGAAATTCAAGAGTTTTTACTTAGGATGCTGTTTGAAACTTCAATTAGCCCTTTACGACCAGTCTTTTAATTTTGCGTGACAAATATATAAAGATCAGTTTATTGTTGAGTTGCTGAGCTTTATTTTTCCAAATACTTTGTGAAAATATTACTAAGTCAAAGTCCAGGTGTCCAGTGATTTTGTAGCTATTATTACAAAATGGATCCTTATATCTTAAAGTAGGTGCAGGCAGGCTGCTATTCGGAAGTTAGAATAACAAGCACTTACAAAATACCAGTTATTTCAAGCAAACTTTTGTCTTTATATCTGTGCCGGCCATCCGTCTGACTATCACAGGGTTTTATTGTATCAATTTAATATATGGATTTAACTAAAATCTAAAACTACGTGTGATGATTATATGTAGACTTAAAAATAATTTTAATATTTGCCAAAAGGTAATAAGCATCACCCTTGTTCTAATGTCCTGTTCTATTTCTATGATGACTTACTGTAGAGAGAATGTTAATAATTAAGAAATATGGCCTTTGATTTATCAAGAAAAAGTCAAAGTTCTTGTGACCAAATAAGAGTTTTATTTATTTATTTATTATTTATTTATTTATAAACACAAAATAAATAGGATACAGAGTATTGACCATAAATTAGTACAAAGGTGCTACTTATTTCAAAAGAAATCTCTTACAATAGACCCGTGAGATAGGAGGCAGTTTTATTTTAGAAATGGAAAGTATAACTCAAAACTAATTCGTATTACAGCTTCCGTATTTTTACGAGTAAAATATATATCGATAATTAAAAATGTTCTTTATTCATTCTGAAATAGAAACTTGTTTCGTTGTTTGTACCAAAACAATAAACTATTTTTGGCAATATATTTTTAACAATGAATAAAGCATTCACAGGTACTTATTGTGTTTTCTGTAGGTACTTTGGTAATAAACGTCAGGCCAAAAATAATATTTTCATAAACGCCAAAAATAGTGCGGTCGTACTTAAAAGACAATACTCGAATTAATTTTTGATTTCGGCGGAATACCAAGTTATAGGGTGATACGTTCTTATTGTTCCTATAAAGTATCATCTGTCCTCACACGTGTTTCCTAGTAGCACCCTCAGCTTGCGTTTTAGAGCCCCGATGATGCATTTTTCATTATAGATTTGGCATGAGATGTTTGGAGTAAATAGTACCCAGTAAAAGCCTACTACTGCCACCCTATTTTTTACAAAGGAGCTTTCTAATAAAGACGTCTAAAAAAATTTATACTTATAGGTAACGCGCCCAAGATACCTCTGGTATTATATACTTTCATAGCCAACGGTAACCACTTTGCATCAGGCGGTCCGTATGCTTGTTTGCCTAAACTACTATATAATTTGAATATTGTATGCATGCTCTGTATTAGAATATCGTGTATATCTCATTGCAAGCGAATTGTATGCTTTTTATGAGAAACTAGCTATTTCCCGCAGCTCCGCCTGCGTCAAAAAGTAGCCTATGTTTGACCCCAGGTCTTCAACTATACTCATACCAAATTTCATCAAAATCCGTTCAGCGGTTCGGCCGTGAAAGCGTAACAGACAGACAGACAGAAAGACAGACAGACAGATAGACTTTCGAATTTATAATATTAGTATGGATATTAGTATGGAGTATGGATGGATAAGACGGCGGATTCTATTGTTTTATCCTGTATCTGAAGTATTAATAGTATCAACGAATGAATAGGGATAGAAACGGGTTTTAATTTATTTTATTTTTAAGACCCAAAATTACGGTCTTTAACCTGGTAAAAACTAGAAATTGATTTTAAGGTCCTAAATACCTGGAACTAAAATTTGACGCAAATGTATTAGTAGAAAACCAGGTTACCGATCTCTTGGTATCAACATAAATCTACCTTGATAAAGTGTAGCTAAATGACCCCTTTTTAAGATCACAAATCAAGGTTTTATCGGGCAGTCTGGTGTACCATGTATCATAGATGGGGTATCGATCCGCACCGCCTGCGATTTATGACCCGTTATGATAATGCGCCTGGAAGAGCCACTGACTGTTTTCGGGAAAGATGTCCAGGGTGGCAATTCCGCTAATAAACGGAACACATCATAGAACAGGGCATTAGAACAAGGGTGATGCCACGGAGCATTTACAAAGTAAATTTGTGCTTTGATGCATAAACCTTTTGGCAAATAATTACATAAAACTGATCTCAGTTATTTTTAAGTCTGCCAATAATCATCGCACGTAGTTAAAATTGGTTAGATTTTAGTTAAATTTAAAAGACCATGCAATTGATATTCAATTACGACTCAATTACGATGCATTTATGATATGGTCAATATTGGTATTCTGCTAACACAATTTTGAATCTCAATTTGATTGCAACTAAAACGTAACTGAATGGTAACATTAGAAAAAAAGTAAATATAATATAATAAAAACAGAGTACCGATTATTGAAAAAAATTGATGACTTTTTGATGAGCAAAATTTTCCAGTTTGCAGTTCAATGGCATGCCAATGGAATACGATTGGTCTTAAAATTAGTAATAGAATACCAGAAACGTCAAAAATTGCCATTGCGATCCAATTACGATTCAGTTGTGCACTATGTAAAATAAAAGAATTGATACCCAGGTTTAACAAAGATACCAGAAATGCACAGGAATAAGTACTTTTTTAAAAAAATAATGGGATTTACAGTGACTCTTCTTAATTATTCAATCTTCTTCACATGTTGTGTGGTTAGCACAGTAAGTAAAGCGGTAGACAAATGGGCTTAGCGATTTCCAGGAGCTTATGGCACTTCGCAACACTCACGCTTGTTTTCGTTAATTCACCATTATTATGAGCAAATACTCAAAAAACCCTTAATTTGGAAGCGGCCTAAGTACGTAAGTGAACTGACTGTGGCTGGAACGACGACTTAGAAGAACACCAATTTTGGAAAATAAAATACTACTCTTTTCAGCTTTCTGCCAAAAATCTGAGATGAGGACTAGAATTTGATCAAGTACTTAATTTATGATGCATGCTTATGTTTCACATAAATAAGCATGCATCTTCTTCTTCTTTGCGAGTCGACTCTGGCTGTTATCAAACTTCAGAGGACCAAAACTCCGCCACCGACAAGGCATTGTCGGTGGTTTCGTAGAGGTCCCTGAGCGTGCAGGTGGCCGAGCACGCAGGACAGGACAGGAGATGCGTCATGGTTTGGGGAGAGACACCGCACCGGCAGGCCACCTCCGAGCAGTACCTGAACATGTTTTCCTTGCTTCTATGCTGCAAGCATGCATCAAAAAGGTTTTAAATTTAGTTTCGATGAGTAGTTTGACACTGACCTCTTGACTGACTTTGATTTTACTTTATTTGATAAAAACAAAAGGATAATACACTGCCAAATATTAACCATTATTTTGTTGTAATGTTTTTTCACTCATTGGTTGGCAGTAAGAGATCCCTAAGTAGGATAAGTCCGCCGTTGTATTTTTATTTCTGTCATTTTACTAGTGTTTTTTTACGATAAAGATATTCCAAAAACAAAAAATATTATCCCTAGCCGGGAATTGAACATAAATGTTTACAAGAGCAAATCGATGAAAGTTACACTTCAAAAGATTTATATGGATGTGCAATTGTTTTGTTTGAACGTCTATATAAATCTTTTGTATGTTTTCAATATTCGGGCATAAGATTGACAAACTTATTCCGAAATTACCAAACCAGGGCCCTATTTTTATAAAGCGTACGCAATATCGGTAAATCATTCGACATATGACACATTTCAAAAATAGGGCTTCAGGAGCATGGAGCAATTACAAAGAGGAGATGCCGTAATAAGCGTTTTGTAAAAAAGTATTTGTGAGGCTACACGGGGCGGAAGGCAGACGTGCGGGGTGCTTGGTTTCGGCCGTGGCTCCAATCATGGAGCACGAGCAATGACAAGCTCCGCCCACTTTTGTGTCGGCGAGGCGCCAATGATCACATCCCTGCGCCATTTCAAACGGCATCTCCTCTTTGTAATTGCTCCAAGTTCAGAAGTCGGTGGGTCGAATGATTTACATTCGATGTTTTATTATGTTATCGTTTGGCGGTTAATAGGATATGCGAATACATTTAATCCATACTAATATTATACATGCGAAAGTCTGTCTGTCTGTTACGCTTTCACGGCCAAACCGCTGAACGGAATTTGTTGAAATTTGGTATGGATATATTGTAAGACCCAGGGTCAACATAGGCTACTTTTTTCCCCCCTTTTAAGTCCCAAAATTGTTGCAATAAAAGAAGAAAATATGTATGAAAGTATGAAAATTTGTTTGGCTATTTGTTAAAAGAAAATGGCGCTGCCATATATTCATATATTTAATTGTTTGGCTGTTTGTCAATAGATGGCGCTGCTTATTTTTAATTGTTTGTTTATTCTACATTAGGTGGCGTTGCTTATATTTAAAAAAAAATGATAAAACATATTGAAATGAATCAACAGATGGCGCCACCATAAAATTAAACTCTATATAGTTTATAAATGAAAGTGGTGTGTTTTATTGTTGTTCTTTACGAAGATTCTTGGTTGTTTGTTTTTCCAGAAAATAAATATTGGTCTTATTGTTGTGTGTGTCGAACGATTCGTTCAGTTTCTTAATATAATACTTAATAGGTACTGTGGTACCTATTAAGAATTAGTTTAGTTAATAGGAAAAGTTTTCTTAATAAGACTTAAAAAGTTAATAAAAGTAATTTTCTGATTTTAATATTGGTTGGATTGTTGGGTGTGTCGTGTCAATTCGTTCAATTTGTCACTACCGATTAGTTTAATTAATAGGAAAACTTTTCTAAAAAAGTTATTAAGAGTAATTTCCGGATTTAACTAATATTATGCCTCGCAAACATAAATCTTATTTGTTACAAAGCTCATCAAGACCTCGAGCACAAAAAATGGCTCGACACCAAGGAAAGCCAGGAGCAATCTGAACTTCACCGGGCTGCAGACGCAGAACGTCATGCGTCTCTGAGGGCAGCCGAGACCTCAGAGAAGTCTCAGGCACGTCGACTCTTGGATGCAGAACGTCATGCGTCTCTGAGTGATACTCATTGACGTGCTTATTTCATCCTATAACCGGTCTATTACCTTTACACTTTATATTACCTCTAGATTTGATGCAGCCTCCCTTAAAACTATATCACAATAAAATTGATCTATTTGTAATTTGTGAGAAGCAGCATTACAATATTTACAATCACAAGATAAACACTTAGATGGTGAATTAATTTTATTAAAATTTTTATTACAGTTTTTCCTATACAGAGGTATCTGTTCACTGCAACTTTCCCCCCACACAACAGTGCGATTAGCAGCTAAATCTTTTTTGATTATCTTAGGTGATATATAACTTTAAGTCACACTCCAGTATCAGAGGAAAGTAATCGGACCATGTTACATTATGTTTAACATACACCTCTCTTACTGTATGCATAAAATATTGTGATACAATACAGTGTTCTAGCAATCGCCTACACCCATGAACATCATTTTTAAAGGTGTATCTGATAACAATCCAAGCTTATTTAAATCTGCACAAAACCAGTATTATTCATGACAAACGACTGTAAGCTCATCATGAAATAACTCACCCGGGTGAGCATTAAAATCACCCAATACATAAATTGATAAGGATTTTATAATAGTTTTACCTAGGTAATTAGGTATAGTCTTCACTTTTCCTTTCTTTTTTGTACACGCTAATTACCCTTTTCTTGTCTTTTCCTCTCTTGGGTCTGCTGGAAGAAATTTCTTTAGAAATAAGCAGCTCCCTTGTACTTTCTTTTCCTCTTATCTATAATCCTTTACATTTTATTGTGTACATGAATAAAGTAAATAAATAAATAAATAGATTCACTGCCATATTCATCTACCAGCGTACTTATTTTACCTAGACAGTCTGTGAATTACGGTAAATTAGCAATGGTATCCGTAGGCATATACACAACCCCTGTCACAAATTTCATAGCACATAACCGATCACTATCACATAGCAGTATAGACACATTGGTGAAAACCGCACTCCTCCACAGCAGGGCCACCCCGCCGTAGGGCCGGCCTCGCAGTATACCCACCGAGATATCCATTTCGGAAGTACCAGTCGCGCTGAAGTTCCCATCGATACTTTGCAGGAAAGTGAGCTCATTTGGCAATAGCCAAGTTTCTTGCAGAGCTATAATATCCGAAGTGAGACACAACTGTCTTACACTATCAACAAATCGTTTTACGTTTTTGCAGTTAAAGCTTACAAGTTTACGCTTAGAGCTTGCTCTGTTCGTAATACTGTGTTTGTAACCGCGGGCGGAGCCGCGGGCAACAGCTAGTTACTTTTATAAGTCAACCCACCCATGGAAATTTTAAATGGATTTAAGCGGATGTTGGGAACATTTGGTCCTCCTAATTAGCTGTATCTTGAGTAAGGTTTTAGATGTCTTCTATTGGTCCCGGGTATGAATGTATTGGACATCGCTGCAAAGCATTAGTACATGTAAAAAACTAGTATTTTGTGGACTATATTAAGGCTGGAAAATAAAACACGTAGTTATTTTTTGAGTACTTGATATGACTTGTTATTTATTGTTTTTACGACAACCAACAAAAAAAAAATTATACAAATTATTTACTACTAGCTGTTTTCCGCAGCTCTACCTGCGGTATATAATAGCCTATGTTACTCAGGGTGAATGTAGCTTTCCAATGGTAAAAGAATTTTTAAAATCGGCACAGTAGTTTTTGAGTTTATTCAGTACAAACATACACACAAAAATACAAAACATTCCTCTTTATAATATTAGTGTAGATGTAGATGTAGAAGTGTAGACTAGTGTAGATGTAGATGTCGAAGTGTAGATGTAGAAGTGTAGATTAAAAAAGGTTCACTTCTCAACAGTACACTTAGGTTCTGATCTACCTCAGAAGCTTTAATGGGTGTCTAACAGGCTGAGATCTGTACATAGCCGATATATCTAATGATTTTCACTAGATTTGATCGTCGAGTCAAACGATTTACTTTCAATTCACCGACTTTCCGTCATACTGTTCAAAAAAAGTACTCCAGTGTACGTTTTTATGTCTACTAAAGGATTATGATATTGAAACATACTTGTGCTATTGTAGTATATAAAAGATTATATACTACAATAGCACAAGTATGTTTCAATAGTAAAAATGTTCCGCGTCTCCACAGCGACCGTCCATAAATATTGCTATCTGATTCCGAGAAAAATAAAATATTGACATGTCTGTAAATCCAGTTGTGGATGAGACCTGGTTATTTGTTTTGGAATACAAAGCCTGTTATTCTTAGTCTTGTTACTTGCTTTCAAATATAGACGAATTTTATAAAAGTTTTATGTATCTAACATTTTTAATTTCTGTAGATGTAATTAGCTTAATTTTAAATTCCATTTAGGCCCTTTTGCTTTACCCACTAATAAAAACATCAACGATTCGCAACTTTTACGCTTTTTAACTTTTATGCTAAATACTTAAAGAGGTTTGCGTTGTACCTTATTAATTTTAAGCCCCGGCTACGTCAGAAGCCGAAAGGTGGTTCCGAAAAACTCTGACACCAGGGAGTAAAGGCTAGTTTGACCATGTAACTCACTGGATATGAATGAACGAATTTTAAATCCAAAGAGTGTTTGAAAGTTTCAATCTATGGTAAATAACATATGGTGTGGTATGGTATGGTATCAGGTGGGCCGTACGCCTGTTTGCCTACTTATATAAAAAAAAATAAAGACATTGAAATATCTTGATACTTTGGCTTAAGTCTGCCCTTAACATTATTGTAACAAAGTTAAATAAATAAATACGGGCTACAAACGTGTGACAACCATAACTATGTAGTAAAAGCGTCAATTTTGTTAATACCGTCAGTAAGTCCGTAAGTCAAGACAAATAAAAAAAAAATGTTCGAAAATAATACAAACATCAGAATCAAGGAGCTTGGTGCAACGTCGAAGAAAAAAAATAAGATAAGTCCAATATCGAAAAAAATGAGAAACGATACAATCTCGGAACAGAGATGGCGAAATGCACGACTGCTTCTATTGTGACGGCTGCGTGAACTCCCGTTCCGTTTTACGAGATGTAAAGCCTTGAATGTAAAGATTTGTTGGAAAAATACATTTCACTTGAGCAGGCATTGAGTTATTCTGTGAAGTATTTGTCATGTTCTGAAAAGGATGAGTTGGATGGGTTGAATTGCAGTGCTTTTTATTATACGCCTCTGTACAGACGGGATTTAATTGGTATTAGTATTTCGATTTTTATTTCTAGTTTTCAACATTAGCAGTAATTCAGATTATTTCGTAGTTTGGTTAAATTATAAACTATTTACGAATTATTTTAGGTTTAAGGTTTATATTTTCATTAGTTTTGACATAACCATCTTTTATTCTGGGCTTCACACGTTAGAGTTTTCCAATGAAGATTTAGTCCATTCCGTTTTCTTCTTCATCCTAGCGTGTATTCCTAGTTGCGTCGTCAGCTTACGCTTCGGAGCCTAGCGTGTTACGGGTCCTTAATTTGGCGTCTGACCTCCGTAACCCTTATTACAGGGAAACCAGCCCAACAGAAACATGACCCGAAGTGTGTTAGTGGCCAACACTGTCAGAATTTTTAAGGCTGCCTTAAGATATCTGACACAGCCTCATGACTGCTATATATCGATAACAACCAGGACCAACGGCTTAACGTGCCTTCCAAAGCACGGATGAGCTCGAGATAGGGAATGCCACTAAATGGCGACCAATGCCATAATTACGCTACGGATACGCGGATGGCGATCGGCTTTCGAGATCCTCAAATAGAGTACTAGTCCATTTCGTTCTTTAGCAATGAAAAGAGCAAAGGTGGAAACATCAAGGCAATAGCAACTGATTTTAGACTCATGGAAAGAATCAGAGGATTGTTAAAAAGATTAAAATCAGATTGGCGAGATTGATAGGTGAGTTGGCCTTTTCAGATATCACTAGAACAATGGCATTTATTTGCATGAGATAGGAACCTTCGGCTGGTAAGCCACCGCGCAGAATAAATTAGGTGGCTAACTACCATCTCTTTACAACCAAATGCGAGTAAGTTAGCGAAAAGTCATCGTAATGCGCCACCTCGCTTGCTTATTCGTATTTGAAATTATAAGACGGTAGTAAGCACCCTGCGATCCCTCTTTTCGAAGACTCCATTCGGGTCCTTGAGTTGAATTTATGTAAGCAGTTTTAGTCAAAATGCAAAATATATTCAATTTATATTTCCTTAATACTTCTTTACTGTACTAACAAAAACTCAATAGCGTGACTTCGCTCGTGTGCATTTTAAAGTTAATCCGTTCCATTTCTTGAATAACACGTCACACGCTTCAACTTACTTGCTTTTGAAAGGCATTTAATTATTGTATATAAATTACTCGTTAGAAGTATAAACGGGAATATAGTTCCAATTTTTAATTACAATCAACCACAAGCACTAATTTTAGCACTTATTTTTTATTTAGCATTGGTATACTTACAAGGAATATAAGGACCCTTTATAGAGGATTAGTGCTGAAAATAGTTGAAAACAAGGTTATACCTTTTTCTCTCCAGACACTAATGCCCGTCCAACAACACTCATCTCATACTTTTAGCTTTTAAGCGTCATACAACAAATATTCATTCTCAATTAGAGAACGTACAGTAAAAAGCACAGAACCCATAACTACTTGGGATTCAGACAAAGCGATTTAATTAAGCAAATTTAACACAACAGTACTGGAACAAAGCTAAATTAACCTTAGCTTATCAAGAATTATTTGGCCCAGCTCCAAATTTTCCTTAGCCCGGATTCTGAAACTTTAGTTGTCTTGAACAAGAAATACTGTCTTGGCACGAATGCCTTTATTAAAGGCTGTGTTCGATTTGTGGCTGACATCTCGAGTTTTATTCTATGGAAATTTTTAGATGATTTATAGTATTTTCTATCAATGACCTTTGCTTGGGAGAGAAAATGTTATGAGGAAAGAGAAAAAGTATTCTAACGATTTTTGTGAGATTTCTTTATGAAATTCCGAATTAATGTTCTGATATTTTGTTTGATTTATGATTTGAGAAATCACTTGTTTTTTCCATGGGTATCGTATTCTATGTTTTTTCTTATTTATATATATTCATTTATTTACATAACTAATTTGACACTAAAAGAAAATGACTGAACACCTAGTCATTTTCTTTTTGATTTAAATCCAATTTATAAGTATAATTTATGGTTTGAGAAATCGCTTGTTTTTCCCACGGCTATTATTGATATACTAAGATATTTTTTGTGGAAGATTTTAAGTCATTTTCCTTTCGAGTCATAATCGAAGGCTTAATATGATTCATTGAAATTCGTGAAAAGTAAGAAAACCACTTTATCAGAAACGATAGTAATCCACCATACAAAGCTGGGGCAAGAGAAAATGATAAAATTGATTATTTTGAGAAAAAAAGGCAAAAAAGATATATAATTCAAATTCAACAAATATGTAGCAATTCAACATCCAGGGTTTTATTTTACGTAGTTTAAATATCAGCGGGTCAAATCGCAATGATGCTAGATTTGAATATTCGACAAAGTAAACAATCAAATACCAACAATCGACTGTTTTTATTGCCGTAGTAAAATTTTATTTTGCTACCACCAAACTAAATTCCAAATAAACAAAAAAATGAGCGCGGAAGTACGAAGTTAAAAATATAGATTTTTTTCTGATATTTTAATTGGTTTAAATTTTTTGGAATTACATTACACAAGTCTCTATCTAAAGTATGTCTGTCTGTCTATCCGTTTGTCTGTGATCCTTTCAGAGCTAAACCCGATTTTGGAGAAGTTTGGTATGAATATAGTTGAAGACTCAAATTCAAACAAAGGTTACTTTTTTGAAATAGTGCTACATTATCGCCTTTACATTGGAGCAACAACAATCAGACCTTTTCGTATCTTTTTAGTAGAAAATTCTGTGTAAAAAGAATGACTTATCAGAGTAGCAAAGTTTAGGGGAAAATTTTATTAAACTAGTGCAGTCAATAGCATTTTGGATTTTGAAAAGGAATATGATGATGATGCAACCGGGAAGGAGCTAAGATGATGATAATGTTGAAAAGGAACCTACAAGGATTATGATCCAAGTATGGTAAATCGCCAATGATCTGAGCCTAGCGATCACCGAGTGATTACAGCCTACAGTTTTTTGCCAATTATGTCCGTTATCGTCAGAAATAGTAACTCATCTACATTTTTATAACAATCATAGTCACGACGTAAAAATAGAAGTGCAGTCGAGTGAAGTCGGGTGAAGTTGAAAAATCAACAGAAAGCATTTTCAATTCCCAATATGTAATGAAATCGCGCCGCGACAGGATTCCATGTCAGTTGTTTTTTTTAGATATTTTTAATGTTTTTCAAACGTGTATACAATGAAAAGAAATGTGTACTTAATGGGCGCAGATGACTTTGTTGCGAACAAATCTTCTTTACATTTTCGTCGTGTTGGTTGTGTCAAACTTGATTTTAAGGTAATTAAGAGGAACAAAAGATGTATGATAAATTCGCACGCGGTGAACCTGTCATCACAATCATGACTGTGCCAGAAGAAATGCTATGTTTTTCAAGAGTATAATGATTTCTTATGTTTTCGCGATTGTTATTCATTAAATTAAACTATTTTAATACGGTTTTATCGCGTTTATTACTTATTTATTTACACCTGACGTTTCAAACACTTTACAGCGTTCATGGTCGCAGGCAGACTAAGTTAAAATTTGTCTTTGATGTCATAAGATTACAAACTACCGCCTGAAATTTTATTGGGAACTATTCCGATTCACGCAGTATTGGCTACTACACATTTTAACTTAGTCTGCCTGCTACCATGAACGTTGTAAAGTGTTTGAAACGTCAGGTGTAAATAAATAAGTAATAAACGCGATAAAACCGTATTAAAATAGTTTAATTTAATGAGTATGTATGTATATTTGTTTAGCACGCTCTACAGCCTGAACGGCTCGATTGATTTCAGCTCAAGAAGTGTCGTAAAATTCGTATTTACTGTGAGAGTGACATCGGGTATATCAAACTAAAAATAAAAAAAACAAAAAGGAAAGATGATGTTTTGGTTCAAAATCAGCACAACACACATTTTACCATAATCAAGAAAAATATTCAAGATTTTCTTGACATGTCGTCACTTATGTATGTAAAAATATGTATGATTAAATTCACTTGGGTCCCAATGTGAGATAAGATTTCCCGAGAGATACTTGGCTACTCGTCACATCTTCGACCGAAAGAAATTACATACATCAATACATATACTATGATGGACAATGTATTTACTTATACGAGCACTAGCTGTTTCCCGCAGCTCCATCTGCGTTAAAAAGAAGCCTATGTTTGAGCCCCTATAGACCAACTTTCTTCAAAATTCGCTCAGTGGTTATTGGCTGTGACTGACAGACAGATAGACAGACATATGGCCGTGAAACATCATAAACTGACAGACAGATAGACAGACATACTTTCATCGCACTTATAATTATTAGTATGGATGGATAAGGATTTTCTATTAGGTTTTTCTATTTTTTTTCATGCCCATAAAAGGATTTTGGCAATGATATCCAATAAGTACTATTACGTGGTTATTTGGTAAAGATGATTCCGTGCTTCTAAAGATACGTTAAACCGTTGGTCCCGGCTGCCATTAGCTGGTTGTTAAAGGAACCACGTCTGAAGCCAAAAGGTTATTCCGAATAACTCTGGTACCGGGGTATACATGGTCGATTGACAATGTAACCTACGGGAAAAATAATTGAAATCGTTACAAGAAATACTAGTCTAAAACCACAGGATGATAATGATTTGGTAAATCTTTAAAAATTTAAGAAAGCTCATCTTGTACTATGACGCTACCAACAGACTATGCTTCTTATGGTTGTTATTTCTACAAAGTGAATTTAAACCAAAACCATATTTTAACATAAGAATTCTATAATAAACCCAAGTTTTTAAAATATATTCATAAAATTTCTTCTTGGCTGTGAATATTGTGTATTATAATCGAGATCGTAAGTCACGTTCACAAGAAAAATAATAGTGAAAATATGGATAGACCATAGATGTGATATAAATTATTAAATCTATGGGATGGACCGACTTCATGTCTCGTTTTTGGTTGATTGTTATTAATTATCAGAAGAACACTCTTAAGAAGTGAAGGGAAAAGAAATTTTGCATACTCATTTCTTCATTCTTGTGTAAGATTTTGCCGTTCAAAATAAGCATAGTATTATGAATGTCGACCACGCAAGAGCAATTTTGGACACCTTCGAGGTTTCCGCGGCTCGGTAACTATTGTATGTGTACATTTAGATACGTCAGTCAGATTGGAAATTTACGGAAAAGGTCTATGTCCAGCAGTAGATGTCTTGTCCCTGAGATGATGGTATTAATATCACATATTGACGTGAGGTTTTGTGACGTAACATTAGAAATAAGTAGTTCATTTGTATGACAGATTGTGTATACGAAATACGCGATAGTGAGAAAACATTATCCATATGCAATTGAAGCTGATCTTGCTCATCGTTAGTCATTTTCTTCTCTTCTTTTATTTTTTATTATTGTATGTTGTATGTAGGTATATGATATGTATATATTCATTAAAGGTATAGTATGTATTAATTGATTGTAGGTTTATTTATTGACTGTTGTGTAAGGATGATAGTTTTAGTATTTTATTACTGTACCGCCTTTGTTTGTTTTCACTTTTTATCCTATCTACCCTAAGGTTGGCTGGAAGAAATTGCAATAGCGATAAGTCCGCCTTTGTACTCAATATTCTAAATGTATTACTTTTAATTTTGTGATTGGTACAATAAAGTGTATCTATCTACGCCATCACCACTCGTGCGAAGCCGTATTGTACAGCTAGTATTAAAAGTACTAAGAAAATTAAAAGATAAAATGTGATCCAAGCTTTACAGCTCATGATGTCACAGCGGGTGGTGGCTTAAATCTTTAAAATGAACCTTCTAGAGATACGCGCCTTTAAAATAACGGATTACGTAAGCAGCTGGTTGCCGTTTACATGCATAAATTTGAAGTTAGAATTGATATGAGAATTTTTATTTTTGGTTGGATTTAATTAACAATCATAGGTTAAGGTGAATGTGCCTCTTTTTTCGGTGGTTTTTAGGTATGCTGTATTAGATTTTGTTATAACGTATTGAAAAAGTTATTCATTCATATTTGGTGCCAAAGTTTTTCGAAACCGCCTTTGGCCTCGGACCTTTGGCGACCACCAATTGGCAGGTACCAACGTCTTAATGTGCCTTCCGAAGCTCGGAATCATCATTATTATCAGACAATCGTTAAAATATGGTTGGTGTATTAAAAGTTAGCCTGTGTTATATTATGAATTTATGGTATTTAAATATAAAATTTCACACATTGGCCTCTCCTAATTTTTTTTCGAAATGATCGGTTGGCAGCACACTGCAACCATTGTTTCCTTGCGACCTTTTTCAGGTCATCTGACCATCTGGTGGTGGATATCCAACGCTGCGCTAGCCGGTCAAAAAAAGGGCTTGCAAAAAGAGTACTTATAGGTAATTCTTTTGACGAGCTCGATAGCCAATCGAGGGCAAAATACCCTAAATTGTAAATATTGTTATTTTTATTTCGAGCGTCCTTGCTTCGAAATACAAGTTAAGCTGTTGGTCCGGGTTTTCCCCTAATTCATCGGGCACTTTCAGGCCCGTTGGTTTTAGCTGTAATCGTTACATAAGTATTAAGGTTGTGTTAGATGCTCCCTGTGTCTAATTTCTAAACAGTAAAATCGTAGCAGCTTACTGATAATGTAAATTTAAACGTTAATGGAAACTACTTAAACCTCACTTAGTTTAAAGTACACTCGTGTAGTCTTTGTATTGCAGCTCGGAATATTATATTCTAGATATAGTCTGCTATTACAGACCTAGACTCATTAGAAGAGCTTTCGTCGTAATAAATCAAATAATGATTAAAAATACGCTTAGGGAAACGATGTCTGTGCTAGCAAACCCGTATGAGTTATATCTGGAATAACGCATTTATACTTAACGCAACGATTTAAGTCATAGAATATATCCAAAGAGTATCGAAACCGCACACGAAATAAACGTTCCTTTTACAATGAATATACCAGATTGAAACAGAAAAGTATCAAAGTAGTTTATCAAAATAAATTTGATTAAAAAAACCCTTTTTCTACTTCCAAATGTGCTTAACTAGTACCGCCAAATCAAGGATCATAACTTTAGCGTACCCTAGGCTCCGAAGTGTAAGCTGACGACGCAACTAGGAATACACGCTAGGATGATGATGACACATAAAGCTTATAGTAGTATGATACTAGCAATGAATTTGTACAATTAAGGCCGAACACTTTAAGAAGTGATATGGCGACGATGGCGATAACCCCTGAAATAGTGAATGATAGAAAAGATTGGCGCAAGAAAATACGGAGAGACGACCTTAATTAAAATGGGAAAGCTCTAGGATACCACTCCTAGACTAGCTCTAGGATAGGATGGATGATGATAATAATTTATTTAATATCCAGGAATAATATGTAACCGCCATCAAACCTTCTGTTTTTATGAATGAGTTAAACAAACCCGACTTTGATATTAATTTGGAAAACCAAAATATTTCGAGCCAGGTCTATCCAATCAATATCCCTGTATCTATGTGGCTAACATTGGATGTCTCTAGACGATCGTCTCAACTTTAGGGTCAATAGTTCGGTTCACGGTACGTTACTCTGAGCTTGGATAGATGTCCCGATGTCCGTCATTGTCCCTGTACTTGAGATTATAGAAACAAGCAGACATGGCATTTTTTTTACAGCTATTCAAGTCACAGTTTTTGAAAACGCAAACCGTCGCTTGCATAACTGCTTTATATTGATTTCATTGATTTGATTGTTGAAATCAACAACAACATTTTGACCTTATTGGATAGAAGCTGCTGTCCGAACCATTTCTATTCAATAAGAAATTTAGGGGAATCTGTTCACAGATGGCGTTACTAACCACATTCACACATGATCATATCAATTGTTTTACTACCTAGATATTTTTACTGTTGTAATTGACTTAACATCGAACAAAACTGCTTGCAATATTTTAAAGCGAATTATGTAATTCTTGATTTTTTTTAAACGAGTGACTGAATCAGTCTCATCACCCACATCTTGTAACTTATCAGTATGTGAAATTAAATTCCACAACAACATCTCCCTTTATCTGTGATTTACTAACTGTACATAAGATTATAAACAGAGGATGCGACCTGAATTGTTCTGCTGGGTAAGCAAGGTTCTGTGTTTGATGTTTGAGATTTGACGCTGTACCCAATGCTATTGCTTCGTGGATGTATTTCAGTGTAATCGTTGTTAAAATAAATCTGGCCAAGAGTTAATTTCACAGAAAGAGTTCCGAACTAGAATCTTAACTTAATTTAAGATTTCATCGTGTAGGTATTTAAATGGTTAAATGATTAACACATTGAATTTCTTTGTATTTATTTACCTAGTGAGCGAAGCCAGCGAGATTATCCATTTGGATAAGATATTTCTAACATTTCATTTCTCCGTCAGAAATTAAGGTAATATGATGCCCCCACACACACTGCTGTTACAAAATGTTTACTAACGTTAGTAAATATTTGTTTGCAAAAATTTGACATACATTACAAATGTTTGTTAATATTTTCTAACGGCAGTGTGGGAGCGCCAATAGGTTAAAAAGATATGATTTTTTGATCTACCTGTTTTACCAATTGTTTTATCTCTTTCCACATTATAATAACATATAGTAGTGCGTTCTTTTTCTACGATCTTGGCTCCTCCATTCATTCTCCACAGCAGTTTGTCACTCTCGAGCACTCCTGTTCAAATTACTCTGATCAAACTTAAATGCACAGAAAAATCAACACTAACATTAAGACAGAGGGTAAGTTTTCGCATGCACTTTTAATGATGAGGTACTTCGGTATCCTAATCCTTGCTTTGTCCTAGATAAACCAATTAGTAATGTCTTGACCGTCGATGTTACTCAGTAATTTCTAGTAATGCTTGGTAGTATAATGCTGATTATACTTGAAGACTCAAACGTGTCTGAAATAAAATATGAACGTATGGTTCATTGATCAATGTCGGTGAATACGATATTGTAGTAAATAAATGATATTGCGTTATTTTTTTATTTCCATCATAAGCAATGTTACTAGCCCACTTTGAGCGAACATTACATACATTTTATCATCACGCTTGTTTCCCGTAGGGGTAGGCACAGACTACGGATGTCCATTTCCTACGATCCTTACAGACCTCTCTCTAGAATGTTATATAATAAATAAAATTATATTTTATAAATTTAAACCTGCAGAGTATCTAAATGATAGTAAAAACTATCTACCCAAAGGTGGAATAGATGAGGTTTCTTAGTCCGCATCTCGATCATTTCAAACTTATTTCAAAATTCCGTTCTTTGATTTCTCTAATGTGTTCAATAGAGTTATAATCATATTTTTTCTCTAAAACCATTTACAGTCCTAATTCATTTTATCAAATCAAATCCACGCAAAATCACCGAATTCCGAAATCAAAGATCTTTATTTCAAAATCGTTCTTTAATTCCACTAACTCCGACTTTATCCGGGGCCCAGTGTATCTGTACGTGAGAATTTTCTCAAGCAGGCCGAATAAATCGCGACCAATCGCGTCACACCATGAAAATTTTGCAAAGCTAAACTTGTAAACGGCGGACGTGAGAGGAAAGCGTTTGGAAAAGGGTAAACACCTTTGTTTTTTTACAGATCTTTACGCAGCCATTAAAGTGGTCTTTGTTCTATATCAAGAGTTGCGTAGTTTCGTTTTCTTTTTTTCGGGTTCCGTTAAGGTAAAGGAAACGAAACCCTTACAGAATTACTTCGTAAAGTCTGTCGTCTGTCAAGATTCTATATTTATTTATTTTATTTCTCGCTTACATGTACATTATATGAATAGATGGAGTTAGGACAATTGTTTTAAGTACATGTACCCAGACTGGATGTTGCGAAGTCTATATGAGAATGAGTGTTAAAATTATAACATTGACTAATTAGGTACAATTGAATTAAATTTTTACATGAAACCAAAATACAAAATTGAATGTCAAATTTAAATTGTCACAAAAATTAATTCCTTAGTCCTTTCGTTCTTCGTCTTTAATGAAAAACGAAGGCTGAATTTCATAAACATATTCTGAAGCTCTCAGTCATAATAAGTGAAGCCTGAGCTAACAAGCTGATTACGAAACTGGAAAAGCACTAGGTTGAAGAAGACTTTACAAAATATAAATGCTATAATAAAATTATTAACAAACATAACAAAAGAAGAGAGATTATTTCATAATAATTTCAGCCTCAATCAGTCCACTATTGGACATAGGCTTTCAAAAGAATTTCTAGAATGTTAGTTGGAAGCGGTATGAAACTTTCTTCAGACTATCTAATCTAGTCAATCGGATGTCCAACGTTGCTTGTCGGTGCGCCGTCAGATTACATGTAAGTATCTAATGTTGAAGTTAATTTTGTTAGCTTGATCATTGATCTCCAAAATTATTTGGAAAGGATTTGTTAAGCAAAAAATCATTTATTCTCGCTAGTAAAAGATAAGTAATTGTTTAAGTACAGTGGACCACGTAGAAAAATATACTATTTTTAACATACATTTTAACATTAGCCGGTACACTTTTGCATGTGATCCCTGTACACAACCAAAGAACATAGGTTATGGAAGGACATTGCTTTATTGGTTTACCCCAGTGTTCGGAACTTCCATCAGATTTTCACGAACTAGTTAACGTGGTAATCCAATTGAAACAGAATTCAACTTACAAGATTCTGACAAACTCAAATTTGTGGTTCAGAACTAGACTATCTTAGTTTTAGTACTTGTACTGCGTGTCTGTCGTCGAATTTTAGTGAGTTTTTGTGGTGGTTGTTTTAAAGATGTGAACATTTTGTTACTCTTCACTGTCGTGTAAAGTTGAGACAATTTGTCTGATAAAAAATTATTTTCTTTAAAAAAAAAAATTAAGCGACTGTTTTTTTACAATAACAAGCAAACTGAATGATATTCATATAGATCTTGCAAATGGATATCCGGAGTCTCTGCCTACCCCTACGGGAAAAAGGCGTGATGGTATGTATGTATGTATGTCTTGCTCTAACACTATTAAACTTTTTAGACAATAGTAGTGGAATTTACAACCAATTCAATGTATTGCTTACTACTTTGTCCAAAATCAATAGCAGAGGATCTTAATAATTGCTACTAAACACACAGGTCTGAGATAAACAAATTAATAGCCACTAATAGTACTATAATATAAAACAAACATATAATATTTTCGATCAAGTTCTACGAGTCAACTGCTTCTGAAGGCACGCTAAGCCGTTGGTCCCGGCTGCCATTTGGTGGTCGTTAGAGAAACCACGTCAGAGGCTGAAAGCCGGTTCCGAAAAACACTGACACCCAGAAATTAATGAATGAGTTGAACAACATTGTTCTTTTAGAAAGCCTACTGAATTGAAACAAACTATTAACAAGTGCTTCAGTAAATTATAGAGTAAAACAAAACAACGGTACATTGATCACAAAATCACTAGTTACTTACCGTTTGTCGATTTTCATGGTAATTAACTCAAGTGCTCGATACAACTCGTACATTTGTTGTCATAACAACAGCAAACACAATCATTTCACGCTTTATAACTTTAGATTCAATGTGATATTGACAAGCTATTCGTGATAAATAGATGTACAGAAATAAGTCCTATTAGCTTTTGCATGCGGTTTTTACATTGCAGGCTTTAATCACCTGATTGTCTGATAATAAGGATGTTTTCGTGCTTCGGAAGGCCCGTTAAGCCGTTGGTCCCGGCTGTCATTAGGTGGTCTTTAAAGGAACCACGTCATATGTCGAGAGGTGGTTTCGAACAACTCTGACACCAGTGTGTACATAGAATAGAATATATATTTATTGAGAAAGCTATCACGTAGGTACAGCAAAGGTCTTATAAACTTATGCTACACTAGTTGTTTCTCGCAGCTCCGCCTGCGCCAAAAAGTAGCCTATGTTTGACCCCGAGTCTTCAACTATATTCATACAAAATTTCATCAAAATCCGTTCAGCGGTTTGGCCGTGAAAGCGTAACAGACAGACAGACAGACAGAAAGACAGACTTTCGCATTTATAATATTAATTATGGATGTTTTTTTTTTTTTTTGTTTTTTTTTTTTTTAAGTTTTCTCCCAGTGGTTACGCCACCACTGAGAGGAGTGTATTGACCAGTTTCTACCCCCATGGTGTACGGGGTACCAGTTTTTACAATTTTCTTATTACTATTACAATTTATTCATAACTTCTATCTTAATTTCTAAACATTGTACATTTAATCCTGCATATTAACAGTTTTACTTTGTTTCACAGTTATTTGTAATGTCCTTTATTTGTTTTCTATAATACAGTTATACAATTTTGTATTTACGTCAATAAACTAATGTTTCAAAACTTCTACTGGTTACTAACACTTTAAATCACAATTTTTAACTATTCATTATTATTATCATGTAATTAAATACAGTTTTTAGGTTATTTTACAATAATTTGTAATGTCACTTATATTACTACGGCTATACAGTTATACAATTCTGTAGCTTCTAAGTCCTATTGTTTACATTTCAACTGTTTACTAACACTTTAAACCACAATTATTTATAATCCATTATTTTAATCATACATTTAAACACTATTTCCATTTTGCAATTTCGTCAATTCTATATTTGACATTTTTCATTCTATTAATGTTTAATTGTTTATTTATCTTAGTCAAATTTTATCCTATTTTACCTTTACTACTTCATCAATTATAATTTATTGCTAGTCTTTATATTTTATACACTTTTTGATTATTTGTTTAAAATTTTGTATATTTTATTTCTATTTATTTTAACTTTGCTTTATTTTGTCCTCCTATGTTACAATCTCGTGCATACATCTACCATTGGTAAACTTACACAACCTTGCAACAAGGATGAATTTAAAATATTAAAAATAAACATCGTAAGCTGTATTTTAATTCGACTACCCGAATTTTCAATTTTTATTTATTTTAGGTTTGTTTACATGCTGAGCCTATTTATATAGCAAAGTTAAATGAATTTGACACTTTATTTTCTATTCTAGGTGCTAAAATTGTTTGTATATATTAATAATTCAATTTACTCACGTTTTACAATTGTTCCACTGATTGGATGGTTTTACACACTTTACACTAGTCACAACACAACACAGAACACCCCGAGCACTGTTATTTTAACTCCAACAAGATATTATATTTATCTTTTGGGACATACACTTAACACTGGTCCGCACTTTGCTTCATTCCTACATTGACTAAGTTATTGACTTTTGATGCATTTCTTACATCCTTAAATCAATACATAATTTTGTACCTGGGATGAAGCTATGCACTGCGTGTCATTTTTATGTCGACTTTCAGGGTTCTCCATAGTTGCTTTAGCAGTATGCTATGCCGGCTCTTGCTATGGCATCCCACCTCTGCCTGATAGTGCAGTCGCTGCTGAATGCGTTGTGGTTAGGATTCTCGACCTTAGCCGCAACGCAGTTGCAACATGATGGGGCTGCTCTAGATTGCCATTCTGCACACTGTGTCTTCATATGTGGTCCTCCACAGTGGCTGCATTTTGGTTCGGTTTTATTGCAGAAGCGTCTTCCGTGTCCATATCCGAGACAAAGAGAACATTGTACGAGTGGCGAAAAATCCGCTACTGTGATTCTCTGCAAATCCACACGCACCTTCTCCGCCTCAACCATTCGATTCCAGATTACTGGCGAGACCCGCATAATGACATGATTCTCCAAGAGGTTTCGTGCCGGCTTCCTGAAATTCACGGTTATTCTATTTTCGGACTTTGAAACACCCTCGAAGATATTTTTATTTTGATTTGTTAGACACTCTAAAATGTCGTCATTACTATTTTTCTTTAGTACATTTTTAAGAATGACTAATGGGTCTTTGTTTGCTACGTCTTCAAACTGGAGCCTGTCCGATTTGCTAAGACGTTGCTTAAGTTTTGTTCTCTCCTCGATCGTTCTGCACCCAATTATTACTTTCTGGTTTTTTGCCTTCCTTATTCTTTCTACTTTAACCCATCCGTCCTTGGCGTTGACTACCTTGCTCACTTCGCTGAGGACATTCTCTCCTGTATCTATGACTTCCTTCGACGACACCACCACTGAATGCAAGGTTGTCGGTGGGTTTTTGGTTTGGTCGGAGGTCGTTTCAACTATACTTTTGCCGCGAGCTGGAACTTCGTTTTGTCTCGCTATTTCCTTTGTTAGTTCACTCATTTTTAAATTATTATCTTCAATTATTTTCTTGTGCTCTCTTATTATTTTTATTAATTGGTCCTCTTCACTGACTACTCTTTTTGTCTTTCTTGCTTGTTTTCCTTCATGTTCTACTTTGTCCTCTTTGTCCCCATGCTCTTGTAGTCTTAGTTGCACTTCCAACTTGCATACCACTTTGTACATTTCATTAAAACATAAAATTACAGATTCCTTTATAGTATTTTTTAAATTTCTTGCAGAGTCCAGATGAACGGCGGCCCTCTCCGTGATTTCGTACGCCTCCAAAGCAAGAAAATGTCTTTGTGGTTTTTTCGTGGTGCTGGGAGGAGGCCGTCTCCCAGGACTTACCGAAAAATCGAGTGTTTTTTGTGAAATCGATATTGGTTCTACCATGGGGCTAAGGTACGCCATGGGGCTGGGTTCCATTTTCTATAGCACCGAGAAGTCAAAGTTATAATTGATGATGTCAAGTTATTTTTAAAAAGAGTCTTGTAAAAGTTGTAAAGGTGTATAAACGATTAAAAACAGCACAAATGGACAATACCGGTCAATTTTAAAATCGTCTCGTCAGCTGAAGTTGCTTCGATGACGGGGAATCCGCTTAGGTCTTCTAACTCACTACCTATTCTAGCTACTTAACGTATGTAATAGGTGTGAGTGGTGTCGTAAGCAGAAAATAAAATTTTGCTTGATTAATCTGCGGAAATCCTGTCGATCGTCAAGGTTTCTTCGATAGTTGATGCTTCTTCGTACACTTGAGCACTTGAATCGCACGTTCTCACAAAATTTTTTACTAATTTTACTAATTTTTTAATTTTGTTGCAGGAAGCTGCTTGGACGCTTCCGCACTCGACCGCGGCTCAAACGAGACTTTAATTATGGATGTTAACAATGTACGTGACATACGTCTCAATAGGTGGTGGCTCAGTGATACGCAAGACATGGTCGATTGACAATGTAACCTTCAGGAAATGATGATGATGACATGCGGTTTGACACATTCATGGTGTGTAGCTTTGTCCCAGATCTGTGGAAAGCCTCCCCTACTCGCCTTCAATAAATCTCTTAACATAGCATTGCCAGTTTTATTAAGCGACGTACCCATTTTCTTATCTCTCATCTTAAAAAAAAAAAAAAATTTGATTGACTCTTGATATTAGCGTTCAAATTAAGGTAGGAGATAAGGTCATGGGTTATTTTTGGTATTTAAACGGATCACAATTTAATATATATATATATATATAAATATAAATATATATATAAATATTTATATATATATAATATTATCAATCAACATAGAAATAATACAATACGTTAATGAATAAATAGGTACATTACAAATTCACAAAGGAGTACTAAGAAGGATAAACAATCCAGAGAAACCAGTATTTTTACACTAGTATCTGAGTACTAAAATATTGGTTCCTCGGAATTAAAATCTAGTGCGAAGACGCGGTCAGAAGCTAGTAATAAAATAACCAAGTTGCTTTATCCCACACAAAACTAACTTAAGAGAGGTAGGACATTTTGTAAGGAGTAGTCCGTCTGGGGAAGTACCTCCACCCTACAGAAGACCGCAGCCAAATAACACTGTGATGCAGTGTTGTGTTCCTGCTGATGAGTAGGGTCGCCAGGCTCCAGAGGGGCCGCTGTGTTGATAGCGGACAGGTCGGCAATGCGCTCGTGACATCTCCGGTGTTGCAGGCATTCATAGGCTACAGTAACCACTTACCATCAGGTGGGCCGTATACCTGTTTGCCTACATAGTTGTATAGAAAAAAAAAACTTTTTTATAAAATTGCCTCTCAACCCATTTGCACTGTACCAATTTCACACTGACAGCATCACAGGACAACCCAAAACAAATACGCCTGAATTATTAACAAGGCTGTACCCGCGTCAGGAAATTTCACTTAATTCCCATACAGCGTGACGTGGAGATGCTCAATCTTGGTGTCCCTGGAGAACGCCGACCCTATGATAGTAGAGCATCCTTCAAGTTAATAAAGAAGATATTGTTTGGTGAGGGATTATTTTATTCATTTAAATTCATAGACAAAAATTGTATTTGTGAATTGTACTAAAAAATATCATAATTAATTCATCTTTTCTTACACAACTAGAACACTACTACCCTGCATATGGTAGTACGCAGTATCGTAAGGTTCATGAAATCGTGATATCTTAGTATATTAAATTAGTTTACTAACATGTAACCATAGAAAATAAAGTATCTGTAGTACTCTGATACATTAAAGGTGTGCCAGAAATTAGTTATTCTGACCTGGGCCCGAATCGCGGTAACTAAATAACGTATTTACCAAAAGCAAGGAACGATTGTTAGGTCTATTTTCGAGTATGTGATATGAGTCGAATGATTCTCCTTCGACATAATAGGCGACTCGAACTTTTTTTAACAGACAAAATCGTGGCAGTTTCCCAAAAAAAAGGGAAAATATGTATATATATAAAAGATATATTTTTCAAACTTAAAGCTTATAATCTAATATGTTATATTGCAATAATGCTAAAAAATTTAATCGAAATAAATTGATACAAATAAATTTTTGATAATTTAAAAAAATTAAGATGAATCAGGCTGAATGAAGATTTTTAACTAATTAAAACAAATTAAATAAAAAACTTATCGAAATTCATGAAACTCAAGCATATCACGAATGTCTCGTACGTTATGACAAAAAGTTCCTCGACAGTACTCGTAACTATTTTCCAAACGTTATTTTGGTAGTGGCTCGTACGTTCCTTTTGTCAAAATGTTTGTCAAAACATATCGCGATACCGTTGCAACACATAAAGTTCGACTAAACATGATGATGATTCGACCAAAATTTTTATTCTCCTACGAGAGCTATTTTAGTATGTAAAATGGTTTTGTCGATTGAAAATAGTTCGTTTTTGTCTTTACTGTAATTCGACATAATTAATGACTGTAAAATGTATGTAAAATACTCAAAAATAGCCGTCGCTTTCGGAAATTGGTTATAGTTTGAACGTTCGCGTCAGTTAAAGCACCGCGATGGCCTTCCTGGTGTAGTTACCTATTATCTATGGCCAGTCTGAAACAGATGCCGATATTATTCAATTGTTGTGTTTTTTTGTTAACAAATCCAATTTGACTTCCTGTACTGTCAAAAAATAACAATATGTTGAAAGCACTTTTCATAGATAACCAAGAAAGACATTTACAACTTAAAATATGGCGATACAACTATGTGACGCGTGCAAAAGTGTATGGTTCTATCTGTAGAAATATCTTTTACATAAATAAAGCTTTTACACAAGTCTTGATAAAATGGTTTCTAGTTTACTCAATTTTATTGAAAACGTGTAAAACACCTCATACTGCAGTACTGGAACCCTATTTTCAAAATTTATGACTCATATGTCTGGAAAAAGTTCTTTAGAAATAAGTAGAACCCTTGTACCAAGTTTCCCAAATGTTAAGTTTCCAATGTATGTTTACAGTGTGAACATGAAATAAATAATTAACAACATTTTATTTACTTCTTAATAAAAATTGTAATTAATGTTATTTCCTCCCTCGTACACTGCGATTATGGAATGGACATGCCATGCCATGGTTTTCCCTAGTGACTATAACATGGGAGCCTTCAAAGGGCGTGAAAAACTTCCTTCAGGGTCATTACATCTCCGTGTTATAGGCGTTCATAGGCTACGGTAACCACTTACCATCAGGTGGGCCGTACGCCTGCTTGCCAATTAATTATATATAAAAAAAAATTGTTCATAATCGAACGAAAATTATTCGATATCGAACAAAAATCAATCAACTAGCCGATCTTGCGTCAGATAAAGTTTTCAAAAATAGCACTCGTCATAAGCTTCTACAAAGTCGTCCGGTAGTGCATTATCCATTCACAGAATAGATGTGTTATATGAAATGGAAGTCAGAACCAGGTGTGCTCTATAAAAATCTACATTGTCATAAGGAATACGAGTATTTTGTATGACAGTAACAGTTACGTGTGTAACTTGTGAATATCTTTGAAACATCTGGAGAATATTCATAAAACTCCATTAGGTAGAGATGCGGCATTTTTCTTTGCTCATATATATTATGTGATTTTATTTATGAAGGTATTTAGATTTATTGTATATTTTATTTAAGACGCGTATTTAGTTCAATATTAAACTGTTAGTTCCTTGAGACGCAACTTGGCAAAACTAAATCAAATCAAATAATTTAATTGTGTAACACATTTATTTATCTAACACTTCTTTGCACACAGTAAAATACAAATTAAACATACCACTAATTTTTCAAAAGAAAACTGCTTATGGTCTTTTGGTTTTTTCTAGTACTTTAAAAAATATCTATAATATATAATTTTGTTTGATGTTTATAATTTATCAGAATAATATATGACGCAGTAACTTTTTGATAATAATATTTAGCATTTTTTATTATAAATCACTCTATCTGTTACAAAAAAGTTTTATCAAACTAACTTTCAAAAAAAGATGATTGATGGATGAGCTCAAAAACTGAACGTAACAAGATAAGCCATTCAGTGAATGCTTTTGAATAAAGACCTGGTAACAAATATTGGCCGGTCAATAAAAAATATTTTTGAAAAACAAAGGAGTCAAAAGTAAAGATGGTCAATCGAAAAAAATACAAACGTGCAATAATTACATTGAACGCAAGGGGAAAACTTACAAGAAAGAATTTTGCAAAGAAACGTCTCCACTAATCATTATAAAGGTGTGCTTATAATCACATTATAAACATATTCTCAAACTTCTGTACAATTAAGAAATATTTACGTTTACTATGAAATTTAATCAATAAATAAACTTGAATAAATTATCAATTTGTAATGAAAAATAGTCAATTCTTTTTCGTGCTTGGTATAGGATAATTCCACTTTACTTAACACTCAAACATTTCCCTTATTATTTAACTCAATATTAATATGAATCATAAAATATTGAATAAACATTCATATTGATAAGAATATTGAACTTTTTAAGTTATCAAAAATACTGGTCGCAGTTTCTAATCATGACAAAATGACGCACACCAGCACTGCTCGCAATATACTCCTGTGAGTAAACGCAAATTGCAATAACCTAATTTGAATCGTTCGTTTAAATGAAATTCATCCTGAAATCAGTGAGGATTGAAGTGGCACATTTGTTTTTTATCGCCAACCTTTAAAAAAGAGGGGGTTTTAAATAGCTGGCGACGGCTGACGACGAGAATGGCTTTTGAAATTGGGAAACTTTATTAGAATTCAAAAATCAATCGTGTCAAGAAAAATACAAATAAAAATAATTATTTTTAAGTATTCCTGAAAACTAAGGAGTTGCTTGGTGAAAATCCCCACGCTCTGAATAAGGTTTTTTTTTTTGGAGAATCAAGGATTTGTTAATCATTAACGTTTTTGAGATCGGATTTAACCTTTTAAAGCGTTGTATGATATTTAAATAGTCAAATTAATAGGGGCAAAAAAGAAAAAGTAGCGCATTTCATCTGCGGCAGATTTACTATCGTATATAATTGTATCATCATTATCATTGCGTATGGCGTTATCCATGCGCGGGTCAAACTTCGACATCAAGGTTACCATAATAACCTGTACTTCATTTTAAATTTTACAAAAATACCACAGGGAATTTATAGGATATTGCAGTAGAAGCCAACAGACTTGGCACCAGAAGAAACCTCACGGATTTAACTTTTTAATCCGAGCACAGCGCAGTGGGAATTCTCGTGCGGTTTGCGGAGTCGCGCGCCTCGGCGCTCGCCTGAATGGAGAAACCTTTGTTTGTTTAGCTTTTACTAAAAACTAGTATTGGGCGTTGGTTAAGACTATACTTGAATCAAGCTTTACTTGATCAATCAACATATATATATATATATCAATCTGTACTTAGATTGAGCTGCCAAGAGAGTGTACACAGGACGACGCAGTGGAAAGCGACCAATCGGTCATCCCAGATACCACTGGAGAGACGAAGTCGTGAAGGACCTGGAAGCCCTCCAAAGAGCCGACTAGCAGGAGGTTGCGCTGAACAGAGAACAGTGGAGTTCTCTTTGTTGAAGGCCAAAATTTTCTTTAAGTCGCTAAGCCATCGCAGTAAGCGTAGCAGGTAGATAAAAACAATCGGTATCGACCAACGACTTAAGATTGGGTGGAAAATAATGCATGGAGGACAGGACGGTAAGCATTTGACGAAAAGTGGGATACAGAGAGGCACTGAGAAAAAACAAAGTACGTAGTGCATTACAGAAAGCTGGTGGTGATACTCCATAAAATGATATAATAAACAATATTGTTAATTTTAGATATGTGAATTTTTTGTAGCTGTCATTTTAAAATCTGAATTCTCTTAATTGAATCACTGCAATAATATGGTGAGAGCGGCCAAACGGAAATATTTCTGCGATAACCTTTCTGAATCTTCATCAGGCGATATCTGGAAATTCCTTCACTCTCAGAATTTTGGGAAAAATAACCTTCCGCTTCTACTTTCTCTGCCAATGAATAATGATAATTTTTCCATGACTTCTTCTCTTAACCCGGCCGTTAAATCGGTTAACATCTCTATGATATCAACAATGGCGATACCTCAGATTGGTTCTTCTTTTCTTCTGTCTCTGAGGATAAGATAAGCAAAATTGTTTTGGCAATCAAATCGAAAGCAGTCGGGTGCGATAAGGTGAGCAGAGAAATGATCATGAATATCTTTCCTCTACTTCTTCCAATTTTAACTCATATCATAAATTCTTCTCTAGCTACTGGTATTTCCCTTCAGTTTGGAAGAAAGCATTTGTTATTCCCTTTACCAAAAATCTCCTCTCCAAAATCTCTTAATAATTTAAGACCTATCTCCATCCTATCGTTTCTTTCAAAAGTACCTGAAGCAGTAGTACAGGCTCAGGTGTCTCATTTTGTTTTCTCTAATTCTCTTCTTACTTCTTTCCAGTCTGGTTTTCACCCCTGTCACAGCACTGCTACTGCTCTCCTAAAAGTCACTGAAGACATTCGCTTAGGCATGGAGAATACCTTGGTCATCATTCGGGTTCTTATCGATTTCTCTAATGCCTTTAACATGGTAGACCACGATATTCTTCTTGTTATCCTGTGTCATTTGCAAATCTTTCCTTCGGCGCTATCTTGGTTTAGTAGTTATCTTTCCGATCGACAGCAGGCTGTACATATAGACCGTCAGTTGTTTAACTGGAACCCCCTATCAACTGGAGTGCCACAAGGAGGAATTCTATCACCTTTGCTTTTTTTCCTTTTTATTAATCTTCTTTCTTCTTCCATTGGCTGCACTCATCATTTCTACGCTGACGATTTGCAAATCTATGCTCAGTCGTCAGTTGATGATATTGAATCAGCTATTGATAGCGTTAACACAGTATTGACTGCGATTTTGGCGTGGTCTAATGACAATGGTATTATGGTTAATCCCTCAAAATGTCAAGCAATCATCTTGGCAGGTTAGTCAGATTGACACGAGTACAATTTCGCCTATAAGGTACAACAATGATGTCATCACTATCTGTAAACACGTGAAGAATCTTGGATTCCATATTGACGACACTCTTAGCTGGACCACTCACATTGCTGAAATTGGTCGCTCTGTTAACCTTACTCTCCAATAACTTAATCGTCTAAGAAACTTTCTCCCGATTAAAACCAAAATTTCATTAGTCCAAACGTTAGTTTTTCCAATTATTGGCTATGCTGATGTGTGCTATTCTGATCTCAATCAAGATCTTCTTAATAAACTGGATCGTCTCATAAATAACTGTATTCGTTTTATTTTCTGTCTACGTAAATTTGACCACATCTCTTCTTATCGATCCGAACTGAAATGGCTTCCGATCCGCCAACGTCGTCAACTTTGGTTGCCTCAGTACCCGGAGTATCTAAGGTGTAAGTTCAAGTATCTTTCTGACGGTCACAATAGGCAACTTAGATCTTCCAAAAAACTTACCCTTTCTACTCCCCTATTTCGGTCCAGTTTTATGTCTAATTCATTTACCTTACAGGCCACACGGCTCTGGAATGCTCTACCCGATGACATCAAAGAGACCTTAACTAAATTCACTTTCAAAAGAAAAGTCAAAATTCACCTCACCAGCATAATATCACCCTAAACAATCGACATCTTTTTCCGTTTTCATCTCTTCTTTTATGTATATTGTTCTTCTTTTATGTATGTAGTTATGAATACTGTATGTAAATCTATGTATGTTTATTTAGCAGTAAATGTTTTTTTTCTCTTATTGTATTTTTAAGATAGTTCGCGCCGCACATAATCTTTTCTATTTTTCCTAATGGTTGACTGGGAGAGAATGCTTTTAGCATCAAGTCTGGCGGACTTGTAAAAAGTATTGTAATTGTGGTTACAATAAAGATTTATAAATAAATAAATAAATTGAAGAAAAGTAAGTGAGTAAATTTAATTAGTCAAAAACATTTAATAAAACAATTAAAATAGTGGAAACAAACGAAGATAATTATAACAGTCATAACAGAAGTTTCATGTTAAGGACATCATTGTGATAATAAAACAATTCAATTCAGTCGCAGAACATATGCAATTAAATCCATGACACAATTATTCTTTCACGCCTAAGAAACTCAACGATTTCTGACTCTTATTTACAGAGCCATAAGATCTGTTATGGAATAACCGTTGTAAACATTTTTAGCCGTCACGAGAGTACGAAAGCTTTTCAGAAATATCTTTTTTTAAATGCGTAAATTTATAATTACGTCATCGAAATATGCCGATTTTATTGTACTGTTTCGCTGAAATAAATTCTTTTCCAATAATTTTCATCATGACACCTTTATTTTTCAGGTGGATAAAATTGTAATGCTCTTTAAGAGCTTACAGTATTTTCAATCATAATGTTTTTATTGAGTTTTCACGAAAACTGTGTTGCGGGAATTAATAGTCTTTGTTTGTTTACTATAGATGAGATAAGATTATGATTGGTCATTCATTCATATCGGATTGGTTTTATGGTGAACGACCCTGTACATCCTGGCGTCAGAAATTTTTTGAACCGCCATACGGCCTATACTATACCACCAAAGGCAGCTGGGACTAATGGAGTACCGGCTTATTTTCACCGGTGTACCTAAAGGTACCTGTTTCATCTATTCTCTTATAATTTACTTGGCACTTTCCTGACTTCTTCATTCAAAAAATTTTTCGATTGCAATGCGCATTAGTACAGTGTAATTTTTCTTCGTGATTCTAGATTTGTTCTACTATACTGTACTATTATAATTTGCGCCAAATAGCTAACAAAACATGTTTTCTGTCAGCCGCGCATAACATTTTGTATGATAAAATTGTTAGACCACGCCCACATTTTGTTAAATGTTCGATGTTAGGTGCTAGCAAACACAAAACACGGTAGCAGGGGATCCGGCTTTAAGGATACAATCACGTTACGATTATTAAAAAAAAAAATGTTCATTCCAAAATGTAATAATTTCATTGTATCAACACCAAAACAAAAATTATCTAAAATATCTAAAGAGCTGACGCTGTGCTTTATCTACGACAAAACAAATAGGCTCTTTTACAAGACACCACCTCGACCGGGACGTAGTCCGGATATAGCTATCCCAATATTTGAAAATCTAGCGGAGACAGAATTTTACCAGGGTTTTGCTCTAATAGATACCCCTATAGATTTGTTAAAAATATGTTTTAAATAAAGATATATTTTTATGTAATAATTTGATGAACGAATTTTTATTTTTCATTGATTGACTCACCTATTATTTTGAATGAAAATCTTCGAAATAGAACGAAGACAATTCGACTTACCAGTTTCGCATTCTCAAAAATAGCCCTTGCGGTCATAATTTCGTTTGCAGTTTGCGTAATTGGCTCCTGATCTCTATGACTTATTCCGTCACGACATAGACCTCGCAAATGTTTTACTACAAAAATGTTATGTTTTAAAAGCTTTTCAGTATTTATTAGCGTTACAACTAAAAATGTTAAGTAAACAATGACATTACAGTAAGTACATAATAAATACTATTATAATGCCTGTACAAGAACTTGGAACACCTACCATTGCCGATTGATATTCCTCTCTCAGTTTGAGACAATTTAATCCTTACCTCATATATTTCAGTCTAGACGATATCCACGTTGATTTCACCTACAACTATATCATATTAAATTGCTCGAGCCACAGGCCTTTATTTTTCCTTCACACTGCACTTGCATAATTTCCCTAAATGAGCTCCCTTGGGGCGCGCCCTCCTTTTGTTCCCAGCCGGTGATATTAAAACTTGGTCAAATGTGCAGCCGCATTGTCCCGGCCTCTTTGTTCTTCTCGAGTAATTGTTTTATCTTTTTTTTCTGCATTTCTGATCTTTTAACTGTTTATTTTAATGTCGATTTGGATTTTGATTTTATCGGCTTTAGACATGAAATTTACGAAAACATTTGGCTGTGAATGTGATGGGCTTAAAATTTTAATCAAAATGGTTGAAGATGATGATGTGGTTTTAAAAATGTATTCAAAATTAATGGTCGTAAATTTTTCAATAGATCTCACAGACGAAGGTCTTTGGGAAGCCAAAACCCTTCGTCCTTGAAATAAATATAGAACTTCGTAGGTATTTAAACTACAATAACAAAAACGAAATGGATAAACGTTCATCCAAAGGTTGTCTGTAGACAATGCTTTAGCATTAAGTTCTCCTATTGCGCTATACAATTGTATTTTTTACAATAAAGTTTAAATAAATAAATCTAAAATTAAATTTAAATGACTGATGATTTAAAAATTCTTTCAAAATATAGTTATCTATATTCAAATGCTTACAAATACACCCACTATTCTCACCATTTATTGTGATAAACACGTACGTTTCAACCAATGTTTACGCATGTCCATTATTTATCATTAGCATTGTTTAGAATTCATTTGCGGACTGGACGCCGCTTGTTTGATGTTATGTCAGTCGTTTTCTGCTTTGTTCAGTCTCTGTTACATTAAGAACATTAGTTTACTGTACCACTGTTGTGGCTTTTGTGTAGTAGGAAATTAATTTTTGTTACCTGAAGGTCTCCCAACAGTCCTTAGACAGAGATATTTGAAGAGAGATGGGGGAGGCCCTTGCCCTGCAGTAGGACGAAATAGGTTAATAAAAAATGTATTTTCTAAATAAATAATAATAAGTCCTCTTTAATTTTGATGGCGTTCTTAAAACTTGAGTTTTGAGAAATACCCCAATTGTACATTTAGAATTTCATGCTATTTATTATTCAGTGTAGTTGGTAGTGAATGTTTAGATACTCAAAGCTTTGTCATAAACTATGAGGCACCTACTATCATAATGTACAGGCTAACTCATATGCAATTTTTAAGGTCATACAGGGAAAATAAATAAGCCTATATAATTTGTACTTTCATATTTGAAAATGATTTTCGATATTTGACCAAATTATTTTGTCATTTTTTATCTTCGTATACCCATCGACTTAGATCTAAGAAGTTAGTATCTAACCTTACCAGAAGCTATCGGCAAACATAACAATGACTCATCTAGTCTCATTTTATTCTACTCTTAATCTGAAACGATTCATTTCATGACATTCATAACCAATGTTTTAACATTGAAGAACAAAAATATCTAGCCAGAATACAAGTTTCATAACTCAAAGCACTAGCTCAGAAAATTTGAGACAAGTCACGTGCGTCCTAGCTAGTGGTCGTTACGTATCTGATTCAAGCCGGAACGCCTTGTTCCCAGTTGCTGATACATCTCTTAACAATTTTCAGATTTGAAATACTTTTTTTTAAAGTAAAATCTAGAGCTATGATTTCTGTTTTTTTTCTTCTTCTCTTGTTGGGACGCTCACGTTAACGCAACCTGTTTGTCTCTTTCGAAATAGTATACATTTTTGGCCATATGAGATTATGAATGCCTTCAACGACGTTTGACCTATGACTTACTATCTCTTATTAATTCCATACAAATTCGAGTTAGTGAGAGAGATGTCGTCTTACATCCCGTATTGTGCCATCTTACTCACTCGCCTTTGCATGGCATTAAGAAAGCACAATTCCTAACAATTATTACAGAGATATAGTTTAGTTTTTGATACGACACGACGTATACTATCGCCATTATTTGCTTGATGTAGCTTTGATCTACAGGAATGGAAGTAACTCTACAGATGTGGTGCTTTTGACGACCACAAGATGGCAGCCATTCCGAATTACAGAATCATCTTTACTATAAAATTTTCATACATGCATATATTATGCAGGTATATTATTCATACCCATGCGAAATATGTTTGTAACTATTATTCATTTTAGCACCAGCATTCAGTTTCTAAAAAAATACAATAAAAAGTAGGTTGCCTAAGCGTTAATCAGCACAGCAACAAGCTTCCCCATATTATTTCCAACTTTAATTAGCAAACTTTCAGTTGTATCAAAGTATGCACAATGTAAAATTAAGCCATTTAGTCCACGAAATAGGGTCAGAAGTTTCTGGAATGTATCCGACTAGTACCTTTTCTCTGGTATTATGTATTAGTGAAATACTCATTAAGACACGTTAAGCCGTTGGCCCCAGCTGCCATGTGATTGTCATTAAATGAACCACGTTAGAGACTGAGTGGCGGTTCGCAACAACTCTGACACCAGGGTGTGCATGGTCAAATAACAATGTAACCCACACGAAATGATGGTGATGAATACTCATTTTTCAAGCTGCTTGAAGGCATTGTAAATTGGCTAAATAGGTGAAAATGGGAGATGTTACAAGTATCCGTAATCGATAAGCGGGTATGACAATAGTGATGTGCCTGCAGAAAGCGGGGGAGGTCTTTAAGGATCGTAGCAAGTGGGAATCCGTAGTCTCTGCCTAACCCTATGGGAAAAGGCGTGTTTATAATTATGTATGAATGTTCCATACATTAAGTGTTTACAGTAGATAAATCAATATTGTAAATTAAACATAAGTATTTATTTTATGTCCAGAATTCAATTTAAATTATGTTGATATATAGAGCTATATATTATTAACTGATGTATGTACGAGTAAACAAAATAACTACGTTTTCACCTCTTTTTGGGTTTAACCTGTTTAAGGGTTAAAGATTTTTTAGACAGTAAGAAATTGACTAATGGTTATTTTTATTTCGTTGGTAATAGTATATAATAAGCGGTCAAGTGCATGTGAAGCCACGCGCAATCCGTAATATCTTGCTTAAAAAATATTTAAACAAAGTTTTATAAATAGTTGGAAACTCTGTTGTCGGTGTTGTTAGCAAAATAATTAATTCCACAGAAGGGGTCGGACGTGAAAGTTTCGAGATCGCTAGGGACACAAATATATCCGCTGTAACTTTCACAAACAATGCTGTTTTGCTGATGAAATAATGGGGCCTGGGATTGCAACTACAATTTTTCTTAATCTAAGTCTTATATACCTTATATTGGTATGTTGTGATTAAGTTTTCATTAAAATAACGCTAAACTAACGTTACCGTATCGACTCTTTGGTTAATTGTGCTCCCACACTACCGTTTCCTTGCTAACATTTATTCCCGCAGCTCCGCCTGCTACAAACAATCTTTAACTATATTCATACTAATTTTCATCAAAATCCGTTCAGCGGTTTGGCCGTGAAATCGAAACAGGCAGACAGACAAACAGACAGAAAGACAGACAGACTCGCATTTGGATATGGAAGTGTGGATATGAAAGTATGGATAGTATGGTAACTAACATTAGAAAATTTAAACATTTTCTAACAGCAGTATAGGAGCACTATAAGTTGGCTGCCCAAACTTGAATTTAAGAAAGTAAATTAAATACCATTCGATTCGATATAAAAATACGCACAAATATGCATTTAAAAATTTAAATTCTCCTTATGAATTATTTAAGAAATAAAAATTCGAGCAACTGTTATTTCATAAAAAAAAAAAAAACTTGAAAACAAGCAAGTGAAAACATGCTTGTTTTTAACGTTTTATTTCGACTTACTTGTTTTCACTGTAGCTTCAATATCGTCTATGATGGTATGGTCACATCTTACGAAAACCGACAAGTAACGTTTTGTACAAAATATGTATGATCTGTCTGTCAAACGGATGATCCTCACAAATATACACATGAACTCGCTCCTAAAAATGCTGTAGACAGGACAAAGTGACTAAAAAGGTAGAAAGTTAGACCCTGAGCTTTTGCTAGAACATACATCTGTCTGTATTCAGTATGTGAAACATGAGGATGCAACCGAGAAAGTGCTTTTAATAATATGAAAAAGCAGAAAAAGCTATCAGTGATTGAATGTTACTACACAGTTTTTGAGAAAATTGAAAAATGATTTACATTTTTGCTATATTATTAATTTAAAGGGATATTTTTAGTAATATAAGAATTAATATTAACCTCCAATTTCAAGTAAATAGTTATATTATAAAATTAAATTTAATAAATTCAACGATGAAAACAAGCACCATAACAGTTGCTTATGTTCAACTCAAAACATTTTTCGCAATTTATTTTTAGCTTTATTTAGCAATCCAAATCCAAGTAAATGACACTTGCTTGTATTCATTGTGGAAAAAACGATTTATTTTCATTGAATTACCAAGCTAAAAAAGATTTTCGATTTTGTATCCAAAAACTGTAAAGAAAGTATATGGTAAAACAGGCTTTTACGAAATTTATGTTGAAAGAATTATGAAAATATTTCAAGTAGTTTGGGAGATAACAGCAATTTGAAAATAAACATAGATTTTCGGCTCTCCTGTAAAATTTGGTTTTTACTGGTTGCTTTGTTTTCAACTTTGAGCAGCCGAAGTGATCTCAACGAAAACTTATAATATACTTAGCTTTTAAAAACTTGAAGGTATAAATATTCGTCATCTGAACTTGAAACTACTATGCTGACACATAATCTTCTCTCTTTCTCCAAAATTTCTTTTTAACAATTTCCAAAATTTTCACTTAAAGAAATTGTATTCAAAAATACAAAGTACGAGACACTAAAGGCTACATAAATGTGAAACGCGTGCACCTTTAAAAGAGTCTAGTGGAATCTTAATAAAACTGTCACAGCCGTAGAAAAATATGAGAGAAGCGGCCATTCACGCTTACAACATTTATAACAGAGCATTCATTACTATACTGTTTAAAAGGAGAGAAATATAAAAGAGTACTAGTTCAGCGAACCAAAGCAAATCTGAAAATAAAAACCCATTATCTAGGAACGAATGAGAGGTTATTCTTGTAGTGAAACTTTTGTATTTCTTGTTTGTAATGTAAATGGTAGTTTTGTAAGAATAAAACCGGTATTATTTTGTGTTTTTGTGGTGTTTCAATGCTGGTTTATTTATTTGGCGAGTAAAAAGGTAAATCGAGTATAATCTTCTTATTTCTGTAATTTAAGTCACCTTTTATTAGCAACTGACATGGATTGCTAGTTATGTGTCAGGCCTATGGCTTATTGACTTCTGAAGTAGGGGTGCGCTCAAGATATAAGAAACTACATATATGTTTCTCGCTCGGAATACCTTTCCATGCACGATCGTTAGGGCGTTTGTGCACTACAAGGAATTTTACTGTTCGGCAGTCCGATTTTTTACGGTCCGATATGGCACGCCATTAATTTATATACTAGTTTGTGCACTATACGTAATTTTACTGTCTGAAATTTTACTTTCCCCCATTCCGGGCCGCTTTTTTCCGGTCTGAGATGACAGCAATGCAAAACGTATCTGTGCTTGTGCACTGCGTCCGCGATCAGTTTCATTCATGATTGGGCGGGGCGGGTGCGGGGGATGGAGGATGTATCACGCACATCTTTCCTTTCCTCACCTCCTCTGCTAACTGCGCCTAGGGATAGTAATAATAATAATAAACACTTTTTTGCATCAGGAAAATACAATTTTAAGACACATACATGTAGACATAATGATGTGCAAAGGCGGCCTTATCGCAATAGCAATCTCTTACAGGCAACCCTTTTCGTAGGAAAAATGGATGTCGGAAATGCAATAAAGTATCGATATATATTGTATTGTATTTATTGTATCATTACATTATGTACAATATTTTCATCGTTTTTAACGTTACTCATGCATGGCGTGTAGTTTCAAAGAAAGCTGACCTTTTACTGCACTTTACCGATCTGAGTAAAAACGGGCAAGTGCACAAGCCAATCATTCGCATTTTTCATGCCAAATCGGACCGTAAAAAATCGGAGTGCCGAACAGTAAAATTCCTTGTAGTGCACAAACGCCCTTACGAATTCGCTTGCCTTATTATAAGTTTGAGCTCTTGATTTAATTTTTACTACGATGACGCAGAAACCCAAAGTGGATCTTGGCCTCCGACACGAGAAAACGCTATTTCTTATGGTCTTCTACCAACTGCCGCCAGTCGCTCACTCCTAGGCTCCGTTGGTCTTTCAGCACCTCATACTTATTACATCTAACATAAAATTACTGTTACCATGTTTTAGCAAAATAAATATTTCATTTCATTTCATACTAGGACCGTAAAGAGAGCATACTTGGACAGGCCAGGTAAACATCTACCGGTTGGTCGCCCCAGATATCGCTAGAGCTCTTAATTACACTAACAATTAGCTCGGAGACTTCCTCTCACTCTCACTTTCGTCCCTTTTCACTCAACAGATTGGCGAAAGGGAGAGAAAAGATGTTACACATCCAAAAATCCTTAATTAAAATCAAAGACTCCAAGGACTAAAGAATTCCAGCATAATTCTATAATTACTGTTACTACCGTACGAACTTTTAGTTTTAAAGTTCAGATGCAGGCAAAATTTTCTTTCTGTCGAAGCTAAAAAGAGAATAGGAAAAATATAAGTTTTAAAATTGATGTAGTGAAGCGGGACTTTGGGTAATTTTTAAACTTGATCTTAAATTGTTTCGATTTATGAAGGTAAGTCCACCACGATTCTGGTATGTAAGAATTTTAATATAATAAATATAACCTTAGAGGACTACTTACATTGTGTTGGACTGTTAACACTACTTTCAAAAAGAAAATGTTTTTAAAAAAGATTGTTTTTTTCTTCACTTCGATTTTGTATAGTTACATTATTTATTAAATTAAACTATTTTAATACGGTTTTATCGCGTTTATTACTTATTTATTTACACCTGACACAGACTAGTCTGCCTGCGACCATGAACGCTGTAAGGTGTTTGAAACGTCAGGTGTAAATAAATAAGTAATAAACGCGATAAAACCGTATTAAAATAGTTTAATTTAATGAATAACAATCGCGAAAACATAAGAAAACATTAGTTACATTATATCTAGGACCATGGTTATAGCGGAATCACGAGTAGGTATTCGCATTATTTACACCTGCATTTAGCTCCATCTCTATCCATCTAGCTTCTTTCTGGGCTGATACAATATGATACTATCGACATGCAAAGAAGAATAGAATACGTAAATAAAATGTAAATGGTTTTAATTAGGTACGTGTGCAGAGCCGCATGCACAAACTAGGTGACTATACATCAGACAAATTTCGACCTCCTATAACAAATCCTTTCTACTGATCCCGAGATTCATTCGGAATAAGGACACTGTAACTGTGTTTTAAGCTGTAGAAATGCCGAGCCAGTCGTTCTGTGACCATGGCCATTGTAACTGGGTTGAAACGTCGGAAGTATAAAAGATTTTACGCACTTTATGCAGTGTGTTAGTTCAAAAGTTAATTTAGTTCGTATGGGAGTTCTGGAGGTCAATTTTTTTTTGAAAGTTGTTTATTGTTTTTGAAACCGTACAAATTTTACTAGTGTTAAAAAGGTACCCTGAATATAACTACAGTATTTCTGCACAAAGATTGTTCACAACAAAGTTTCGTGCCTGTACTGTGTTCATCACTCCTCGGAGACCACTAACTGAGTTAAGGTCCCGGACACATGCGGGGATGACCGCAACTTGTACGAACTATAGCACAATGGGATATGAAGGTTCTTGACAAGGTTTTTAATCTGTTATTTATTTCTCTACTACTTTTACTAACTGAGCCATTTTTACTTGTTTAGAGTACCTTTTTACGTACTAACTAGCAGTCTGGGTACTTTTTCTATAAGCCATGTAACATAACTGTCAAACTTCGTCCAAGACCTTTCAAATTTCCGAATTCTGCATTTCGACTTCTGTTCCACTTGAACGATTGAAAAAACATGTTAATAGAATTGTTTCCACTTTTTGTTTTACTTTAATGTTTTTACAAAGTAGTAGCTATAAAATAAAATACAAAACCCCACTGACGAGCTTAGTTCCTGAATTTACATCAATTATTTACTTATTTAAGTCATTATCATCACTTTATCCGCTGTTAGCCCAATCCGTCGGTGAATGCTATCCCAAAAATGCTCTCCAATTTTTTTAAAAGTTTAAATCATTTTCCATACTTTATTTTATAAATACTATACTATAGTACTTTATACTACATTTATTATATAGCAAACAATATATTGTTTCATTTAATAATGAATAAATTACATTCCATTCAAGAAAGTATAGTTCATAATTTAAGACATGATTACATTGGATATTTTAAAAGATAAAATTTTTATAGTACGAACCGGCAATTCAGGTGGATTTTTGCTCACGTTAATACTCTCGGTTCCAGCAGTCCCTATCAGCTAAGTTAATCTTTTTCTGGAATTAAATTTTGCAGCATTCAGGAAAATTTATTAAAATTACGTTATTAAAATACATTGTTCACTTTGGCGAACTACATCTTCGTATAGTAGGTAGTAACTCAGCTGAGGACCTTCATTTATCATAGATTGAACATTTAAAATAAAATATTCTCTACTTCTGTCGATGACATTGTTTATGTCAGAATAGAAACAAGCCATTTGAATAAATAACCTTTGACTTAGTATCCATACTATCCATACTAATATTATAAATGCGAAAGTCTGTCTGTCTGTCTGTTAGCTTTCACGGCCAAACCGCTGAACGGATTTTGATGAAATTTAGTATGAATATAATTGAAGACCCGGGGTCAAACATAGGCTACTTTTTGACGCAGGCGGAGCTGCGGTAAAAAGCTAGTTATTAATAATTCTGTGCCTTGAATGTAATGTAAAGGTGGCTAAAAACTTTGGGAGACAGACCTTTTTCTACGATCTGTCCTGGCATACTTGGAGGACGCTCAATAGTCGAACCCAAATTGATGGCTTAGGATTGGGACGGTTTAAAATTAACCAGGCCAAATGGGGGTTCACATATACCTCACAAAATGTGTGTAAGTGTGGTGTCTCACCTCAAATAATGAAGTACCTGTTGTACTGTTCCCTGTGCCGTAAAATCTGCAATCGGGGAAAACTTATGTCAATCACCGTTAAGGCTGTGAAAGTCGCAGAACACTTTTCCGGAAGAGTTTGACTGGATTTGAACAGCTTGAAAAAATGTCACACAAGGCGGAAGTACTCGGCTGTTATCGCTAGGCGACAATTATTAGTGTCACAATAAAATCTAACAGGCCAATAACATCTTGATCTTAATCCGCTTTATTTGTTTTATAAAAAAAATATCATAACTTTTATCCTTAAGTTTGACTTTGAAGCGTAAGTTGACTCAAATAAAGAAGAACAATATAACAAACACAAACAGTAACAATATAAGAACACGAGTAGTAAATATACTCCATAAACACCCCATAGAGACTTGCCTACTGCCATTTAACCACGTCTAATAAAAACAGCAATTCAATAAACCGACCAATTCTCCGGACGCATCTTAGCCAGTTGTCTGTTGATGGTTGCAGTTTATGACCTACAGTTAAGCCATTTGCTAGAACGTCATAGATGTTCCAGAGACACTACTCTAAGATAAGGTACTATGCGAATGGAAACTAGGTTTGAAATAAAATAAAAAAATCGGAAATAACACAGTTTTTAGCCTTGAATATATCCGTGTATCGCTCGGTATAAATGAATAGAATAAAACACCATTGGCGATGTACCTACAACACAAAATTAGTAGTTGTATTACAGGATTGGTAGTTTCACTGTTCCCACTTTCTTACTAGTGGTTTAAGAAAAACACCAAAACTCAAGATGGTTTGTGATGGGTGTGCTGCACTCAGCACTCACCCACTTGTGTGAACTGCAAAACCTTTTTTTATCGGTATCATTATTAGATCGGTTGCTAGCGGCCTGCATCCGGCTCTTACCTGCCACCTTTTTCAGGTCATCTGCCCGGTGGGAGCCCAATTGCTAAGCTTGTTTGCGCAGTCGAGCATAGCGACACCATTCTCGAATGACAAGACAAGCGTTCGCAATTGGGTATTCTACTAATTTTTATTTTTTCTTTCATATCAATGTTTTTATTTCCAAAAACAGACTTATGAAAGAATTTTTGTAATCCGTTCAAAAATAAATAAATTATAAGCCTTTGAAATTCGGTGGAAGGGGAAACTGTCAAAAAACAAGAAAAGGATGCACTGTGTGAGCTGTGACGTCACTGCTACTCGGTTTCGTGCGTACAAAAGAGATAGCAAGACGTCCCCACCACGCTCCCGCTTTTCTTTTAGAGAAAACTTTAAAATCGAATTACGGCCTTAAATATCAACCAATTTTGTTGTTGTTTTCAGAATCGGTTACTTTTTAGTGTATATTTTGTTTAGTATAACAATATTGACCAAGTATGAATACAGTCAAGTAGCCTATTGAGCGTTCACCTAATTTTTTCATTAAAAATCTTCCACTATGGATATTAGCAATAAATGATTTACACGGTCGACTTATTCTACTTTAGGAAAAATCAAAATCAATCAAAAATAAAATACATTAGTGGTTTCGGTATTACATAGCTATACAGTTCCAGAACCAGGCTGTAGCAGTAGTTGTATGAAGAAATTGACTGGAAAGTCTTATAAAAAAATTATTCTGAAACGTTGGAACTTTCTTCTTTCGGTCTTTATCTTTGTTTTCTGTGGGCATTGAGCCTGGACTTACTCTACAGCCAGTCCCGTGTCCCTCGTCGTTTTAACGACACTGTTAAAATGTAGCGAATGTTAATGCGCTGTTCTAAGAGCCAATTAATTCTTTAGTAGTTAGGGAATAAATGACTAAGGCGACAGCATTTTAAGAAAATTGAAATTCATATTTCATAACACTGTTTCAATGTTTGAATTATGTTTTAAAGTTGTAACAGAGTATTTTAAACATATTAAATAGATTAAATTAATAGACCTTAGACTTTTGGCGGGAAGTTGTAAAGAGCAGTATCGGCGCTGGATTTTATTTGTTTGTGCATAATAATGGTGGATTATTATTCGCAAAGTGTTCAAGAATAAGCATGAGTGTTGGGAAGTGATACATGTTCTATTTATGTGATTTTCTTGCTTGTTGCCAAAAGCTCCTGGAAATCGCGAAGTGCAGTTTTTCTACCACTTCACTTAGCATAATAGTTCTGGCTCGACTTGACTTGACTTAACTACTGACTGGACTTTAGACTTTCATGACTAAACGACTTTATTGTATAATTTTTACTTGTTACTGTTTGTTGTTGGAGCACGGCGGGAGCGATGGTGTTATATGCTCGACCGCCGCAAAGGGAATTACTTCCCGCCAGGCGAGGTGTTATGCCTGGGGAACCGCGGCTCCAACGATGTTCTGTCGGAGGTTGTATATATGCTCCAATTATCAGAAACTCTGATATCGCGTTTCAGTCCTCCATTCTAATTAGGCTTCTTGTATGGGAATTCCTGTTCTTTCTCTTTAGCGCCATCTGTTGCATAGGAGTTGTAGTTATTTACTGTGCGATGGTGTCGCCACAGGACTCCCTCCCAAGACCGAAGGTCTGATAATCTTGATGTGCAGTCTGTGCTTAGGATGTAGCTTTGCAAGTGCCAGTTGCTTGATGTCCCAGTGAGTCGGGAGTGTAGTTGTTTCTGCTCGATAATCCCAGTGAGTCGGGTGTGAGCGATTGCGTGCTCGTAGTCTGCGGTGAGTCGAGACTGTAGTTGAGCGATGTTGACTTGTTGGCGCCGGTGGATGTCTTGTGCAGAACTGCCACGCTGGTGTGCGGTGGCCGGCCGTGAGTACCAGACGTGGGCTGCGGTGGATGTGCCGGTCGCTGAAGTCCTTTGAGTTGTGAGGGTGGTTGCAGGACCAGGAAGCTCAGTGAGTCGGCTGCGATGGACCTGGAGATACCCTTGTAGTTGGCTTGCTGTGAAACTGCTTGCTGCTGACCAGAAGATGGATGAGGCTTGAGAGGATGAGAGATGTTCAAGATTGGAGAATGATGTTGTTGAAGAATGCTGCATCACGTCGGAAAAGGCAGCTTTCGATCATGTCGGGCAAGGCTGCTTTCAATCACGTCGGGGTCACCACTTTGGAGCACGGCGGGAGCGATGGTGTTATATGCTCGACCGCCGCAAAGGGAATTACTTCCCGCCAGGCGAGGTGTTATGCCTGGGGAACCGCGGCTCCAACGATGTTCTGTCGGAGGTTGTATATATGCTCCAATTATCAGAAACTCTGATATCGCGTTTCAGCCCTCCATTCTAATTAGGCTTCTTGTATGGGAATTCCTGTTCTTTCTCTTTAGCGCCATCTGTTGCATAGGAGTTGTAGTTATTTACTGTGCGATGGTGTCGCCACATACGAAAGTAAAAGCCATAAAAAAATACCTTATCTGAAGGTCGTCAATAGGTATAGGTAAATCCCCTTATTATTATAATCGTTTAATTATATAATCGTTTATAACGTTTACTGCAATAATGATGATGAACTCTGACCAATTTCGGCCATGGCGACCACTTACTGCACTTTTTATTTTTTAACGTGTGGAAATGGCCTTAGCCTACCACCCAGCCATGAACGGGAAGCTGGGTAGTTATGTGGGGCTTAAACCTACTATAAACCACACGGTGTCAACATCACAACCGCTATTTGCCGGGGTCGTATGCTTCTTCTTAATCCACAGCCCCAGCGCAGTGACGGCTACCACGGCAGCCTCATCTCGCCTCTCCACCTAATGTTATTTAAGATGGCTTATGTAACCATCTTTGTAAAAAACGTCCGTGAACATTGACGGCATGTAAGTTCACTGTTACTTACATGTTACTGCAATAAAATGTTATTCATTTATTTAAGACATACATTACGTTTCAAACTGTATGTAAAGCATCGAGATAGAGAGGTCTCAGCTTCCCCGTTTGTGAGGTTGACGTGATCGATCATTAGTAATTCTTGCTTCGAGCATTTTTATGCAAATAAAAGTCTCAAGTGAACTAGATAAGTATTGGAGTTGGCAATGAATGCCAAAACAGACTGACAGAAAAATCATCCATAGCTAGTCTAAAACACTTTTAGGGTACAAATACTTACACCAAAAAACTTTTTCGTTTTAGATGTTGTCGTCTGTCGCTGCACAGTATTTATTTCAAATAGATTTATTTAGACAGTTTAATCGCTGTTGTTTGGTCGTGAACTCAACAATCCTTAATTTTCAATAAAATAGATATGTTCATAAATAACATTTCTTTTTAATTATATCGGGCTCAAAATCCATATCAGAACCCTGCTTAAATATGTCGGCATATGACTAACCTAACTATCTATAATTTAATATAGAAAGTAAAATGAGAGGGATATGGCGCGTTGTTGTAAACAACACGTGCGCCTACCACCTCCACCATTGTCCCTACTGTTGCCCTTCTTTTGCAGCGGGTATAAATCGATGCCTGAATCGTCAGTCTGAGTATTTCAGTCGACCCAATTCCCCAGAAGAAGACCCTATAGTCTTCTTTCCGGGCAAAAACGAAGCTACGCAAAGCACCAGGTTCCGATGGTATACCTAATATAGCCCTCCGTCACTTAACACCGCGAGCAATCGCGGTACTGACGCGACTCTATAACGGCATCCTCCATACTGGCCATTACCTTTCCATTTGGAAAGTAGGTAAAGTCATGCTTCCCAAACCAAATAAGAACACACTGCTTCCAGGGAGCTATCGTCCCATCACGCTTCTTGCTACCATTTCTAAGGTGTTCGAGAAACTTCTGCTTCTCCACCGTCATGGGGCGTAACCCATTTGACACCTAGAGACGAGCAGTATGATGATTTCTTATGTTTTCGCGATTGTTATTCATTTAATTAACGGTTTATTACTTATTTAAATAAATAATAAACGCGATAAAAACCGTATTAAAATAGTTTTATTTAACGAGCAGTATGGCTTTCGAGTCGAACATTCCACGACGCTCTAACTCACACGGGTACTACACCACATGACGGCAGCCTCCAACAAAGCGGAAAAAACCGTGGGTGTGTTTCTCGACATGGAGGGAGCGTTGGACTGCGTCTGGCATCCTGGTCTGATTTTTAAGTTATCTACCTCTACGACTCCTAGGCAAATCGTTAAGATAGTAGCTAGCTTTCTTACAGACAGATGATTCCAAGTCTCAGTCGAAGGCGCTACCTCTAACGAACGAAAGATAGAGTGCGGGTGTGCCGTAAGGCTCCTGTCTCCCTCCCATTTGTTACGCCAGATACACAGACGACATCCCTCTAGAGAGTGGTTCACATTTGGCCGCCGATGACGCCGCGTACTATTCGTCCTCAACAAACGCCTTACAGGCAGTTAAGACCATCCAAAAGACTCTAGTGCCCTCTCAGATTGGTTGTCCCGTTGGAGGCTTGCCATTAATGTAGCAAGCCATAGTGGTCAGTAACACAGCTCTACCGCCTCCTCTCCGTCTACTAGGTCAGGATATCGCTTGGACTACCTCGGTAAAATACCTAGGAGTCCAAATTGATAGACGCCTCATGATGAAGGACCATGTGAACTCTGTCTTAAACTCTAAACGTGCTGCCCGAGCCCTACTGCTTCCAATGCTCAGCTCTCCTTAAATGTAAAACTCGGTGTGTATAAGTACATACGGCCTCACCTTACGTACGCTGCCCCGGCTTGGTACGCGCTAACTAGTCAGTCGCGCAGAAACCAGCTGGAATCACAACAGTCGATATCACTTCGAGTCATAGTGAAAGCTCCTCGCTATGTAAGGTCTTCAATCCAAAAAGGGTTGAAGCTAGAGAGCCTGGACGCCTTCATTAGGCATCTAACGAGGAGGCTATTCGAGCGTGTAGACGGGTCGACCCTGCCTCACATACAAGAGCTGGTCCCGTACCACGCACGTCCTCCCGATCGTAAACAATATGCCAGAGACCTCCGCATGACCTCCACTGATTTCGACACATAGGTCGTTTGCTTATGCACAGTCCAGTTTGCTGAGTTAAATAGCCGTAGTTCACACGGTTTGAGCAGAGCTCGCGAGCAGCGCGTGTAAGTAAGCAAACTAATGTTCCAGAGGCAGTGCCCACTCCCAGGACCTGGCCGTATCCACGGCTAACGTGTGAGACTACAGTCAAGAGGCCGCCGCCTCGATACTGTTTCCCCATGCCCTTACAGGTATGAGTAGACATTCCAGAGTCTGAGTCTTGGCCAGACACGCAGACACTATTGGTTGTGGATCATCGTATGACGAGGGGAGTCGTGTGTGACTGCTTTAACCATGATTTGGGATACCGTCCCACTATCGAAACGAACAGGCCCTTCTTAATCTCGTCCATTTTATTAAGATCTAATTATAATATATCTAGGAAATTTTGTTTTTGGTTGTATCCGCCAATTGTTTACTAGAGTTATCTTGATGTTTTTTGTTTTCGCCCTTGGTTTAGTTCAACTTCCGGGGGCTTACTTTCATCTGTTAATTCCATCCATTGAGTAATCGAGATGGCCCTATATAGTGTGATATCTAGCTTACTCACTCGCATTTGGATGGAATTAAGACATGAATAAGGCACTCAGGAGAGGTAGTGTAGAGTAGCCGAAACCTAAATAGCCGCCGACTGATAATATTCTTATCTAAACTTTATGTTAAGCACAGTATTGTAAGTCTCAGATCCATTAACATCATTGATGTGAATAAAGTGAATATTTCACGATTTATGTTTAACTAAATCCATACCAAATTTCATGAAAATTGGTTCAGCGCTTTGGCATTCTTCTTCTTCATCCTAGCGATTTTCCAGTTGCGTCCTCAGCTTCCGGGGTCCGCTTTCTTGCTTTTAGGTCTCCATTTCACTTCGCCCGGTCTTCGGCTACGGTTTGGCCGTAAAGTGTAACAAACATCCATCCATCTACAATTATACATACAAAGTTTCGCGTTGTTTAATATGAGAAAGCTAAGAACTAAGAAGGTAAGTTGCTTTTGAATTTTTCCTTTTATATTTGTCACTCGCATATTTTTTCCTGTGACTTTTATTTCTAGATTAAAAATGGGTGAATTGACTGTAACGATATTCCGAAACTCTGAAATAATACCTAGCAAAAATTTGATTTGTAAACACCTATTATGGAGTATTAAATATAAGGCATAAAAGGACAAAAGCCTAGCTCTTAAATGTATACATACATACCTATATATTAGCAAAATATGTAAGCAGCTAACACCTTTATCCTGTATCTCAGTTTCCGTTCCTGAATCTTATTCCAAGATAAGGCACCATACGTTACAGCTGTTAGCTCGCTGTTAGCACGTTAAATCTGAAATAGCCATTTGGCTACAAAACGACTTTGCTATTGCAAAGGGGATTTGTACTGTTTTAGCGGCGATTTAGAGAATTGCTGAAATGTGTTTAGTTTAACCTGATACATTAGATGTTTTCACTATTGTATTGAGTTTTGTGACTTTTTTCCTGAGGTTTAAAAATTGAAAAAGTAATGATATTTCATGATATCATACATGTATTTAAATTAGTTACTTGAATTTGAATTTTTGCGCAGGAGATTAATTATATTTAGTTTTAAGTGTTTCAATGCTGTTGTTTTTTTGGAACTAACTATGTTCTAAATACCGTCGACAAACTGGCTTGCACACTTGATATAGTACTATACACACGCTTAAAATGACTTTATATGTTTAAACTTTCATCAACATAGTAAACATGGTTTAACATACAAAGATTGATAAAATTATAATTATTTGCCTGACTGACATTGGCATTTAAAAGTAACAATGACAGCTGTCGTTTATTTTCATTCGTCGTACATCAATGTTCAAGCATTCGTTGTTACACAAATATGTTACATAATGTTACGAACAGTTTCTAACTTAAAACCACTTTTCTGTTTCGTAAATTTCCCCACTTTTAGTCGCGGAGTCAAAACAAGGAAGACACAGTTACTATATTTGTTACTTGTTTCGTGTCTTAAATTAGTAACAGTTACTACACTGCGACCGGAATGGTTGTATGGGGAAGAACTGTCACCAGGGTATATATGGCCAGTTGACAATGTAACCTACACGAAATGATGATGACTGATTCAGCGATTATTTGGAAAATGATTGGTGAATGTTTAGATAAAACTGATACAGACGTCTTTCTTCTCTTTTATTGTAATAGAGTTATATTTCGTGAGAAGGAGTTTATCGATAACCAAATCTTTTTAAACTCCATCCTTTGTGCTGCTAGCGTTTTCAATATAGAGTTTATGAAATTTATTTTACATAGAAAAGTTCGTCGAAGATGGCACTGAAATAATAATATGAATTTCCTGGTATAAGCTGAACATATATGGGAAACACACTCAGATGAAAAAGAAAAATATAAAACAAAATAAAACGGGTAAGTGGCAGTAGACAAGTTATTAGGCTTTATCAAATATTCGTCGGTTCAAGGTAAATCAAGGTGATACCAAGAAGCTACGAAGAAAAGTTAAACAAAGTCATATCATAGCAGTTTTTATTAAAGTAGATACTACTAATATTGACAACATTTGTTATACTAAAGATTGATCATCATACTACTAATACTAATACTGATGAACAATACAATTATCGATAAAAGTATTAGGTCCATCATAATAATAATCATCATCATCCTAGGGTGTATTCCTAGTTGCGTCGTCAGCTTACGCTTCAGAGCCTACGCTGTAAGTCATGGTCCTAGATTTGGCGGAACTGGTTATTACAATGCAGCGACTGCTATCTGACCCACGTTATTCTTTTTACAGGGAAACTAGACCAACAGGAACATGACCCGAGGTGTTTTAGTAGCCAACACTGTCAGAATTTTTCAGGCTGCCCTAAAGCATCTGACACAGCGTCACGACTGTTATTTATCGATAACAACCGGGACCAACGCTTAACGTGCCTTCTGAAGCACGGAGGAGCTCAAGATAGAAAATGCCACGACGAAATGGCGACCAAACCAATAGTGGTCGCGTCACGTTGTCGCTTGACACGCGCATTCGCTACGAATACGCGGGTCGCGTTCGACTAACGTGCTCCTTGATACCCACCACAATAATAATATATAGCCAAACAATAATACCTGTTAAAACAAGGATGTTATGAAGACTATGAGGGTAACCCTTGAAATAAGTTTTAACGGAGAAAATGACGCAAGAAAAAGGATAAAAATAGAATAGACTGATGGTGATTCCAACCATACTTCTAATTCTGAATAAGATTCACATTGATCTTAAAATTACAATATACGGAATGCTTAACATAGTTCTATATCTATCATTAGGTTATATTGATTCTTTTCTAGAAGTCTATTAGGTGTTATTATCTTTAAATCTCGTAGATACAGTATCTGGGAGTTCGGCAGTACTTTCCAACAAGTCTAACGAAACAAAGACGGGGACGCGCCATACTACCTTTTCTGGAAGTCATTTAGGCCATTTTGACACCATTTTTGAAACTAGAACATAAATTTTCTTTGAAAATCGCATTTTTTAAGACAAACCTTGATTTGGTTCCAACCTCCCCGAGATTTGCGGCAAAATCTGTCGAATTGACGCGTAACAAGTGGTTTACAGATGGTTCGAGAAACGGCTTATGATTTGATTGAATATTGATAAAGTACGCACCCTCTTTCACGCTTCACAATATTTTTTATTTACTTACGACATCCTGTGTAAAAGGGAATACTTTGTTTTAATAAAATATCGGCTATCATTTGCTTTTGCATCTGTGGTGATGTCGGTTTTCTGGTTGCATTGCATTTTCTGCTGTAAATAATTAACGTTGATTATATTTGAATTCATTCAGTTCAGGAATACCTACTTAATCTGAATAATTAATAATTTTTTTTTTTTTTTTTGTAAAAACAGTAGCAAATACATTGCTTTTGTTCTATCCCGATCAGATAGTCGAAGTAGTAAAACGTCCAACAAAGCGAAACGTCTATCAAGAGATCTATATTATATATAGTCTTTATAGGAAATCGTCCGGTTTTCATCCTTTTCCACTTGTGATAAAAGAAAAAAATATATCTAAGAATTCAATTTGGGAGTTTTAAATATACCTATGACAGATTTATTTGAACAAAAAAAATTAAAAAAAAAACTAAATTAATCTAAACTAAAACTAAAACCTAATAATAAAAATTAAACTAAAAATAAAACTAATTAAAATCTAAAATTTGTTCTTGCGGCATGATGCCAAGAACTCCGCCAGAATTCCCGCGCTGGATAGCGTCCGCTTTTCCCTGCACGAGAAACGAGCCGGCCATCTTGTCACCAGCGGAGTCGACAAATTTTGGAGCCAAAATTTTTAAAAACTTTCATAGCTGGACCCCACGGGCCAAAAGTTTCAACAGCAAGCGGAACAAAGATATAGTCACTACTTAGTGACTCATATTTGCGTCGCTTGGCGTCTTCAGCAGCCTCCGCCACGGCTCCGGCCTTGGAAACTGTCCCCCCTAATATGAGAGGGGACTACAGTATCGACACAAGTGGCGTCCTTTATAAGAGCCTTTCCCCATTCCCAAAGGACTAAAGTTAGGCCATCGGGATGCTTGCCATCGTCCCTAGATATAGGTACCCACTGTCTCCAGAGTACTGGGTATATTGAAGGTGGCAATTTGGGAGTTACATCAGTCATTTTATCTATTCTGTGCTTCAGTCTTTGAATGTATTACACTGGCGTGCTGAAAGAGAAATCTATTCTAAATCTAAAAGAAAACTGGAAAATTTTGTTACTATTGTGAACAAAATGGTCAACTTTACACATTTTAGTTGATTAGCCAGGTCAAGCGCACATATTAACTACAGTTCACTCTAAATAATTATTGGGTGGCACTTTTGTACACATTAACTCAATTTACATTGACTCAATCAATATCAAAGTTAACTTTACCAATTAGCGATTAACTATAAACAAATACTAGACTTGGCCTCGGTTAGTTTTACTGAATACAAACAAACACACGTCTGCATTGCATGACGTCTCCAATGTTCTATCTCCAACCCAAGCGAAGCGAAAGAGAGCCCGAGTTATATTGATGTTACGGTAAGAGTGATTAATTGAAAATTATTAATAATTTTTAAATGTGATTAAACAATCGAAATTAATTACTTTTAGTAGTAATTATTAATAATTCACTACACACACTGGTAAAAGTTAAAGTTTTTTGATAAATAAAACTCAAAGTTTTTTGACCAGCAGGTATTTATTTATAATATTACTCACAGTCTTACAATTATACTTGTCTTAGATCACACGAGCAAGGTTAGGTTAGGTTTTGTTTTTTTCTATTCTAAGGTGTTTGTAGAGCGAGAAAATTTCGCACAACAAACCTCTGCGATTTGATACAGAGTTCAAGTTGTATATTATAGTAACTTTAAAGCGTTATATTAGTACGTTAGACGTAGCATTAAAGGTACATTGTTAGGGTTATTACATTTATCGGTACTAAGGTTATATTATTAATAAACACCGACAAATGTGATTAATTTATCACTTTTACCTCGACTTTCGGTAATTATTAATAATGATAGATAATTATTAATAATTTTCAATTAATCACTCTTACCGTAACATTAATACTACCATTATATACCCATCAAATAGGAGGGGGTAGTGGTGATATACCTGTTCTGCCACGTTACCTGCCGCTAAACTCTATTAGATCAGTTATAAAACGTTAAAAAAATAAGCGTCGCTTACACTATTTACTTACACTACACTTAACCAATTGCTTCACAGCGCTTACTGGTTAAAATAGTGAATACAACTCATTTAACGAAGAAGACGGTAATTAGACCAAGGATGTCAGGGCATCGTGAAAAGATCAAATAAAGTGAATTTCAATTTAAAAAGCATGACTACATTTCAACTTCAAGCTTATACGAAATAATCAAAATTATTATTTAAGCCGCAGTCGTTCCACTGGATATAGGCCTCTCTTAATGATTTCCAATATGACCGGTTTGAAGCGGTCTGTATCCAGCGTTTGCCAGCGACCTTTTTCAGGTCATCTGACCATTTGGTCGGTGGATGTCGGTCTGGTCGCCGTTCGAGAAACTTTATGCCCCATCGGCCATCGGCTCGCCGCGCTATGTGCCCAACCGACTGCCACTTCATAGAATATTGCCACACATTATAGGACGAATGGTTTTTTCATGATTCAGTTTCTATTATTGAAGATAGATACACGTTTCCCCCTTACCGTACCCACCATAAAAGGATAAGAGGTCATCAGGTTTGCCTGTCTTCGATTGTTCAATTATTGAAACAATTAGACCTTAAAAAACGAAAACTTAATTTGATAGAGCAACTAAAATAATGCTGTGACGAGAAACAAATACCATGAAGCTAATTAATTTACCTTTTAATTAGCAACAAATGCTGTATACTATTTACATACGTTATCACATGTGCATTCAGTTGGACTCGGTGACATCGTGCTCAGTAAATCGGTTTGAACCGAATAAGATTAATATTATATTACATTATACATAATCATGCAAAGCATGCGAGTATATGAGTAGTTAGATAACCTATCGAAGATGTGTTTTCGTAATGTATAGTGTGTGTCAAGCGAGCGTGGTTTTACTTGGATTCATCTGAATTTGTAACAATTCTAACAACAGCCCTTCCATGCGTTTTAAGCAAAGAGCATCCATATAGATAAAAGGCATAATATGTAAAGTATGCATTCGTACTAACCTTGGCACAACAGCCCTACGAGTATAAGGGTGTTGGCCTCCTCAAAAATCTTATTCCATATCGCTCTATCTCTGGCATTGCGTTTCTAAGATCCCTTTTTGGCTAATATCTACAGATAATAACAATAAATATATTTTTTTGCTGTACCGATTAAGAAAAGAAAAAAATCTCCTCTTAAAAATAGATCCTCTTCCTTAGAATCCTTCTAATGTTATCCTGGCCATGGAGTAATAACAAAGAGGAGATGCCGTAATAAGCGTTTTGTAAGAAAGCGTTTGTGAGGCTACACGGGGCGGAAGGCAGACGTGCGGGGTGCTTGGTTTCGGCCGTGGCTCCAATCATAGAGTACGAGCAATGACAAGCTCCACCCTCTGCTGTATCGGCGAGGCGCCAATGATCACGTCACTGCGCCATTTCAAACGGCATCTCCTCTTAGTAATTACTCCATGATCCTGGCATTTTATATTCATTTGTACAAAAATCGTTTCTGTCCTTGAAGTGAAAAGATTAACGGATAAGGTCAGGAGTTCAAATTATTTTCTGTCTTTCGATAGGTCAGGGTGACCATGGGAACCCGAACTTATTACTAGGTAATAAATTAATTGTTTACATAACAAAGAAATACTATTATATCACGAAAATATATTTTTTTTGCTTTATACTTGATACTAACAATAGCCCGAATAAACTGGATATCGATAAATTTACTCCGTTTTAAATATCTCCTATTTCTCCGAGAATGATGTCGGCGGATTTATTTTAATAGTGACTTCAAATCTTAATTGTGATAAAAGGTACAGTCGAATCAAAAGTACGAATTACTAAATCTAAATAATAGAGGCTGCTGCCAACTGGTTATTTTGGATAATTATTAGGAGAGGACTATATCCAGCAGTGGACTAATTGCGACTGAAATGATGATGATAGTAAATCTAGATCAATACGACACTTTTGAAATTTGTACGTTAACTTTTGAAAGCTTGTTCCATTGTTTGGAAAATCAAAACGTTTGGACACATAAACAGTAAATTGAGATTTTTAGACAAAAAACTATTTCTCTAGAAACTTTAACCAGGGGAAAAATAGGTAATTCCTAAATTTGGAGTGAAGTGCATCCATTTACTATCTTTCCCGTTTCAATAAATCAATCATTAAAATTATCATTCACATTATAGTAATATTTCTCAAATAAAATCGTAACTAAATTGTTATTTGAGTTTCATTTAAGTTCAAAATATAAGAGTTTAATTACAGTTTAAGATATAATTAGCGATTGAGACATATAGTTTCCATCGGCATCCTAGCGTGTATTCCTAGTTGCGTCGTCAGCTTACGCTTCGAAGCCTAGGGTACGCTATAAGTTATGGTCCTAGATTTGGCGGAATTGGTTATTAAATGGAGCGACTGCCGTCTGACCTCCGTAATTCTTTTACAGGGAAACCAGATCAACAGGAACATGACCCGAGGTGAGTTAGTGGCTAATACTGTCAGAATTTTTCAGGCTGCCCTAAGGCATCTGACACAGCCTCACGACTGCTATCTATCGATAACAACCGAGACCAAAGGCTTAACGTGCCTTCCGAAGCACGAAGGAGCTTAAGATAGAAAATGCCACTAAATGGCCACCAATCCCATAGTGGTCACGTCACGCTGTCGCATGACACTCGCATTCGCTACGGATACGCGGGTCGCGCTCGATTAACGAGCTCCTTGATACATATAGTATCCATATACTTACAAAGATAAACTGGCTGACAGTCACAATCCTAGTTAATAAATTTGTCTAGTAGCGTCAAACTGGAACTTACTAGATTATCACTTGTTAACACAGTGTTGCTTAATAGACCATGTATCGGACCTTTGCAACTAACTTAATGATCTATATAAGTACTCTCTGTTAAGTACTTTTGCTTCATCTGAGCGTTATCTCGTTTATTGGATTCGGAATTCAAGGTTCACTTAAATTTTCCAATAAGTTATTAAGGAAAATATTCAGAATTTCCAAAACTCACAACATATATCTGTCATCTTTAATATTACTATTTATTTTTTTAACAATATCCATACTTCAAAATTATAAGTCCAAAATTCTGCCTGTCTGTCTGTTAGCTTTTACGGCCAAACCGTTGAACGGATTTTGATGAAATTTGGTATGAATATAGTTGAAGACCCGGGGTCAAACATAGGCTACTTTTTGACGAAATCAGAGCTGTGGGGAACAGCTAGTAAAGAAATATTTTTTTACGAATCAGATGCAATTCATTTCGCGAAACAACTAAAGTTTGTATAGAAACGAGGTTGCATTCAGATCAAGCGTATTTTATAATTTCGGTGTAATTTTTACACAAGATAAATCGATACATCGAATAGAGCCGGGCAATCATAGTATTAAAAAAATACTAATAAAATGCCAATCATGAAAAGAACTAAAAATTAATTAGTTTCATTTAATGTGTAACAATCTCGGAAACATGAGACAACATTGTAAACGCATTGTTGAGCTGAAAAATAAAAAAGGGCTCGATAGCATGTTTTTTTTTAAATTCAATTGATGAAAGGGATAAATACTAGGTACAGTCAATCACAAAAGAACTATACTACCATTTCGACGCTGACCTCGTATACTAATTATCGAATGCTCCAACGTCAGTGAACTGAAAACCGATTGCATTTTTATGGTTTCGACGCGATTGTACAGAAAATAGCCAATTACAGATCATGATACTTTAAAACTTCTAATAATAACCTATTTACAGCATACAATTGAGTGTTTTTTATCAATTGTTTTGAGTCGAAGGATAAAAACATCAGAGCACATCTAAATAAAAATAACCCAAGGCCACGGTTACTCATTTAAAATATTGTTAAGTAAGGAATCTTATATCTTTTACAAAAGCCAAAAGCGAGTTCGTATTTGCAAAAAATAATGTTCGTTTTTAGATTGAGAACACATAAAACAACATGCCCTATTTATGCTATAGAGAGACACAAAGCAGAAAATATAGTGGATGAAAAAATTTAAAGAAAAAAGTTTTATGAGTTCCTATCAGGGGAAAAAAGTGAATTATTTATAGATTACTGCGAGAAAATTGCAAAAATCTCAATAAAACGGAAAAAGACATAAAAATACACAAATGGAGATAATAATAGTATCATAATTGTATACAAAATATGTAAATAAATATAAATAATACAAAATAATTAATAATACAATTCAAAAATGTACAATACATAATAATAATACAATGCAAAAATATACAATTAAATATGCAAAATAAATAACAATAGAATGAAAAAGAAATATACTAAACATATAATTTTTTTTTTTTATTAAAGTCTCAGCCACCCAAGGCCACGGTCACTGATTTAAAAACGTTTACAAACGCCAAAAGTGAGTTCGTATTAAAAAAAAATGATGTTCGTTTTTAGTTTTCCGTACCCAAGGGGTAAGAACCCTATTACTAAGACTTCGCTGTCCGTCTGCCCGTCTGTCACCAGGCTGTATCGCAAGAACCTGAAATGTTTGTTACCTGGGTTCGCTATCTAATTCCTGTCTTCTATGAAATTTGAAAGAAAATAGATAATAAAATTAAAACAAAAGAATAAATAATTTTTACAATATTTATTTGAAAACAGTTAATCGTTAAGGCGCAGGAGATCGAATGGCCAATATTTAGATCCCTTTTCGTTGTTTGAAATTAAAAAAGAAAGGTTAATAAAGTAAAATGTAGAAAGAGCAGGCACTGGCTGACCGATAATGCTGGCTTCGGTTGTGTCGTTACCTCAATCAAAGCAAACAAATGTCTATCGCAGATTAAAACGGTAGTATAAGCTGTGTCTTCTTGAATCAATAAAAGAAATGTGGTTCGCACACTAAATATACACCCCTGACACCTCGGGGAGCATGTAGAACTCTTAGCGTTTAGCTGAGGGAGTGTTGAGGGGAACTTCAGGTGTCCTTTTAACCCTGAAGTAGGAATTACAATACAATGGTTTACTATAGGGCGGGCTCTGTTTATTTCTAGGATTTATTTCCGACAAATTCCTTTTCAAAATATGTAATTTTTTGTTATAATGGAGTATGATTATTGCTAAATTAGGACTAAATCTTGTTTGGTTGTAATTATCAACAAAAGTCATAATTCCTATTGGTAGGTTACCAATGGAATGAAAAATCTACTTATTTTGTAAAAAATTGTTTTTGTATGAAATATTTCACTCTGAATTTATATATTCTACGCTTATTCATGTGTACAAATGGTTAGAAATCAATTTAAGATAAAATCTGAATAAAATACACATGTGACTTTCTACCCACTTTGAAATTATAAATATGTCACAAAGGCCAGATTTTATCAAAAAAATATAAGACCAAATGAGAGAATTAATTTGTTATTTAGCTCAATAACACGGAAATAGAAAATTAAAATAAAATAAATTACCTTTTCAGGGTTTTTAAAGTATATTTCAACAAAACACTTGTCTTTTATTGTCGTACCACAACCACGTCGGCGAAAATATCTGCTACGATGGTTGCACCATTAAACTTCAAATAAAAGATATTTCGGTATTTACCTAATTCCGACTTAAACTTTTTAAATTATCCAAATAGCAAACAGATAGCAAATCGACCCGTCCCAAAAATCATCTGATTTCGTCTGGCTAGTGTTTCTAGCTGTCAGTTCAGTCGTAGTGATGGGGACCCAGTCGACATTTGCGTTGAATCGAATCAATGAACTATCGACTTCGTACCGAACCGAGCTAACAACAAGCTTTTAGTATCGATTTTTGAGATTCACAACACAATTAACTTAACTCACACGGATTTAATGAGTGATTAACGAAATACGGAACATGTAAGCAATGATTTCATTATCGTTTACCGGCACGTGAAGATATTCGCATGATAACGACCAGTCGAAAAGAAAAATTACCACCAGTGTACATTTCAAAAATACAGAATGTTGACACACCACAGAGGCGTCAATTCTCTTATTTTAAATAGTGCATATTGGAATCGTAATTGGATCGCAATGACAACTTTGACATTTCTGGTATTCACTTTATTTACATTTTTCTACTATTATCATTCAAATACGTTTTAGTTGCAAATAAATAGAGATTCAAAATTGTTTTAGCAGGATACCAATATTGAGCATATCAAATATGCACCATAATTGAGTCGTGATTGAATATCAGTTGTATGATCTTTTAAAGTTTATTAGCGGAATTGACCCTTTACTTAACAATCGAGCAATTAGGCAGATAATCGACTTAATATTTATGGCATAGTAAAAATAGCATTACAAATCGTGATAGTAAGACAGTTGATATTTTCGCAGATAATGTATTCCTGTTGCCGCTATAACAATAAATACTAAAAAAAAAATGAATGTAATGTTATGTCATTATTATTATTATTACATTAACATTAATGATGTTGCTAATGTGTCCCGACCATGGAACAATTACAAAGAGGATATGCCGTGATGAAATGGCGCAGTGATGTGATCATTGGCGCCTCACCGACACAAAAGTGGGCGGAGCTTGTCATTGCTCGTACTCCATGGTTGGAGCCACGGCCGAAACCAAGCACTCCGCACGTCTGCCTTCCGCCCCGTGTAGCCTCACAAATACTTTCTTACAAAACGCTTATTACGGCATCTCCTCTTTGTAATTGTTCCATGGTCCCGACTCCCGTATACAAATAGTAAAAAAATTGTTTATTTACTATTTATAGCATACATATCTTCCACGGGAAGGATACTTTGTTTAGTCGTTTCCAGTTTGGTTAGGACATTGCAGGCTTGAATCATTCCCGTCGTCAATCGGTCCCGGCTGCCGTTGGTGGTCGTTATAGAAACAACAGAGGCTGAAAGGAGGTTCGAAAAAATCTAATAGCAGGGTGTTCAAGATTGATTGATCATAAAAACCGGTATGTAGGTGGTAAAAAGAAATGAATAATTTGAATCGTAATTCGAGAATAATTTTTGTTTCGAATATCGGTTGGGCACCATAAATCCAAGCAGCTTTTGCCCAAAGCTGCACTAGGGAATTTATTTTCCACATTTAAATATGTTATACAAGGATGTGTGGTGTGGATATGTGTGGAGGTTCCTTTTATACTATTTAGTAGGCAGGCGTACGGCCCACACCTGCTGACCATCGAGAAATCTTCTCATACCCTTTTTGAAGAATCTCATGATGTTGATACCAAATTATTCGATTATTGATACCAACTATTCGATACACCAAATATATTCGAGAAAATGTATCGTACGTGGATATGTAGCGGAGCTGTGTAAAATACGCAGCACTAAAGCTATGTTGAGCGAGGCAAGGAAAATAGAGTGATTCTATTGGTTATACTATATTGGATTACTTACACATACTTCGCGACGAATCTTCGTACATCTTTGATGGAAACGCAGCCAAGGATTTAATATAAAAGAACAGCTCCTTTAATCAGTTAATTATTTTAACCAGGTTTCCGATCATTAGATTCGAATCTATATGACTTGGGTTGCGTTGGTGGCACCCGTTGAGTACGCGAGGTTTGCGTTGCTGGAGCTGAATGGGCTAAAAAGTTTTCATCTTCTGAATGTTGTTTTATGATTTTGCGGCTGTTACATAATAGAATAAAATAACTAAATAAATAATGGGGTTTTATTGCGTTTGTTACATAACCTAACATCCATACTTCCATACTAATATTATAATTGCGAAAGTCTGTCTGTCTCTCTGTCTGTCTGTTACGCTTTCACGGACAAACAAAAAAAAAATTTGGTATGAATATACTTAGTTGAAGAACCGAGGTCAAACATAGGCTACTTTTTAACGCAGGCGGAGCTGCGGGAAAAAGCTAGTATCAAATATTTGAAAGTGTTCATTTTCGCAGGTATTAAATCGTATTTATATATTTACTAGCTGTTTCCCGCAGCTCCGAGACAAAAAGTAGCCTATGTCTGACTCCGGGTCTTCAACTATATTCATACCAAATTTCATCAAAATCCGTTTCGCGGTTTGGCCGTGAAAGCGTAACAGACAGACAGACAGACTTTCGAATGGATATGGATAAGTATGGAAGCATGTATATGTATAGACGGATATGGAAGAATGGATGTAGTGTAAGATATTTTATTAAAATCAGTTTTAATATTAGGCACAGGCATTATATATCTCTCGAGATAAATACAGTGAACGCAAATTTAACGTCATGACATTATTTTCGCTCAGCGTTCCAGTCTGTTCCAAGTCGTAACGAATTGTTTATTTTATAGACCTGTCGTCTAAAACAATTATTAACGCAAAAATATATCTTAAACAATACTTAGACTCACACATCCATAAAAACATGCATAGATATCTTTTTTTCCACAAGCCGTCTTTGTGTATTTTATACCTACATTCTGAATAAATGGACACAGGTGAAAATTTCCGCGACTAATACTGTAGATCAAGCGAAAAGTCTGTTGTCTTTACTTGTTTTTATTAGTATTATCAGTTCGCTCAGTGATATATAAATGAGCGCTGAAGCAATTCACTCTATCAGTGTGGACTTGTTAGTGTGATTGTACACTATTGCATATAATTAATTATTAGTTGATTTACTTGAATAAAATAAAATGATTGAGGCAAAGGCTCCCCTTTTTTCGGAGTTGAGCGAATTTGCGAGTTCTAGTGTGAGTGTATTGAAAAATATTTACGAAAAAACTTCTTAGATACCAGTATTTAGCCGTGGGACTAGATAATCTTCTTTCTTATTTTTGGTATTGTAAGATACGATTAAGGGAGTACAAGAGGTTAACTTTTTATTTACTTGTAATTGCCGTTAAAGTAATGGCGGGTCGAAAAAACACAATTCTCAAGAGGTAGAGTTCGTTTTTCAATATGTCTCTGCAAATTCATATCTCATAAAAAGAATTGCACGTGCTTTTATTGCAGCACAATTGGCAGCTTTATTTAATGAATTGACACTTTAAGAAATCATTAAAAGGACAAACACCAACACACTGTTTAATCATAAATCCTTAATGCAAATTTTTCCATTCAACCTAAGAACAATTAACAACTTTTTTTAACAGTCCGGCGGAGAAGTAGCCTTCGCAACGGATGATTTTTTCGCGCCATGCGAAAACATGATTTCTGATGAGGAACCCATCTTCATTGCGGAGAAGTTTACGGAATATGGAAAATGGATGGATGGGTGGGAGACCAGGAGGAAGAGGATTACTGGTCATGACTGGTGTATTATTAAGTTGGCTACTAAATGCATTGTTAGAGGTTAGTATTCTAGCGCTGTCAGAATTTATAATAGTTTTTCTATCATTCGAAACAGGCTTTTTAGGAGTGCTATTTTAAAGTGTGAAATCAGTGAGACGAACGATTTACATTCAATATCGAATTCAATTCAAATCATTTATTGCGTTTCATATAGTTCCTACACCAACAGTTCCCAACTAGGTACACATACTGTTTTTATAATATAAGTGCAATACGAACCCTCTCGGCCATTGCTACTTTAGAAATGGAACGGCAAGCGGTTAGTTGCAGTAGATGTTTATAACTTATTTGTAAAGAAAATCAAAATAAAATAAAATAAAATAATTAAAATTTTAATATGTGATAATCGGTGAGTCGTACTATTTTCATTCGGCATGTAAAAATAGCGCTTCTGGGGTTCCACAAAGAGTAGAGTCTCGGCAAGAGTAGGAACCATTCTTAATGTATGAAAAGGATAAATGGCATATAATGATGAAGTTTGTATTATTATTAGGCGATTCCGAACATTTCTGACACCAGGGTGTACATGGTCGATAGACAATATAACCTACACGAAATGATGATGATGACGATGAGTATATTTGTCTGGTCTAGTCTGTCTATCTGTCAGCGGGCTGTATCTTTATAAAAACAATAGTCAGAAATTATTACAAAATTAAATTGAAGGGGCTTCCTAGAGGCTGCTTGATGTTGGTTTGGACTCCTTGGTGCACGAATTCGACTGAAACTTGATTTGATATTTTTTTAACAAACCATTCACTATCTAATTAAAAAAAAATTGAAGATTCTGCGTCCATCTTTGTACATCCTCTAAGATTATTACATATTTATCTAAGATTCCTTTTGATTTTTTTTCGGAACGTTTACGTTATCGTAATTTATAAAAGCTTTAGCGGATCGCTATATTCATACAAGCTTATATTTTACTTAATTTAATACTCTTTTTAGGACTGCTTGTGGATACAGCATTTTTCACTGGAAACTATGCACCGAAATACTCTGTACAGGCTGCTTGTCTGACCCCTGAAGGTAAGCACTTAATTTAAAAATTTAAAGTATCATATTGATAGGTAAGTTTGCTAAGCTTTTCTTGAATTAAAAAAAATGCTGATTAAGTAAGTATATGGGTATAAGAAATAGAAGTACTAGAACTGAACGTTAGGTACGTTTTTCAAAAAATATATACATTAAATACCGAAATACCAATTAATGAATACTGTTTTTTCAAAGACTAGCATGGAATCATTAATTTGTACTATTTTCAATACTAAGTCACGACTTTCCTTCTCATTCATTAAAAATAACCAACGTTCAGTAAGCCTAGTTTTACTAAAATAGGTATGTTTAATCCCTTTCTCTCTTATCGATAAATGGACGTGTAAGAACGAGACAGAACATAGTTTAGACGTTTGGATTTTTTATGAAACAGTGGTCATTAAATTCCCTTTGAAAATATTTGATGCAATTCAACACTTTTTTTTTTTTTATTTCAGAAGAAGCACTAATACCAAAGAGACAGTCTCAAATAGGGTCAGGATGTTCAGAGTGCAATATTGAGAAGATAAAGCGACTGAACTCTGAGAAATGGGATGAAATAGTTCCCATGACACCGCTCCGGGCAGGTTATGAGCATACCAGGCTTAACTATCAAAAGGTAACGTTGTTATGTTTATTTTTATCGTTGTTATTACAGCACTTCAGATACTCATATAGAATGGTTTCCTTTTCTAGCATTACAGTTTTATACGTAATTTGTAATGTAATTTTAAATATCCGACTCTCATGACCGTCAACTTCGCTCTTCTAATTCTCTTACTAAGTACTCCTCTTTTTCGCATCAGTTTTATGGCTTTACAATCTACTCGACTGTGGAATGCTTTGCCTGCTGATATTAAGGAAAGTCCTAACATTTTTTTATTTAAAAAGCGGGTACGTGCTCACATTTTGGACTCGCTCAGTTAATGAAAACTTCTCAATGTGACTTGACTTCATCATTGGCTTTTGTGTAGGTATATGTATATATATAAATATATAGGTATATATTTAAAATGAAACAATATTTGTGTATGTTTCTATCTTTCCGTTTCTCCCAATGGTTGACTGGTAGAGAATGCTCTTAGCATTAAGTCTTATAAGTATATATGTACTTTGTGGAACAATAAAGTTTTAATGAATAAATAAATAAATTTGTATGTCTTTGAACATTATGTAAAAGACTTGGTAAATTAAATAAATTGAATGGGTTTGATGTCGGAATGAAGCCGCAGTTTTGCTCGCGTGGTAATTTGCAATGTAAAATGTCCTCGACTACAGATTCCAGGGGTGACTCGTTAAGAAGTAGCGTTTTAATCGAAATGATTACCTTTCCAAAATGAATCGAAAGCCACTAATGAATCAAGATTGAATAACAGACACATACAAACTCTTTTTTTCTCATTTGTAATACGGTTTTTAGGGTTCCGTACATAAAGGGTAAACCAGGACACTATTACTAAGGCTTCGCTGTCCCTCTGTCCCTCTGGCCGTCTGTCCGTTTATCACCAGGCTATAACCTCATGAACCGTGGTAGACAGTTGTTGTTTTCAAATATGATGTATTCTGTTGCAGCTATAATAACAAAAACTAAAAACTAGAATAAAATAAATGTTTATATAGGCTCCCATACAACAAACGTTAATTTTTTTTGGGGTTTTCATTGATAATGGTACGGGAACCCTTCGAGCGCGAGTCGGACTCGCACTTGACCGTTTTTTTTCTTTTTACGCACGATTAGCAGTTGGCAGCAAAATCGAACTTTATTTTTTTTCAGGTGGTTAGTGACGAGACGTGGACGCACTTACGGATAAACATTTACCCAGATGGAGGAATAGCCAGAGTTAGGGTATATGGCGAAGCTAGACCTGAGGTACCTAAACATGGTCAACTTATGGATTTAGTGTCGCTTCTAAATGGAGGCAGTTGCCAAGGTATATTTAAATATATTTAAGCACATTTTAATGATTATGATTATAACACGAGAAAAAATAATTCTTTGACAACGTGAGCAATTTGTACTGTGTTATTATTTAGTGCGCCAATATTTAGCCAATCACAACCTTTAAACCAAAAACGCGCTTAGCTGCTGTCTACGGCATATTCTTCAATGAAGTTAAACCTTATCTTAGATGGAATATTTTTAAATCGATTTAAATTACCACAGATTTACAAAAACAACTTCTTGTGATATTTACTTTGCTCAACGACACATGGATCTTAGCCTCTGAAACGAGAGAGCGCCAGAGTGTTATATTCTGCGCGATGGCTCGCCAGTTTTCAGCATCCATCTCTCAGATCAACCTGCACCGCATCGCACCAGCGGTATCTGGAACGACCGACGGTCTTCTGCCTAATATCTTCTTAGTAGGTTAAAAAATTCTGAGTGCATCTCTGAGTACAGCAACAAATTACACATTTGAAATAGTACCTATCCTTTACTAATACTAAAACAATTATTCACATGACTAAGTTTTATATTTTATTAAACCAACCCATTTCCAATATCCCCTTGATAAAGTGTCGATGTTAGTCCATAAAGGTATCTCATTCATTATCATTATTGTACATTCCGCAGGGCTTTCATTAGCTTTTAATTAAGCTCGTGCAACATAAGGTCCGAAGTGATGTGCTTTTAGTTTAAATTCATCGGTTCTTTGTTACTTGGGCCTAATTATATTGATAATGTACCTTTAGGATATTAAAGTAATTATAATGAGTAGTAAATTGATATTCATCTGAATACAGAATAATTGTAGGATGTAGAATGCTTGCTATTGGTCAATTTGGTCATACCAGTCAGCGGTTGATTCACTTTTCGTACGTCGTGTCGATTTAACCCACTATCTAATTAAGGCTTAAAGAACCTATTTGCAATTTACAAAATTGAAAAATCCTTTATTTAGTTATTGCTGTGCTATCCACTTTTTAGCAAAAGCATCTCCTTTTTCATACTTATTTAAGTTTTTATATATTTATGAAATGACTTTCTCATCTGACCACATTTCTCTATGAGCAGTGGGGAAAAAGCGTCTTTACTCTGTTGCCATTGACATTATAAAAAGAAATGATTCGCGTATTTATTTTTGCGTCGTAGTATGGGTTGACATTACTTCTCTCTTGTTTCAGGTTATTCAAACGCACATTATGGTCACCCTAAGAACATGATCAAACCATTCAAAAGTCGCATTATGTCTGATGGCTGGGAAACTGCTAGGAGGCTGGACAGACCCAACGTTATTGAAGTTAATAGCGATGGAACTCTCAAAGTACCAGGTAGGTACTTAATATTAGGAATTCAAACTTAATTGCGCTTTAGAAAGAAAACAATAGGTGGACAAAACTTCCATTCAAACTTAAGGAATAACAAAGAATGTATTATTTTTTTTACTTCTTGACTAACTTAACTTTAACATAATGATTTCTTATGTTTTCGCGATTGTTATTCATTAACTATTTTAATACGGTTTTATCGCGTTTATTACTTATTTATTTACATCTGACGTTTCAAACACTTTACAGCGTTCATGGTCGCAGGCAGACTAAGTTAACATTTGTCTTTGATGTCATAAGATTACAAACTACCGCCTGAAATTTTTATTGGAAACTATTCCGATTCAATAAGTAATAAACGCGATTAAACCGTATTAAAATAGTTTAATTTAATTAACTTTAACGTATTTGTTGACGAAGTACAATTAGACCACCAGCTCACTTAATTATCTGTTTATCTTACTGCTACTACTCCGATGACTCAGCGACCCAAAGTGGATCTTGGCCTACGAAACGAGAGAGCGCCAGAAAGTTCTATTCAGTTTATCTTAACAATAGAAAATTTAGTATTGTTAATTTATGATCTTAACTTAACATTACCTTTCAGTCTTAAAGGTAGACACGATCAGATTTATCTAGATCGAAACGATACGATCAGATTTATCTGTTACCTACCCACGCAACAAGAAAACCATTTGCGTTTCTCAGCCAAATGTTTCTGATATTAGCTTTAAATCTATTATTGTGCTGACGAAGACATGTAGACATATATATCCGCTATTTACTGCTAATTATTATAATACCAGTGACATAAAAATCTTGAGTTTGATTTTTATTTTCAGGTCAAGAGTGGGCCGTCTTCCGATTAGGCTTTCCAGGAAAAATATCAAAGATATGCATTGACACAGCACATTTCAAAGGAAATTTTCCTGATTCCGTCAAAATTGAAGGCGCCTATTTGGACAAAGACAATTGGAGCTCAGAAACTGAACAGACCTGGCAAAATATATTAAGACCGAGCAAGGTAAAATACCTAATGAAATATGTATTTTAAGTACAATTTATCATCATGGAATTTAGAGATGGATGGAATGGAGAAAGAAGTTTGGAAAGAAGAAAATATCAAAATGTTTAAGAATTTTTCTATTGATTATTATGCCATGTTAGTTAGATACGAATTCAAAGTTCACGTTTTGTAGAGGCCTGCCCTTGTGGAGTTGCATCGTTTTATAGTTTAATACAGATTTATTTAGTTTAGAAAAAATTATCAGAAATAACTTGCTGGCTATTGGCTAGCAATGAGTGGCTAAATAAAAAAAAAATGTGCAAAATTTGGGTACAAGATGAGAGTCCAGACCTTTATGTTATTGCCCCGTGGTTCTGACGCTACACTGCAGTCAGAAATAGGCTGACTGCAATTATACAATTTTCTACAATTTTATGATGATGACTTGCAACAAAAGATAAAGAAATTACATAGACACCTCCTCTCTTTGATATTAAGGTATTTTTTGTAGCATCCTCAGCCGATTACTGCGGAACAATCGGCAAAACTATTTCTCCTACGCCTTTTTATTCTCCAAACCAATTAGACACTGTTTCTTCGTCCAAGCGTGTTTTCCCAGTTGCGTCCTCCAGCTTACGCTTCGGAGCCTAGTGTACGAGTAAGTATTGGTCCTTGATTACAGTGGAAAAACTTCCGTCTGACCTCCGCAACCCTTTTTACAGGGAAACCAGACCAACATGAACATGACCTAAGGTGTGTTAGTGGCCAGAACCATCAGTTTTTTTAGGCTGCCTAAATAATACAAACTAATTAGACACTAATGATTTCGAATACAATTGTGACTGACATGATATTTTTTGTATAGATGACTGCCCACAACGAGCACTGGTTCGACTGCGACTCAGACACTGTCACACACATCAAGGTTACCATGGCGCCCGATGGCGGCATCAGTAGAATACGTACTTTTGGTTATGTTGACAGGTTAGCGATTCAGTGAAGATACGAAACTGGGAATTTGAGTGTCAATAAGTTTCATAAATTACTTCTTGTGAGCTCATATGATACTTGCTTAATTGCTATTTGTAATAATGTAAATGCTTTAGGATTTGGTTTTATTCAGCAGAGACTTCATTGGTTATAAATACCTACAAAGTTTTGTAATTGGAGTGCTATTTATGAAAAGTGTGACGTACGCAAAACCGGCGAGTCGAGTAATATTTCTTAGTTATCGAATGATTTGTTCGTTAACGAAGGTTTTTTGTTCGACATCGACATAATAATATATGTCAACATTTCAAAAATAGGGCTTCTGAATTGAGGTCTGAGTGAAATTGTTATTTTGTTTGAAATTTTAGTAAACACACAATGATTTATTAATATTTTTCTGTTATTACTACGCATTTATTTAATTTTGTATGGTATTTGTTATAGCCTTCTTAAAGGGATGATTCCTACGACTTTTGATTATTTACATTGTAATTCCTATCGTAAATTCCTTGATTTCCGCTAAATATAGTTTTACCTAATTTTATAAAAAAATCCTATCATAATAATGATGTTAGATGTATATTTAGGTAAATAGTTTTATGAATGAAACTTTTAAAATCCTTTCAGAATTTATAATTTTTAAAGAATAAAGGTACGTTCAAACTGACCCGAATCCCGCGCGACTGGTGGGACGCCCACAGAAATAAGAATCGGTAGAAGATCCGTAGCGTGTGCCAAAGTTAACTGGCCTGCTAATGATACTTCTATATATTCTTATTTCTGTAAGCGTCCCGCCAGCCTCGCGGGATGCGCGTCAGTTTGAATGATCCATATTAGAGCTTATGCTATATGCTAGAATATCTTTTTTGTCATTATAAATAAATAAATAAATAACTCTTTATTGCACCAAATTGTATAAAGTACAGTTAGGTAGTATTATAAGTATTATTAACTAGGCATAATAAATTCAGAAAATTAAAACTTTATCTTATTTTTACCATTTTGATTTTGAAATTTAAATTTCCAGCATTTTACTTCGTCCGACTATTTCAAGTATGATTTTCTTTTCATAATAACATTTCGCTTACGTACTTTATGTTTTTTTGAAAAATAAAATCTAATAAGATTCATTTTTATTGAAAACAATATTCGTTTCAAAATATATTGAAATGAAACGTGTCTAGTTATCGATGTTTTAGTACATTCGCAATATCCTGTGTAATATCCGTTGTAAAATTTGAAATAAATCCTCGGTTAACTGAAAAGGCTTTATACAAGTAAATTTAACTGTCAAATAGATTTACTTGGAATTTACTAAGTTTCAGTTGAAAGCTATCGGCTTTCATCAAAAGTTATGGAAGTCTAGTATTTTAGTTAAAACGTTATTTTCACAGACCAATCATCTCATATAGTCTAAACTTGTCTAAGCTATCGAAGTCTAGTTGCTTTGATCTCGAAAGCTAATTTCAAAAAGATACGATTATAGAAATATAAAAAAATGTAAGTATGTTTTTATAAATGGTATTCGAAGGTGAGTTTTTGCTATTGACACAATTTTATGTAAAAATTTTATATTACAAACAATATAGGTTCATTATTGCAGGCTTTAATCATCTGATTGTGTGATAGTAATGATGATTCCGTGCTTCGGAAGACACGTTAAGCGTTGGTTTCGGCTGCCATTTGCTGGTTGTGGGAACTAGGTCGGAGGCCGAAAGGCGGTTCCCGAAGAACACTGGCACCACATACAACCATTCTGATCGCAGTGTAGAAACTGTTACCTATTAATATTACTACACTGGTTGTATGGAACCACGGGATACATGGTCTATTGACCAATGGATCACCAATAGAAAGTCATATGGCGTACGTATGTACGCCAATATCATCAAAGAGTCCAACGTATGTTGGACTCTATGATGTATGACATTTTCTACCATACAACCACATGATAAAATAAAAGTAATTAGCTATTTAAAGTAGGTACACCTGTTTTGATTCAACACAAAAATCCACGAGTTAGCTTTGCAATTTAAAGTACGATGCAAGTGCAGCTAGGACAGTGCTATAGCTAAGTGAAAGTTTGATTGAAAAAGACTACTACTAAATTATTTTTTTATCAAAACTTAAAAAAAACCTTTTTAGCTATTATTACCTGAAACTGTAAATGTCCGGCGCCTCTAAACATCACCGTAGCGCGTGAAATTACATTTTCACACATTTCACCGACCTCACTGAAATATGAGATGTTATATTTAAAATGAAAATTGCATTTTAATGCCAACAAGAATAAACACTTGCGAGATTTTTTAGTTTTGCACACATTTTTTCGTACTCGTTCATTCAAGCCGCTGAGATAGTTTTTGGTATTTCTGATTTGTTAAATTAAACAATGATGAATTAAAAATGTTTATATACCAATTTATTAAGTAGACACATATGCGTAGTAAAACGTCATACTTCCATACAAAGGGGCTGGTTTAATGATAGATTTATAGACAAGTCCCTTAATTAAACCGTCGTTATGAGGGTCACTGCTGGCATAAGTCACCTCAAGCCACTTTGACCCCGCTGCAGCAATAAAGGACCTTTCGTAGCTGATGTATCGTGATGCATAAACCTTTATTATGTCCAAATATGTAGATCAAAGATGTAGATGAGACGGTTCTGGTTATTGAAATGGAGTGACTCACACAACAGAAAACTATTATAGACTAAAAACATGTGTCAATGCCTGCAGATACCAAAAAGCTAGCCTGTCTGGAAAAAAGAGCCGGATTCAATGCAAAACACGCATGAGCTCCTAATAGACTTTGTTTTAGTCTATATAGCGACCAAACCTCTCACGATGATATGGCCACGTCTTACTAAAACCAGATAATTACGTAGGGTAACAATTGTATAGCCATGTCACCTCCACCAGGCCCTGGTAGAAAGGATACCTATGCCCAAAAAGTGCTGACTTGACAAAGCAGGAATGGATGTTAATTTATGAATGAACACTTTCTAGCACCATTTACATATATAGAAAAAAATACAGCACTGAATCCCATTAACATTACAAGAAATGAGTACAAAGGCGGACTTAACATCAGGTGGGCCGCGTGCCTGTTTGCCTACTAAATTGTATATTTTTTTTTATCGCTAATGCTATCTCTTCCAGCCAACCTGATGGCAGAAAGGAGTAGAGAATAAAAACACTTGGATGTGCGTGTTAATGGTGTGACAACTAGGGATGCCGAACACCGGGCGAAGTGGAGGAGAAAGAGTAGTAAAGTGGACCCTGGGCTTCGAAGCTAACAGCTGACGACGCAACCGGGAAGGCGCTTAGATGAGAGAGATAGAGATGTGGCAGCCAAACCAAATCACACTATTATCCTCTTGAATTCTCGCAACGAATCCGTTGCATTATTATATGAAATCACTGTGGAAATTACCAAAACAACTGTGGCACAGTACAATCACCAAGAATCGAGATTAAACTGGTTTTGAGCTGGAAACCAGCTGATAACAGCAGTTCTGAGGTCGGTGCTATCAAATCATAATTGACACGTGCCCATTACTTGGTTGCATAATGTATTGGAGGTTATCACTATATTTTATGCTCATTAGGGGCTCTAGTCAGAAACTTATAGAACGTGATCGAAGAGGTGAGAGGTACATTACACGCATTTATTAGGGACATGATAAGGGTTGAGTAACTGCCGTTTTGCCTTTAATCCTTTTACATGGAAACCAGATAGTCCTATCAGGTTTCCATAGTCCTATGAACTGGGTAGTATTAATAGTCACATCGTGAGATTTTTTATTCAAAATTCTTCTTGTTTCTGAGTCTAGATTACGCCGTAAATCATGCTCTAGATGTGGCGGTACTGATTATTACAATGGAATGTCTGTCGTCTGTCCTCCGCATGGAGTAATTACAAAGAGGAGATGCCGTTTGAAATGGCGCTGTGATATGATCATTGGCGCCTCGCCGACACTGCAGTGGGCGGAGCTTGTCGGAGCTCGTGCTTTATGATTGGAGCGATGGCCGAAACCAAGCACCCCGCCCCGTGTAGCCTCACAAACACTTTCTTACAAAACGCTTATAACGGCATCTCCTCTTTGTAATTACTCCATGGTCCTCCGTAACCCTTTTTATTAGGAAACCAGACCAGACATGACCCGAAGTGTGTTAGTGGCCAACACTGTTAAGCTGCATTTTAGCCATCTGGCATAGTCTAATGACTGCCATCTTTTGATAACAACTGGCACCAACGGCCTAACGTGCCTCCCGAAACATGGAGAAACTCAACTCTCGCCGCTTGACGCACGCAATCGTTACGGCTCTGCTATTGAATTCCGCAAAGCTTTTTCAAAGTCAATTTTACCTCAATTTTGTAAATGGTGACGTCATTTGGTGGTCCTTGCCATGATTTAATTGAATATTGTGTATTTTAAATAGAAGCCTTGTAAGCTTCTTTTAATATATACTAGCTGTTTCCCGCTGCTTCGCCTGCATCAAAAAGTAGTCTATGTTTGATCCCGGGTTTTCAGCTATATTCATACCAAATTTCATCAAAATCCGTTCAGCTGTTTGGCCGTGAAAGCGTGTTAGACAGACAGACTTTCGCACTTATAATATTAGTATGGAAGTATGGATATTTTATTAAGGTTTAATAATTATATTATTACAAAACTTTTTAAGAAAATTTCTTAACTGATTTAAATTTACACCAACTTAAAATTACTATTCCTCGCTCCGTTGTATCACATAATAATTTAGATGAAACAGACTGTACTAGAGTGTACAGAATAAAGAGATCTGTGGCCCTAGAATTACATCTCAATATGCTCTGTAGAGTATTTGCTCTAATTAAATTTGTAGTTGGTCCCTGGCCAGTGAGATGTCCTAAGGGATTCCTTGGCTTAACTAGCTGGCGTGCCGTTGACTGTGCGGTTACTGGAGTCCATCCTTCCTGTTTCATGTCGTATTGTTTAACATTAGGTATTAGATTTTATTAAATTATTAAGGAATGAAACAATAGTTTTAAAAAAACTTCGTCGATGTGTTTTCAGATTATGCTTCAGAGCCTAGAGTATACTGTAAGTCATGGTCCTAGATTTGGCGGCGCTGGTTATCACATTTGACCTCCGCAACCCTTTTTATGGGAAAACCAAACCAATAGGAACGTGGCTCAAGGTTTGTTAGAAGTCAACAATGTCAGAAATTTTCATCTCACGACTACCATCTATCGATAACAACTGGGACCAATGGCTTCACGAGTCTTCTGAAGCACGGAGGAGCTCAAGTTAAAAATACTAATAAATGGCAACCAATACGATACGAGTCCCGTACCCGCGTCTCGCCGTCGCTTGACACGCGTATTCGCTACAGTTACGCGCATCGCGCTCCGCTGGATGGCTTTTATGTGATCGATGATAGTAAAAAAATCTTAATCTGGTTTCTCTATAAGTTGTGTTGGCTACTAAATACACACGGATTATAATACTATTGATATAGTTTAGTTCTCTATAAAAGTAAATTGCATATTCTACTCAATTTATTTTTATCATTCAATATCAAACATCAACAGAAAGGTTTTTTAAAATCCATTTCTAAATAAATAACTTATAAGCCTTTGAAATTCGGTGGAAGGAAACTGTCGAAGGAAAGTGACGTCAGTGCCACTTGATTTCGTGCGTACAAAAGAGATAGCAACACGTCCCCACGTCGCTCCCACTTTTCTTCTTGAGAAAACTTTAAAATCCAATTACTCCCTTACCAATTTTGTTGTTGTTTACGGAATCTGTTATTTTTAGTGTACGTATGAATACAGTCAAGTAGCCTAACCTATTGGCTTGCTCTTGCCACCAGTTCATACAGTCTGCTGCCACTATTGCAAATGACATTTTTTTTTACGTATGTAAATGTCATACATTCATTCATTCTCCAACCAATAATTTGGACATACACTAATTTTGCCAGTGATTCACCTCTATAGCCCTAGTTTTGAACATTCTTCGTATGTCAAACGAAAATTATTCGATATTGAACAAAAATCATTCGATTTCTTAAGTTTTCGCGATTGTTATTCATTAAATTAAACTATTTTTTAATACGGTTTTATCGCGTTTATTACTTATTTATTTACAACTGACGTTTCAAACACTTTACAGCGTTCATGGTCGCAGGCAGACTAAGTTAACATTTGTCTTTGATGTCATAAGATTACAAACTACCGCCTGAAATTTTTATTGGGAACGTTCCCAATAAAAATTTCAGGCGGTAGTTTAATTTAATGAAAAATCATTCGACTCGCCGATTTTACAAGCATGCATTGCAAGTCACAATTTCAGCACTCACTTTAACGGAAAAAACTCTTACATTTTCTTCAAGTTACGTTACATAAGCTAGCCTGCATAACCTTTGAATTGCGCACCCTGACGCAGCAGGTAGGAACTTGGTATAATTGGCTGACACGTCACACCCTCGTCAAGTAACTGAATATATTTTACTAGCTTCGGTTTGCTGCTTTACTTGCGTGATATATCGTTATTTCACTTCAATGAGTATTTCCTTTCCAGGATTTTCCTAGTATTGTACATGGCATTTAATAACAGAAAAATAGAGTTACATTCGCCTTTATAATCAGGATAAGTGTAGTATGCGACTGGTCGAGATATTTAATTGTGTGGGTTGTAGTTAATTTTAGATATTTTGTGTTCCACTTTTGGGCAAAAGCCATTTTGTAGTTTTTGGTTAGGCAAAAAAAAATACTTTCGTGTTTGTTATGGTTGGTTTTAAATTGCAATTACGTGACAGGCATTTAATGTTTTTATAATTTTTTATTTATTTTCTGTTATTTTATTTCTTCATAGTGAGCTGCAACTGGCAAAAAAATTCAAGATCAGCCGTTTGCTTGACAACAACTTTCACACTATAATGTTGGTATTGTGTACAAAATTGTGTACATGTGATTAGCTCTATGAATACATAGAGCTTTGAATACATAGAGCTAATATGGATTTTGCCACTGTTACGGAAGAAATAATCACTCTTCATAATCTTTCACAAAATCAGCATTACAAAATTGGTATACTTCAGCCGGAAATCTCATCACAATCAAAACGTTGTCTATATTTCTTCAGTAATCAAGTAAGCAATACGACACAAATACCAGGCAGTAATAAAAAGATAGGCATCTCCGCATTGAGGGCATCTTGCGGCGCTCCCCGATATTCAGCTAACCGACGCTCCATTGGGCCCCGTGCCAACTTCACTGCCCATACACCTTCAGGATTTAGTTACACCGAAGCAGAATTTTGAAAGTATTTCCTTTCTTATTAATAAAGATAAACATCGTACTAGAGTTAAAAAATCTTCGTAGAAATTAGCGGCACTCGCAGTTAGTCGAGTAGGTAACATCCTTTCCGCATGATTGGTAGGTATAATTTTGGGTTCAAACTTTTTTATCGATAAACCTGATTTTTTCTTTTGGGTCAAAATGGCTAAAGTTTTTTTCTAAATTAATTCTGACCAGTCTTGCCCACCTCTACCGCTCGCTTGTTTGCCTCTCTAAGGTGAGGACCTTTGTAATAGTAGAGGTACTGTGCATGAGACAGGGCAACTAGGGCACGAAGAAGATGAGCTACCGTAGTTAGCCTACCTATTGACTGCACCTCGCCACAATCGCACAGGCTATTGTAGGCGAAACCCCACGTACATTTAACTGATAATTCTACCTATGTCTCTTTCTTAGTCGAATCTAAATAGTGCCTTTTAGACTAGTGTTGAGTGATCCTGTAATCCAAATAAATGCATAATTTTACTACATATGTAGAGATTATTCATTTTTAATTGCACGCAAACAAAATCGCGAGCAAGATCAAGCATGTACACAACCGAATACTTTAAAACATCGATGGTTACGGTGTAGTATTACACTGAACTCCGGCAATTTATCTATACGAGAACATTGGGTGTAATTTTAAACAGCAATATCGAACCGAGATTCCACTGAAGCTGCTCGGCTATACTCTACAGGTATTTTGGGAACAAAGTGACAAGTTGAAGGGTGATAGTTAACAGAACACTTAGAGGCATAAAGTATTTTTGTGTTTTGTACTATTTTGAAGTCAAATGGAGGAGTTCTATTCGTGGTCTCGTGAAATCGGTTCGGTTTTAATCTCCCAATAGAATCAATGAATGTATACCGTGATTCTTTATCTCTGTAATCCTTTTTTCATGGAAACTAAGTAATAAAAAATTATCTAAGTGATCATAATGTATAATCCGTGTGTGAGACCAGCAATGTGTTACACTTTTTTTTACATTGTTCCTTTCTTAGCAATGGAGTCACGGCCATGGATACAAGTCCTTTAAGACCCTTCACAATATTTCTATCTTCTTTAGTTAACAAACAGTTGTATTTTTTTTAATATGTTTTTCCAATAAAAGCGAACGAGTGATTTCATTTTACACCAGGTGTATCTACTTACATTTATGACCAATATAAGGACATTTTTCTGATTGTGTGAGAATCATCTGATACATCCTAACAACTGCACTAAACCAATATGGGCTATCGAGCTCCTCAGATATACCTAAACCTCTGAGAATGACTTTTTTTTTTTTATTATACAAATACTGACAGCACTTACAGTTTCCCAATGCGTGCGTTAGTGTGCGTTTTGACTTTTGTTCACACACAGCAGATGAATGAGAGGAATTAGTAGTATACATTTAATAAAGCAGCTTAAATATTAACACTGATTCAAATTTGAGCAAATTTATCTCAAATAATAGTGTCATGATCCCGAAGGTTCTAACCTCAAAATATTTATACAAATTGTCAGTCAATTTGCAAGATTTGATGCTAACACCTAAATACATGCTTAGATAAATGACGACCGTGTATCTCCAAGGTTATTGTAGGTGAAACTGGAAGTTATAGCCCCATGTTAGTTGGGAAATATTGAAAGTAAGTAAATTAATATTTATCTTTTCTGGCACGGAAAACTAGACACGCGTTAACGGCTCGTTTCTTTTCTTATATCCCTTGAGGCGCTGTATCCCTCAACCTTTCGGTATTTGATATCGCGATATTTGATATAGTACGTACTCGTAACGAAATAAGGTTGAATGCCGGTTGGCCCGTCACCAGTCTCAGTTAAAACCCGTGTCTGCCATTTCGGTTGTTATTTTCAGTTTTAATTTAATAATTCAATAATTATAACCAAATATTGTCATTTTTTTAGGTACCCCTCTTGCTCATTAAGTTATACTTTTTATAGACGCAAAAAAGTTGGTAGCTGAAAATATCAAGTAATTCGCGACGAAACTTTTTCTGGATATAGCTTTTTTGCTAGGTTTTAAATACTTTTTTGAAAATATTTTGATGTAATCATTTATTTTGATCTTTGAACTGTACTTCATATTTTTTCATGCTAGTATTCCATGGAAAGTAAGGCTAACTGCGCGCCGAAAAAATAAACGTTTTACGGTATTCCTTTGACGCACAGCGCCTTAATAAAATAAAATATTCTTTGTAACTCGTATTTTGTATTACGTCACTAGGTATTGGTTTTAAGTTTCTTTTTTTTTTTTGTGAATCGGAAAGCCTTCATTATTTAAGACATTTTGTATGATATTGATTTGGGAGAAAAAATACACTTTATTTACATAACTACTACCATACGATTTAAGATTTCTACAACGAAATAATGATTTCACATCTCTTTAGTAATCAATGGCAAATTTGTTTTAGATACTTGATCTGAAGAAAATGCCACTGTCTGTAAATATAGATTATACGTTATACAAAATTTTATTACTCTCTAGTTCTGCATTTTTTAAACTCTCGCGACCGCATCGTTGAGGATTTCTTTTGTTCCCTCCAGTTAAATAAGTAATACATCAAATTGTGAGGTGAAGCTTCATGGTCATTAGACCCTATATCCCCAGTGTTAAAGTTTTCTCGAAACCTGACGTATTTCTTCGATTATCATATCATAGCGATTAAAAAATTGTAGCCGGGACTAACGGCTTAACATGCCTTCAGAAGCACGGAATCATCATTATTATCAGTCATAATAATCACTATCATCATTTTTATCAGCAGGCCGCTTCTAACCGGCTATTTTGGAAATCATCAAGAAGGGGCTTATGTCCAACAGTGGACCGACTGCGGCTAAAATAATGATGGTCATTGTTATCAGACAATCAGGTGATTCAAAATTGCAGCTCGTAACCAATCTAGAAATAAAAGCTTTAGTACCACACGCTTCGATACTTGTGTGAAATAAATGAAATGCCTGAAATTTATAAATAATAAAAAAAATATGTTCCTAAAGCGACACCAACATTGTCATAACAAGGAAAGTACACCTGACACAATACTAGCGTCGTATTTATACTGAAATTCAAGCAAACGGAAAAGGAGGATTAAATTGCTCAGTTCTTGGTCACAAAACATCTAAAATGCAGAGGTAAATAATTTAATTTCTATGATAATTATCGTTTTCTTCTTCAACCCGTAAAATACTGAGTGTTTGCATCGAGCTGTAAACATTTTAAGTAATAACGATAAGTACAAATTCGTGAATCACGTATATTTATTTTTTTGTCAATGGTACGTTAAAAAGTCGAGATTATTAAAATTATTATAAAATACTTACTAAATAACCATTGTAATAATGGTTAGTTAGTAAATATTTTATTGTAGTCAAATAAGAAATAAATGATACGAATATTTTTTTCAATTCAAACTTTTTAAATTTATATTATGAACAGGAAGTCTATCTATCTACCTTTCATTTATTAATTATTAAACTTCATTACAAAACAAGTAAATGGCAGACTCAAAGCCATAGGCATCATATTTATATCTTTCTTGAATTTCAGTGAAAACATACGGAATCCGTTTATTTCGAGGAACAAATTAAAAATTTCGAAGTTAAAAACAATACCTAATGTGAAACTTATAGGTACTACGTCTGCAGTAGGATACTGAAACACAAATTCTTTCATTAGAAAATGTTTTACTATTCGCCTCTGATTTCTCTTTACCAGAATTCTGCCTATTTTATTACTTATTTTTTAAACATTGCAAGATCGTCACTTTTTAATAAGGTACTACAAAACTCAGCTTTTTCTCTAGATACATTGATCTGTGCTGCGACAGAGAAAAAATGTGCGGGCAAAATGGGCAGGCAATTAGTAGTGGGTAATTTCGACCTCTCATTTGTCCTTATTCTAAGTATCTTGGCCACAGAGTTTTGTTTTGTGTATTTTACGGCACAGCTTGGAAAATGAGCGTTTTAATGAAAGTGAAATGAGGTTTAATGTGTTCACCCTGTTCCTTTTCTAATCGTTTTCTCGGTGAATTGTAAGCTATATAGCTTCGGATACAAGTTGCGACGCAATGTATAAATTTCTTTAATGTTTAGTAAAGTATTTATATTTTTGTATGACTTTAACCTAATACATCAATGTTGTGCAGAGACAGAAGTAGGTTTAAAATAAAATAAAACTACTTAAAAAAAAAAAAAACACGAATATCGTCAGAACCCTAAAACATGTTTTGGTCAAAGTAAATTTTCTACAGTAATGTTAATTTCAATATATAAGAAAGAGGAAAATATGTTGTTACGATGTTATGCTGGGGGTTTGCTATTTGGAGAAAAACACCTGGTGACTCGAAAATACATTTATTTCACCTAGTATGGTTGCCGACGTCACTTAACTTCATTTATCATTCACAATGTTCAACTCACTTGCTTAACACTTTCCTGATGAATCGCCGAAGTCGTTGGTTTCACTTGTTCTTCGCACTTGTAGCTAAACTAAACTTAAACTGGCATCCTGTGGTTTTTTTTTTGACATGACCTACAATTTTAGCTCCTGTGAGCTTTAAAATTTATAGCGGGATAGTTTGAGGCGAGGGCTATTAACCCTCAGCCTTTTCGGCAAATGCGCAAAGGGCTGCCAGTTCGGACGAACCTCGGCCATGGGCTTTGCCTTTTATCAAGCGAGCAATGCAAACTCGCAAGCGGTAGCAAACGCTCAATGTAATAAGGGCCGACACTATTGTGCCTGAAGGGCCTACTACGAACCTATCGGTGGCGTGAAGCGCCCTGGTACATTTCGGTACCTGGAAAACGAGGTACTGTTCCTACTACGTCGTACTCGCCGGCGTACTCGCCGGCGAGTAAGCGATGTACTAGATCGTTCGTGCAATTATTATACTTGTATGGAATCACGCATCGATTGTACTAGATGTTTCCGCGGACAGAGCTGCTCAACCTTTTCCAGTGGTTGTCAACTCTGGGGCCGCGTTTCGTAACAATATTCTAAGGGTACGCGAGAGCCGTATAGTGATTACACTTGACGTGGCAACCATTACAAACACGCATAGTATACGGCAAGAAACTCCTTAAAAGTTCTAGAAGATACTCATTAGCCTGTCCACGAGGCCATACAAAATGCCCAGAATAGATCAGCCTGAATGAAGCTTATTGTCAAATTAGATTGTGGTAGTCACGACCCTCAGCTATGAAGAAAACGACTTCAAAAAGAAGCCTGTCTACAAAGACATTCTCAATGCCGATCGAAAACCAATGAATAGTTGAAACTTCATGCGATTTACCGTTTACTATCAAAGCTAAAAGTGGGTTGAAAATACACTGAACTACATTATCTAGTGTTACCATTGTCGTGTTCGCGTAACTGTCGTGCACAGCTGTTGTCAATACTCCGACGTCGGTGGGTTTTATACGATAAAAATGCTTTGGTCATTTCATACTTTAGCCTTGTAAATTCCAAGCAAGCGAGCAAGGGAGTATTTTCCCTGATAAAATATTGTTTGCTAATATTTTGCAAAGAAGTACAATATTTTTTTAATCAAGCTGTTGGTGAATTAAAATCAAGGTCCTATCGTGTGCTAGTAGCATTTGAATTTCCAGTTTAATTAGGTTTTTGGAATGAACTTAACACTTTATTAGAAGTCCTGAATATAAAATGTATTTTAATTGCTGATTTTGACCGCGCATGGTTATCTTTAGATGGTTTTTTTAGTTTAAATTTAAAGCATACAATTATTTCACTATTAAATTATTACTTGTTAGGCAGCAGAAGAACATATTATGAGTTAACCAAGCAATTTCATACTAAGTACCTCTGTTAACTTTTAATTTTAACATTAACCACAGAACCCCAACAGCAGAAACAGTAATTAAAACTGTGAAAATTTAATTGTTCGAAGAACAGTATAAACTTTTACTTTCAAGCATCGAAAAATATTGGGTGTAAAACAAAACTTTTTGAATAAACAATTTTAGAAGGAGCTACTAAGAGGTTTAGTTTAAACACCGTCAAATGTCCCTTTGTTAAAGTTTGCCCCTTGTTCACTGGGCCAGAGTGGGCCCTTTACTTTGACCCAACTTTTAATAACGGTCAAGTTCATCAGAATTAGGACGAATGGATTAGGTTTAATGAATCCACGGTTACCTTTGAAATGTTACAGGCCATTTTTGTTATGGATATATTTTGAATGTTCTTTTGATTAACCATCCATACATGGCAACCTTTGGAAATCCTTATAAGTGTCTAGGATTTCTCTCAGTTTTGATAAAGGGTCCCCAACAAATCAAGAACAATGTAGGACTGGACTGTTTAGTTTGAGTCTGGTTGTTAAAATTGAAAATTATAAAAAAAAAACAAGTAGGTACTTAGTATTATTTCAAACCATTGATGCGTGAATCCGATTATGTTATCTCAACGTTTTGTTGGCAGGGTTTTTCACCAGCAGCTTCTTTTTAAGCTTTTTGTGAGTAAATAATATATTTCATATTTTCGATTAAATCAAACATGATTATTTATTAGGCATTCACCGAATATAACATTATATCGTCGTATTTACTGCTAAAACCATTAATGTGCAAAAATCACATTTTGGAAAACTCTATTTAAAAATTGAGAATGTATTTTAGTATGAAAGCGCAGACTGGTGTATACTTTTTTACATCATTCAAAGCTTCATTTATTATTGTTTGTATTATTTCATTAAACAAAAAAAAAATTTTTATGGACAATAAAATTACAATTCAAAAAATTATGTCGCATAATTTATGTCACCTAACAGGTTTCGGTTGTAAAACTACATTTTCGTATATTTCACTAATTGGAGCATCTAGGTACTCCTGTACTTTAACTTTATTAAGTTTTATTTTATATGCAATTAACTAGGTCCTCAAAAATTATAAAAAACGATCGTTAGTTTTCAAGATTTGATGCCTTTTTCAGAAACAACCAGTTTTACCTGTACGAAATATGAAAAAAACTCTGATATATACAGTTATAATTTTATAAAAGTAAGTACCAGAGACTGCAATTTATATAGTTTCTTTATATAGAAACATATGTTAATTATTAAAAGACGGTATATTTATTATTATTTTCTTACAGTAAAATAAGCAAAATATTCTCAAATACAATATGTAATGTATAAGTCGCTGTCAATAAAGTTTACAATTGGACAAAGAGATGGCGAGTATTGAGTATCTGTGAATAAATAAATACAATTTAACAAGTTGATCGGGTGTCAACCTAATGAATAAACGCTAATATTATCCGATACACGTAAACTAAAATTAAATTGTACCAAAATCTGCAAAGTACTTGGATATGACACTCGACGTAAAGCTTCGCTGGAAAGCCAACGTTAAAAAGAAAAGAGAGAAACTAGATTTCAGATTAACATTTACTGGCTGCTGGGAAGACACTCCGCTCTGTCAGTATCAAATAAAATTCATCTTTATAAACAAGTTCCCATGCCAGTATGTACTTTTAGTATTCAGCTGTGGGCCTGTACCAAAACAAGTAATATAAGAAGCCATTCAAAAATTCCAAATAAAATACCTATTCAGGGAGATTGTGAACGCGCCATGGTACATTTGAAACGACGACCTGCTACGGGTCTCAACATACAGTTCGTTGACAAAGTTATAGAGTGAGTGATCAGAGTGAAGCTGGAACGCACACTTATTCGGTTCTAGCTGATTACAAGTTTATCTTCAATAGAAATAGTTTACAAGTAAATTTAATAATGTTACTACATAATTTATTAGATGTATAATTTCCAGTTTGAATGATACAAATATTGTTTGGAAAAAGTTTTAAAGATGTTTATCCTTTTTTAACTGGTGTTCAGGCTTCGATTTGACCCAGGCAGGAACTCATCAATGATTCATTTTATTATAATAATCAAATTTAATATTTATTTCCTTTTAAATAAAACTGTTACAATACAATCATGTCATCGAGTGAATTTAGCCGCATGTCGCTCATCATTGGTTGGACGGGGAAAAGCAAGGCGCAAGCGGAGCCAACGTCAGGGTCTGTCGTAGTTCGGCGTAGTGGCACAGATGACGCTAGTGGTATTAACAACTGGATATAATACAACTAATGTAATAACTATGACCTTTTGCAAATACCAGGTACTGGATATTAGAAGTTATTTCCAGAGCAAAACTTGCTAATAATAACTAAAATTACAATGCAAAAAAAATCTACATACCGATGACTGATTTTTCTTGGACATAAATCATAAACCAAAAAATAATCATAGATATATTGCAGTTTTTTCTTGTATATTGTATCACAAAATTAGCACTAAGTATTATGGATGCTACTAGAGACAAATGCGTTTTACTAATTTGTAGAGCATAAACACTGTAAAAAAAATTAATTTCGACAAAATGTCACATTATCGGTTTTGCAGTAATACGGCGATATTTTGTAGTCTATTATTTTACTCTACTAATATTTCAATGTTCAAGAGATAAATTTCATTTACAAACTTACTTGGCGAACATCGAAGTCACTTTTCTTACTTCGTATATGAAATTTATTGTCCTACAATATTCGTGTAGAATTTTTCAGTGACATAAAAAATAACAATACATTCAAAATGTTCCATAGAGTCTAAACAAAAGACCTATTTTTGTGTTTTCTACCAAAAGACGGAAATAATGAAATGTCCCTTTTTGCACTGCGCAAAAAAATTCTTTTGACTCGCCTGTCCTAAGAATTGAGATTGATGAATTGCCCCCTTTAGTATACGCCACATTGCAAGATATATCTTACATCTTATAAGATCCTTCTGTAAGAAAAAAAATTACTAGGTTAAGACTCACCTACAGTAGAAATGGAATACAAATCAATCTTGTTAAAATCACATCAAATGTCTTTACTTAATAAACTATTAGTTTTTTATATTTGTTTTATTTTGTTATTTTTATAGTTTTTCAACTACCTATGTCAGTTAAATATAACAAAAAATGCGTTTAACTATTTGTTTCGTGTGCGCAAGATGTTTCTTATTCAGACAAGAGAATAACTTACGTTTTGCAAGGCTGGTCTTATAATACTGCGCTTAGATTTCAGTTTTCCGTGAAAATAACCAAGACAGACCATTACTTTGTTTTTATCTCCATTTTATTTCAGGACGCCTGAAATATAACAATTAATTTTCTAGCTAATTAATCTTAAACAGGGTTAATTCAAATGAATGGCTTTCTAAGAAGCATTATCGGATTGTTGAATTAGATTTACGGAAAAAATGTTTTAATGACTTGACATCCTTTATACCTACTAATCCAAGGTCCCGATACGAAGTAACATTAGCCTAGTAGAAATTGTTATTAATAATTGACTGAATTAGTTTTGTAGCTTATTAGTAAATATCTGTTACAATTAAGTTTCATAATATGCGGTCCAATATAGACTCTGCTTTTGTACATGCCCTCCACTCTGCTTACTATACCTTACTATACTATACAAGTGGACCAACAACAAATCTGCTTAGTATTATAAAAGATTTAAATTAGAATATGTATTTTTGAAAAATAACTGCACAGTAAATGTAGATGTGAAATGTGTTTCTGTTAACAAACTAGCAACATTTATATTTGAAAAATCTATATTAATATTTTACAAAAATATTGGCTTATCTTTTCATTCAACAAAAAAAAAAAACGTTTTTAAATACAATTTGACCCGTGAACATCCTTCTACAGAGAGGAAAGGCAAAAAATCTGCTAGGCTCGATTCCACCGGTATTACGCCCTTGCTAATTGCAATGGTGGTCATTTACTTCGGATTTCGCTGAGTTGAATTTAAATAAAACAAATTTGAATTTTCGGCGGATACGGCCTGGGTCTCTATTCTTTGATTCCACTGTTTCCCAATCTCGATCCAAGTGTTTCAAATTTGATTTCAATTTCGAATGGACACATTCTGTTTTTGAATTTTTCAGAAACTCCTGACAATATGCTGAACTTTGTTTACTTACTTCTTTATTCTCATAATCACTTTTCTTAAAATAAATAATAACTTCCTTGACTTAAAATCATATAATATTATAAGCAATTACAGTCAGAATTAATTAAGTAAGTAAATGAAAATCGGATAAAAAATCTGTAGCTATCAATATTTTATGTAGGTTAATGTAATCAGGACAAATCCAAAAAAGTAAATAAACGTTCAAAAATTTAGAATGTTGGAACGGTATTAGTAAAAATTCACGTGTGTGGATTTCAAAAACTGAGCCCCTACATGTGTTTTACGTACATCTGCTGTGGCCGGCCGTTTTGGATTAATGAAATGCGTTTTATCACCGGTTACTGAAAGTTCAATGAATGAGTATTTTTATTTATTTTGGCATGTTTGGGGTTGGAGCTGCGTATGTTTTTTTTTTCTTTTTTAATAAAATACTTTTAGCGAGTGTAGATGTCAGGAGTACCCGTAATCGACGAGCGATGAACGTAGTAACTCTAGTGATAAACGTAGAGGAAGCGAGGGAAGTCTGTAAGGATCGTATCAAATGGAAATCCGTAGTCTCTGCCTACCCCTACGGGAAAAAGGCATGATGATATGTATGTATGTACTTTTAGCCATAACTTAAGAGTTTTAATCTTTTAGCGAATTTTACCTACTGGGTTATTTTACAATTTTAGTATTTTAATACGATTTTTATGTTTTCGCGGTTGTCACACATTGAATTAAACATTTTACTAAGGATTTTTGTTCTTTGGTTCTTATCACGTTTATTACTTACTAGTTGATCCCCGCAGATCCGGGTGAGTATGACACCGGGTCTTCAACTATTTTCATACCAAATTTCATAATATCCATTCAGCAGTTTCGCCGTGAAAGCGTAACAGACAGACAGGCTTTCGAACTTATATTATTAAATGTGGATACGGATTCACCCCTTACATTTTAACAAAAATTATTAAACGCGATATAAATCTATTAAAATAGTTTGATATCATTATCATCCAAGTATGTTTTACTTGTATGCGTCCTCAGCTTACGCTTCGGAGCCTGCGGTACTTCTGGTACGCTGTAAATTTAAATAGTTTAAATGCTCACTTTCATATCCATACTAATTAACAATTTTGACAATTAAAAATAATGTAAAATGCGCGGCGTGGCGAATGGCTGAGTTAGGTATACAAAAGTAACGAATTACCTACTGAGAAAATGTGTGGTTTGGACCATAATATAATAGTTGAAGACTCGGGCTCAAACATAGGCTACTTTTTGACGCAGGCGGAGCTGCGGGGTACAGCTAGTGTTTAATAATTGTGAAAACATCATGTTTTATTTTACCTGCAATAATTCGACCAGTGTATTGAGCTACCAAATAGTTAAAAAACCCTTAGGTAAATTTACCTACAGGATTACATAGCGCGTTTCATTTTTCTGAAAATCTACAGTATTGGCTCAATACAAAGAGTAATTTATAGGCGCTACATTTGTTTTTCCAATTTACAAAGGTAGAGAGGGTTATCATTGATTCACTCGCTTTTACCTCTTTATTTATAATGTTACATGCGATCTGCTTGCGCAATGAGAACTAGATTTTATTTATTTATTTATTTAGCTTAATTGCACACGATCGAAGATTATACACAACAAGTATAACTTAATGCTATAATGCATTGTCTGCCACTTTACCTTCGGGACATTGCAGGCTAGAGATTAGTGATTGGGGTGTGAAGGTTCATCATAATTTGAATCATGTCAATCATGGAAATCTTTAGGGGAGACCTATTTATTTATTTAACTTTACTGAGGCTTTATCTACAATCAACCGAATGGGTGATGCTGAGAAAGTTAAGCCCATGCCCAGTGGTATGCCTGCGGCTGAAATGATGATGATGATATTGTAAAGTCTGAGGGGATAAAGCACATTATTGATTCGAAATAGTGATTTGGCACGTTCCGACATTTCTTTTAATAAAGCACGCGGTTGTTTGTACCGCAAATGCATTGCCACAAGATTGAAAATAATAAACAATTTTCAAGTTTTCAAGTAGAAGCAACCCTAAATGATGGCGGCCAACTGCGGCACTGATCATATATCCAGTTAGTGTTGACACACGCCCATTTGAAATTTCACTGGGAAATAAATAATGGACGCAATTATTTTCATGCAAGTCATGTTCACGCCAGTCCTGATACTATCGTGGAGCTAATGTAATTTGGGGGTAATGTTTCGGGGCGAAAAAATGGAAATCTGTTTTTGTGTTTAGAAATTAACAGTAGTCGTTGCGTATGGCATTGATCTTACATCCATCAAACTTCTATGTTCAGGTTTTTGAAGCTTGCGGGCGAATTTATTTAATTTCGTCTGTAACCGCTACTCTTACTATTCTGTGCAACGGTGGTCAGCGGCTGGCTGAGCTGACATTATTGTATCAGCTTAATTCTGCTTTTCTGCAGTGCGGCATCTGTCTATTTTAACATCCATGCTCACTATTTTTTTTTTTTTCAGTACATGAGACTACTTTCTATAAATATGCAATGAAAATGGTACGACAAAGTTTCCACAACTCATAAAAATGTTCATTAAATTAAACTATTTTAATACGGTTTTTATCGCGTTTATTACTTATTTATTTACACCTGACGTTTCAAACACTTTACAGCGTTCATGGTTACATGTATTAAAATAGTTTAATTTAATGAATAACAATCGCGAAAACATAAGAAATCATCATAAAAATGTTATCAACTGAACTTTAAATGGATTTTTAATTTGTGTAATTAACTCACATAAGTACAGAAAACACTGTATAAATTTGGCTGACGCGCAGTCATTCTTCCACTTACTCATAAAAATAAACAAACGTTCAATAAGATCAAATTTATTAATTTATGTTTAGTCCCTTTCCGCCTTATCTATTTTTAACGAGACTTTTAACGAGACGAAACATAAATTAGTTAATTTGGTCTTATTGAACATTTGTTTATTTTTATGAATAAGGGGATGTATTTACCAGTCGTTTAAAAGCAAGACATGCTTATTATTTGTTATACCATAGTCGGCATTAACCGGCTAAATACACAAAGCCTTCGTACGAAGTATAATTAAGTCATTAGATATCAGCGGTTCAAAGTTACATTAACATTGTGCTGATTTATGATTATGTCGCTAACTTACTGTGTACAAACACAAATTAACTATGGTACAGAGGTTTCATTCATTTTCATCTATATAATATACAAGTAAATAGTAATGCTTCGAATCCAGAAAATCCTCAATTCCTTATTGTTTCCTTAATATAAGTACATAAGTTTACAAGACATATAGATATAATCAATTATGGATTCAAAATAAACACATGAAGTTGCACTGCGGAATGCATGACTAAAATAATTTCTATATAATGTCCTTATAAACCTGAAATTAGAGAATAGAGGCTAAAACGGTGCGCTGAAGGATTTCCAAAGCAGTGATTGGATTTGGTCTTAGATATAGAGATGCTTGAAGAGACATAGTGGACAGCTTTGTCCAGTAGTGGCACGAAAATGTACATTTAATATGGAAATCTTGGATGTGGATTGATCTGCCCAGGATGAATGCCATCGCTATGATGACGAATGTGAAAAATATCTATGGATATCTAAACACCACGAATTATTAATAGTACCAACGTACAGAATGGACACTCACACCCTTCCACCCGAAACAGGTACCGCACCTCCAGCGGTGCACCTCAACTTGTGTCACTCGAGTCGTAGAGTTGGTTATTTACCGTATCTGCGTCATAGTTATCCGTCGCTGCCGCGCGCCGAAATGTCATCCTTGCATTGTTTTGCCCTCGATTTTTACCCTTAATCTGCGCAGTGAGGTGCGGTATATGTTTCGGGTGGTGTGTCCGTTCTGTACGTTAGTACTATTAATAATTCTGTTGTAATAGTGAAGGGACAAAAGGCGTGAGCGTGACGCTGTACGTCGCATATGACAATTACAAGCGAGCACAGCCTTAGGACACTAGCCACTTAGCCACTCGTAGGAATGCTATGATTTTGGAAAATAACAAAAATTTGAATGGCGGCAATGCGGTTCGCAATTCATTACGTCTCATTTCTCGCGGGGGCGACAAGCGGGCTAGTAGTCTCTGCCTGCTACGGGGAAAAAGGCGTGATGGTATGTCTATGTCTATGTCACAGCCTTAGAAATTGTTTTAACACTTAAAAATTTTAGAAACGACACATCTGTAACTTCAAATGTTGCGGTCGCAGTACAAGTTAGAGAGTCTTAAAGCTGCTTACGTCGAAACTTAATATACATACGGTACTTGTAAGAGACCGAGTATCGACTTTTGTGCTTAGCATAAATTTGCATGGAAAGATGTACACTGATCCAGCAAAGACTTTATCGCTCGTTATCTAAATTTAATCATGGGGCACACTTTTGTAAAAAGATGAGTTCAGAATGTTAAATTGGATTTGCCTCCGCTGAATATTTTTGTATTTTTGGGGTTCTGATAAAGGATGTAGATAAAAGAAATTTTCTTTTAATATGAATATCTTTTTTTTTTTACTTAAAAATTGAGTATGTGTGCGGGTTGTTTTCATATTTTAGGTTTTTATTTTGTCCTTGGTTAATTACTATTTATTGATAAAAAAAAATATACCCGTATGGATGATGTGTTTCGGTCTAGCAGGGCCACGTCACCTAGATGAAAACCGTTTATGTTAAGGTACATAGGATCTTTTCAGTAAATTCGTAAGGTACATTGAACAAATAAAGCATTGCCACTAGCTTTTTTCATCTAGGTCACGTAGCCCAGCTAGATCGAAACACATGTGTGGATGTTATGTTATTTGGATTCATCATCATCATCGATAAGCAGGCCGAAGGTACTAGTCCAAACGATTGTATTGTGTTAGATACTAAAGAGAAAACACTGGTCTGGTTTCCCTTAAAAGGCTTACTGAGGTCAGTTTGCAGTTGCTCATAACTAAACTAGTATAGCCAAATGTAGCACCATGATTAACAGCGTACCCTAGGTTCTAGAGTACAAGCTTAGGATGCCACTCGTAAACATCGAAGTCGAAGAAGAGCGTTTCAAAGTTCTTTGCAGATTGGGGAAAAAAAAAAAAGGTTCTCCTCCTTTCACTTTTAGTATTCAACAACCAGCTATTTCAGAAGGATCACTGCATATATGGTGATCAAATAATTATATACAAATAAAAACAATTTAAATTTAAACAAAGTAAGATCAACATAAGTTTATAAGTTAGCTGTTTATCACAGCTACGATTGCGTCATATATTAGCCTATGTTTGACCCGGGTCTTCAACTATATTCATACCAAATTTCATGAAAATTCGTTTAGGGGTTGGCCGTGAAAGCGTGACAGACAGACTTTCCCATTTATCATTTATAATATTATAGTATGGATGGATAGTATAGTATGGATTAATAATATATTAATAATTAATAACCCCTCTAACAACAGTAGCTAAAATAATCTAAAATAGTTTAATTTAAAACATAACAATCACAAAAATATAAAAAAAACAATAATTTGTAGAAAGTCAATGTGACTGGCATATGAAAGAACGATAATACATGACAGAGAGACAGACTTTTGCATTTTATAGTTTTATATTAGTATGGATGAATATCAAATTCATAAAGACAAGGAATATTTCGTCGCTATTGTACGCTTCAACCACTTGATTATACCAGAAAAGCTATACCTTTAGGTGCGTCTGTATCATGAAATTTATCAGACATTTTGTAGGAAATAACACCGCATAATGTCATGCTTTTATTTTACTCCCTTTGGTTCCAAAATATTCTTACTAGCTATGCCTGAGGCTTCACACGTGATCATAATCGAAAACATTTTATTTTTCTGGTATGAAAGGTATTTCCTACTCAGTACCCATAACTATGAGGATGCGAAATATCAAAAAGAATGTTTAAGTAAATAAAAGTGAACAAGTTACAAATAAACATGAAAAAATCTCTTACGCTTTTAATATATTAGTTAGGATCGTTAGGATTAGAATAATTCGTACCTAAAATTTAAGTATCCGATACTGACTGCACTTTTAATACGTAATTTTGTTAATTTTTCTTCAATTTTTTTCTTACATCCCAAATGAGCTTACGCTTCAAAGCTCAGGATGCATTTTAGTGATGTTCCTAATTTACTAAAAGTCGTTAATGACTACCTACTAAGCAAATTCTTCAACCTCAAACCAATCTCTTTCATACTGAGAATTTTCATCTATGTAGTAAATCTACACTAATAATTTTAAATGTAAAAAATATTTCTTCAACGGAGAATTTTTTATATGAGTTTGAAGAATTTACTTTAATGGTCATTAACAACTCTAACTGCGACAGTTATTTATCTAAATGATACCATGTAGTTTGCACCATGAATGGTCATCCCAATGGAGTTGATAAGACGGCTTCTATAGGATAGAGATAACAAATAGATTTTTTTAGAAAATAAATACCTATTTTTGAAATAGATCAAACGAGAACAAGCCAGCCAGTTTAGGGGAAAAAAATAAGACCTCACATGATAATGTCACGTCTGTAGTAAAATAAATCAGGTCAGTGTCTGTTCTATTAACATAGGAAGGCTTGTTCATGTTCGAAAGACTATAAGCATTAAACTTAATGTCATAGTAACACGACATACACTTAATATTTGATAGGCACGGAAAATCTAGCTATTATAAAACTTTCACACTGTAATTAAATTACCATTAGTTGTTGGAACTAGAGACGGGTTGTCTGGTTTGCCTGCAATCTGAAATTCTTATTTTGTCCAAAATGTTTGATAATTAAAAATTAATATATCCATACTAATATTATAAATGCGAAAGTCTATCTGTCTGTTACGCTGTCACGGCCAAACCGCTGAACGGATTTTGATGAAGTTTGGTATCAATATAGTTGAAGACCCGGGGTCAAACATAGGCTACTTTTTGACGCAGGCGGAGCTGCGGGAAAAAAGCTAGTGTTTCATAAATTTTTCTTACTGCGATAGCTTAGCGACCCAAGGAGGATCTTGGCCTCCGACACAAGACTTCTCCACTCCTCCCTTTTCTGCGCCATTGCTTGCCAGTCTGCCTTTTATACAATACAATATAACTTTATTGCCCACATCTGGGAAATCACAGTCCTTTTATTTTCTTGGAGAACCAAAATGTTTGCAATGTTTTAGTAATTTTACTAGCTAAGGATATGATGTCCGAAAGCTATTTTTTGCAACATAATGAGCCAGTAGGTTTATAACATCCATAAACTAATATTACAATGCGAAAGTCTTTTTCACGGCTAAACCTCTAGATCGATTTTGATGAAACCTAGTTTGGATATTTATTTGTACAACCACCAACAGTGAGGATGCCGCAGGAAAAACGCTAGGATGACGAAGAAGAAGACTAATGATTCTAAAACTTCATAGAAATAGAGGCATTCAATTTTGTTTCGTGTCCTATAGCTTATTTGATCGTCCACATCAGAACAATCCTCGCAGATTTGGCATCGTCACGTACTGTTTCGTAGCTTACAACAATGCTTATCAACTGTTTATCGTTTTATGTAGAAACTAATTTGCAATAATGCACCTAATGGAGTGTGATAGAAGATTCAAATTAGGGTTTTGATCATTTTAAAGCACAGTAATTTAGTAAAGCAAATAAGTGCGGCGGGTAGAAAACCAGCCATATTTTAAAATAAATATGTCTTCAGTTTGTCATAGAAAAGATGGAGCCATTTGTTTAGCAGGATCCGGCTTATTGAACACTGTCGTCGTAATTACAAAGGCCATTATAATATCCTCGTATGTTTAGAAATAAATAAAACAAAATATCAATACAATTTTTTATTTAAAAATCATTTCAAACACTCAGTTTATTTTCATACAGAAATTTTTAAATTCTAAATAAACAAAAGCACTGAATATTTTACTACCACTCTTAAAAAAGGGTATAACAGATATACATTGAATATTTTATAGCTTTGCCATTTTTAGAATAAAATGAACTAAAACACTAAGGCTAGTTTCACAACTATCCGGGTGACCCATACGGGCCGTCCGTTTTCCGGAACGGGGATACATGGTGAGGCGCTAGAATATCGTTTCACAGCGAAGCGGTTGGGTCCGTATGTGTCCTGCTTCGGGTATTAGTATCGTACTGAGACTTCATTTCAGGGGGCAGATTGCGCAGACTTCAATACACGTTTACGTATTCACCAAAATAATGACCGCGAAGGCGATTTCTGAGAATGAAAAAACAGACGAAAGCAATGATTTTCGTTTGATTTCGAATAAATTTCATTTGACATAATCGATAAGTAAATCGATTTCAACTATTCACTGATTTAACATACTCAAAAATAGCACTCGCCATCGTGGTTTAATCTTGGTTTATTTTTTGACGTAAACGTCATTAACATTTAATGCAATTTCAGGATCGGCCGCTCGTGACATCTTCAGTGTTGCAGGCGTTCATAGGCTACGGTAACCATTTACCACCAGGTGGGCAGTAAGCCTGTTTGCCTACTTAGTTGTATAAAAAATGCGATCTAAAGCACTGCGGGCGCACTATCCGTACGGGTCTGCCGGGCACGGATGGCCGTGCATGTGTTCCGGACAGCTGTGAGACCAGACTAAGCTAATACAATCAGAGCATATTGATTTTAGTTTTAAAAAATCAAATAAGGCTTATTCGATTCGTCGATTCCACTTCGCTTTGTTGACTGCGGACCAATTCAATATCAATCCAAACAGGAAATAATATTAGTTTTAATTAAAGAAAGAATGATTAATCATTCTTGAACATTCTATGCTAAAATAGCAGATAATCTTTAGGATACAATAACTTAACTCTTGTTTTTTATAGATCAAACAAAACTTCATGAAATTAACTAATTTGTTTTTGTTTGCAATATTTGAAAGACCCCAGACCTAAAGTATCATACTTATTTATTTTTTTACTTTTTAAATAGCTCCTACTTGATAACATGTATCGGCTTTTACAAACCTGTTATTACTTTTTGTCAATGAGCCGCTTCTTGAAAAACCAATTTAAAAAAATGTTTTTGAACATTCACACATTCTAAGAATTGGTCTTCACACAAATGAAAATAAGCAATCGAGTACTTCTTACCAACTAGTTGCTCCTCATTTACAATATTAAATTTAAATAATAGTTTCAACTATTTACAGCATACAGACTAACTACTAAATATTTTTTTAGTTTTTTTACATAAAAATGTTACGTGTCACTTATTAGCTAAATCACATTTTCTTCATTAGAAGTATTGTGTGCTATTTTCTAAACATTTAGCTATATTATTGTAATAAAAATAACTGTTAAAAAAATCACAATAATTAAAAATAAATGCTTGAAGCAGAAAAAAATATCGCATCAATTTTCTTAAACATTTTTTTATCAAATGATAGTTCTAAAGGAACATACACTATATATAATTAATAAATACATAACTTCTAAAGTTTGTGTAGTTTATAGAATATATTTATTAAAATTCAATAATTTTCGTACAAATTATCGCATTCTGTCTTTCATACATCAAATCCCTTTTTATTTTTTTAAATTATATACATTTTACTGACTAGCGTATTACTTTAACAATTTTACTTACATTTCCTTAGACCTACCAGTTTGGTAGCAAGCTATATCACAAATGCCATTAACCACGCTTCATACATTAAGAGTAAAAATTTATCATACAATATATGATAATTGAAGCAATTAAAATTTTATTTTTCCGATTTCAGACAGTTCAGTTCTTTACAATATTCGGCACTATGAAAAATTACATTTTTACGACTGATTTTATTTATAGCGTAATTAAGGATAATACTGCAATACTTAATATTATAACTTTGGTGATGAGAGTAGCGACGAGCGGAGCGGATTTTCCAGCGGCGGCAAGAGCGCTCGCTGCCGCTTCCACACATTGTCTGTGAAAAGAGTAATTGTTAAAACCTAAAAAAAATACTTATTCTTATTTACTGCCTACAGTATTAGTATTATTGTCTTCTTAGCGTGTCTGCGCAGGCAGGCCTTCAGAAAAGTTTATAAAGCCCGTATTAAAAAAAATATGTTCTGTTCTTTTCTCTCTTATCGATATTAACGCCAAAAAACGAGACAAAATATATTTTAACCCACATGGGCTGAACAAACGTGCATCCTATTAGACTCTCTGCCAAGAATGCCGATTACGAAAGAAGAAAGCGGCCCCTAGGATCCGAAGCAACCAGCTGAGGATTCAATGGGAAAACTCTAGAATGAACAAGTGATACTATGGTTGCTAAATATGCAAAACTAGTTACTATTTACTTGCACCTGTTGACGAGGTGCAAAGAATCTGCGCTGCTGCACGCCGATGACTGGTACGAGTAGGTGGACTAAGATATATCAAAGTGTAGATCCTTATTATAGTACGCCAAGAATGACCTTGGGCTATTGCGCCATCTTAATAACAAATAACATACGTAGGCCTGTGTTAGTAAATAAGTAATTTACCTGTAAGCATCCTGTTCGAGACACGTGATTGCGCAGAAGTGCTGATGTGCGCAGGCGCCGTCGCAAGATTCTGGACTCTCGTGCCTTACGCTGTACGCGCGAATGTACCTAATCGAACAAAAGTATTATAAACTTTAAGAAAACATTTAGAAAATTGCTGTTTAACCTTATTTAAATTGATGAATAGTTATTTAATGTGATTGTCCAGTTAACTGGCCACTTTGTATGGGCCCTCCTATATAGGGATAATAAAAAATCCTAGTACCTTATCGGGATATTTAAAAAACAGTTCGTTGTCCGATCAATCGGGTTAAGCAGTCGGACCATGTGTTCAGAAGGCATCAATAAATGTTGAGACTCGACCAAGTGACTCTATCTGACATATGGAGTCCTATATTTAGGAAGCAAGTTGAGGAGGTTGTTAGTCGAGCGCGAACCGCGATTTCCGTAGTGAATGCGCGTGTCAAGCGACGGCGTGACGCGACCACTATTGTATTGGTCGCCATTTAGTGCCATTTTCTATCTTGAGCTCCTCCGCACGTCGAACCTCTGGGTTCTTTTGTATTTGAAATGACTCTAATTTGATTGTCTTTCAAATTCTTAGACTAAGCACTCCTTTAGCCATAATAATATAAAAATGATCTTAGTTAAGTAATGACTGCCAATGGTTTCGATCAAAAAAGCTTATCAAAAGAAACCTGGGTAGAATAGAATAGAATTTATCTTTTTCTCAAGAAAGAAGCTATCACGTAGGTACAGCAAAGGTCTTATAAACTTATGCTACGAGTACATATTTATAATGTACGTGACAGACGTCTCAATAGGTGGTGGCTCAGTGATACGCTAGTCATGCAGGCCACCACCTTCTGAGGAGTCAGGGAACAAGTGATCCTAAAACAAAGATTTAAACCTAAACTTAGTGAATATAATCCTTGACTGGTGTCTTACTACCATCTCACACCCCCATCCAAGTCAGAGATCCAAATTCAAGCAAGTGAGCGAGATATCGCCTTACACACCATATTGCAAATCCCACCCACCCACTCGCACCAAGACGGAAATAAGAGATGATAGTAATCCGCCTGTTCAATACCTGTATATAATCTATGGCAATAATTTAGTTTATAGTCTGTGACTGATCTGTGCCACTATGGTATCTAGCTCTAGTCAGCGAATCAGTCAACTGTGCAGTCAACCCAGTTCAAAATATAAAACATCTTAATAACCTGTATCAATTTTTGATTTAGGCAGTAAAATATAATTAAAAGAATATATTTAAAAAAAAGAATATTACACAGAAAAGTTGAGAGGCGCCCAAATGTTTACTGCGATCAAATCTACTAACATAACCTAAAACTAAGTCTTACAGTTACGTGTGACAAACTTACAGAAAAAAAGAGCAAACAAAGACAGACACACAATGTGTTTAATACATAAAAAAAAAATACATTAATAATTAGCCCACATCAGTATATCGTGTCATGTGACATGATTAATGATGCTCATTTTCTATTGTGTCAATTCAAAATGGGTATCAATTCTCTTATTTTACATAGTACACAATTGAAACTTAATTGGATAGTATTGACCACTTTTGACGTTTTTGGTATTCTGTTACTAATTTAAGACCAATCGTATTCCATTGGTATGTCATTGAACTGCAACTGGAAAATTTTGCTAATCAAAAAAATCATCAACTTTTTTTAATAATTGGTAAGTACTCTGTTATTTATTATATTGACATTTTTTCTACTATTAACATTCAATTACGTTTTAGTTGCATTTAAATTGAGATTCAAAATTGTGTTAGCAGAATACCAATATTGAACATATCAAAAATGTATCGTAATTGTGTCGTAATTGAATATCAGTTGCATGGTATTTTAAAGTTTATTAGCAGAATTGACCCCCTGATGATCATTAGAACATTTCCGAATCTTATTTTGTTCACAACTAATTTCTACTTAAACTCCCCTGAGTTCCCCTGATAATGTAGAATTTAGCTAGGTACATAATATTTAGTTTTAGACGCAACGCAAAATACTTAATGCAGCGTAGTCTGAGCACGCTGCATTAAATTAACCTGTACCAAAATTAATTTCCATCTACGAAAATGTTCAACAACATTATGCAATCTTACTTGTTGAACGCAACGGTCTCGTGCGGCGCGCCTATCCGAAGTTTGTCTGCTAAATTGTGGAGGGAATACGCCGAAACTTCGTGTAGGCCGTAGTACTGAGTGAGGTTATACTCGGCTGTCCATTCCGCCGAGGCTGGGTTGCGGTTGGCGGCTGTTAGGTCCAGGTAATATTGGGTGTAGTCTAGCACCTGTCGATTGAACGTTTGCTTAGCATGAATGGGATATGACTACTTCGAAATGTGTATTAGATAATTTATACGAAAGAGCAGAAACCGAACACAAAGTAAAACGTTCCTTTCTCAAAAATCTATAATAATATTGTAATAGGTAGATGTAGATGTACATTGAAGATTTTTAAGAAAAGCTAGTATGAGAGGACTGTAATGGACAGAAGGCAAAATAATACTTTTTAGTCTCGAATGAAATAGTGATGTGATGCTGATTTATTCAAATTTTACTGAAATTTCCCAATTGTAAATTTGAATTAACACCAAGATTCACAAAACTTGTCATGATTTATGAAAAGACTGGGAAATTATCCGAAATTTAGGGAATCATTCAGAATATTTTCTGTAAATCCCTAGACGTCACCAAACAATTTTATGTTTAATGTGACGCTAGTTTAATCACAACCATAAAAAAAAAACCAGTTTGTTAGAAACATATTAAGAGACAAATTAAGCATTTACTGTATATTTATTGTAAACATGGTGGTAGACACAAAACTTCAATAAATATGTAAAATTTATGAAATCAACAAGTGTGATCGTAAACTCTATCTTTGCACAGGTGAAAATAAATATTTTATACCTTAATAGCGTCATAATCTCGTACCTTCACTTAAGTATTCCTATTCGTAAGACACATAAACTTATTTAAAAACCAATTTCACCACGGCTTTATATAAAACTAGCTATTTCCCGCAGCTCCGCCTGCGGTATATAGCCTGTGTTACTCAGGGTGAAGTAGCTTTCCAATGATGAATGAATTTTTGAAATCGGCACAGTAGTTTTTGGGTTTATTCATTAAAAACATACACACAAAAATACAAATCTTTCCTCTTTATAATATTAGTGTAGATATGAAGTAAAACAAAAGTAGGGAGGCGTTTAATAGAAAAAAAAAAGATAAAATTTAGCTTACCTTGCCATTATTAGTGTCAAATTTGTAAAGTCTAAGGCCAGGATTTGACGACCCTCTGGCTCCAAGTGGGCTTACAGAAGGAGCCAAAAAAGCCCACGACACTGGCCGATCTAGTTAAGGGGGAAAAATACAATGTGTTAATAATTAAAATATTTTTTATAATATAATTTTATTTGCATTTTTCAATCAATAACATGATCATAATTTCAATCAAAATTCCTGATGGCCATCACTTGCCCCGGCCTGTTTGGAAGTCCCTCAATAGGTTATGAATCCAAGTTAGTAGCTGTAAAGACAACCTAAACAGATGGGGAATAATAGGCTAGTTTCCAGGGTCAAAAGATTAACATTAAAATTAGTCCGGCATTAGGGAATCAAAATATATTAGTGACATATTTTTTCTTTTGTCAGTTGAGCGATAAATTATAAAGATATAACGCATCACAGTGTAGGAGTGGGGGCTCGTGACGTCACATATTGCGAAAAGTGTAGCTCACTGTGACGTCACACGAAACTTTAACGCGCCATTTCTTTGCCATTCTTTGTTTAATTTTCAAAAGTAAAAATACGTCTCCAATATTTTTGATTATTTAACTGACGGATACATATTTTTTTTTTTGGATGACACGCAAAATTATTGCGATTGTGGTTTCTCTCCTCAAACTATGGCGCGTTTGCTGTCTTGTTATAGGTGCCCTATTACCTGCACCATGAATGATTTATACTTGGCGTCTAAATGGGCTGTTCAAGTGGCTTGTTTCTGGGCTGATATGATATATTGCCATCGACACGCAAAGAAGAAGATAATTTCAATCGCAGTCAGTCCGTTAATGAACATAGGCGAAAGTATTTACAGTGGATGACTTTAAACACCAGATAAACTTTTACCTGTGTTTTACGTAAAATAAGTGAAAATAAAGATTTGCTTATTAATTGTAAGTATTCTAGTTTAACTCACCACGATCATATATAACCCTGAAAGTATCAGCGTGTAAGTGACCAAAAAACTGGCCAGCAATCACTTTTGCGTAACGACGGACCAAGTTTAGGTACTTCGTGTTAGCGTCAGGAGCGCCATATTGGGAGTACGACCCTGGAGCTGCGTGACCCACTATGTACACCTGATAAACAAAAAAGGAAAAGAGTCAGTATGTAACACCAGATTTTAGATTTTATTATGCTACTAAGTCAACCCATGCCCATCCAAGTCAGTAGCATCCTAGTACCTCATCCTTTCCCCCAAACCCAACCACATCCCACCCTTCCCTAGCTAAAGAAAACTTCCGATGGGCAGCAGCTTTGGAAATAAAATAAGCCGTTGAAACTGCGCTCGCCAATCCGCCTGCCAAGCGTGGCGAGTATGACATCAACCCCTCAATTTGGGGGAGGCCTAAGTATAGCAGTGGACTGATTGCGGCTGAAACGTAACGTAACGTAATTACCTCAAAGCCTCAAGTTGCCTTTTTTGATTGAAATGCTGCAATATGAGATAAACTTAGCATACCTATAAAAAACTAAAAAGTACTTTTTTTTAATAAAAGCAACAATGACAGAGCACATTAAATCAGAATTATTTAGTCCACGACAGAGCCTAAAATAGCAGGAATAAAATCACAATCGTCCATCAGGGTTTATGAACGCAAGGTAACAAGTTGGGAAAAATTCAATTTCAGTCTGGCATGGCATTACAAGGGTCCCGATTAAATCTAATTTATGTTTTTTTTTTTCTTTTTTTTTGTTCGTTCGAGGACACAATGTCGGATCGCAGTAAAATAAATAATCTGCCTCGGTTTGATTTTTGTATTTGCTTTGGGAATTCGTGTCGGTTGAATCAATTGAAATAATTACACAATATGTTGATTCATAAATGCTACAGTTTGTTTTGAAGAATAATTTCATTTTGTTTCAAAAACGAACAATTTAAGGGGTGTGAAAAAGTCTAACAATTGCTAGTTACATTTTGAGCTAATGAAAATTATTCATGTGTTTGTTTGTTTTTTTATTTAATTATGTATGTGTTTTAATTATTCATTATTCATGTTTTTTTTTTGTTTTATTTGTATATTTATTTTACTCTGTTATGTTAAAAAAGGATAAATTTAAACCTTGTTTTTTTAGATATATTTCTATTGAGAATCGAAAAAAATATTTTGCATTTAAAAATGGCACTGAATGTGATCAGAGAAGTTCTTTTGTCAATATTCTTCATAATATAAATTTAAAAGTAATCTAGTCTGTAAGGATCGTTGCAAAAAGAAATCCGTAGTCTCTGCCTACCCCTACGGGAAAAAGGCGTGATGATATGTATGTAAAAGTAATCTAACCTTAATGTTATTTAAATTCAACCCTACAATAATAAATCTCAAACAACAATTTTTCATTAAAGAACCCATTCATTACCGAAGCCTATACTTGACAATGAGTAATCGTCAACATTAACAACGACCAATTTTTCCCAATCAAAATCTACTCACGGTGGTATCCAATTAAGATGACAGTAACTAAACTAACGAGGGTAAAACACGCAACGAAAAAAAATAATAATAACGCTAGTTTTTTTCAATAGATACTGTCCTTTTTTACAGACGAGATTTAAACTGAAGTTAGGATAATCTAATATTATTTTTTATTATTCAGAATTCAGGTATTCGAAAACAGAAAGCCTTTTTTATCATTATAAATAGCTAGATAGATATTCTATTTATTGTGCCATTCACAACAATTATACACGTGGATACAAATTCAAACAATGTATACAATGTATCGCTATTGCAATTTTTTCCAGTCGTAAATGAATAGATTAGGGTAATCCATACTATCCATACTAATATTATAAATGCGAAAGTCTGTCTGTCTGTCTGACTGTTACGCTTTCACGGCCAAACCGCTGAACGGATTTTGATGAAATTTGGTATGAATATAGTTGAAGACTCGGGGTTCAATAAAGGCTACTTTTTAACGCAGGCTGCGGGAAACCACTAGTAGGGAATAAATAGAACCTGCCTCTGTGTTCAAGTGGTTAATTCGATTCCCACGGGAAGCAAACTTTGTTTAGTAGTTTTCAGTTTAGTTATGACATTGCAGGCTTGAATCACCTACGAGTAATATTGTAGATGATTTGGTGCTTCGGAAGGCACGTTCAACCGTTGGTCTCGACTGCCGTGCCATTAAGTGGTCGTTATAGAACATCATAGTCTTATTGGTCTGGTTTCCCTATTAAAAGTGTTACGGACTTCCGACGGCAGTCGCTCCAATGTAATAACCATTGCAATACCCAGCAGATAAGTTGACTTAGTGTGAGCGAGACAAACCCATACCAAATAATCACGTTGGTATATGATTGTCTCGCTTAAACTCCGTCAACTTACATGCCGCTCATTGTACTGCCAAATCTAGGATCATTACTAAAGCGTACTCTGGGTTCCGAAGCGTAGGCTGATGATGCAACTAGAAATACACGCTAGGATGAAAGATAAAGAAGGGATAAATAGAAACATGTGACGTCATTGCCACTTGATTTCGTGCGCAGCGATAGCAAGACACTCATAGAAACGAAAATTTAAAATGCTAATTACTGTTTATAAATAAAAATATTATCTAACTATCAACCATTGCAAGAAACGGAAAGATGCAAAAAATATACGAAATAATTTAATAACTTAATAATTACATCGTACATTTGCAAAAGATTTATTCCTAAGAAATGCATTGTTAATTCAAAATGAGGTATTCTCGGCTTCTCTCATTCCTTGGTACATTCTAACCATATCAAATTACTTTATTTCCGCAGAAGGCATAGTGAAATAATATTTAGCAGAAGGTTGATACTAAAATACAGATGAGTGTTTGAGTTATGTGCGAAAAGTGATTTCATGGTTTTTTTAAATAATTTGCATGAGAAATAGTTACACATGAAGTGATATTCGATTTTTTACAACAATTCAGAACAAATTAATACAACAAGTCGAAGAAGACTGGTCTACTTATTTTTGTAGTTACTTCATTGCACCGAAAGAATCGCACTTTTTCAAAAAATATTTTTTTTATTCTTTGATGCGCACCTCTCATCGAACTTTAAATAAATCTTTATTTATTATTAGGTATTAAAAAATATAGGTAACGAATTTACCACCACAACCTATTTATGTTATACTAATACAACTAGGTTTTACTATAACCAGAACTACAAAGCAGCGAAATTATGTAAAAGGACCTTTTAAAAAGTTATTCCATTATGAAATCTGTAAGGTACGGTAACTTCCAAAAAGCATGCATTAAATCCATAATACATTGTTATTTAATTTAAGCATACGCTTTTGCACAGTACCAATATTTTTGGCAAATGATTACAAATTTTGTAATGCTACTAACATACTGTTTATAACTTAGCTGTGACAATTTACAATGCTCTGCTTCCATTAACAGTGAGTTATTGCGGCCTATTGTAATGATTCACAATTGTACGAGTATATACATGTGTATATATGTACAGTACAACTGAATGTTACCAGGTTGCGACCGAGTGAAACAAAGGGAGGTATTGTTGAAATTGTATTAAGATTAATTAAAAAATACTAAGTACGTTTGCATCTTTTTAAAATTATGCCTTAATGCACCTTTGGGAACAAAAACAAAAGGGGAATATAGGGTGAAGTAGAATAAAAATTATTTTAAATATATATTTTTTTTCATTTTTTTATACAACTAAGTAGGCAAACAGGCGTACGGCCCACCTGATGGTAAGTGGTTACCGTGGCCTATGCAACACCGGAGATGTCACGAGCGCGTTGCCGACCGATGATAGCGGATAGCTATCATCACAGCGACCCCTCTGGAGCCTGGCGACCCTACTCTTACATTTACATTTACTGCGAAAATAATTCGTGGATACTCGTATTGTCGATTAGAACATTTATTCAAATGATGCTTTTTATTTATGTATTATAACTTATTAATTTTTCATGTGTTGTCAAGACCGTAGGTATAGGCATGAGGCCTACACTCAGCAATGGGTGGATAGTGGTTGAAGAAGAAGAAGAATGTTATCAGTACAGCAACAGTACAATCAGATTACAGTACAACAGTAAAATTAGATTTAGGTAAATATTTGACCACATTAAGTACAGACTCTCAAAACAACAACCGTAAAACGTATACAGTACATTTTCTCACATATTTCATCCAAAAACTATACGTGCAAACAATTTCCTAAGTCGGCAAAATTATTAAGAAATCCCAATCCTATTTCTGGGGCGATTAGATTAACGAGTTTCTAATCCGTAATTTATTAAGGGACCGGACTTTTCCGGTTCCGCTGTTGTACTTATGAAGCCTTACTGCCCACTTGTTTACCAACTGTTTACAGCTGGTTAATAAACTTTTTTGTGTGCTGTTGTATGACGTAAATTATTACATTTAAAAAGTTATTTACGAGTAGTTTTATGAATTCTACCCAATAAATATGAGAAGTGAAACACTCGGCTATTATGCTATGATGGTGGCCATAATACAAGACGGCGTAAATCATCTCCTATTTTTACTCGACTTCGCCAAATGGAGGGTTATGTTTTCCGAGAGTATGAATGTAGGTATATGCATGTTTGAATGTATAATTGTTTGGTACGCCCTGCAGCCTGAATGGTTCGATGGATTTTAGCTTGAGAGGTGTCGTTAGATTCGTATTTACTGTGAGAGTGACACTGGGTGCATAAGATTTTAAAAAAGGCGGATCTTTTTGGGATTTTTCGTTTTCAAATTACACAGAAAGGCAGTCGGGTGTTTTAGTTTTTTAAATTACCGTTATCTTATTTCTTTTTACTTTAAGAACACTGTAATTTGCAGGCTGACGATTACGCTTGGACTTACCTCTAGGAATTTGTAACTGCAGATCTACTTGCGCCTTTTCGTTCCCACTAGTTCTACCGAATAGTTCTACGGTAGAACTGATGAGACATTTTATTTTCTCATTTGTTCTACCGTAGACTAGTGGGTACGAAGGCTTGCGCCGTTGCCGCCATCGGCTCAGGCGGGAGTGAGACTAATTCTCAAATCCATACTAATATTATAAATGCGAAACTCTGTCTATCTGTCTGTTACGCTTTCACGGCCAAACCGCTAAACGGATTTTAATGAAATTTGTTATGAATATAGTTGGAGACCCGGGGTCAAACATAGGCTACTTTTTAACGCAGGCGGAGCTGCGGGAAACAGCTAGTAAGACATAAAGTAATAAAGTGTGCAAGAACCTAGAACCCTATTTTCGAATGTGTGACTCACGCGAAATCGGTGATTCGAATGATTTTCGTTCGTTGACGAAGGATTTTTATTCGATAATGAAGGATTTTTGTTCGACATACAATTTATATCATACATTTCAAAAATAGCGCTCCTGAAAGCCCTACAAAAGACGGACTGGCAAGCTATGGCACACAATAAGGAGGAGTGGAGAACTCTTGTGCCAGGTCAAGACCAGTTTCGGGTCGTTGAGCCAAATCAGTAAGAAAATAATGGGAAATTTATAAAATATTTTTTTTACGATTAATATTTGCATTTTTTAAATTGTGTAGTTCTAACCGTAAATGGATAAACAAAACATTGTTTTTAATATTCCAATGATCAAGAAAATTATATTGCGAAAAATGTTTGAAATTATGTCATTTTTATGGCTGATTTTTTACAAGTTTATGAAGTTTTCACTCTATCATTATTAGAGAAAATATATAAAATATAAAATTAATATTTTTGCAAAATATCGCAAAGCAAAAGTTTTTTGTTGTGTGGTAAGCTCAAAACAACCCGAAAGATTTTGTTAGAATTTTAACTTCATATCTGCTTAGTGATGAGCGTAGAAGAAGCGAGGAAAGTCTGTAAGGATCGTATCAAATGAAAAGCCGTAGTCTATGCCTACCCCTACGGGAAAAAGGTATGATGATATGTATGTATGTATTCGTTTATTATATTGCTTCCTTTATTTATATTTATTATTATTATGAATTTACGACTGAATGAATGAATACTGATGAATTTTTCCCTTGTTAGACTCAGAGAATAAATCATCATCATCATTTCGTGCAGATTACATTGTCAATCGACCATGTACACCCTGGCGTCAGAGAATAAATAACAAGCACTTTTTTATTTTTATTTTTGTACTATTATTAATACTGTCTTAGACTGTTCCGTTTTAATTCTTTAGGCACGGAATGCAAAAACTATATTTCTCAAGTAGTAAAATCTCATAACTCCCCAAGCGGACGCAGCCGGGAAGTCCGCTCTAATAAATTACAGATTAGAAACTCGTTAATCTAATCGCTCTCGAAATTGCAGGGAAAGTAATTTTTAAAGAGGTTTCGCTAAGCCGATGGATTTCTAGTGTTTTTTTCTGTTTTTATTTCATCATTTATCGTTTAGTTTCGATGTATTAGAAATACACAAGATTTAATAAAAAATAGGCAATACTTTTAGGAATATCATAACTACTATTTATGGATTGGGCTTTATGGCTAATCGACCATGTACACCCTGGAATTTTTGGTAAACGCCTTTAGTCTTTAACGTGATTCCCTAGACCAACGTCTTGACGTGCCCTCTTCAATTATTCACAAAATGTATTTTATTGTTATGATTTCTATTAACATTTTTGTAGTATTTACTATATCTAGTATGACATTTATTTTTATTTCCAGAACAATCATTCTTAAATAAATATACAGAAAAGCTTTCGTTCTATAAATACCGAAAATTAATTACTTTCAAAAAACTTCGTGTAAGTACGTCGTAGAACTTTGTAGCGTTTCGTAGCACGAAGCTACGAAGTGCTACGGTATATTCGTATTACAAATTTTTGCTTCTTTTGAATATTCTGAACTGCGTTGGATTATTTCGCTATCACGACTACTACACTACGACTCATCAATGTATTTGGTTGATACCAAATGTGTGCGCAAGTTAGATGGCAGGTGCTTTTTCGACGTAACTTGTAACGCCACAACTAATACCATGATTAAAGCAGACCCTGGGCCCCGAAGAGTAAATGTAAATTATTAATATTTGATTTGCATATGTTGAAATTGATTCAATGGAAAGAGATGTTGAAATCTGAAATTGTGTATACCTACCACATTTAGTTCTCAGTAAGTTACAAAACCAATATTATTATATTGGACATTAAGAAAAAATCATTTATTTTATTGAACATCAAAAACATCTATATACTCAATGTCATAGAGAATTTAGGTGCCGTCAATGGCTCGTCTTCTGCCGTGCCCTAGTTGCCCTGTCTCTTGTACAATAGAGGACCTTAGAGGGGCAAACGTTAAAGATGACCAAGTACTGGTAAGAATTAATTAAGAGAAAAAAAAATTGCTTTAAATATTTTTGTATTGTATTGACTCGAAAGAAGAAAGAAATATAAATATATAAAAACTTATATAAAAACTTACCATTTCTTTATTAGTGGTAGCTTTTTCTAATACGGCATCAAGCCATTCCCATTGGCGATTCACTTCAATGTAATTTGTATCTCTTCTTAGGAACAGATTGGTGTTTAACGCGACTATCCTTAACTTGCTATATGACTGCTCTATTGTGTAGTAACCACCTGTGAAAGAAATTTATAATGAAAAAAATGTCAATGTAGTCGTATTCGCTAAAGAACAGGACCCAGTAGTATTTTTGAAATGTATACTTATCGATATCGAACAAAAATCATTTGGCATCGAATAAAAATTATTCGATAAATATTACTTAAAGTGTAAAATATGATGAAAATGCTTAATTCAGTTTGAATAGAGAGTTTTGTTCAATAAAGTTCGTGTGCGATTTCCTGTCATAGAAATGAAATTCATATTTTTAATTTTACGTCACTTCCGAAGCACGAAAGACCTCTCGAATGAACATTATACTCATCATCATCATCCTAGCGTTATCCCGGTTGCATCCTCCGCTGTTTGCTTTGAAGCCCATCCGCATTTAAGCTCAAGGTCCGCTTTCTGTGAGCATTATAATAGAAGTGGCAATTAACCGTAGTCATGCCTACCGCGCCTACCTTCTGGGTTACCAACAAAACAAACCAACTATTTGCCTTGAAAAATTCAATACCAATTTCAAAGTTTCCTTACCAATTTGAAATGTCTGTAACGCCTCCAGCGGCAACCAATGCATCCAAAGGTTGATCAGTTCTGTCGAAGGCTCCGGGTCAACGTGCCCAAGTACTGGGAATACGAAATGTGAGCTAAAGGTTCTGCTCATGAGCTCTGTCATGTTTCTGAGAGCTTGGTACTTTTCTTCAGTGCCCGCGTACCGCCCTGCGATGATGTCGCTGTAAAAAAGATTTAAATTATTTATTTGCCTAAAATTTATTATACCTCTACGCCAATCGTTGTAACAAAAATATAAAAATATATAGAACGATTGGCGGACTTAAGACTAAAGGCATTTTCTATTATTTAACTATTGATAGAAACAGATAGAAAATGCTTGTATCTAAAATTCACTTACCTATTTAGAAGCGAGTATAAAGTTAATATTTTCAGGCAATTATAAAAATTACATTACTACTTTTAATGTATTGAAAACTACAATTTAAACCTTTTGTGGACCCTGAACGATACAACCATATTTTAGTTTGTAATTTTAGTTTATGTTAAATTGAATGAATGACAATCGAAATAAACGAAAAAAAAAGAAAAAAGAAAAAAAAAACAATATCTTTTAATATTTACTGTATCCACCAAATGGTAATGTTGAAATAAAGATTTTATTTTTATTACACTGACATGGTTTTATTTGCCGATGTAGTTGTTTTTCGTATTTAACATACAATACTCATAATATGCTGTATCTATACAGGTCCTACTCCACATTGTGTTGCGATAAAAATCGTTCAACTACTAACAATCTAGACAAAAAGAAATTTTAGCAATATACTATACATACCCAGTCCACAACACAAACTCGACATTCTCAGAATGCCGCGTGCGCATATACCGCGCTGCTGACTCGATGAGCTCCAAGGAACTGTCACAGGAATAGTCCCCATACCGACCCAGCGCCCTGTGATGGCCGGAGCTACCTCTCTCGTCAGCTCTTCGACAATCTAGATAGATTTTTAAAGTTACTCTCATTACTGCATGATATGTATGTCAAATATTTGACATACACTATAAATAGTGTTAGTAATGTTTTATGTGTAATAACATATAAAAACTATTTTCTAACGGCAGTGTGGGAGCACCATAGGAGTAAGTAGGAGTTTCATTTTCTGTGACTTATTTTAAATCGGTGTCAGTACATCGGATGTCGTATTTTACTTCCGAACGCAAAGCGCTTTATATTGTTTCGCACTTACTAATGACGGAACAATATCTCTGTTTTATCCTAAAACAGGGCTCTGGGATGAGAACTTTTATATGAAGTTTAGGAGAAAAAAACATTATTATCCACTTCATATTTGAGAAAATCAAGACTACTGTTATATAGATATCAGAAAAAAGCACATATCACTTATAAGCTGTTAATATTAAACATGGAGCAAATACAAAGATATTAAAAGAAACTGTTTGTCTCTTGTTGTGTTCTATTTCGTTGTAACATTGTTCTTTCTGTACAATAAAGATTTTACATACTTATACTAGATTCGTATACTAGAGTCAGGAATTAGAAATAATGATAGCTGGAAGCGCCCGAGCTTAAGCCTTCGAAAATAACCCAGCCACGGGTTCTAAGCATAGGCGCTTGGAGGCAAGGCACTGGTTCAAAACTATATGAAAATAATTAAATTGCGTCGTTAATACCACAATAAGCAAGATAGGCACTTACTTGGCAAATCAGAAGCTCCCCTACAAAAATGGCTGTCGACAGCTCGACGTCAAGCGCGTGTCCCGGCCGAGAGATGGACGACAAAACGTCCTTCCATTAGCGGTGTTACTGGCCAACTACTCGCTCGCTGCGTCGGCGCAAACCAACCAGATTTAAGCGCCTCAAAAGGATCCACATACGGTCAAGCAGTTACCTGTCCTTACCATCAATGTGAAATCAACGAGCGCAAAATAAATGTTATAAAACATTCATCAAATCTAATCGCCACCTATGTAGAAGTGGCGGAACCATTTCCCCCGGCCTTGAAAGGAACGGCTTTCAAAAGAAAAAAAAAGAAAATAAACAACAATAAATCTAACTTAAATATAAATTGTGTTATGAATTGGTGGCAACCCTAGATTTCCTAAGATAACCACTCTAATATACTTGTGTAAAATTACAGAAATCATTGTGATGGAAGTGGACATAGCTTAACTACAGGTCTTTTAAAAACTCCCGTTTTTGTTTTTACCAAAGCTACACGAACAATTCCATCTTTCCCAGGAAAAACTTGAATAATACGACCCAAAGGCCAATATAAGGGAGAGACATTCTCCTGCATTAATATAACTATAGTTCCCTCTTTGACTGGGTCAGAAGGGGAGTTCCATTTCTGACGTACTTGCAATGTATGCAAATATTCATTTCGCCATCTGTTCCAGAACGACTGGATCAGCTTGTCTAAAAGTTGAAACCTTTGTAATAAATTATCCGAAGAATCAATAACCGGAACTGCCGGAAGAAATTTTAAAGGAGTTACATTCAAAAAATGAGCTGGTGTTAATGCGGTAGGTTCTGATGGATCAGAACTGAGCACTGTCAAGGGACGAGAGTTTAATAATGCCTCTATCTGAGTTAAGACTGTGGAAAGCTCTTCATAAGACAATATCTGTTTCCCTATTGTGCGAAAGAGATGTGATTTTACACATTTAACATTACTTTCCCAGCATCCACCGAAATGCGGCGATTTTGGAGGAAGAAGTCTCCAAACAATGTTATTTTCCGCTAGTTCACGTTCCCAAGACTCCTTGTAATTATTTAACAAAAACTCACTTATTTCCTTTAAGTAAGTTTTTGCGCCAATAAAATTAGTGCCATTATCGGAGTATATGAATTTAATTGGTCCGCGCCTAGCAAGAAATCTTTTAAAAGCCGACAAAAAACAACCAGTGGTCAAGTCAGAAGCAATTTCGAGGCGAATTGCCCGAGTTGTAAGACATGTAAACAAACACAAATATGCCTTTTGACTCTTTACACCTCTTCGGCGAATAGGAGTGTAAAATATGGGACCAGCATAGTCACAACCGGTGTGTATGAAAGCTTTTTCAACTTGGTTAACGCGTAAGGCTGGTAAATCAGCCATGCTGGGATATGTAGCGCGAGGTTTTGTACGAAAACAAAAAACGCATTTATGAATTCTTTGACGAATAATACGCCTAGCTGAAACGATCCAATACTTCTGTCTAAGGATCGACATCAAAGTCTCCGGGCCAGTGTGAAAATTCTGCTCATGATAGTGATCGATTAATATGTCTACAATATGATCACTTCGCGGCAGTAACACTGGGTGCTTGTAATCATAAGCTTCGTTCGAATTTGTTAAACGACCACCCACACGTAAAATTCCGTTATCTAGATACGGTTTGAGTTTTAAAATAGTGTCAGTACATGGTTTATTAGCAGTTAAGTTTGCAATATCCTGGCCAAAATAGACCAATTGTAATGAATGAAGAACTTTCAATTCAGCGATAGCTAAATCATTCGCTGTTACAGGACCCCTAGGTAGCCTTTTACCAAATTTTAAAATATAAGCAACCGTCCTGATATATTTGCTCCAAGAGGAGAAGCGGAGAGATAATTCATAAATTATATTTTTTGTAGCAAAATCCCGAGCCACGAGAGATACCGATTTAGCTTCCGGAGCATCTCCATCTCCTGTCTCAAACTGGCTGATAGGCCATTCATGTTTAGGTAGTCTCAACCATGGTGGACCATTTTGCCAAAGAGGGTGATCTATCAATTGAGCTGGTGTCAGTCCTCTTGACAGGCAGTCACTAGGGTTATCTATGCCTTTGATATGGAAAAAATGGCTACTAGACAGATTTTCCTGTATTTTCGCAACACGATTGGCAACGAAAGTTTGCCAGCGGTGGGGTGATGAATGGATCCAACAAAGAGCCACCGTTGAGTCAGAAAAGGCCAGAATAGAATCGATGGGATATCTCGGAGTATAGGTATCTAAAACCTTTTTCATTAATTGAGATAATAATAAACATGCACACAATTCAAGACGCGCCAGCGAAACAATTCTCAAGGGTGCCACCCTTGACTTAGCACAAACTAGCTGAACTGAGCCATTGTCATTATTAGGCATTGTGACATATACATAAACCACTCCGCCGTAAGCCTTTTCACTAGCATCGGCAAAACCTAATACAGTCACAGAACAAGTCTCAATTACACCAAGGTGGCGAGGGAATCTCATACTGGAGATCAATGGCAGCTCCCTCTGAAACCGCTGCCACTGGCGTACAATATTATCAGGTGGTATCTCATCCCAGTCGATTCGCTGAAGCCACAGCTCCTTAATTAGTAGCTTGGCGAACAAAATTATCGGGGCCACAAGGCCTAGGACATCGAATAAACGAGCAATTGATGACAAAATATTACGCTTGGTACAAGGTCGATCATCGGGTTTAACTTCAAACCCAAAAACATCGTCCGATGGGTACCAACGAAGTCCTAAAATCTTAAGAGTAGTTTCATCATCAAAGGCAACGCTTTGTGATAAATGAAGTTCGCTTGGTATCTGATTCAGCACATTTACTGAATTTGACGACCATTTAGCTAATATAAATCCTCCACCTTTAAATAGATCTATGAGCTGGTTGGTGGCAGTCATAGCCAGCGTTTCGTTCATTATTGAACTCGCAATATTATCCATGTAAATATCTCTGGATGCGATTTCCTTTGCTTCTGGAAACCTATTACCATCATCAGATAGTAGTTGCTGTATTGTACGCAAGGCCAAAAAGGGACTACTGCGTAACCCAAATGCCACCCTATTATAATGATAAATCTGAACGGGAGATTTCGGATCAAACCTATAAAGTAAGCGTTGATACTTGCGATCTTCAGGGCGCACATCTATACAAAGATACATCTGTCGCACATCAGCAGTTACCGCAATAGCAAAAAGCCGCAGATTTAACAGAATACAGAACAAATCAGCCTGAAGGCCAGGACCGGCATGAAGAACATCATTTAATGAAAAGCCGCTGGTAGTTTCAGCGCTGGCATCCAGAACGACTCTAAGACGAGTAGTAGTTTTGTCCTCACGACACACTGCATGATGAGGAATATAATACCCATCATCAATTTGCTCTGTAGACACTTCAGACAAGTAACTTTTCTCTAAGTGTTCCTTTATGACGGCATCATATAGGGATTTCAATTCAGGTTGAGCTAGCAATTTTCGTTCCAATGCCATAAACCTTCGTTCTGCGGTCTGATAGGATTGGCCCAAATTGTTGGGATGAAGCTTGAACGGAAGAGCTACTTGATAACGACCATCATCTTTACGTTTAACCGTTGATTTAAAAAACTCTTCGGCTTGTTTTTCTTCATAGCTAAATACCGTCTCATTGCCCAAATCTTCAATTTCCCAGAATTTTTTTATTAATACATTAACATCACAGGTTGAAAGGTATCCCACAGAAGAAGTAGGTGACGCAGATGCAGGTGCATCGCCCAAAACTATATAGCCTAATGCCGTTTCAAGAGCATCAGGAAGACCAGGTTGATTAATAATTTTACCCGGTAGTAACATATCTGCAAATAAGTTTACGCCTATAAGAAGATCAATTGGTCCCGGAATAGACCAAGTATCATCTGCTAATGGAACATCATCAAACATGTTCGCGGATGAAATATTAATATGACACGTCGGCAACTGAGCCGTGATTTCGTCCAGCACAAGTGCTTCGATAGTGTATTTCACGCCAGATCCAAATCTTGATCTAAACGTTATGTTTATACTACCCTTCACAGGTTGAGTAGCACCGCCAATACCTTTGACAGTTTTTAATAAACCGCGACCAACCGATAACCCCAACATTTGACAGCATTTAGAAGTGGCATAATGTTTTTGTGAACCTGGATCCAACAAGCATCTCACTAGTCGCTCCTTTCCATTTCGACCAATCACCAAAACTTTCGCGGTGGCGAGGACTTCTGTAGTAGGTGTCCTATTACGGCCTACTGAAGACAAAGTGCATACAGGTTCCTTGGTAGAATTTGATGGACTAGCGGTAGCGGTAGTAGAAGAGTTATTGGATGCAAGTGAGTTATCATCGTAATTACGGCTCGAGTTGGTCTTTGGTTCCTTATTTTTTAACCCAAATTTTTGTGAAGAGTTATCAAAGTGCAAAAGAGAATGATGCACACCCTTGCATTTCCTGCATGTCCCTTTAGAATTACATTTAGATGCGGTATGTTGCGTATTTAAACAGTTGGTACAAGCCTGAATCTTTTTTATGAAACTAAATCTCTCATTAGGCGTAAGTTTCAAAAAGTTATTGCAATTGTATAGTTGCAAATGCTCAACACTATTGCACATGGTACAAGAAGTCGCTTGCGTGCTAACGTACGCGTGCGGTACGCGATTTTGACCGGTACGAGCGCCGCCGCTCGAGCGGCCGCTGTCCGACTTCGCGGGCGGAGCGGTAGCGATAGGCCGCTGTGACGTACGATATAAAATCTTAACTTGCTCACGAACGAATTTAATAAAATCCTCATAATCAGGCAGTGTTTTTAAATCCCGAATAGACATTTCAAAACTTTTTGCAGTATCCGAGTCTAATAATTTAAGACCGAAATGAATAAAAATAAAATCGCTCAAATTATCGATTTTAAGTTGTTTTATAGCTGAAATAGTAGCCGTAAAACTATCGATTAATTTTTCCAAATTAAATGCCGAAGGACCGTTTATGGGTTTCATAGAAAACAACTGGTTTAAATAGGAAGTAGCTAACGCACGTTCATCGTGGTACTTTGCTATGAGAGCTTCCCAAACAATATGATAATTTTCTGCCGCTGGAATAATTCCAGCACATATTGATTTAGCCTTTCCTGTCAAATGACTAAACAAATAATGGACTCGTTCTGAATCCGTTAGTTTATTATTTTCATGAATTACCCGTTTAAAGGTTTCAAAGAAAAAAGGAAAGGTTTGAATATCTCCATCAAAAGTCGGTAAATCTATTCGAGGTATCTTAATAGATTCTTCTCGGCACGCGTGAACATGGTCTGCCTTCTTCGAAGATACGCTCGAAGAATGTGCATCGATTTCATTTATTTTACGCTTTACCACACAATAAAGATCGTCGAAAGCATCCAATGCCTTATAACTAACAGCATATTCAGGCTTTAATTCCAAATTTAACATATTGATGTCGTCCATTGTTTGCATAAATTCAGACCTCAATTGCTCAATCATCTGAGCTTGACTAATAAATTGCTTAACAATCTTATGATCATCCAACTGAGGGATCAAATCATAAATAGACTGCATCCTTAAAAAACATTGAGAGCGTTTAGCCTCCGCAAGTTTAAGTTTACGTTCAATAACCATTTTTCCTGATTAATAAAGTAATAAATAAACTACTAAAATAATAGCTTAATATTTTAAAGAAAACTAGATTACTAATACGCAACAAAAAAAAACGCACAGTTATCACGCGTACACGAAACAAACCTGTTCCGTGCAGATGCGAGTAGGTATGTACCTAACGTTATCGCTAGCCACAGCACTGCAGTATGTAAACAGGCGACGAATGAACGACAAATTAATGAATAACTTGAACAAGATATTTAATTTCTTTGAGCCTTATTAAGCCTTATATAAAGCCTTTACTTACTATGGCCGTTAACCAAGCATACGGCCTAAGAAATAAACAAGTAAATAAGTACTCAACAAGCCAAACGTTTACCGTACAAGTGACGTATGTATGTTATGCTGTGATGTAGGTACCTATCTGTTTCTGTTAAGCGTGAAAGATAAAGAAAGAAAAAATACTATAGTACATATGTACTATACCTACATATAGCTACGGAGCTATATAGCTGCCAATAGTATATAAGTGTAAATTAATTAAGCAAGTTGTAGACAATAGGTTGCAATTATTTATAAATTTTAGGAATAAATATTTCTATAAATGCAAATAACTTATGCATTCATAAAATAAATTCCAAGCATTAAATTAATCATTAAAGCAAATAACTTATGCCTATTTAATGACTTCGTGCAAATATTTTATGCACAAAGAAAATAAAAACACCAAACAACAATAGCTTGGTTAAAATACAAAGCAAGTAACTTATGCCTTGTATACTTAGCAACAAAAATGCATACAATAATTCAGCTCAAGAATGTATAAACTATGCCACCAAAAATAATTTATTTGTGTAGCCTAGTCTTAACTTACAAAACTAAATCATGTGTTACATTACAATACATGTGTATACTTAATTGCAACCTGTCCACCACAACGCTTAATAAAACGCCTATTACAGGCAAATACTAGGCGAACCTAGGGATTAAAGTGACCGGGATAGCGCTAAGATCAGAGGCAAAGTAAGCACTAAGCAGAGTAACTTACTGACTTCGTGCTGACGTAATATGTGTATGATTGCAATTATATCGATATAAATTACGCGATTGAAATAATTAGCAATTGAAATTCAATTACTAATTATGTATTTTATTTAATATTCGTCCACTCATCTATATACCTATCGCAATTAACATCCGCTAGTAAGCAGAAAAAAGATACGTTATATATTAACAGAAAAAAGAATATCGTTAAATAGACAGATTGGCGAAATAAATACTTTATGATGCGCAATTACAAATACCGAAATCGATAATTAGATTTAAGCAATAAGCCAAATTGCAAGTCAGAACATTCCAGATTAATAATTATAATTTATCTACCCTTTTGTAGCTCAAGAAATGAATGTAATGCAATGAAGTCTATTTTTTGATTCAATTTCTAAATACTATTTTATGATATTAATTAACGATTATACCACCATTCGATAACACAATTTACAAAGTATTGAATTCGAAATCGGCTCGATGTGACCAAAAATAATTATGGAAGCGCCCGAGCTTAAGCCTTCGAAAATAACCCAGCCACGGGTTCTAAGCATAGGCGCTTGGAGGCAAGGCACTGGTTCAAAACTATATGAAAATAATTAAATTGCGTCGTTAATACCACAATAAGCAAGATAGGCACTTACTTGGCAAATCAGAAGCTCCCCTACAAAAATGGCTGTCGACAGCTCGACGTCAAGCGCGTGTCCCGGCCGAGAGATGGACGACAAAACGTCCTTCCATTAGCGGTGTTACTGGCCAACTACTCGCTCGCTGCGTCGGCGCAAACCAACCAGATTTAAGCGCCTCAAAAGGATCCACATACGGTCAAGCAGTTACCTGTCCTTACCATCAATGTGAAATCAACGAGCGCAAAATAAATGTTATAAAACATTCATCAAATCTAATCGCCACCTATGTAGAAGTGGCGGAACCAATAGCTATAGATGCAACCGGAAAAACACTTTCGAAAAAGATATTTGAATGTTTGAATTTGAATTTCATCACTATCATATGCGTTAAGGTAAAAGATAGAAGAAAGAATAAATGAGAAATAAATATTAATGCTATCATGCTTTATACCTACATCTTCTAGTGTCGCCTTGTGATGAATACAACGGATCATAGTGGAAGTCTGTGATATGCCAGAAGTATCCTGTAACAAAAAAATAAAGTTAATATGTCGATTTGCTAGCGACATCTATTGGTAAGTAGAGGGGATCGTCAATAGGGGCGGAGCCACGACCAAACCGAGCTCCCCTTACGTCTGCCTTCCGCCCCGCGTAGCCTCACACAATTTTAATAAGGAAACTCTCGATACGCCATTATTTACGCCTCTATGTTATAACTCCGTGGTTTACACTATTATGTCCTTTGCATTAACATACAATGCGGGATAGTCCTTTTCCCAAAACCAACCACATCCCACCCTTCCCTAGCTTAGGAATACTCTCGATGGGCAGTAGCGTCGGAAGTACTATAAGCCGCTGAAACTGGGCTCGCCAACCCGCCTGCCAAGCGTGACGACAACCCCTCAATTTCGGGGAGGCCTATGTCCAGCAGTCGACTGACTGGGGCTGAAATGATGATACGACAATAAACAAAAAAATCCAAAGAGAATAGAGTACGAAGGGTCAGCGTAAAGTGGTGTGAATGTCTTCTAAATACACTAGGTGGGTGTGTGGATAATCGGGAGAGGTGTAAAAGTAGCCTATGTTTGACCCCAGGTCTTGGAACTATATTCTATATTATACCAAATTTCATCAAAATCCGTTCAGCAGTTTGGCCATGAAAGCTTAACAGACAGACAGAGAGATAGACAGACAGAGACTTTCGCAGTTATAATATTAGGATGGAAGTATGGATTATTTCACACGTGGACTAATGCCACATCTCTACCTGTCTATGATAGAAACAAACAGAAAGTACGATTTACTTCAAGGATCTTATCAACTCACTAGGCTACTTGTACTACTTGTAGCCGACAGCTTACTAAGAATTCCATTTCTCCAGAGTCACTCGAGGGGAGTGTCTCCCGACTTAGAGAAAGGTCTAAGTAAAGTCAACATAGGTAGTTGTTTCAAGTTAAATAGATTCACAAATTAATCTCTCATTTCCTAGAATTTTCTTAAGCAATTTCATAATTTATGAAAATGTTTAATACGAAATAAGTATCAGGTATATTTACATAGATTAAATGCCTGTTTTACTAAAGTTCAACTAAAAGAGCGTGCTTTTTCAGTTCACGTACCCTTTTTAACAAATAAAAATTCAAATTCTGATACTCTGTATTACTTGTAAACAATAAAGTTTGAACAAATAAAAAAAATAGAAAGTAGTAAGTTTGTTCGTATGTCCATGCCCATACATATATAAAGATTAATTAAACTACGCCATGAGAAAGCAAACAAGCTAAAACCCGAGAAAAAAAATGCAAAAACACCAAACTTTTCAAATGCAATAAACATAACTCGAAACTATAATAAATAAATTGTTTGAATATTAACACAACTGTGTGGTTTCACCCTCGTAACCGTGGTAAATACTGAAAATAGATTTCGTAACTAACCAGGAGTTATCAAAGGCATAGTTCTAAAACCATTAGTCATACACTCGAACTTTGAAGACCAAACCGCTCACTATTTCCCTGAATGTTAAACTAAAAGAAAATTTTACGTTTGTATTGTCTAAATCTTAGAAATAGGTTATTTTGTTATACAGTTTGTACATGTTTGCGGATATAATTATCAGCAAAATATATTAATTTAAACTAAACTATTTATGATGTAGAGATTGTTAGCCATTTAGCTTATACATTACATAAGTATAGTGGTATATTTCTCAAGGAACAAGAAAAAAAAAACGGGGTGTGGCTTTGTAATGGACACGGCCGTTTGTTGTACGTGAATACGTCTCGTACGACAAAATAACCTTCAAAATAGCTGGGCTGCCCCCTCCCCCGCGCGCTATGTCTTACAGTTCTTACTTATTTATTTATTTATTCAATTTGGTACACCAACAGGTTACATGAAATAACATACAATAGACATTCCCACAAATGTGCTAGCATGCAACCCAATTACAGATGAACACAGCACTCATTAACATTTTGGCAGCAAGCAAAATAAATCAAATATTGTAAATTGTGAATTGTAAATTGAATTTGGAAAAATGAAATAATTTAGATATAAATTAAATTTGAATTAAATTGAATAAGGAATTAAATTAAATTCGACTTTAATTTCAATTATAAGATTAGATTAAGTCGATACTAAATTAAATTAACATGCATTTTGGTGGGATGACTGAATTTTCGATTTGAAATTAGGCAATGGGTCATAGAAAATATCTAGATCGCATTTCGAATTAATTTTATTGTAAGAAGAAAGAACTCTGGGCAAGGGTGCATGTCTGCCAAGGTTAGTATTTGCTCGTGGGACAATAAATGTGTTTGTAACCTTTCTAAGGGCGTTTGGTCGGGGCACTGTAAGACTGATCATATCGGAGAGAGCGTGATGACAATCGATTGCTCCGCGGACAAGCTTGTAAAGGAATATTGCGTCCAGCAACTTACGACGATCAGATAAGGATATCATATTAAATTTTGATAAGCGGTGAGTGTATTCGTTTCTATGACTAAAGTTAAAAGTTTTGTAAGCCAATTGTCGTGTAAAAACCCTTTGAACGCGCTCAATGCTGTCAATATGCTTTTTGTAACAGGGATTCCAAACAAAACTCGCAAATTCATGGTGGCTTCTAACTAGTGTATTATACAACATTATTAAAGTACGAGTGTTTCTGAAATTAGCTGTATTACGTTTTATAAAGCCAAGCATCTGGAATGATTTTGAGACAGTAGCGTCGTAATGTGGGATGAAACTCAACTTGCTATCTAGAGTCACACCCAGGTCACGAATCTGTTTAACTTCCTCGAGTTCAATTCCGTTGATTGTATATTTTGAATGTAACTTCTTCCTTTTGCGTGTAAACTTTATGTGGTAACATTTACTAGGGTTAATAGTCATTTTATTACTTTTGCACAATTCACTTACACTATCTAGATCTTCCTGTAACATTCTTATATCGTCGATTGTTGATATTGATTTATATATTTTTATGTCATCTGCAAATAATGAGTAATTACTGAATTTTATACACTTTCCTATGTCATTTATGAATATAAGGAACAGAATCGGACCCAGGTGCGAACCCTGGGGCACTCCAGAGGTTGCCATATATGGCTTTGAAGAGTAACCATTAGTAACTACTGTAAGCTGCCTAGATTTTAAGTAGGAATCAAACCAAACATGTAAAGATCCACACACACCAAAGCCTGATAGTTTATTTAGCAGAAGGCAGTGAATAACCTTGTCAAAAGCACTACTAAAATCAGTGTAAACGTCGTCAACCTGCTTTCTACTATCGACACTTTTGACAAGATCTGAGACATAGGCTACCAAGTTAGTTACTTAGCGTAATAAATTCTTTGATTCTTTAGCTATCCAGTGGTGTAAGTGAAATTTGGATGGGGTTGATAGATATGTAGCTACACCACTAAACTGTATCCCCCGATTTTGTTATCATTCGTTTTTTTTATTTGCGTCCCTATGGAAGCAATTATAAATACGTATTCACGTCAAAAATATTACCCGTCTGATTCTTCAAATATAAGTCATAACCATAAGACAACAAAAGCTATACAAAACATTGAAACTACCCTAAGAATCCCGTGAGATTTAAACCCACGGTTTCTGGGTAATATGGCTAACGAACAATATAAAAAATAACATTCGGTTTGCTTTTGGGACGCCACAAACTTTATTGTCCGAAAAACTGTCCGAAAAATGTTTCTAACGCACGCAGAATAGGACAAGCTCTCTCTTGAGATATCCCAAGGAATTCCGTTGATGTAAGAATTTATTTGCAGATAAACTTTTATCCCATTGTAAGCGATAAGATAGAAGTGAAAGCGATAGACCGCGGCTCCTCATTCACCAATTCGCCATATTACGTAAATCTCACTATGAATATCTGAATGTGTTGTTTCTGCAATGTAACTTTGTAACAGAATCCTGAAATATTGTCTCATCAATAATATGTAATGCGAAAAAAAAAATATAATGTGAAATTTGTCGTAAAAAGACAAAAGTACCTAGTAGTTCTTTTCACCTACACAGGAATCGCGCATAATTTAAATGATTTAACATTAGTAAAATGTTCATTAGAGCGTGAGGGGCCTTCAGAAGGTATATTTTTTCGAGGAATTGGCAACGCGTAGTATCAGATAAACAGATTGGACGGAAGAGAAAGAAATGTTTACTTCATTTTCTTTCTTCAAAAACAACATATAGGCTGTATCTTTAGTTTTTTGTTGATGATGATGATGATGAAGATAGCAGCTTAAAATTGCAAGTAGGATACAAAATATAACCAGCGTTTTGTTAAAATAGTTTATAAACTACTTTTTATATTAAATAGCGATCCATGTGCCCTCAAAGTGGAGCACAACCTTTACGCTGGACAAAAACGACTGATTAATGACCAGCCTCTGATGAACTCTGCTCACATATGATTATGATGCTCTGTTGTGGTACTGCTGCCATCAATTTTTTTTTTATATCACGTGTTTTCCTAGTTGCTTTCTTTACTGAGCCTGTCGCTTCGGAGCCCAGGGTCCGCTATTTTGTATGCTTAGTAACTCTTAGAAAAATTTGGGTGGATTCTTGTCTCGCCCTGGATCACGTTCTTGGGGCCTTTTCCCTGTTTTATCCATTGACTGTAAACTGAAAAGGCTGTTTAATATTGAAAAGAGTAAGTTTTCTTTACAACAATTAGCCTCCACGTTTTTTTAGATTAATTTGATTTTGCTAAGCTCAGTATTGCCCGATGTCAAATCAATTTTAGGTGAAGCACTTACATGCCCTAATGCATGATAGTTATTCTTTAGTATGTCATTCGACACACCGGTTTTCAGAAGTCACACCTTTGAAAATAGCACTCCTCATACGATGATTAAATATTCTGAAGAAGATTTACTTCTTAATTCTTTTTGGAAAAATATTAACTTTCTATTCTAGAAATAGCAATTCTATTAAATTAAAATCTCTATTCTCACAACAAAATCTTACAGCACATTTTACCACATTTATTTCAAACTACAATGGGTTCCGCGTGTCAGGTCCAGCGTTGTTTTATTTACGGCCGCAGACGGCCAGCTTGCGGGTGCGGCCCGCAGATTGGATTACTGAGCAGGCGTGTAATATACTTACTCCGTTCATTACAGCCCGGAAGAAAAAAAAAATGTTTAGAGCTTACGTCGCGTCGGCAGCTTTACTTTATTTATAAAGACCACCGACTGAATATTGCGGATATGACGACCTCGATCGACTCTGTTAAACATAAGGAATCAAATTTCAAGGCAAAAGCATATTGATAAAAGTAGACTCAATATAAGTAGACATGGCTTTGTTTGAACGCTCTAATTTGAGGAATCACTGGACCGATTTGAAAAATTCTTTCAGTGTTGGATAGCCTATTTATCGAGGAAGGCTATAGGCTAGAACGAAATCGAGACGGACGAGTTATAATATAAAAGCTAGATTGATATAAAAAAACAACACTTTTTTTTAAACCTTGACTTAATTGATTTTAATTCTTACGTGGTAAATTTTTGTTTTTTTTTGTTTGTTGATCTTCTGATGTACTTTATTGGTAACTCAGTTGAATGGAATATTATATAGAACTTTTATACCTGAATGTTGTGCACGTCTATAATAGATTTAAGCACTAGATTAAGTCTTAAAATTTTAAAATGGAATGCTTGTGTTTATATTGTTAATGTGCCTTATAAATAAATAAAAATAAATAAATTGTTACAAATGACAGTGCCGGAGTCGACTCGCAAGAAAAAGTGGGAACTGTTATCATAGAAGTTAGAACAATCTTGAGTCTATAATTATACGATTAATCCGTAAATCCCCACAAGCGAAAACTTCTACCCAAATTAAACTCGCTGAATCCGAGAAGATTCTTACAATCGTTTGAATTGCTCTAATTTACTTGACGAGTATTAATGTAAGAGCATTGTCAAGTCCCATACGCCAGAGGGCATGGTTGGTACAACAGACATAAGATTAGGTAGAAGTGTTATGAAATGACAAGAAGCTCGATAGCCAAGCGCGACGCGCGTGTCCATAACGAATGCGCGTACCATAATACGGCGAGACGCGACCTGTATTGGATTGGTCGCCATTTAGTGGCATAATTTATCTCGAGCTACTCCGTGCTTCGGAAGGCATGTTAAGCCATTGGTTCCGGTTGTTATCGATAGATGGCAGCATGGAGTAATTACAAAGAGGAGATGCCGTTTGAAGTGGGCGGAGCTTGTCATTGCTCGTGCTCCATGATTGGAGCCACGGCCGAACCCAAGCACCCCGCTCGTCTACCTTCCGCCCCTTGTAGCCTCACAAACACTTTCTTACAAAACGCTTATTACGGCATCTCCTCTTTGTAATTACTCCATGGATGGCAGTTAGGCTGTGTCAGATATCTTTAGGCGGCCTGAAAAAATCTGACAGTATTGGCCACTAACACACCTTGGGTTCCTGTTGGTCTGGTTTCCTTGAAAAAGAGTAACGGAGGTCAGACGGCAGTCGCTTCATTGTAATAACCAGTATCACCAAACATAAAACCATGCATTACAGCGTACCCTAGGCTCGGAAAAGTAAGCTGTGAACGCAACTAGGTAAAACACGCTCGGTCGAAGAATGGTATCTAAGAAATAGCGCCTTCTCGTGTCGGAGGCCAAGACCCGCTTTCAGTTTCTGCGCCATCGTAGTAAATTGTAAGCAAGAAGTGTTATGTGGACTTTACCTGTGTACCACAATTTCCACAGTATACTTTCCTATGAGTCAAATACATAAGAACAAACAATTCAAAGGAAGCCTACAGTATAATTAAACAGTGTCAAGCTGATATACTTCCTATATTATATATATATATATATATATCGGTAATCTTTTAAGCTATTACTGCCTGGTGTTGCCAACAGTGCTTCACAATAGATAAAAAAAAAACATAGAAACATCCATACTTTCTATGAGTCAAATACTTAAGAACCAACAATTCAAAGGAAGCTGATATCCTCCCTATATTATATCGGTAAACTTTTAAGCTTTTACTAACTGGTGTTGCCAACAGTGCTTCAAAATATATTTAAAAAAAAACATAGAACCACCTCTTTTTTTTATAAGATTTTAAAAACTTTTTTCCCATTTTCAGCCGATTGTTCCTGTAATTTTCGTTCACCAATAAAGGACGCTGTTTTTTACAGTCCGCAAGACGTAATAAGTAAAGACATGGTACTTTAGGAATACCTAATTTAAATATTAAGTTAAGACTCAAACAGCTTAATCACGGACAAACATGGCACTTCTATCTTATCTTATTCTGTGGTTGTTACGATTAATGGAGATATGTTGAAGCAGGGATTAGGATAATGTATAAACTTGAGGGTGTCGTTCTTGTAACATTTTCGTGCTTATCCTGTTTTAGATATATGTTTCTGTATTACCAGTAAAACATTATTAGCTGGAAAAAAACTGCCAATCAATACATTGAAATCGTAGAGTTTTAGTGGTATAATATATATAGGAGGATTTGATTGAAGTGAAACAATAAAAACAACTTTTCCACACTATGTATTGTAATTTGTAATACATGTACTTGTACCTAAGTATACAAAGCAGTGACGTGTAAAAGCTATTAATTTCTTAAAGTGTTCAAACGGGATCACAGCGCATCGAAACAGCACAAAAATTTACGTACCTTTCTCAATGGATCCGGTAAAAAACAATGAAATTTTTATTGTCATAAAGTTTCTATTCGACATAAAATAAAGATTAAAGAAATCGAAAAAGTCGTTTCAATAGAAAAGAGGGATTAATTTACCTAATTTCCCTAAGGTTATGTTTTATAATATTTTTCTTTCATTGATTTAGAAGGTATTGTGGACGTGGCAGGTTCTACCTTATATTATATGAACAGGCCCCGAATGATAGGCTCCCATAGAGAATGATGGTAATCGTAACTTATTTACGCTCCGGATACTCCATACAACAGCGGCGAGCCCGATACTTTCAATTAATACTACGATTCGGTCGCGTACGCACACACGTGCGTCAATACGTGTGTTGCACGTAGGGTTGGTTATTTACCGTATCTGCGTAGTTCCGTATCTGCGTCTTACCTTAAAGATTTCACTAGCGCAATAGCTTTCAACTCGTGGCCATATCCTACATCCTTTGATCATAACCATCAACCACATTCATATAAACATAACTCTTTTAAATTTAATTTAGGTTCTAACAAAGAACACCGTAAATAAATTAAATATATTATCAAACTGCCTTAATTTTCACAGTGGGTTTAGTACGTGAAACTAAATCACTTCCAACAAATTAAATTAGTGAAGAACAAGAAAATACTTTCGACCTCCCATACAAAATCCTGTTAAGTTATAATAGCTGATTTGTCGTTTGTTTTAAATGGTTTATTTTCATTAAATTAAACTATTTTAATACGGTTTTATCGCGTTTATTACTTATTTACACCTGACGTTTCAAACACTTTACAGCGTTCATGGTCGCAGGCAGACTAAGTTAACATTTGTCTTTGATGTCATAAGATTACAAAACTACCGCCTGAAATTTTTATTGGGAACTATTCCGATTCACGCAGTATTGGCTCACAGTATCTAAGGGTCTTGCAGTCTGCTTCCGAGTTTGCGATTTTATTAAGTTAATGACTGGGTCCCAAGCTGCCGGTACCTGCCATCCATCCTCTCTATTGAAATTAGGATGTTTTTTATTTTCAATAGCTTCACGTAACATCCTTGGAATGAATCTGTTTTCCTTTGCAAGGACTTGAGGATTATCAAAACGCATATAGTGGTTGGGTTTGTCTAGAGCATGTTCACAGACTGCAGACTTGGTTGAGTGTCTATTTTTCATGTCACGGACAAGATTGGTAACATACTTAGGCGAGCTTCAATCAAGACCTATTACAAGCCGCATAAGAAAATAAACCAATTTTTAAGACCTGTAAAATCCAATATCCCATTGCAAGATGCTGGAGTTTATAAAATTGACTGTGACTGTGGTTTATCATACATTGGGCAAACAAAGAGAAGCATTAATACTCGTATAAAAGAACATATTGCTGACATGAAAAATAGACGCTCAACCAAGTCTGCAGTCTGTGAACATGCTCTAGACAAACCCAACCATTATATGCGTTTTGATAATCCTCAAGTCCTTGCAAAGGAAAACAGATTCATTCGAAAACATAAGAAAACATTATGTTATGGTTTATTTTCATTGAATCCATGAGATTATCACCTGATAGCGAAGGCACGCTTAGCAACTGCCACATATGCTTGATTTTCACATGTTTTTCACCATCCCAATCAAAATAAATACGAAAAAGGAATGAATTTATTTTTTAATTACTGCAGTATGTTAGTAATGAAGTAAGCAAGCACATTAGGGACTCGCTGGCTCCGTAATTCAATCTGCGGCTGCTTTTATACAACGTTGATTACTTTTATGAGCATTTAGGTATTATGTGGGTTTCTCATTCGCATGTTCCTGTAAAGATTTTATTTTAAACTAATTACAATCATTATATTTGAGGACGTCGATAGCCTAGTACAGGCATTTTTAATAATCGTGTATTTCCAGAATAGCTGAGCGTGACGTTCATTATTTCCAATCGCTATATTTTCATCAACCACGTTCATTTTGCATCTTGAATGGTAAGCCACTGCAAACCAAGGGAATGTGTAAAATATGGAAATCATCAACCACTCTACCGGTATAATCACTCAGGATTATTTATATATTTTTTTTTTGTTTTTATTTGGCGCAATAAAAATAGTATTTCCATTGTATTATGCGGCTGAAATTTGGTACACAGGTCGATGGTAGAAAGGAATCGTAGAAGGTCTATAATGTACAATTCAGAATGACGGACAGAGTATCAACAAATAAACATGATAAATATGCTGATGACAAACAGTGGAATAACTATGACTATACACTGCATGATATAGACACATTAGCTGCAACAGCTGCTTGTTTATAATTTATTAAAAATAAATCAAGAAACCTTTGTGAAGTAATTTTAAACACACAATTGAGCTAATTTAGAAAATCCGAAAGAAGCACTTGAATTTCCGAACACTCTTATTCCCTGTCCTTTGAATAGATTAATTATTGAGTTTATACCATACTGGTGTTCGTCTTGACGGACGGATCTGTAGTAATCAGTTGAGACTGACCCCCGTATTCTTAAACATAACCTTATGAACGTCCTTCACTCAAACTCATTCGAGGGCGCCTTAAGGAAGTCCTCGAAGTTCCCTTGAAAACGACATTCTTAGTTGATTGCTTGAGCAATCCCCAATGAGGTTATAATAACAATTTTAAACACAAAAATTGAAAATTACAAAAGAATAGAGTAAAAATAAAATGAAGTAAGTAAATACCTAGGCCAAAAGTTGCAAAACCCCGTTTTTTATCTACTTTATTTCATTTTAAGGACGTCTCAACGTACCTCTCGACTAACCTTATAATTGACAGTTCGATACTCACCTCCAATGAGAAATCATCTCAAGTCAAGGAAACTTGTGACAACTAATCATACCAATGAGGTGGAGTAAGGTTGAGTCGAGTTTGAGTGAAGGTTTAAGAATACGGGTGTGAGCGTGTTTCAGGAATAGTAAAAGATAGAGAATTGACAATTTCACATATTTTGTATCTCTTCAAGTGCGCACAAACCAGATTTATAACAATGGTATTTTTATTCTTATGAAGTTTACAGCAGCCGAAGGGGATCCTGCTAAAAAAATAAATTATAGAAATCAAAATAACGCTGCTATTGGATACCCAGAAGAATAGATTACCTGAAGAAGGTCTCTGCTTCCAACCGGATATTCTGGAAATCTGTGGGGGAAGCCTTAGTTTATAAGTGGACTAAGCGGCTGATATGATGATAATTAAAGTTCCAACAACATTATTTTTTGTCATTTCATACAAAAATTTCTTTATCCAGATACAAATTACGTCTGCGAGTATTTATATCTACCTATTAATGTATTACAAACGATAAGCACAAAGAGTTTTATATAATTTATCCCGTAATACGTAAACCCTTCCTCGGATTACGGTACTATATGGAAGTTGATTTAATTCGCTTGCTTTGACCTACTAAAATGTAAATTTACTTGGCTTTTGGATTTGTTTGGTAACATTAGGCATTTTAACTTACGTACTTTAGCTGATGAGCTTGTTTCAACTTTATCCCCACTGATCAACTGTGAATAGTTGCACTGTTGGGACACCCCAATGTGCTCTACTATTTTTATTTGAGATGCAAGACATTATCATTTTTCTCTACTTCTAAAAAAAATTGCTTAAGTTTTTTGGCGAAAATGTATACGCTGGGCTCAAGTCGAAAGAAAATTATGTTAAAACAAATGGCTATATACCATGGAACTAAAGGTAAGGATGGAAGCCAAGCAGGCACACAACAGGCTGGTTCAAGAAAATTTGACCTGGAGTAACCTGTTTTCCCAAACTATTACTATCACTTCAAAAATTTTGCCTAGTCAGAAATACAGTAAAATAAAAATGGCAGTTTGCTTAATATAATTGGGCTTTATATTTCTATATCAAAAACAAATACAAAAATCTATATCATAAACAAATTTTTTTTTTAATTACCTTAAAATAAAGATTATATTGCTACGTAACTGTTTATAATTCTTTCCAACTTTTGTGGTTGTTATCAAGTGCTGTGATGGAAACCCAGATTCACACCCTAACACGTCACGAGTTAGAAAGAGAGAGGTGGGTAACGAAATGCATTCAGGTCCAATTTTCTTGAACCAGCCTGTTGTATGCTTGCTTGTTTTTCATCTTTACCTCTAGTTCCATGGCTATATACATATGATTCATTTGAGCAAACAGTCAATTACTAATCTTGGATGATAACGAACAATAAGTTTACATAATATTGTCTTATGTATTGTCAGTGTATTGTGATGTTGTAGTAAAAATGGTGACAAATTTATTCTGCTTACATGCACGTTGTTATGTAAGAGCGAGACTAACTTAATACCTGTTTATTTTTGTAAAGAAATTTAATGAATGATTTGAAAAATGATTTCATTAAATAAGGATAATCTTCATACTAAAAAAAATTGTCTAGAGTCAAATATTTTAGAACTATTTAATACGCAGAGATGATATTTTTTAAATTTCAAATCATACTTACTTTCAAACGATTAATCCCAAAAAGTAATCTATTTTTTGGATTTACAGGAAGATATCATGAAATAAATTCAACTACGTCAACGATTTTTGAGTGAGATTTTTCAAAAGTAATTCTTAATTTAATTTCTTGTGAAATATGGTATCTCTTGGTATTAAATCACAGAGCTGAATCTCTAAGAGAGTAAATCACTAAGAATATTAATGTTATGGCTCTTGAAAGGCCGGCCGTGACAGCCGGATGAATGGTTAACGAAGATTCAATTTGTGAATACGTTTGAGGGTTGATTAAATGGGATTCCTCGTCCTTGAGCTATACGAGGCTTGGGAAACTACAATTTAGTTTTTGAATGATAACTACGATAGAATTACTAAGAAAATGTCACTTATTACCGATTAATTCAAATTTAAATGTGTGTTTTATAACAGATTTATAAAAGTTCAATAAAAGTGAGTAATAGACTTGAAATTGGTCATTTATTAAGAAAAACATTACAGATAACAAACAATTATGAGCATACAAGATATATTTGAATAAAGTGAACCTTTGCGTATTAACACAACATACAACATGCCATACGATATACGCATACGCAAACTACTAACTTGTTTTACTCAAAGGAGAGCAAATCTGCATCTTCATCCTAGCGTGTATTCCTAGTTGCGTCGTCAGCTTACACTTCGGAGCCTAGGGTACGCTGTAAGTCATGGTCCTAGATTTGGAGGCACTGGTTATTACAATAGAGTGACTGCCATCTGACCTCCATAACCCTATTTACAGGGAAACCAGAACAACAGGAACATGATCCGACGTGTGTTAGTGGCCTACTCTATTAGATTTTTTCAGACTGCCTAAAGGCGTCTGACACAGCCTCACGACTGCTATCGATAATAACCGGGACCAACGGCATAGCGTGCCTTTCGAAGCACGGAGGAGCTCGAGATATAAAATGCATCTAAATGGCGACCAATCCAATAGTGGCCGCGTCTCACCGTCGCTTGAAACGCGCATTCGCTACGGATACGCGAGTCTTGCTCGACTATAGAGCTCCTCAAAGGAGAGTAAGAAAAACACGTTACTAGAAAAAGGTCCGTACTTCGGCGTCGACTTTGAATCTTTCACACAAATTTGGGTTAACGTGTTGTTGGCTGTATAACTTTACGACCTTTCAACATAGTATTTAATAAACCAAATTAAAGCTTAATAACTTCCTACTTCGATGAAACGCGAAAAAATCATGGGTGTTGGAACTCATTCGTCATGGCGTCGTATAAAGATTTTACACAAAGACCCTCGCATTGCGTGATCGACCTCAGTGGGCGTTAAATAAGGTATGAATCCATTGGCTTTTCTAAATAAAAAGAAATTGGTAAAAGGTATGGAGAATGAAGAAATTGGCCCAGGCACTTTCGGCTTTTCGGCTTCTGACATGGTACCTTTAATACCACCAAATGGTAGCCGGATCTAATAGCTAATAAAGGTTACATTGAAATAAAAATTACTTACATTCACATACATTTGTTGATAAATCTATGACAATATTTATTCATAAACATCTGAATAAAATATCGTTGAATCATTCACTAATCCAAAAATGTTACTGTCATACCCGGCTCAAAAGTGGATGATAATGGAACCATTGCCCATTTGGATGGCAATCAAAATAAATTATATATGATTATTTTCTAGCAAACCGAGAGTTAAGAACGTTGAGTATTTATGATTTACGTAATTATTTAAACAGCACTTTGTAATTTTTTTTGTAATCGTTTTTTGTTCCGTTATAAATAAATAAATTTCTATCTTCACTATCATCAGAGGTATCACAACAACGGATATTGTTCAAAGCTGTATCTAAAACTAAACATAATTTTCAAATAGAGAACAAGTAAAATACTGAATGACGGAAAAACAAACGAAGACCGCGTCGCTCATCAGTGGACACGCAACCCTACAGCGTACACTGAGTCACACGTGAAAGTATACCTCAAAATATGATGTGCAATACTACGATTGTATACGTTTCTATGTAACCCACTGTTCATGCCGTGTTTTCACACATACAAAACACAGTAACCACATAATAACCCCTGATTGATGAACACGTTGCCTCGTGAGCAACCGAGTTTTCAGACTCGTTCATTATTAGATTGCAATTTGCTACGGCTCGCACAATTAAGTCGAAAATTAACTTAACCTTAAGTATAACGATGAAAAATACCATCGCGTGTTCGATATTTGAAATTTATGTGCCAGTCGTTGGAACTAAGTTTTCTTTTTTTTTATGTTTATAATTTTTTTTTTCTAAATTACATACAAGATATTTTCTTTTATTTTTGACAGTATTTTTTTATTGGTTTTATGTATCTTATTACATATTAAAACACTGTTGAGTTGATAGTATTTTATGGGCACCATAGCTTTTAATTGGTAAAAATTAATGTGATTTATCTCGAGAGACTGGATTGACAAATTAAGTGCTTCGCGTCTACACGGGTGCAGCAACATAATATGTGCAAAGGCGGACTTATTGCTAGGCAATCTCTCCCAGTCAACCCTTACGAGGTGAAAGAGAAACAGATAAGTTAGGGTGGGTACAGCAACAGATATAGTTGAAAAATATAATCATACACAAATATTGCATATAAAATAAACATACATAAATAACTTACATAATGTTACATTCATACGTACTGTATGAAAATCAAAGCGAAAATAACAGCAGTATCAAGTCAAAGTGAGAGGTAGTACTTTCAAGCAACTATTGAAACTGGTTATAATCTGAGCAATGCGAATATCTTCAGGCAAAGCATTCCAGAGACGTTTCATAGGCTGTTTTGTTAAAAACAACATACCATTAAAGGTGGCAAAACTGCTTTGGCAGGGCCACCTGGAGAGGATGAGAGAGGACCATGCTGTGAAGAGAGCGTACATGGGAAGACCGAGTGGGAAACGGCCAGGGCGTCAATGCTCTTATTTTACATAGTGCACAATTGAATCGTTATTGGATCGCAATGACAACTTTTGACGTTTCTAGTATTCTGTTACTAATTTTAAGACCATTCCATTCCATTGGCATGCCATTGAATTGCAACTGGCAAAATTTTGCTAATCAGAAAATCATTTAAATCATCAATTCTTTCAATAATCGTATTAATTATTTTATTTACATTTCTTCTACTATTACCATTCAAATACATTTCAGTTGCAAATAAATTGAGATTAAAAATTGTGAATACCAATATTGTGCATATCAAAATTGCATCGTAATTAAGTCGTAATTGAATATCAGTTGCATGTTCTTTTAAAGTTTATTAGCGAAATTGACCCCCAGGAGCATGAAAATCATTCGATATCAAACGAAAGTTATTTAATATCGAACAAAAATCGCTCGACTAGCCAATTTTGTGTGAGTCACCCTTTCGAAACTAGCACTCCAGTAGGTCCCCCAGACAGTACTTATACATTTAGTGCCCCAGGTACTGCTGGAGGGATGAAGTGTGCAATGACCTGGAAGCGCTAAAAAAGATGGACTGGCAAGCAATGGCACAGAATAGGAAGGAGTGGAGAACTCTTGCGTCGAAAGCATGTCGGAGGTCAAGTCCGTATCGGATCGCCGAGCCAAAGTAAAAAAAAAATGTTAAGATACAGCCAACGTAAATAGACTGTTTTTCAAATCTTAATTTTTTATTCTGTATCTATTTGTGACGTCCATATTTCACGATATTAAGTCAAGTCCATGGAGTAATAACAAAAAGGAGATGGCATACTGAGAGAAAATTGTGTAAGGCTACGCGGGGCGGAAGGCAGACGTCCGGGGAGCTCGGTTTGGCCGGGGCTCCGCCCGGTGTAATCCCAGTAAAAAAGTCTCAGTTTTAGATCTCGGCAAAGGTAATAAACTAATGGGTCATCTATGTAGTTATGCTGTAATATGATGCAATGGATTTATCGATATACACTGAAAAATTGGTTTTGCTTTGAATTAATTAAAACTGATAGTTTTTAGGGCTGGGTTGTCAGTTCGAGATGTAGATACATATCATCACGCCCTTTTCCCGTAGGGGTAGGCAGAGACTACGTAAGTAAGACGAAAATAAAGGTGTTTGAAAGAGATGAAAGTGTGTATTGTAATTTAAAATAGTTTTCAATAGTTGAGAGATACTAATGTTTCCCGCAACTTTGGAAAATACTAAAAATTAAATAACTTAAATAAAATTGTCCAATAATGTAATCTACCATAAATCTACCTATTCAAGTACAAATATTTCAAATACCTATGTATTTACTGTTGTAAAGTTTACTTTCGACAGCTTGCTTGTAAATAAACCATGAGTCGAATCAAAAAGAAATAAATTTGGGTACCAATATTTATTTGCATATTATCACATGTTTTTTATTTATTTATTTATTGTTAGGAAGACCAACAGCTTATATCTATACAAAAGGTAATTAACTTAAACAATATAAGCTTTTATCCAAACTAACCCGTCAGACTACTTCCAAATAATTAAAAAAACTGGAATAGGAAATTCCAGTTCATTTAATTCTTTCTTTTTCTTTCTATTCTGGAATTGAAAGCCCATATTTTCTCACTTAATCAAGGATATTAAGAAAATAGTTCATTCGGCTAAATTACTATAATTTCCCTGTCAACGATGAACGATTAATAGATGAGCAAGTAGAAACATATATCAGAAATTACAAGGTCGTAATTCTAGAAAACTCCATAAGATCACAGAATTAATAAAGTCATTGTTGATTAGATCTCAAAATATTGGCATGTTTATGTGTTTGATGCCTACATTTATAAATTAGGTCTTAAGTTTAGTACTAGAGCTCTGTAGCTCTTTTTTCTTATGTATTTATAAATTACATATATATCCTAGTTTATGTTTCAGAGCCCACGACACGTTTTAGTTACGTTTCGTTACTTATGGCACTATTTTTTATTTACTTATTACAATATGGAACTCTCGTCTGATTTCCATAACTCTATCAGAAAACCCGCACCAAAAAAATCATAATATTCCAGGACAGTTAGTTTGGTAGTCAACATCATCATCCTAGCGTGTATTCTTAGTTGCGTCGTCAGCTTACGCTTCGGAGCGTAAGTGCGCTGTAAGTCATGGTCCTAGATGTGGCGTAACTGATAATTACAAAGGAGAGACTGCCGTCTAACCTCCGTAACCCTTTTTACAGGGAAACCAGACCAACAGGAACATGACCTGAGGTGTGTTAGTGGCCAACACTGTCAGAATTTTGCATCTGACACAGCCTCACGACTGCTATCGATAACAACCGGGACCAACGGCTTAACGTGCCTTCCAAAGCACGGAGGAGCTCAAGATAGAAAATGCCACTAAAATGGTGACCATTTCAAAAGTGGTCGCGTCACGTCGTCGCTTGACACGCGCATTCGCTACGGATACGCGGGTCGCGCTCGACCAACAAGCTCCTCAAAAGTACCAGTTTGGTATTCAACACTATACAAAATTCAGGCTTTTCCTTCTTCTGTGTCAATAACATAAAACTATATTAATTTGGCCCAGTAAGGCACAACATTCACGGCCAAGTCTGGCCTGAGTTTAAGGCAATTGACATAGTCTATCCTGTTATACAGTCATCTAAAGAACCTAGTCGAATTCAAGATAGATCAGCAACTAGATGCAACCATAAGAAAGATTCCTGTGGCGCACCCAGGTGTATTGGGCGGGTGGGCCAAGGGCAATATAAAGACTGTTGTTTTTGGAATGACTCAATACAGTCACTATAAATATTTCTTTGTTGTACTACAAATAATAGATAATGTTGATTTTTTTTTACTATTAGTACCTGACATGACATGCGGGAAACATCTTTTATTCCTTTGGTAGGTAAAAGAAAAGGGATTGTCAATATTTAAAGCCGCTAAGTATATGTAAGTCTTATCTGTAAAAAGCAATAGCATTTATTCTTTGACCCGTTAAAGATTAACTTCCTGCGGGTCATCAATCAAGCTTAGCTATTCAGCCCTAACATGTGATTAGCGAGAAACGAACGCATTAACAAACACAGTGCGTGTTCCAAGTGTTGATAATCGTTTTCCGTGTGACAACGTTTTCCCTTTCATTTGGGTGATTAATGAAAAAAACGGTTTTGATGTGTTTATTACTAACGTCTGGATGTTATTTAATTGGAAAAATTTTGTTTGCTTTGTATAGTTGACATGGGTTTTAATGTCTAGCATTGCAAGATATACTAATCCTATTTCACTTCTCTTGTAGACTATTCAACCTCCAACCTCTGCTGAATATATTTTAAAATTACTAAAATGCAAAGTGTGACTCAAAATCGGCAAGTCAAATAATAATTGTTTGATATCGAACAATTTTCTTTCGACATAATTGTCATAAATTACAAAAATAGCACTGCTGGTCATTCTAAATTTGGCCAAGTCAAAAGTGGCGTGGTTGGAAAAATAAGTGTCAATGGAATAAGGGTGTCGTGTTGTCTTTCATATTGCTCGATATTGCATCATTATAATATGATGTGAATGGCTTTAGGCTAAGTTCTTTGAGAAAACGTTTTACTTTGTGTTCGGTTTCAGTCTGGAAGCTAAATTCGATTATTGTATCGATAAGTTTGCGTGGGGCCAATCGTCAGCGCAGTTTTATAAGTTGATGAATGTCTGCGCTGACCCTAAGGAGAAATAAGAAAAATAAATCTACTACTGGCCACTAATAAACGAGTCACAATAGACATTGAAAAAATAAGAAACAATCTTCTTATTTTAAATGTTATATTTGAAAGGCGGTCCATGAATTTATATATAATAAAACAATTATTAGGTTAGGTTAGTATAAGTTCCTATACTAATCACGCTCTGTTAGGCGAGGGTCTTGATTGATGACTTCGCTTCGATGCCCTAATCTCTGAAACACTCGTGTGTTAAGGCCATGTCAAGTATGAATTATATTGAATAAGACTGAAATGTATGCACGATTTGGTTTTTGGTTTTTTGAATTCTATTGAAGCAGGTTTCCTTATAAAAGTATTGAAATGGTTATAAATGAGTTTTCGGCTCAATTGCTATATGACTTGTACAGAAGTATTATCGAAAAGACTATTTAATTACATTGATAAAAAACGAGGGTTTTTATCAATACAATTTATATAAAAGAAGAAACTGGCGTCAAATTTCTGTGTAATCCAATGATTAAAAAACATATATCGCTATGCTCTGTCTTTTAAGACATACAAATATTAATATCAGATAATTACAATAAAAAAACGCCATTTAATAATTTTTATAGGCAGCAGACGTCTAATCATTTTCAGATACTTAATTAGTGGTTGGGTTTAAATATCACGTCTTGTTATAAAGTCATAAAAAATATATATTTTTTACTATTCCCGCCATGGATATAAGAAATACACGGATGGCGCACTGTAAAATAGAAAGGTTACGCCGTTAAAAGTGCGTCGGCTCTGCCTCTCTGCTACCCGCGCAGACGCAGACCATCGCAGGGAGCGACCGGGTGGGAGGGAAGCGGAATAAACTGGTTTGCGCAAATAAAATATGATATGTTTTTCAATTTGTTACATAATTGCTTAAATTAATAAAAGCCGCTGGTGGCAGCGTTGAGGATCTAAGTAACATCGCATATTCAAAATATCCGATTTCATATAAAATTGGGTATACTTTTTAAAGGAAATGCGAAATGAATATCATATTTACCTATATAGACACCAATGATAGACTTATACAATATTTAGACAATATTTTTGTTTTCTGTTTTAATAGGTTATTTATTCATTCGAAAACTGCCCCTGTTCGTATGAAGTTGTTTCCTGTAAATGTAGTTTTAAAAAAGTTATTATGTATTGAGAGGAGGGACGTGATGTCCCTTGAGACAAAACGTATGAAAATTTTACTTCTATTAAATATTTTCTTATCATAAAAAACAACAACCACCGTTTCAAAGCGTATAAATTAACTCTTCTATTACCCACAAAATTAAGTAAGTACCTAAGCGAATCGTGGCCATAAATAAAAGATATTTTGACAAATTCACAGAAATATTTTTTGTTTTATAGTCTTTCTGCAGAGGGGAATATATATTACGTTCATTCCCTCCATTTTTACGGACTAGGAAATGGACCCTAGAAGAAAAATCGAAAGATGTGCACTGCTATTGAATAGTACTTCCGAACAGCAATCCGGAAAATTTATAGGCTAGGCAACTCTGCCGAAAGGTTTACAAGAGTGCCCGCAGTACACGCAGCCGTAGGGCCCGCACAGTCGCGGGGTACAATAAAATCTTTACCATCGCAAAACAAAAAAAAAAAAAACGAAAAAAGAAGAAGGAATTAAAATCATTTATTTGTAGAATACAAATATGCATTATAATAGGTTTTACAAAATGTGCAAAGATAGTGTACTCGGTCTGCAAGCAGACGTGCAAATTGTATACGTCTAAATATTAAAATTAATTATTACACAATCAAGTTATAGGTACCCATGACTCTTAGTATTTGCCGTCTGTAAACTCTTTAACACTATAAAAACCTTTATTGTGTAACCATTTTATCAAAGCAGTTTAAAATTCATATTTATCTAAGCATTTAATATTATTTAGTAATTAATTAAATATTTTATACACATTTATTTATTTAAACTTTATTGTACAAATACAATTGTAAAGCACAATAGGTGGACTTAATGATAAAAGCATTATCTAACAGTCAACCTTTGGGTCAAGCAGAGAGCTTTATGTGGGTGTAAAATAAAGTTAAATTAACAGAAAAGCATAAAAAAATAATATGCAATACATATATATATATATATATATATATGACATACATACATATAATATAAACACGTATTTACAATATATCTACATAAATAATAAATATATACAATTATTAATGCAATGCAAAATAAACACCATATGTGGCAACTACATCCTCTTGGCTGATACAAGTTTTGTACATAGTTTTCTCTAACTTGTCTATTTGTAACCTCTCAAAATAATTCAAATTGAGGATGTTGTTTAACAAAGTAACATAAATCTCATAAGTACATGCACCGTAAATTTTTTAAATAGTGGTCTACAGCTGCCTCGGTACCATGCATTAGATATAGCACGTACACACTTATTCTGTAGGCGAAATACACTGTCCGCTTTTCTGAGTTACCCCACAATTTGAGCCCATAGTTAAAAACTGAATGTCCAATCCAAAGTATGCGCATAGAGCAGGTTCTGGGGCGACTGTTTGTCTTATCTTTCAAAGTGCATACAAAAAAGGGTTTATCTTTTATTCGATTGATGTGTTCTTTCCAATTCGGATGCTCGTCAATAAAGAAGCCTAAAAATTTTGTATCATTTACTTGTTTATTTTTTTACCATCGATATGTATGTCAAGATTTGGTGTTTTTGAATTATATGATTTAAACGTCATTTAATTTATCATAGCTACGTCATTAAATTAGTTTTGTCAATATTTATTTTTATTGTTTGAGCTTCCCGACACTAATTCCAACCAAAAAACCAGTCAATAATTTCTTTTGAAATGTCATTTACGTTTTTTTTTTCAAAATTTCCATCATTTTTATAATTTCCCATTAGTGTTATGTTATCTGCAAATTGAATTGTTTTATACTTTACTTTATTTAGAACTAGCTTTTCCCGCAGATCCGCCTGCGTCAAAAAGTAGCCTATGTTTGACCTCAGGTCTTCAACTATATTCATACCTAATTTCATCAAAATCCGTTTAGCGGTTTGGCCTTGAAAGCGTAACAGACAGACAGACAGACTTTCGCATTTATAATATTATTAGTATGGAAGTATGGATATGGATGTCGTATATATTAGAAACAAGATTGGAGCTATTACTCCGCCTTGTAGGACAACGTACTTATTTGGCTTGAACTCGGACCGGTAGCTAAGTTTGATATTTTTACTATTTTCAAATGTAATTTTCATTATTTCAGTGCATTGCTTTCTGTTTGTTAAATAGCTTTTAAACCATTTAAGACACATGCTCTAATTCCACATGATTCTAGTTTTGTGAAAAGCTTTTTATGTTCAACAAAGTCGAAAGCTTTGGTCATATTTAAAAATGAGGGTACGACTAGTTTATTTGTGGTAATACTTTCCGTAACTTTTTTCACCAATTAAAATCACGCCAAGGATGTCGAGCTTCACTCGCGAAAGCCGAATTGATTAGGATGCAAAATATTGCATTCATCCAAAAAGTATTGTAATCATTAGATTACAATACTTTTTGGATAATGCACATGGCCCTTTCCATAATTTTTGTTACGATGGAAACCATGGCTAATGGCCTAAAGTTGGATCGATCTGTTTTATCCCCTTTTTTAAAAAGTGATATAACAGTTAATTTAAGTGAATCTGGAAAGTCACCTTGAAATAAGGATTAATTTATATGAGTGGCTCACATATTATGCCAGCACAGTATTTTAAAAATTTTGTATTTATTCCATCATATCCATAGGAGTTGGTGTTTTTTAAACTCATTATTATTTACGAGTAGTGTACTTCAGTTTCGTCTACGGGGTTTCAAATAAATAGATTTAGGATTAAACATATTTTTATTATTTTCTTTATTTATATAATTCGTTCGCAGAGAAGGTTGTCGGAAGATATTTTTTGCGGATCTGTTTCAGTTTTATCGTTAATGTTGATTGATTTTATGTCAGACTTTTGATAAAACTCTACAACATGTCCGCATTACAAAAACAAAGACAAAAAAATATCGAAAAGAAAAACAAACCCGCAAACTTCAGCAAAACCGTCCAAACCACATTCCGTCAGTCTCAATCAGGACGTCCCTTGGGTCAAAAAGTACGCGAGGGCGTAATACCAAGGGACATGAAGTCCTTTATCCAGTCATCTAGACCCCGGTGCCCCGATAGTTCCATTTCACGGTGCGGTTGGCATCTGGGCATATGCGGGCATGTTGTATTGTTTTATTTATTTATAAAGCCGAGTGAGGTCGTCAATTTATTTATGTCTATGTATTGAAATGAAATGAAATGAAATGAAATGAAATGAAATGAAATGAAATGAAATTGTTTATTCTCAATGTAGGATATAAATATCACTTATTGACGTCAATTTACTTATATTAAGTTTACCACCACTTCCAAAGCGCAAGTGGAGAAGAAGCGGCGCCACAAACTCCACTGCAGCATTTTCTTCAAAACGTCAATTTACAAATAAGAAAAACTTTGCTTAATTACCTAGTTAAATGAACGAATTCACATGTTTGTCAACATTTAGCACAATGGTTATATCAGATTATTTAAATTAAATAAAAATTGATTAAAAAAATTAAATAATAATTTAAAAAAAATGACAAACGAACAGAAATGTCAGAACATATAATGATATGTCAATTTGCCGAGGACTCTGCACCAAGCTTAAGTTCAACATTCCCGTCATTAAGAAAATCACCAGTACTATAATAAGCCTTTTTACAAAGTAGATCTTTAACATGGGCTTTAAATTGTCCATTAGGCAAACTAGTGATTGATTCAGGAAGCTTATTGTAGAAACGTATACAGTTCCCCACAAAAGAGTCTTTAACCCTACACAGTCTATAGGAAGGTAAAAATAATTTATCTTTATTGCGCAAGGGTCTATCAGTTATATCCGAGTTCTTTTTAAAAGTAGTAATATTTTTCCTCGTATACATGATAACTTCAAATATATATTGAGAAGCTACTGTTAATATATTTATTTCTTTAAACAACTCCCTAAGAGATTCCCTTGGGGCTAAACCATAGATGGCACGAACTGCTCGCTTTTGTAAGATAAATATTGTCTGTATGTCACTTGCCCTTCCCCAAAGCAGTAATCCATAAGACATTAAGCTATGAAAGTAACTAAAGTAGACTAGCTTAGCAGTTGCCACATCTGTTATTTGTCTAATTTTTCTGACAGCATATGCCGCAGAGCTAAGTTTTTTGGAGAGAGCTGAAACGTGTGAACCCCATTGCAATTTTGAATCAATTTTGATTCCTAGAAAGGTGGTGTCATCTACAAGAACTAACTTTCCTCCATTTAACATTACGTCCACTTGCGTCTGTCTCACATTTGGTAAAGAAAATTTTATGCATTGGGTCTTATTAGCATTCAGCATTAAGTTGTTGGCGGAGAACCAATTTGATATTGTAGACAGTGCATCATTCACATGGTCGACATTTCCGCTATGGCGATCCATTTTGAAAATCAAAGACGTATCGTCTGCAAACAAGACTATGCCAGCCTTTTTTTCAACCGCGTAAGGCAAGTCATTGACGTAAATCAAAAAGAGTAAGGGTCCTAGTATCGAGCCTTGGGGTACGCCTATCTTTACCGTTGAACCGCCTGACTTAACGTTATTTATGTCAACAGTCTGACGCCTATCATTTAAATATGAATTCAATAACTTTATTGCTTTAGCGTCAAAACCATAATGTGCAAGCTTGAGCAGAAGTGTCTCATGATCAACACAGTCGAATGCCTTGGAAAGGTCACAGAACACTCCAATAGCATCCTGAGACTCCTCCCAGGCGGTGTAAATATGAGTGATGAGAGCCACTCCCGCATCGGTTGTTGATTTGCCGGCAGTAAAACCAAACTGTTGGCTATGAAAAATATCATATACCTTAAAGTGCCGCAGCATTTGATTGAGCATAATCTTTTCGAATATTTTACTCAATACGGGCAATATAGAGATAGGTCTATAATTGCCAGGCTCCAACTTCTCTCCTTTTTTAAATAATGGGATTAATTTACTATACTTCATTAAATTTGGGAAGATGCCTTGATCAATACATTCATTGAATATATAAGCCAAGTCAGGAGCAACAATACCAATGATGTGATAAATTACACTAACAGACATACCCCAGTGATCTTCAGATTTTTTCAGGTTAAGCTGTTTAAATGTTTTAATAACATCACTGGGATCAATATGCGAAAATTTAAAGTTGGACTCACAAGGGGTGACATTTGTTTTAAGTAGTGTTTCAGCAGTCTGAGGGCTTGAATTTATATTTGAAGTTACTTCTAGTGGAATATTCGAAAAATAATTTTCAAAAGAATTGGCTATTTCTTTAGGGGAAGAAATTATACTATCCTGAAATTTAATTTCTTGTATATTTTCTTTATTTTTACATTTACCGGTTTCTTTGCTAATAACCCTCCAAGTCTCTTTCATTTTGTTAGGAGCGTTATTTATCTTTTTCCTAATATAATTGGCTTTAGCCACCTTACACACTTTTTTGAATGTTTTTGAATAATTTTTGACATGATTAACAAAACTACTATCAAACGTGTATTGTTTTTGGGCATACAGGTCAAACAATTTTTGTCTACTCTTGTGAATACCTGTAGTAGCCCATTCATTGAATTTTAATTTATTACTACGTTTAAGTTTTTTCTGTTTGAAATTCTTTGAAAAGCTGTCGGAGATGACACCAAATAGTTTATTGTAATGATTATCAGGATTATTACCTGTATAAGTCACTGAGCATAAAGTATTTTCGATCGAATTTTTGAAATTATAAATTTTTTGATTTGTGACAGGTCTGCAAGTAATATTAACTTCATGTACACGGGTATTTTTCTTTAAAGTTATCAATTGACCGCAATGGTCAGACGGTAATTTACTAAAAACCGATTTATTTAATGGTGTTTGGCTACAGAAAAAATTATCAATACATTTAGCAGATGTATCGGTAAATCGAGTTGGTTCAAAAAAAACATTCTTCAAATTGTAGCTGCTAAAAAGGTTTAAAAATTGGGTACTTGTTGCCGAATGTACTAAGATGTCAATATTAAAGTCACCACAAAATGTTAATCCTTTATTACTTTTTGATGCTATTGATAGGACACCATCAACAACCTTTAAAAAGTCTTTGAAACTGCTATTGGGTGGACTGTATACACAAACAACTATATATTCCTCAAGCTCGACGCAGGAGACCTCAGCACAGCGTTCAACAGAAAGTCTAGAAATGTCTGGCCGCTCTTTATAGGATAAACCATTCTTAATATAAATAGCTGAACCGCCTCTGATAGCAGACTTTCTCCTGAAACAGCTTGCAATATCAAAATTGTTTAGGCTAAGCATCATCTCACTCTCTTTAATCCAATGCTCAGTCAAACATAAAATATCTATATTCAAAGATTCTAAAAATAACTCAACAATGAGTTCTTTGCCAGGAAATCCTTCTATATTTTGATGTACTAATCTTAATTCTTGAGGATTTCCTGTTGTCAGTGTTTGCAGTTTAAAACTGCCATTGCGTCTCCCGAATCACCATTACATGTAAGTGGCAACTCGGTAGATTTTGTCTTACAACTAGATAATTGTTTACCATGTAAACTCGTCCAGAAGTTAATAGTAAAAGCTACAAGTGTAGCAATCTTATGCTTATAAAAGTTTGAAAGATAATACTTATCTTTCGTCAGCGAACATCCACTAATAAAGTTATTAGTGTCAAAATAAATCAATTTTTCATTGTGACTACATGTCAAAGTATGAATGTAATTATTTAAGGATTTAATGTTCATATATAAATTTGGAGGCTGGCAACGTATATAAGGGAATGCACAAATAATAACTTTAAACACATTCAAATTATTCAAGGCTTCCATACTAGTCAATATATCTTTTTTGCATAATTTTTTACTGTTACCGACTAGTAGTACAATGGTTGAGTTTTTATTCAGTTCAGTTTTCTGAATTTTTTGCATTATTTGCATAAATGATGCGTTTGGAAAACAATAGCTAATGCAATTATCAAGATGGTTATTGAAAATTCTACCCATATTGAGACCTAAGCTGTCAGAAAATATAATAGTTCCATGCGTAGGGTCGTCACCAGCGGCACAAATTGAAACAGCAGACCCTAACAAATCACCATCACATGAAGAGAGTACGGACCCGGAGCCACTGATTGTGGGTTCATTAAAAGTCCCACAGGTACATAGTTTGGCAGCTGAAGTGAGTTTGTCTTCAATGTACCTGCTGTCTTCGATCAGTTGCTCCGTAGCCAGCTCATGCTGAGCGATTTGTTTTTGCACCGAGTCATACATATCTTTAAGGCAGGAAAAGTCCTCGCTTAGTCTATTAATAAATAATTTTAGTTCACTGGTGTCGACACTGTACATTTCCTGACTTTCCGCCAATTGTTTTTTACTTATTTCTAAATCTGAGTAAGAGTGGAATACATGTCTATACCCTTCTTTATTTTTATTAAACATGATTTTTTTAATTCATTCCTGATTTTAATTTTATTTTTCTTAATAATTTTATTTAATCTTTTAATTTTTTTACATTTTTTGTGGCTAATTTGTGTTTGAGGAGTGGTAATATTAACAAAAGATGTGTCATTAGTGAGATCAATTATTAAAGAGTTGGCTGGAGGAGGCACAGGGTCAGTCGGCATAAGCTGGTCATACAGGTTGTTCACCTCCAGCGACTGACGTGACTGATTATCTTGTTCGTATATCTGAATTTGCTTTACTGCCTTCTCCAGCGCCCTCTCTAACTCAGTGTTACGTGTGAGGGTTTCCTCAAATGTATCACTGCATTGGCGGAAAGAATCTATTTGAATTATCAGTTGGTTTATCCGGTCATTCAACTCATCATTGTCTAATTTACTAGCTGAGAGCTCAAGTTTTAAGCTTGAATTCGATTCCAGAATGGATTGAAATTCTTGTTCATTCTGTTCCCTTTCCAATAAAAGATTGTTATTTTCTTCTTTTAAAGCCTTAAGTTCTAATAAAGCCGACTTTAGCTGCATTTCCACTTGACGGGCAGTCACGGCTCTGCTTGATGTGGACATTTTAGGCAATAAAGTACAGATTTAGAGTGTAAGGAACACAATGAACAAATTATTTGTAATAAAACCAGTATGTAACCAACGGACCTAACCTTAAAGTGAACTACCTACTTGAACGGGAATAAAAATTATTAAATATTGTATGTATGTAGTAAGTGGAGTGTACTCAAACCTGGCAAGCAGTGTGCAAAAGACGTGGTAAAAGGTGAAATAGAATAGTAGAAAGTTAAATAATTACCGATATCGCCTTGTAAAAGTTGTAAACAACGATACCGGCTCCTTACCCACTGACCTTTTGTCCACTAATTTTTAACAAGTTACACGAATGTCACTCACACAAATATCTTAATTCACTAATAACAAGATTAATTTACAGTTTTATTGTATTTTTAGGCTATTTTATCTGGATTAATTAATATCTAAACAAATAAAAATACGGAGCTAAGAAAATGACAAGTGAGCTCCAGTGTTGCCAGCCGCCAAAAAAAGTGTATTATAAGGAGCGATGAAAGTTGGGTTGGTTTTGTAAATATTTGGATGGATTTTTTTATTTTATTTTTATGCTAAATTAGTTGTAAGTTTTATAAACGTTTTATGTTGGAATAATAATATTTTCAGATTACTCACTACTACTATGGCGCAGAAACCCAAAGTGGATTCTGGCCCGATACGAGAAGGCGAAAGTTAAATTTTAATGGTGAAACAATTAAATCATCATTTCGATCAAAATACGTTAATAACTGGACATAAGCCACGTGATTGGATTGTGCGTCAACTTAAACGTAATTCAACCTTTTAGTAAGTTATTCTAATACTAGTTACACGCAACTATCCATAGATATAGGCTTTATACTTCTTAACACTCTTACACCCATATTCTCAAAAGTTTACTCAAACTCAACTCAACCTTACTCTACCTCATTGGTATGATTAGTCGTCACAAGCTTTCTTGACTTGAGATGATTTCTCATTGGAGGTGAGTATCGAACTGTCAAATATAATGTTGGTCGAGAGGTACCTTGAGGCGTCTTTGAAATGAAATAATGTGGATATAAATCGGGGTTTTGCCACTTTTAGCCTAGGTATCTACTTACTTCATTTTATTTTTTACTCTTATCTATTGTGATTCCCAATTTGTGTGTTTAGAATTGTTATCATAACCTGTAATGTTCCTCATTGGACTTTGCTCAAGCAACCAACTAAGAATTTCGTTTTCAAGGAAAGTTCGAGCACTTTCTTGAGGCGCCCTCCAATGCGTTTGAGAGAAGGACGTCCTTAAGGTTATGTTTTAAAGATACGGGTGTTAGTCTCTCACCTCTAAATGGGTTAATTTTAAGAAAGCCTTGATAATGTTTCTGGCTTCTCCAAACTTCTGATGCTCTATCTTGGTCTCCATTCAACTACCCTTGACTCCTTTCTCCTACCAATGTTTATTTCCAATTCTAACTATTATATTAAGGCATAGAATCGCTTTTTCCTAGTAAAATAGCACGTGTACATCGCGTGATCATATTTGTACAATCATGCAAGGACTATATCGCGAAGCAATCATAGTAATTTCGATGAATAACATGAATATTTTATACAATAAATTACGCCCAAACTGTAATGATTAATACCTTATTTATAACACACCTATTGTTGACTCGACATTACGTTGACAAGTTCATTTTATGTTGGTATTTTTATTCAACAAAATTAGTTATTTCAAATCTCCAGGCTTGAATTGCATGATTATCGCACAGAAAGATTATTATATGATTCGGACACAGTCAACGGTTATATTTTAAGAAATCACATTTGAGGCCTAGCTACGGCTTCGAAAACTATCAGTAGATGGCCTTGTAACAAACTGCACGTACTTATACTATAAGACATACTTACATAAAATCGATTAGTTTCCTTTGTATACGGCTTCGTCTCTGCCAGTGAGGTTTCTGGAACCGCCTTTTGACTTCTGACGTGGTTCCTTTAACAACCACCTAAATATGGTAGCCACTAATAAATGGTAATGTATCAGAGTACATTTACATATATTCTTTTAGACCGATTAAATGACAGAATAAAAAATACTAACATGACACCAAACTTATACACCGTCCTTTCTATTCAAAGAACATCGAAACCAAATAAACGTTCCACTCTCAGTATTTCCATCAGAGATTAAAAATACAAGTAAGCACAGACACTGCCCAAGGTGTAGATAAAACAAAGATTAAACAGCTTGATCAGCCCTTCATCAACTTGTATGTTTGTTTAGGGCTTAGTATCCGGAAAATCTGCGATCCGACTCGAATGACAACAAGCCTTCATACCAATGATTTCAACTGAGAGTAGGCCCACTGGTACATTCTGTATGTCTATTTTCTGTTTTCAAGTAAAAAATTACCATGATGACGATGATAAATACTTTAGTGAATGCCAGGCAATGCGCAGAATTAACAATCAGGCGCTCTCTCGTGTTTCAGAGGCCAAGATTCACGTCTGATCGCTGAACTAGCGGAGTAAGTACGATCTATTACATAGTTTTAGTAAAAATAATTATAACACAATGCTTTTTGTATTATATGTATATTCTTCTTCTTCTTCTTCTTCTTTGCGAGTCGACTCTGGCTGTTATCAAACTTCAGAGGACCAAAACTCCGCCACCGACAAGGCATTGTCGGTGGCTTCGTAGAGGTCCCCGAGCGTGCAGGTGGCCGGGCACGCAGGACAGGACAGGAGATGCGTCATGGTTTGGGAAGAGACACCGCACCGGCAGGCCACCTCCGAGCAGTAGCCCCACCTGAACATGTTTTCCTTGCTTCGGCCTACGAGAGTCCGGAGTCTGTTTAAAGACTTCCATGTAAGCCATGGCAGGTCATGTCCAGGAGGGAGGCACTCCGATAACGGCAGAGATGAGGCCGAAGCGTATCTCTCCGTCCAAATATCCACTCTCTACTAAGAGGCTTCGCCAGTTAGTGGTTTTGTTTCTTTGACGAAGCTGTGTCGACTCTTCAGTCTTTGAGTGACGGACACGTGGTTGTTTAAAGGATGCCGGTGATCCGCTTATATGTATATTTTTCTATCACGACAGCTCAAAAGAACATACACGGGACTACCAAATGGAAAGCAACCAGTTCGGTCGTCCTAGGTACCACTGGAGAAACGAAGTCGTGAAAGACCTGGAAGCTCTCTAAAGAGCCGACAGGAGGTTGCGCTGAACAGGGAACAATGGAAATCTTGTGTGTCGGATGCCAAGATCATTTTGAGTAGCTGAGCCATCACAGTATAAGTAATTATTATTCTACCTATTTTTACAATTTAGGAATAAAGGACACTACAAATTGTAAAATTCAACCAACTGTTACTCAGGTAGTAGTAGATGTCGTCCCTATTCAGCAAACTATAATTGGGATAGACTCGCCTGAACCCGTTCACTTTATTTGAGTGGCTAATTAGCAGAGTTTCGTAGAACATATTGTTTGTCGAAATTTTGTGGAATCTAATTAAATATTCATAATGGAATATGATTGTTAATAAACCGATTGTTAGACCTGGAGGGAAAATTATTTTGCAGAATCCCACCTACGTTTAATATTATTTAGGAATCAGGTGATCATATGATTAATTTTCAAGCTATTTATGTAGGTATTCGTATCTATTAAAAACAAGAGTAAGCAATTCTTGGATGTAGCTTTTGCAAAAATCCATCATGCTAAAACAGTGATAAAGTTACTTTTATGTTACAAAGTTTTGCCAAAAAAGATGGATGGTGAAATTTTAGAAAACGCTTTGAGTATTGAATTCGCCTAACAATATACGTAGTACTTTAGCAAAACAGTTTAGTTACGAAATTCCTGTACAAAATTTCCCGATCAATACAACTACTTTATTGAAGTCAAATAATATCACGTTTCTCAATTGGTCCTTGCACCATAATAGGTGTCATTTAATTTTCCCCAGGTGTGCCCTAATAGTAGGGTGGATCGGGGTCCAATTCACATCACGTCCGCTGACCACTTGACAGAAGGTATAAAAGTATAGTAGTACCCTAATCTCAGTAGTTTTCAACCCGAGGAGTTGGCAGGTGGTGTGGCATCCGTTCGATTTTTAATGACCTTAATTAAGTTTTTAGGTGTAATGAGATTTATAAAAAATAATAAAAGAATTAATTAAAGCCAAATTATTGTACTGTTAGTACTATGTATTCGATTATTTGTATTATGTCTCGACACAAATAGACAAAACAGGTCATGTGTCCTGTTTAGCTATTTGTGTTGTGATTATGCAATTTGCCAAAATATACATAAAGTAGCTTTTCCCCGCAGCTCCGTTTGTAGAAGCCTATGTTCGACTTCGGGTCTTCAACTATGTAACCAAATTTCATCAAAATCCGTTCAGCGGTTTAGCCGTGAAAGCGTAACAGATAGACAGACTTTCGCATTTATAATATTAGTATGGATAAGTGATATTTTAGCAAAGCATGAATTACAACAAAAATAGGCGAATAGGCCATGTGTGTGTGCGCCATTTAGTACATTAAAAAAGTATATAGAGTAGGTAGTTGTAGTAAGTAAACTATGTATGTGCCGCATGCATCCGAAAAGACAGGCTAGGGGTTGACTAGCTGTGCCCCAGCTGATTGTATCTCTTTCTATGCCGTATGCCGAAAATGAGACAGATAGATGACTTAAACGCATTTGAGATGGGCTGCGAAGAAGATAATTAGAGATGCGTGAAATGAACGAGGGGACACATCATCATCTTAGCGTGTATTCTTAGTTGCGTCGCCTGCTTATGCTTCGGAGCCTAGGGTACGCTGGATAATGGAGCGACTGCCTTCTGACCTCCGTAACCCTTTTTACAGGGAAACCAGACGAATAGGAACATGACCAGAGGTGTGTTAGTGGCCAACACTGTCAAAATTTTTCAGGCTGCCTTAGGCATCTGACACAGCCTCACGACTGCTATCTATCGATAACAACCGGGACCAACGGTTAAGCCGTTGGTGCCTTCCGAAGCACGGAGAAGCTAGAGATAGAAAATGCCACTTAATGGCGACCAATCCAATAGTGGTCGCGTCTCGCCGTCGGATATGCGGGTCGCGCTCGACTATCGAGCTCCTCGAGGGGACACATCCATACTATTATTATAAATGCGAAAGTCTGTCTGTCTGTTTGTCTGTCTTTCTGTCTGTCTGTCAGTCTGTTTGTCTGTTACGCTTTCACAGCCAAACCGCGCAGCAACCGGTAAGAATATAGTTGAAGACCCGGGGTCAAACATAGGCTACTTTTTGTCGCAAGCGGAGCTGCGGGAAACAGCTAGTAACTAATAAATAAAACCGGCCAAGTGCGAGTCGGAGTCGCACAGATAGTGTTCCGTATCATAATCTATATAAATCGTAAAAAAAATCACGTTTGTTTTATAGAGCCCCCCGAAATGTTTGTTTTATTTTAATTTAATTATTTTTTAAAGCGAAAATGTAACTAAATATTCTAAGAATATTTCGAGCGTTGCCGTTATCAATATCGAGCAATAACGGGAAATAGAAATCACGTTTGATGTATGGGAGCCCCCTTAAATATTCAATTTATTATATTTTTAAGTCACAGAAATACATCATCTGTAAAAATTTCAACTATCTAACTATTACGATTCATGAGATACAGCATGGTGACAGACGGACAGCGAAGTCTTAGTAACAGGGTCCCATTTACCCTTTGGGTACCTAATACCTACTGAAATGAATGAATGAATGAACACTTTATTGCACCATTTACAAACATATAAGACAAGATAAAGCAAAAAAACCAATTAACATTAGGAGAAATGAGTACAAAGGCGGTCTTATCGCTAATGCAATCTCTTACAGCCAACCTCATAGTAGAAAGGAGCAGAGAATAAAAAAGAACTTGAGCGAGCGGTGCAGAAAGCTAACATGTTATCTACAACAAAACAGATAATAAACTTACACAGATATTTGTGTATATATGTTACAGCCAAAGTAATAAATCTGGATATTATATATACTATCCAGCCATTATTTATAATATCTACTGAATTTAGACAAAGTGATAAATGACACAGAATTAATCACATTAACTAGCAAATTTATATAATATCTTCGAAGACTTGGATAAAGTAATAAAACAAGTAGGTATGGGTAAAGATTATACAATTGTATTTTAATCTGCCTTTATGGACAAATTATTATAATGTTTATTATAATAACAATATCACACACAAAAATTTTACTTTTAGTAAAGTCAATTTAAAGCTTACTAGCCATAAAACTAAAAAAAAAATAGAGATTAATAGAAGTATTTGGTATCACTCTTTAAAGACTAATATAATAAAATATTTAAAATCAACTGACATGAATTAACGACAATAATAATATTTAAAAACAACTGACTCATAATTATTATTTATTCTTACAAGGCTCTTGTGACATTTTTAATTACACATGAGGCTTGACTTTTTAGAAATGCATTCTCCAGTACAGTTACAATGCTGAAATCCTTGGCCGCCAAAATGCAAGTCTTTTTTGCACATTCACTGTAACTTCGTGTTGGGAATCGATATCAACTGTAATAAACGTTTCTTTGCAGATAGTGAATTGATTTCTTGTGTAAAGTTGATTAAGAATCCCATGCTTAGTGCCTAACTTATACATTCCTTCTCTCTCCTGAGAAATTATAACAGCCATAATGTTTCTATCATCGGCTTTGGCACGGTCTACATCAGGATATCAGCAACAGGATATTTTAGCAAAGATAGAGCTAACATTTTATCTGCTTGCTTTTTAAGAGATTGTCCAACTAATTTTCTGATGTCACCAATATCTTTGTTTGTTTCTTTGTAATATCTTTATTGTACAGAAAAAAACAAATAATTTACATACACAAGCATGGAAAAACAATAAGTACAATAAAATATCTAAAATCTTATTTCTTTTTATCGAGAGCAATTACTATATCTTCATCACTTTGCATTATATTTGACAGACCTGCAGTGTTTCCGTATTTATTACTTTGGCTAACTTTGGCCCGCTATTATGAATAATATCCGAATAAAGTTATTAATTTATCACATTGTCTAGACAATTTTGTTATTTTATATAATGACCAGTCATTATGTATAATAACTATTTAATCACAATGACTGTAACATATATAAACCTACATAAAATACTTAAATAAATAAAATACATATAACGAGTAGGACAGTGACTTAAAAAAGAGACAATGAAGAAAACATAACAAAGTAAATTAAATTAGGATTAAATAAATTTAAACTAATTAAAACCTAAAACTAATTAAACAAATTTTTTACAAATTGTACAGTCCCGTTAACGTCGCGCCTTGTGGTGTACCAAGAATGCTGGCAGCACTGCTATATTGAATGACAAAGCCGCACTTACCTATTTTGGCGTGAGTGCATGTGAAGGAAATGACACAAATAAGTGTCAGCACCAGGTTTCCGATCTCCATTCTGTGCTTAAGACACTTAAGTCACTCGCATTGTCACTTTAGGATGAATCTGTAAAGAGAGAAAAGTGTTCTTAAAACACAAGTTCTGAAATTTTATTTTTATGTCACCGAGGATTTTTTGTCATTACATTTATTTCTTCATTTGATAAAACTATATTTTGTTTAAGAAGCAAAAAATATTTATAACATTTAGCGGGCTTATTGATAAGAACTTACTGTACTAGTCAACCATTGGCAGAAACAGAAAGATTAATTTAAATATTTACAAACTAGCATCGATGGGATGGGGTCAATCGCTGGACATTTCAACGTAAAAAAAAATGTCGTACCTTCACTAAAAAGAAAATAATAAAATGCATCATTTTAAGAACAACAACACACCATTTTGATGTTTTTACTCTATAGGATGCGTTGCAAAATGAAAATTTCACAAAATATCAATACACCTTGTCATTTACCTGTCTCCTCTTTTATTATTATTAATTCATATGAAAAACGGGGCTCCAATAGGTTAGAGGTAAGCTCAACTGATGTTATAAGTTACTCAAATAACAGCAAAGTCACCATAATTTGAGTGACACATTTAATCGTATATCTAAGACTAATGTCTTTCATAAGTCAGCATATTTTGCGAGTCTAACGATCATCCTGCCATGTTCGCGACATCTGGGACGTCTGGAACGGTCTTACGCCTGTACGGCACTTAACAAATGTATGTGTATGTATGACGTGACACATTTTCCCGCTCGTCAACCTCCGATGTGTCATTTCCGCTGTCTTCTTGTCATGAACTAACTGTGCGTGCGCTATTTCCGCGCGGTGGCATTTTAGCCGCCTTACGAAGTGGCAACTCTTTGACATTTTCGACACCTGATTTTACGATTGGTCGGAACTTTGAATTATTCTTTACTTTGCCAGCTCAGCTGCCATTTTGTGCTCGTTAATCAGAACCACGTCAGAGGCCGAATGGCGTTTCCGAAAAACTCTGACATCAGGGCGTACAGTGTTTAAAGACCATGAGGCCCACTCAATATGAATGAATGAACCTTTCTATTATATCGTGGATTAAAATCCAACTTTAAATTTTACTTATTACCTAAATTGTTTCTAGTTAAATTATTTTAATTACTTATATGCCAATTAATTCAATTAATTATCATATTAATATTATAGGCAAGAAAGACGACTCTGTGCTTTGGAAAGCTCACTAAACCAATGGTCCCGCGCGTCCCGGCGGAATACTTTATGAGATTTCTATTGAATTGTCCTATTAGTTTTTCATGTAAGTATTCTGTGGCATAGAAAAAAAAACAGTCGAACAATAAGTCTATCCTCATAATATTTTAAGACCCGAAAATGTAAAAATACTTAAAACTATTTTCAGAAAATCTACATCATAATAATAGATCAGACAAAGTGGCTATTTCGTGTATGTGTGGAATAACTGCGGCATACATAAGCCGTCAACTGAACAATAATGGAAGCACAATATTCACATAAAAGGGGCCAACCTATGGCTTCCATTTGGCGGGAAATTGCTAAATCGCCGGCAAGCCCACGACAAACAAAGACGGTATAAAAGTAACATATAAAATGGTGGCAAAGTAAACGCGGGCAGTGTTACGAACGATGTGCATATAACCTGGGACGGTCTGTCTCTATGTATGTAAGCTATGTAATTTTAAACTTTTACTCATGTTACATTGGCCATATTGAACTCAAACAATATAAAATAACATGGTATCTTCGCATTTTCAGTGTACTAATACATCTCAAGTCAGTTTGTCATGAGTAACTGTCACCGTGATCCACAATCCCGGTAGGGTACGCTAGAATCAAAGACTGCAATACGATGAAAATACTCAAAAAAAAAAAAGGACAGCCTGTTATCTAACAGTGTAGGTACACTGCCTTTAGAAATGGTACAATCGATGAAGTTTAGATTTTGCGGTTTTGTTGATCTAATAGTCTTTAACCACCTTCACTAGAAGACAGCATAAATAATTTCTCTTTTCCGAAAAAATATTAATTAAAATATAAAAACATATTAATAAAACATTTTATTGCCTCATTGAGAATTACAAAGGTATGTTGTCAGTAACAAAGATGTATTAAGCTGTTTCAATAGGCTAATCTTTTAAACGATAATATTTACGAGCTGTTTATAATGAAATTCATAGAAATGGATCGGCAAATACCAATTGAGTTTCTCGCATAAACCCATAAAGATCTGATCACATGCAACATGCACGACATTGCACTTTTCAATACCTTAGTGTATAATATTCAGATGTTTTCTTTCTTAAATAAAATTTTCAAAATTTTTTATTGTCGTTAATGTCGATATCAAATTCGAAAAGAAAACACTGCAGCATTGTTTTTTTTTATTTTTTGAGGTGCTAGTTCAGTTTTTAGGATTCCGTACCTCGAAAGGAGAAAACGGAACTCTTATAGGATCACTTTGTTGTCCGTCCGTCCGTCTGTCTGTCAAGACCCTTTTTCTTAATTACGCATGAAGATATCAAGCTGGAATTTATATCAAATACTCAGGTCTACTGTGCCTTGGGGGAACCGATCAGTTATCTGAAATTAACTTTGCCGAATCTCACTTGACCCAACACGTTTCATCGAAGTCTTGTTTGCTGTATGTATTGTTTGGTATATATTTATATTATAGAGGCATAATATGACATCTGTACCATTTTATTTAACTATGTTTTACCGATTTAAAAAAAACTTTTTGCTAATGGCCGAAGGTTTTTTTTTAACTTTGTTATTTGCCAGATGGTTTATTTATACTACTATCACATCACCAAGACAACTTTGCTTAGTGGGAAGGAGGGGTGCAACCCCCCGCTATAAAAAAATACTTTAAATAAAACCGTAGCTTAGTTCGGTTAGGTTAGGTTAGGCTTGTGACGCAGCCTCGGCGGAACTCGTGCGGCGGGTGCGCCTGCGAGCGCAAGCGGAACTCGTGCGGAGGTGGGAGGCGGACCTGGCGCAGGCAGCGTTCGGTGTCCGAACAGTGGAGGCCCTGCGTCAGGTCCTGGAGAAGTGGATGCTGAGGCGGCGTAAGCCTCTCACCTTCCGCATGACGCAGGTGCTCACCGGGCACGGTTGCTTCGGTGAGTACCTGCACCGCGTGGCCCAGAGGGAGGCCGAGCCTCGCTGCCACGACTGTGGCGAGGCTCAGGACACCGCTCAACATGTCCTTGAGCGGTGTCCGAGGTGGAGCCGGCAGCGCCATGACCTGGCCGCCGCGCTTGGCGGGACGGACCTGTCGCTCCCGAGTGTCGCCAACGCGATGCTCGAGAGCGACAGCGCCTGGAATGCAATGGTCTCCTTCTGCGAGGTCGTCATGTCGCAGAGGGAGGCCGAGGAAAGGGACCGCGAGGACGATCCCCTCGCGGACCCGATCCGGCGGCGGAGAGTGGGGGTACGTCGCAGGCGCTACTTGGCGCGCCTGGAAGCGCCCCCATAAGCGGTGGGACTGGAGCAGTCCCACCCGGTGGCAGAGGTCCTCCAGGTGTCGGAGGGCCTCTGAGAGTGGTGAGTCCGGTTTCTGGTGAGAAACCGGCCAGTCGCAGAGGCGTCTTGTGCTAGTCAGATCCGAGGCGCCTCCCTGCAATGCGGCCGACGGCACCCGCAGGGGTTTAGTGGGTAGTCTGGGCCGGCTAGCGGCCCAGGAGTCCCACACTCTGTGCGTAAACGCATTCCCCTGCGAAATCAAAAAAAAAAAAAAAAGGCTTGTGACCATGGGGGTGCAGGGCAGGGAACCTCCTCGAGTGCCCGGTCCTTTGAAAGCTTTGCATTCTCATTTGATCCCACGGATTCGGTGAGAGGGCGGGCTGACAAGGGATTCATGACGGTGCACCCTGGATGAAAGTTAATAACTCCCTGGTAGTCGGGGTCTTGTTGACTGTCGGCCAATTTCTGCCAACAGACCACTCCACCGCCGTCTATGATGAGACGACGAATGGATATGGGTCTAGGAGACGGGCGTGGACCATCTATGGGCCACTGTCTGGTTTGGGGGGGTAGCCGAAAGGCCATGGCTGGAGGGCGTCGTGGTAGAATGCTAACGCGACCCCATGGCGCCCTCAACAGCCGGTGCGGAAAAGCCGGAGGGGTTTTAGTGGGTAGTCCAGGCACTCTGCCTGGGAGTCCCACGTTCAGTGCGTAAATGCAATTCCCCTCCGTTAACAAAAAAAAAAAAAGGCTTGTCCATATTCAAATTGCTGTTCTATAAAATTACACGGCTGTTGATTAAAAATTCATGTCCTTATTTATATCAATATATTGAATTGTATATATCTCTATTATCATAGTACTATAATGTATATATTTAGAACAAAAGTTATTCGGCCGAGCATCACTACGGTAACGTTTCGTTTGCGATCCAATGTCATGTTGGAGTGACGAAAAATAAAAATTGATGATAGGTCAACTGATATAGCGACAAATGATATTTCAACGAAGAAAAAAAACAAGAAACGAAAAAGGTTGAAACGTTCTTGGTAAACTGAGAATCTAAAAAGAAAAGATCGACTTCATGATAGGAAACCGTGCCTTGGAGCTGTGAAAAATCAAACTTCTAAGCCAACGCAATCAAAAGATACAGCCGTTTATGCCGCAAATTCCGAAAATTTTCGACACTCGCAAGGGAATCAAACCCTACAGAGTACTTCCCGTAAACTCAGAATCTTGAAATTTGGTACGAAGCAACGTCATAAAGCAAATTTACGGTTTTCGCAATTTTTCCTCTATCTGTATCTGTATAAAGGAAAAATTGCGAAAACCATAAATTTTTAGTTACATCATATAATAAAAATATTTTTAATAATTTTAAACTTACTACCCCTTTCCTCGTGAACGCGATACCTACAGATTTGTACGGAACCCTCTGTGCGCGAGCCCGACTCGCACTTGGCCGGAGTTTTTATGTTATCACAAACATTATATTTATTTTGTATTTTCTCTGGTGCAATAAAGAGTTTTAACACTCAAATACTTATTATTTTTCTGACTGCTAATCTCTATGGATATTATTCGGTGCTAGCCTTATAAGCAAGTTATGCAAAAATGCCATAAACTATATAGGCACCTATGTGTTGCAGACCGGGCGAAGTGGATGAGTAAGAGTCATAGATGTATGAATGAGAGATGTCATAGTCAGAGATAACCAAGGTTGTACATAATAGGCTAGGCGAGCTCTATCCTAGACCTCATATGTAGGTACCTATCTTTAGGTGGTATCATGGAGTAATTACAAAGAGGAGATGCCGTTATAAGCGTTTTGTAAGAAAGTGTTTGTGAGGCTACACGGGGCGGAAGGCAGACGTGCGGGGTGCTTGGTTTCGGCCGTCACTCCAATCATAAAGCACGAGCTCCGACAAGCTCCGCCCAGTGCAGTGTCGGCGAGGCGCCAATGATCATATCACTGCGCCATTTCAAACGGCATCTCCTCTTTGTAATTACTCCATGGGTGGTATCATAACCAAACGCAAGTCATTTAGTAAGTTAAAAAAAAAAAAAAAAAAAAAAAAAAACCACATAACGTTCTCTATTTAACCCTATAAAGTGTGCCCGAAGGTTAACTTTTAGATAATGCTTTCAGCATTGAATGAATGAATGAATTAACACTTTATTGCACCATTTACATACATTTAAGAAAAGATACAGCATTGAAACCAATTAACATTAAGAGAAAGGAGTACAAAGGCGGACTTATCGCTACAGCAATCTCTTCCAGCGAACCTTATGGTTGAAAGGAGCATAAAAAAACTTGAGCGAGCGGTGCAGAAAGCTAAGATGTTATCTACAACAAAACAGATAATAAACTTACATAGATATTTTTGTATATATAAACCTACAAAGAATAATTAAATAAATATAATACATAAAACGAGTAGGACAGTAGTGACAAAAAAAAGAGACAAGCTTATTGAACCTTAGAAAGGTAGTGAGACTTAACTAAATCTTTGAATGAGGCGATGGTTTGTGCTTTACGAATATCTACCGGGAGTGCATTCCAGAGACGAATAGTCTGAACCGTGAAGGACTTTGCATAAAAACGAGAAATGTGGTCAGGGATTGCCAGAAGATTGTGCTATACAACTGTATAAGGTACGTACAATAAAGTTTAAATAAATAAATAAGACAATATTAATTTTGCTCTACATTTTTTTATTACGCCGAAGATCTCAAGCCGTACAGCTTCTATTTTTATATGAAACTCAATTTATTATACAACTAGCTGTTTCCCGCAGCTCCGCCTGTGTCAAAAAGTAGCCTATGTTTGACCCCGGGTCTTTAACTATATTCATACCAAATTTCATCAAAATCCGTTCAGCGGTTTGGCCATGAAAGCGTAACAGACAGACAGACAGAAAGACAGACTTTCACATTTATAATACTAGCTTTTTCCCGCAGTTTCGCCTGCATCAAAAAGTAGCGACCATAAAAGCGTAACAGACAGACAGACAGACAGACAGACAGACTTTCGCATTTATAATATTAGTATGGATTATTAATATGGATATGAAATTCGAAAAACGTCACAAGCAAATATTTGCTAAATTAGTTTTTTTTTTCTATTCTTCGTTCTACAACCTTGTGTATTTCTTTTTTCAACAGTTTCCTAAAAAATAAAATTATATGATTCGGAAGACGTGTCTATTTTTTTATTTTACTTTTTTTACCTACAATCATACAGTTTAAATTATTGAAAAAGACAATACATATGACATACGGAGCAACCCATCTCCGTCTAACATTCCACTATCAAGAGCCTAGCTGTTACTCGCAGTTCCGCCGGCGCCAAAAAGTACTCTACACACGGGTCTTTAAATTCATACCAAATATCATTAATATCCGGTCAGCGGTATGGCCGAGAAACAAATAGATAGATAGACAGAATTTCGCACTTATAATATTAGTAACAGTTCAACAGTTTCCTAAAAAATAAAATTATATGATTCGGAAGACGTGTCTATTTTTTTATTTTACTTTTTTTACCTACAATCATACAGTTTAAATTATTGAAAAAGACAATACATATGACATACGGAGCAACCCATCTCCGTCTAACATTCCACTATCAAGAGCCTAGCTGTTACTCGCAGTTCCGCCGGCGCCAAAAAGTACTCTACACACGGGTCTTTAAATTCATACCAAATATCATTAATATCCGGTCAGCGGTATGGCCGAGAAACAAATAGATAGATAGACAGAATTTCGCACTTATAATATTAGTATGGAGTACAGTAAAAAAAGGGTTTAACAGAGAAATATAAAATTATATTGTACGTTTTGCTATCAACTTGTTTTTGTTTCAAACACTAATCTCTTTGTCATCGTGAAACCACCCGTTAATATTTCTTGCCCTTTTTCTTTCCGAGGTAATTGGTGAAAGCTTTTAGTAACTTTAATTTTAGTGGAAAATATTTAAGAGCTTTTCTTACTCGGCTTCGATGGCATTTCAAAATATTATTTGTATCTTTTCAAAAAATGTTAGCTTTTGTGGTTTGTTTCATGTTACAATACAATACAAATACTCTTTATTGCATCAAATCAAAAATTTGACACAACAAATATACAAGAAAATAAGGTACAAAGGCGGACTTATCGCTAGAGCGATCTCTTCCAGTCAAACCTTAAGGTGAAAGAAAAAAATGTAGAACAAGGCGATGGAAGTAAACATCTATATCATATAAAATAATATATTAATACACATGTTAAAACTAAACTACATAAATACTATACATAAATATATATAACAATATTTAAATATACATATATAAATACAATATATATATATAAGCCATTTACCCAGTTAAGATGATATCTTAACTGGGTAAATGACTTAGGTTGTTGCCGAAAAGAAGACAAAAATTGTCTTCTCTAGCAGAGTTTACTGTCACCTTTTTTCTTCTTCCAACATATTGAATTGTTTTTTTTGAAAAGGCTGTCAATTTATTCTACAACCTCGCAGTCAGTTTCATGGATCTTCTAAATGCCGCTTTCTCTGCCGCTCTTCTTGGGTTTGCTGCAAGTTACAAACGCCAACATTGTCTTACTTTGCAGAATCCAAAGTAACCTTCAAGGAAAATGTAGCCAATCTTAGTGGGTGACGGCAGCAATACTTTTCGTGAAATAAAATAGTGTTTAAAGAACACAAAATAAACTTACTAATAAAATTAACTAAAAATCTTTTCTATTAGAAATAGAATAATAAATAGAATGTCTATCACAACAATACATCGTATCATTATCTGCTTAGGAAAGAAAAAATAAAAATAAATTGATCTCAGATATAAATTTTAGATTGTGACTATCTATTAATTGACGGGCGCAAAAATAAAATTACCTAAAAGTTGCGCAATCCTATTTTTACTTTAACGTTAAGTTAAATAACAAAAGGAAATTAATAATAGAAATGGAAGTCTCAGAGACAAACAGTTCTTCTTCGTAACAGATGAGTAAAAATCCAAGTTTTTCGACACCGGCCGCAAAAAGTTTTGATGGATATCATCTATCATCGGAGTGGAAGAATTGTATCGAATCCCAAATGACATTTCTGTTTCGGCACGTGCTGATGATAGTAAAGCTTGGGTCTTTGCTGAAGCGGAAATCAGATTGACAGTAGGAGGTTAATTGCTGGGTATATAACACGGTATTGGTAAATACCTGCACCATGCATGACTTGTGCTTGGCCTCTGACAGAGCTGTTTAGGTTGCTTCTTTTTGGGTAAAAAAGGCGATTGTAATGTAATCGACACGCTAAGGAGAAGAAAAAGGAGTAAACGAATGCTATGTACAGTGAGCCGCGTAATCGGTTGGGTAACAAACTTAGGTAGGTATATTTTATGGTGTAAAAATACACAACAGTCGAAGGCAAATAGTACCGGAATAATCAGTATGTCCGGATTATCTATCAGGAATCTAAAGTTCGTGGTGCTTAGCATCAATGCTATTGACACTCTGTTTCGCAGGTTGTGGAGTCATTGAGATTTATATTATTGTACTACCAATTCCAAGTCCACACCTCCTAGCGGTCCTCCTGGTGAATAAATATTTTTCTCTTCGCACCTTTGTATCATAATCTATTATTCTTTCGTAGTTCCTGTAGCGGGTCTGCTGGAAAAAAAATCTTTAGAAATTAGTAGAACTCAATTTTCCTAACGTTAAGTTTCCCATATATATTAACAGCGTGTACATAAAATAAATAAAGTGTCACTGCATATTAGAGGGTTTTCATAAATAAAGTCGTGTATATATATATATATATATATATTTATACAACTAAGTAGGCAAACAGGCGTACGGCCCACCTAAGTGTTTACCGTAGCCTATGAACGCCTGCAACACCGGAGATGTCTCGAGCGCGTTGCCGACCCCGAAGGAATTTTTATCACGCCCTTTTTGAAGGATATACTGAAACAAAGTTGATGGATCTCTCTTATGGTGTGAAGGATAATAATTGGCCTACAAGATTTCATTACTTTAACCGTCTAACTGCTTCTGCAAACATTAATCTTAAATTCCTTCTGAGTTTCTGAAGCTATTGCTCAAACTTCTTTCTCGTGGAATGAAACTATACTTTACATTGAGTCAAAAATTATAAGTTAATTGGCTACTACGTCTTTTTATCCTTTTCCGATTCTATAAGTGTAACATCCGACCATCTCAACAAAAAAATAATCAAAATCAGTAACTATCTTCATTATTTATGTATTAAATGAAATTCGGATAGATTTCACTCAGACTCAGAGCGTTAAATACCATTCCTGAATTTTTTTCAAAATCAAATAAAAAATCTCCGTTATAGGGTGAATTTTATTTTTTTACTAAACTAATGATACTAAAAGACTGACGACAACACATATAAGTAAACTACGTTTCCGTAGTTCCGTATAATCCGCCATTTTGTCACATATACTATGTTACTCGGAAGAATGCTAAAAATCTAAAGACACCTCATACGTCAATCTATATCTGATCAGCCGTTCAAGAGTTATGGTAGTATATACAAACATACAATACAAAACCCTTTATAACATAAGCAAAATAACATGTTAATGTGCCACAAATGGCCATATCGTTAATAACTTAAAAACAGACAGTGCTCAAGGAATAGACAACATTACAACAAAATACTTGTAATTTACAAAAGATGAAATAACCCCTGTCATTGTTCATCTAGTTAACCTATGCTTTGAAGAAGGAATATTTCCCTTAATGCTAAAGGAATCGATTATTACTCCAATTCATAAGGGTGGAAGTAGAGACGATATTAACAATTATAGGCCAACATCAGTAATTACAGTATTAGCAAAAATTATCGAAAAACTACTTAACATTAGACTTATAAATTACCTCGAAACCTATAATATACTGTCAGCCTCGCAATATGGCTATTTTTAAGAAATATCTATCAAACCGTATTCAAAAAGTAAAGTTAAATGATTGCATAAGTGAGGGACAAAGCGTAATGTATGGCGTTCCGCAAGGAAGTGTTATTGGGCCTACTTTATTCCTTATATATATATCAATGACTTGTGCAACCTGACAATAAATAATTCAAACATCTTCTCCTACGCAGATGATACTGCCATAGTATTTACTGGTCCAAATTGGGAAATAGCACATCAAAACGCAGAAAACGGCATGGCCCAGGTCGCTACTTGGCTGAAACACAATCTACTTCCTTTAATGTAACCAAGACCAACTACATTTGTTTCAGTATATATATACTGAACGTATAATACGCAACCTCGCGATAGTTCTGAGATTAAAATCCACTACTGCGACAGAAGTCAACCATGTAAATGTCCTTCTATCGCTAAAATTAACAAAACTAAGTATCTGGATGTGGTGGTAGACCAGAATCTTTCTTCTTCTTCTTCTTCTTTTTTGCGAGTCGACTCTGGCTGTTATCAAACTTCAGAGGACCAAAACTCTGGATCTTTCTTGGTATCCCCAAATAGAACAGTTATCGGTAAGTATACCAAAATTTATATGGATGTTTAAGACTCTCCGACACAAACACACTTCTAAATAAAATCTATATTTCTTTGGTACAATCAGTAATAACATATTGTATTCCGGTGTGGGGTGGAGCCTTGAAAACTAGATTTCTTGAAGTTGAAAGATCACAGCGAACCTTCTGAAAGTTATGTACTTTAGAAAAAAGAACATTCTCTACCAATTCCCTATATGAAATCTGTGACCTATTATCGATAAGAAAACTGTACATACTGCAAATGTTATTAAGAAAGACCAAAAGCTTACCACTGAATCCTCAGATTGTCGTCAGAAGAAGACGGAACGTAGCATTAATCCCTCTGACTAATACCGAATTTGCAAGAGTTCAATACAATAGTCGGTCGGCAAAAATTTATAATAAAATAAATAAAGAGCTAGACATATATAATAAAAACTTACAAGATTACTTATTAGACTATTATTTTTTATTTTTACTTATTAGATTACTACTTATTAGATTTAGACTAAGAAGTTATGATGATATGGAAAATTATATCAGTAAATACTATATTATAATACTAAGGAAATATAAAATAAACACACTTGTAAGACTATACACCTAAACACATCCACACAAAATAACACACTCACATATACACACACACATTCACACACATATTCACACACATACACACACTAATACACAATTTTGGTATAAATAAATAATCAGTTAGTTAGTTAATAATAAAATCTTATTTGTATACTTATTTTATTTTGTTTTTATAATAATATTAAGCGATATGGAGGAGCGGAGCCCACTGGCACAAGTATCTTCTTACTTAAAAGTGGACTCCCAACTACTATCTATTGTGAATATGGTACTTACTGAAATAAATTTTTATTTTATTTTATTTATTTATTTATTTTATTATCGTTAAAATAAATTTCTTTCAGGCAACCTTGAGAAATTTAAATGCGATTATTAGATAGCATTACCATTCAACGTGGTAATGCTGCCAGCCTTCTGGGCACGCTACCTCGGGGGTAACGATATATCGGGGCTTGCCTGTTTTTAATTTTTAGCTACTTAATGGCCGGGTTAGACGGATCCAGTGCGGGCAATCTTGTAGCGAATTTCTCTATGTAGACGCGCTTGTGTGTGTGGCACACACACAAACAATTTCGTGTCCATGAACACTACTGGATTGCCCTCACTGGATCCGTCTAAACCGGGCCTAAGTATTTTTTTCTTTCTCTTGTCTCATTGTATTGGAAATAAACGTATAAGTATTATTAACTAGATAGTACGATAACATACATACATGATGAAAACATAACACTCCTTTTTTGGTCAGAAGTGTAAAAAGTACCAGTATTAAAAGAAAGCTTCAATTCCACTTATTTACCCATCTCTTATTCCTGGCACACATATCCCACCATTAATCAATATGGGCCTGGGTTCTACTACTCTAAATAACTGTTTCAGTATCTTTATGTTCCAATATTATTCTCGCTACAGGTACCTACTTATCTAATTGTGTTTATTTTTTTTTATTTGCTTTATTTTTTTAAAGACAATGTTTTTTAATACTATTAAGTACTTAGTGGGCGTACGGCCCACCTGATGGTAAGTGGTTACCGTAGCCTATGAACGCCTGCAACACCGGATTGTTGCAAAAGTTTTATTTATTTTTATATTATACTAGCTGTTGCCCGCGGCTTCGCCCGCCTGCTCAAAAGGTATTTCCAATGACATTTGAATTACATAGATTATTTATGGCAGGTCTCTCAGGATTTTATTTTTATGTATTTAGAAGATTACTGCCCTAGCGGATCCCAATACGGATTGATATTATATCACTGTTAATTTCGTAGTCAGCAACCCGATAATTATACAAATAACACCCATGTCCCCCCCATTCAGGGGCTGAATTGTACAATAAAATACCTACTTCTTCATCCTAGTGTGTATTTCTAGCTGTGTCGCGTCGTCAGCTCACTCTCGGAGCCTAGGGTATGCTGTAAGTCATGCTCCTAGATTTAGCGGCAATGGTTATTACAATGGAGCGACTGCTGTCTGACCTCCTTAACCCTTTTTACAGAGAATCCAGAACAACAGTAACATGAGCCAAAGTGTGTAAGTGGCCAATACTGACAGAAATTTTTACTGACACAGCCTCACGACTGCTATCTATCGATAATACCCGGGACCAACGGCTTAACGTGCCTTCTGAAGCACCCCCTGATTAAAAAAGGATTCCTCCCTGCTAAAATAAACACAATCAATGATACACAATCTTTTCCCCCTTTTATTTATGTATTTAAATTTATTACATGACATGTAAATGGTGGACTTAAAGCCGTAGACTTTTTCTACCAGTCAACCAGTCGGTAGTTATGGGTTAATGCTAGTCCTGAAATAGGTATTTACTCATTCCTCATAAGAAATATTTTGTGAAGTTTTGAATAAAATTTTCATATTTCCCTATACATAATTTGGACCCCATTTCACCTTCTTAGCAGGTGAATTTGGAAAATATTTGCTTAGTGTTCCTCTTGCTCACAAAAGAAACCCACTTGCACTAAAATTTATTGATGATCAATGATAATACTTATAGGTATTTTATTCTGATTTTATCCAATTAAAAAAAATATATCAAGATTTAGGTATCTGCAGTAATTTATTAAAAATAAATATATCTCTTTACCCCAATCATACTTTGGATCATATTTTATCCTCTTAAGATGTGCATTTAGAAAAAAATATGCTTGACTAAATTCCTTAATCACAAAAGAACCACATGTCAAAATAAATTGGGATATCAGTCATCGTTAAGTTTGTCAAGAGAGACATTCCCCCCTTTAGAGGGTGAAATCTGAAAAATCTTAAAACAGGTTACTAATAATTTATCAAAAGTAATAATCTTGTGAAGTTTCAAATGAAACAGACTAACTAATCTCCTTCCCCCAAACATTTTGGACTCCCGTTTGACCCCTTAGGGTCACCCCCTAAGGGGGTTTAACGTGTATTTTAAAAAAGCCTTTTTTACCTGAGCACTATGTAACAAAATTTCACGTTTTTAGCTTTTACGGTTTAGGCTGGGTGTTGATGAATCAGTCAATATATAGATAATATAAATTTGCAACCATAATGCATTCTCGCTTCAAGAATGACAAAGATTCATCCAAATATGCAACCACTATTTCACCCCATAGAGAGATGTAGTTTCCAAAATCTAATAAATGCATTATTGTTTTCTTCTAACTACTAAAATAAATTAAAAATTTCATGAGTCTCGCTTCCTAAATTCAAACAAACTTGCAACCCCTATTTCAACCCTATAGGGATGTAATTTTCAAATGCATTATTATTTTCTACTAACTACTAAAATAAATTAAAAATTTCGTGTGTTTCACTTTAAAAATTACGAAGTTTCATACAAACCGGCAACCCCTATTTCACCCCCTTAGAGATGGAATTTCCAAAAATCCTTTCTTATCCGTCTCCTAGTCACAATCTACCTTTCTGCCAAATTTCAATTTCGTTGGCTAAGTAGTTTTCGAGATTTCGTGATGAGTGAGTGAGTGAGTGATTTTCGCTTTTATATATATATAGATAGATAGATGAAACCGTTTGTTCTAGAATCATGAAGTTTCAATGACTTATTAATGACGTAAATATGTACTACAGATAAAATAAGTTAAAAATAAAAGGGTATTCAAAAAAGTAAGGTATTTCAAAAACTTTACTTCAGAAGGGATTGAAGAATAAAATTGAGTAAAATTATTATCATCTTTGAAATTACAATTTAAAAAATTGGTATTTGATCCAATATGTGGTAAGAAATAAAAGTATACTTGTACCGAACTTACAAACTTTTACTCCCTATATTACCCCCTTAGAGAATGTTTTTTTTAAACAGTGATACTGTAAACTTTTGTTTCAAACTGTGAGCTCAGATGTCAATTTTAACGTTTCTTATTTCAAAAATGACCAAGTTTCATACAAACTTACAACCCTCATTTCAACCTCTTAGGGGATGAATTTCCAAAAATCCCTTCTTAGTGCACACTAACGGTATTCAAGTAACGTTTGTGCAAAATTTCATGCTTCTAGACCCTGTGGTTTCAGCTGTGCGTTGATCGATCAGTCACTATCTATCTATGTCAGCCAGTCAGTTCCTTCTTTTATATATATAGATTTTCTTTGTAAGATGCATCGTTTTCAAACTAATATTTATAAAAACGAAAGTGACTTATAACTTTATATTTATTGTTTGTTATCTCTTGCAGCCGCACTCAGTATCGGTAATAACAATTATAGAAAAATTATTTAAAGGGAGAATTTTTAAATGTATACTTACTCATTCGTACATTTACGGTAATAAAAAATTATCTCTCAAAGAACTTTTTATTTGAGTTTGTAGAATTAGCTTGAAAAAGAAATAGATATTTTCAATCAGATAATCCACAACAATAATTAACAATTAAATAAACCTACTTTAATACGGGTTTTTACACTGTTTTATTGTTGTGAACGCTGTAAAGTATTTGAAACATTAGGTGTAAAATAAACTCGTTAAAGAGCGTATTGAAATAGTTTAATTTGTTGTGACGCGAAAACATATTTACAGTTACTTACTTATAACACCATAAAAATTACTCACATTGCCGTATTGTTACCGAAATTCGATTAAAAGTTCCGCCAAATGGATTCTCTACCCACGATAAAGCTAAGTAATATCAGTATAATAATAATCGCCGCAACTTGACCTTAATGACTAAAGTTAGAAATATGAAAGTGTTTAGTTTCGTTATTGAGAATGTTCATAGATAGTTCGGTCATATGTTACCTATATACTGTAAGATCTGATTATATTAATATTTTTAGAAGAATCGTGAATAATCTTAACGACGATTGCGCTATTTTTTTGGGCAACACTAATAAATTTAAAAAAGTAGAACTTGACAGTTGATAGACGTCAGTGATGAGCCGTTTGGATTGATTCAGAAAATTCGAAAAGAAACTGCTTAACGTGCCTTTGAAGCACGGAGGAGCTCAAGATAGAAAATGCCACTAAATGGCGATCAATCCAATAGTGGTCACGTCACGCCGTCGCTTGACACGCGCATTCGCTACGGATACGCGGGTCGCGCTCGACTAACGAGCTCCTTATTTACTGCGAGAGTGACACAGGATATTTAAAATAAAAATAAAAAACACAAAAAGGCGGATTTTTATTTGTTTGTTTTTCATTTCTAAATTACACAGAATGGCAGTCTGGTTTCTTTTCAGTTTTTTAAATTACCGTTATATTGTTAATGGTATTTAATTTTTATAGATTGTCAGATTTTATTGCATAAAGTCACAACAGTGCTATGATTTCGCCACCACTTCCTAGAACTGTGCGCTGTATCATAAAATTCAACGATGCACGACATCATACATCTATATTTAATACTCTGGAAATGTAAAAGTCGCGCATTTTATAAAAGAATAACATTTATTGACATCAAAAAAGTCACGTGTTTTATTAAAAAAATACATTTAATGACATCAAATTAAAGCATTTTAAATACGGTTCTTATTGCGTTTATTACATAATCACGTGACGATCTCTGTTTAACCGAAAAGTTGACTCTTAGATAATGCTTTTTGCATACAATTGTTTTTTGTACAATAAAGTTTAAATAAGTAAGTAAAACACTTTATTGCACTATATTTACAAATAAAAAAATAAATATTACAAAGAGCATCAAACCCTACTAAGTAGGTTTAAGATTTAGGTTTAAGAAATTTATTTCTCAAAAAGAACTTATACAATTCACTTACATGAGAAAAACACTTAGGTCATACGTTATATTATTACAATATTAACGATCATTCGATAGTTTTGTATCTACAATTTATTACAAAGCAATTAAACAGGCGCCCTATTTTCGAATGCATGACATATACGTCGAACGAAAAATCACTCAACATCGAACACAAATTATTCGGCTCTCCGACATTGCGCGAGTCACACTTTTTTAAAAATAGCACTCCAGGTTCCGAAATCATATAGATTTAGTAATATCATTATAATGAAAAAATCAAAGGGGAACGAAACCCCAACCTACAATACATCTTGCTATATTGTCCTATTATTAGCGTTTTTTTTTTTCTTACTTACAAATGCATTAGAAACAAAGGTCTGTCCAGAGATCTCCCCATGAAACAGAATTAGGCCCATACACAACAAGTAAACTGTTCCTTTCATAAAGCAAATTTACACCTAACGTTTTGAACACTACAGCATTTATGGCGGCAAGTTACATTTATCTATGACGTCATAAGACTACAAAACTAACGCTTATAATTTTAATAAAGTCTATCCCGATTCACGCATGATTAGTAGTATCCAAGGGTTGCAGTCTTCTACTAAGTTTGCGATTTTTTTATTGATGACCCGATCCAAATCAGGTGGCAACTGCCTACCATATTCTCTATTGAAATTGGGATGTTTTTGATTTCAATAACTTCACGTAACCTTGGAATGAATCTATTTTCTTTTTAAAGGATCACCGAATTAAAATAGTTTCATTTAATGTGTAACAATCGCGAAAACATAGACATATTTTTAGGGTTCGGTACCTCGAAAGGAAAAAACGGAACCCTTAAAGGATCACTTTGTTGTCCATCCGTCCGTCTATCTATCTGTCAAGATCCTCTTTCTCCGAAACGCGTGGAGGATATCAAGCTGGAATTTATATCAAATACTCAGGTCTACTGTCCCTTGGAGCTGTGAATAAACGAAACTTCTAAGCCAACGCAATCAAAAAATACAGCCGTTTATGCCGCATATTTTCGACACTCGCAAGGCTATCAAAATCTACAGGGTACTCTTCCCGTGAACTTAAAATCTTGAAATTTGGTACAAAGCAACGTCTTATAGCATACAGCACAGTTGAAGGAAAAATTGCGAAAACCGTATTTTTTTTGATACATCATATAATAAAAATAATTTTAAACTAGTAAGTTTAAAATAGTTGGGGTACCCTTTCCTCGTGAACGCGATACCTACAGATTTGTACGGAACCCTCGGTACGCGAGTCCGACTAGCACTTGGCCGGTTTTTCGATATTGGTACATTTTTAGCAGCAGATAAAATTTATGCACGAGTAAAGTATCTGTTGACCTTACTATCCTCCATCTACATCCAAATATAGAAGAGATATTCTCGAATTGGATAACTTACAACATATTTATCTGTCTATTAAAAAAAAATTCCGGATCCAGGATTTCTTTTAAAACTATCGAATACACCTACAGTTATAAATTTATTTCAAACCATTTTAATAGGATCAATACAATCTATTTCAGTATGGTAAAATGTTTTGAATTGAGCAATGCTAAAAATTCATCGATGAATAAAATTCTATGAATTTTTTTTTCCAATACTTCACTCACTCCGCTTCGTGGAGTCATTATAACACTTTATTGACATTTTCCAACCTAAAATTTGTTATTTGCTTTTTACAATATGTTTTTTTATATTTTTTACTTTTTAAGTGGAAGGAATATCTGTTTCGACCCCACATAAAGTGGAACAAAGTAAAGGAGAAGTAGATTAAAATATAAACAATTTTGTATCCAGTTCAAGTGTCAGCTCAATGTAAAAAGATATTGGTATTAGTGTTCTTTACATTTAACAGTGGATGACACTTGAACGTAGAGAAACAAGACGTAATTCGTTATGACGTACTGATATGCCAAAATTTTAAACATCCGTGCTTCGGAAGGTACGTTAAGTCGTTGGTCCCGGTTGTTGTCGATAGATATCAGTCGTTAGGCTGTGTCAGATGCCTTGGGGCAGCCTGAAAAATATGACAATGTTGGCTAACACATCCGGGGTCATATTTCTGTTGCTCTGATTATCATGTAAAAAAAGGTTGCAAAGGTCAGACGTCGCTACTGTCCCACTGTAAATTTAAAAGCTCACAGGAGCTAAAATTGCAGGTCCTGTCAAAAAAAAAAAAAAAAACAAAACAAAACAAAAAAAAAACTGACCTCGCTGCATCTATTGTGGTAACCAGTACCGCCAAATCTAGAATATGATAAACAACGTGCTCTAAGCTCTGAAGCGTTAGCTGTGGATGCAACTAGAAAACATGCTTGGATGAAGACGAAAGAAGACTTGTACATACATACATACAAGATTAACTAAAATTGTATGACTACAAGTAAATCACGGTCTATTCAATTTTGCACGTAACATTATTATGGATAACTGTTTAAACACCTGTCAAAGCTTTTAAATTGTATTCCGTGTATGAATGACATTACTTTCTATCAAAAACTAAGTGTAAACAGACAAAAGAATTTCGACGTCTCATACTAAATCCTGTCAGCTAATTAAATTTTTGCCTACCACGATTTGGTAATCCTAGAACGCAGTTACTACGAAAGTGTTACCAATGCAAAATTTTCCAAGTATAAGCTTGTGTAAAGTAATCTACACTCAGAGTACTTTTAAAATTAGGTCGTGAAGGTCGTAAGACCATGAATGCGAAATTGAAAAAAAAATTTACATCAATACTTTATCTTATCTTCTGCATACCATACTTCCATCGAAATCCATACTTCCATATTGATATTATAAATTTAAATTAACTTAAATTTGACCGAGAACCTTTGTCCCAATTAAACCGATACCGATCCAACCGCGGGAAAACTAACCGTCACCCTATATGTGGGGATTAAGGGCAACCTCAGTGCGACTGAGGAGCACCTGACCATACCCTATCTCACTTGGTAAACGAATGCCCACTTCGCCGTTTACTCGATGGAATTTCGGAACTTCACCAACACACATCCGCTGGATAAACAGCCTACAAATGATCAATGCATAATGAATGCCATCCTCATTCCTCATTTCGCCTCGCTAGTCACTAGTTCTAGTGGCTTTTTTAGTGCATTTGTTATGTATTTCTTTTAGTAACCGGTGGCATCGCGGCGAATTTCGCCGGGGCAAATTGCTTCGTGGCCAGGCTGATACGCAATGATGATGATATTATAAATAAGAAAGCCTGTTTGTTGCGCTTTCACAACTAAACCGCTGAACAGGTTTTTTGTAGTTATAGACCCAGACTCAAAAATAGCTAACATAATATTCTCAAGGGTTTGTACTTCACTAATATCTATCATCTAATTTGTTTGTTTGACGCGCTAATCCCAGGAACTACTGGTCCGATTTGAAAAACTCTTTCAGTGTTGGAAAGCCTATTTATCAAGGAAGGCTGAGCAAAGTCGGGACGGGCTGCTAATTAGTTATAAAATCTAAGTAATTTATTTCATTTTCGTTTTCTTCACCAAGGATGATTGGCAGAGAATGCCATAAGGCAATAAGTCCATCTTGACATTTAAAAGAAATGTGCAATAAGCTTTACATAAACAAGTAATTAATTGAAACCCCCACATACTGTTAATTGTAATAATGCAAATACAGTGTTCACTATTATCCTATACCTAATTAAATCATTAGTTGCATAAGTACCGATTTAATTATATATATATATATATATTAGTAGTTGGATATAATATTCTACGAATTTTACACAAGTAATTAACAAAACGTTCAATGATAAAAACATTTTGGTTTGCATGGCTTAATCATATTAACACCGAAACTATCTTCTCGTAAAGCGAGACACGTTATTTTCATATCTCAAAATATAGATCACCCTACAAAATGTTTCTTTTCATTAAAAAAAGATACTAAACTTTCGAGGTTGTGTTAAATTCTGAAACTCATTTTACTTCAATCATAAAGTATCACTTGTAAGTCGTATTTCTTCAATTTGTTAGTGACTTAATCGTCTTACATTACTTTCTTGAATAATTCAATTTACATAACACAAAAAAATACCACTTCTTATGAAACTGAAGTACTGACCTGATTAGTCCTATAACGTTCGAGGCCGAACTACAATGACACTCATGTCCCTTCAACAGTTTAACACTAGAGCTTCACAGATCACTAACACTGAACGTTCACGTAAAATAAACCCGTACCCAACACGTCCGACCCCTCGGGCGGTCAACGGAATACTGCGTTTTCAGTCGCCTGACGTTCCAAGTTTGAATTGTTCGGAAAAGATCGGGAAAACTCGCTGCAGCGAACATGTTTTGCGTACATTTATTATTCCATTTACCTATGCTCTTGCCCTTTGGCGAATGTATCTTACTATTTGGGTATCGCGTTTGAACATAATTTGTTAATACAAATGGAGCTGGGAGGCTCTTGATCGTCTCAAGGTGAAAAACATTGTGGAAGAGGTCAAGACACACAAAAGTTTGTAGAGCCCATGAATGTAAAAAGTATTTGATTAAAAACTTTAAGATTATTGCACTTGGTAGAATATCTCTATGTTCAAATTACAGATTTTGACTTAACCATTTACCACCACATAATTTGCAATCAAAATATATTTATCAGTCTTTTATTCAAATTGTACGGCTTACCGAGCCATAAATACCACAGATCATACTTATTATCAAAAAATATTCAAGCTTGCAACGTCTTCATCAACTGGAATCAACTAAACACCACCTGGTTCTTGTTGAAATCGAACCTACGACCTCTGGTTCTTCAGTCAAACTACTTAACCACTAGACCATAGATGCATTTATCACGTAACCTACTCGACGGCACAAATAAATGAAACGAAAACATTTCTTCACAAGGAAAAGAATTACCTAATTCTAAAAGGTAAAAGCTCTAGAGCTTAAAAGTTGCAACCTATAATGTGTTACTATTTATTCCGAAGCAGTTTCAGGCTGTGAACGATAGTCGGTGTCCGCAAACCATTACTTAACAGAGCTGCAGTATCACGTAGTTTAGCTTTGGAAAGCTCCTTCAAGTAATTTTATGCATTACTGGCTTTTGCTTAGGTATCCGTATTTATGTAACGATATATATGCATGTGTTTATATCAATTTTGAAAATACTGGCCAAATTTTTACAATGTGTTTAGTAAGTGACAATAAACAACTTACAATAAAAAATAATAAGTGAAAAAGTGATCTATAAAAAAACAATCGATTTTAAAAACAAATCATGTGAGCAGCTGAATAGATTTTGTTTGAGAGGTCGAAATTGATACGAAACTTGATAGCCTAGAACTGTTCATCGGTCAAGGCCTACGGAGTGAGCCAATGTCGCCAAAAGCCGTTTATTTCCCACATAGTAATACGAACATCATCGGCAAAAACATTGTTGAATCCGTATTTGAAACGATTTTATTGTTAGATCAAATGATTCAAATGTTTTTAAAAGTTAAAAAGTAATGTATATCTGAAGACCGACATGACCCATTGAACGATAATCTTAGTAAAGTGACCATGAGCGGAGCACATAGCTCGGAGAACCGATGGCAGATGGCTTAAAACGGTTCTCAAATGGCAACCAGCTGACCACGCACCGCAGCGTTGTTGGACACCCAGCGAATAAATGGTCAGGTGTCCTACCGGCCATTTTCAAACAATCGTTTTAGAAATTCTTGGGGTGGCTTATGTCTTGCAATTGACTTACTACGGCTAACATGATAATGATAAAAAACAGAGTATGCGTGCAAAACCGCCGACAAAAGGTAGTTGAATATAAATGTATGTAATAATAATAATGAATGAATAAATGAAAAAGTATTTGTGAATAATTTATGTATGTTTACGTAGTGTATGAACTTAAGCTTTTGATAAAATTTGCTCTATAAGTAATACATTTTTTCCCCCTTAACTTTTTTGCGCCAAACTATCTTTCCGTTTCTCCCAATGGTTGACTGGTAGAAAATGCTCTTAGCATTAAGTCCGCCAATTGTTATAAGTATATGTGTACTTTGTGGAACAATAAAGTTTTAATAAATAAATAAATAATAATAATAATTTACTAGCTCTTTCCCGCAGCTCCGCCTGCGTGAAAACGTAGCCTATGTTTAAATTGATATAGTCTAAATTTCATCAAAATCCGTTCAGCTGTAACAGACAGACAGACTTTCGCATTTATAATATTAGTATGGATATGGATGTATGTTATTCTTTTAGCAGAAGTTACTAATTCTTATTTTATCAAAGCGAATTTTCCTTTCTTATTAATTAGTTCAGAAAGAACAACGCAAGAAGTCATTTGGAATAATGTACTATGAAATGGCTAAGCTTGAATATAAAATGGATGCTGAATTATTATCTTGCACGAAAAGAACGTTAAAACTAAATCGATAAAATCGTCTCTTTTAGCCGATTCCCTGTCTATAAAATTGCCCACTAACACACCTCGAGTTGTGTTCCTGTTGGTCTGGTTTCCCTGTAAAAAGGGTTACGAAGGTTAGACGGCACTGTAATAACAAGTGCCAAATCTAGAATCATGACTTACAAGCGTATATCCTAGGCTCCGAAGCGTAAGCTGACGACGCAACTAGGAATACACGCTAAGATGAAAAAAAAACATGGGATAGGGAGCCTGTTAAAGGCCTAATATGTCCAAGGGCTGGGCATAGATTCCTGCTAGGTGCAGTGTCATTCACAGTCAATTCAAATTCATTCAGAACGCTTACCACAGAAACGAGTGAGTAAGCGAGATGGCGGAATACAAGCTGTAAGGCGACATCTCGATTGCTCACTCGTTTTTACCCTGCTTTAAGTGATGGTGGTAAGCCTCTAAGGGGTCAATTCCGCTAATAAACTTTAAAATACTATGCAACTGATATTCAATTACGACTCAATTACGATGCATTTTTGATATGCTCAATATTGGTATTCTGCTAACAAAATTTTGAACCTAAATTTAATTGCAACCAAAACGTAATTGAATGATAATAGTAGGAAAAATGTAAATATAACAAATAACCGAGTACCGATTATTGAAAGAGTTGACGATTTTGATGATTTTTTGATTAGCGAAATTTTCCAGATGCAGTTCAATGGCATGCCAATGGGATACGATAGGTCTTAAAATTAGTAAGTGGTATTCTACCAGAAACGTCAAAAGTTGTAATTGCGATCCAATTACGATTCAATTGTGCACTATGTAAAATAAGAGAATTGATGCTTAGGTAATCCCGCCATGTATTACTATCTCTATGTCAACAAACGGTTCCTTCGAAAACCCAAAATGTAGACAATAAAAAAACCACTATAAATCTGAACTTCTCCTTAGTCGTGTCGATAATTAAAACTTTAGAAGCCCAGTATGCTGTCACTTGTCAAAAACATAAATATAATTATTATTAAATATATACTTAATTCAATATTTCCTTCCGAAACAGGTATCGCTGACGTGGGCCAAAAAACAGCGAGATTGAAGTGGGATGGGGCGGGTCATGTTGGTCGCATGTACCCAGAAAGATGGGCCAACCCAACTACTACTTGGATACCTGAAGGTGGACGCCGAAAACGGGGCAGACCCAGAAAGCGCTGGAGCAATGGCCGGAAGGAGTTTCAGCCGGTGATTGTAGTTGGCTTTGGATAGAGACACTTGGAGGGAGATGGGGGAGGCCTTTGTCCAGCAGTCCCGTTACGTAAATGGTTAAAACTTAACTTCGGTATGGAGTCCTATATTTTCAATCAATCAATTAAATCAATGAAATCATTTATTTGTGAAAACATAGGTAGTACATAAAGGAGTTAGTGTTAGAGCAGCAATTCAGAATCACTATGATTTTGCTGATAGTCACAGCTTACAAATAAACCTTTATTAAACTCAAAACTTTAGGTTCTCTTGTACTTGCTACTAGTCCTTACTAAGATTGGTCAGATGACCTGAAAAAGGTCGCAGGCAAATGTTGGATGCAGACTGATGCCAACCGATCATTTTGGAAATCATTGAGAGAGGCCTATGTCCAGCAGTGGACTGGCTGCGGCTGAAATGATGACGACGATGATGACTAGTCGTTAAGTTAAAACAAGTCTCACATAAACAAAAATATGGTCTCAAATACCATTATCTTCTTTTAGTCAGTAGCGTAAAAATAATATAAATTGAGTCATTTAAACGAATTTTAAAGACTCCGAAATCGCTAACGTAATCTTTGACACGAAGATAAATGACCGATTTTGGGAGGAAAAAAAGAAATAAATAACCCCCGAGGCGTCTTCCCCTAACATTTTCCAATACAATTTAAAATAAGTCTTTGTAGCAACAAGATTAGGCTGTACCTTCGTATTGTTGCAATTTATTACTTGAAATCGGCGCCGCTTTGGGACCGATTTGATTTTGAAATATTGGCTTCGTAGAGTTACAGTAAAAAGCATCATCAAATAACTTACAAAAAATAAGGGTTCTTTTTACCTTTAAAGGTCCGGAATCAAATAAAAGTACCCTTTTTCAATTAATTGTGTTTTCTTTTTATGTGGTTCTCATCGCTAATTAATTTAAATATATACTATATATTTAAATAAACCAAACCTAACCTAGTCTAGTTGAGCTACACTGCTACAAGCCTACAAACATGACCGTACATTTGCTACGGCATAACCAGTATTAAAATATATAAAGAAATAAAACAATAATTGAATAAAATCACATAACTAGTCGCAAAAATTAAAAGTAAAAGTATTGACCAGCCTACGAAGATAAGTCAGTGCTACGGTGCTACAAGTCTATGAATATGCGTCACTGGCTACATTGCTACAAGTCTACTAACACGAGTATCTGCTACGGTATAACCGAACTACGAAGAGAAGTCAGTGCTACGGTGCTACAAGTCTATAAATATGCGCTACTGGCTACATTGCTACTAGTCTACGAACCTGGGTATCTGCTACGGTATAACCGACCTACGAAGAGAAGTCAGTGCTACGGTGCTACAAGTCTATGAATATGCGCTACTGGCTGCATTGCTACTAGTCTACGAACCTGGGTATCTGCTACGTAGAGAATACAGTCCCGAGCATGTTTTTCAATCCCGGGCTTACGGGATTTTGAAGCCTTTTCCCGGGATCCCGGGCCTATCCCGGGATTAGACAATGTGGTTTCTAATTGGGCTAAAATAAAAAACACGAGTAATTAAAAAAAATGTCTTTAATGTCTTTGCACAACACAAATCAGAATAATAATAAGAAAAGAAAAAACACAAACCAAAAAATACTATACTTTTGCAAGAAATTAAAAAACAGCACAAAATAACTATTTAGAATTTCGAAAATATAATCGCAGAAATATCAAAGCATCCAATGTTTGACTTCCGAGCCTGCTTCGTAGTCTATTGCCAACATAAGCAGCAGCTGAAAACGCTCGTTCAGCTTCTACGCTGGTCGGAGGAATAGACAATAGATACTTATATGCTGTTTCTAAGTGATATCCACGAACTCCTCCATTTTCGAACAGGCTCATTTCACGTCTAATACTATTTGCCAACCCCAATTCATTTTGTACTTGTACTTCAGGATCTGGGGATTTCATACTCTTGTTAATTTCCAGCTGTAACTTTTCCTTTAATGTCAAATGGGGTTGGGATTGGGAGGTTTCTGACCTTAGCTCATCATCTGTTTGTGATCCTGACCTTGCTTCTTCTTCCGTGTTATCTCGACTATTAAGTCTTTTAACAATACTCTTTATTTGCTTCCTCACTAAAGCCTGTGTCGGAACTGGAAATAAGTCATGCCATTCCAAATCCGATAATAACTGATTTTCATCATCCATTCGTGGATTTTGTAAATAATTTAACACGCCAGTTAAATCATCACTTCGTCGTTGCTTTATACGTTCCACTAAGGATGTTTTAATTTTTTTGGCAAGTGCTGAGTTTTTGCTAGACAGTTGTTTTATAAGAAATTTCAAAGCGGCATCAGCTGTGCATAAATTAGCATCTCGCCGACAGATTGCTTCTACTGTCAATTTAATTGGGGTCAGCACATCAACAATTTTATTTACCAATTCAAAATCAACATCTTCTAAACGAATTGGATGATTGAGATCTATAAGAGCTTTTTGAATGCATGCTTTTAAAAGATAAAATCGCTCCAGCATTGTTAAAAGACTATTCCACCTGGTTTTACAGTCCAAAAGAAGTGACAACTCTTTTCCATGTTCAATTTTCACATATTTTTGAAGTACTGTTTCATTTTTCAATGGAGATCTTTTGAAATACACTACAACTTTGCGGATTTTCTTTATCAGCTTATTAATATTTTCATATTGTGTTAACTTTGGTACGTGTTCTGGCGCAAGATCATTTTGTGACATTACGATTAAACCTGATTCTGGACAGTCTAAGTCTTCTAAATGGTGTTCATCATCGCTGTCGTCCATATAATCAACAGTCACAGCTGGTTCATTTATAGTATCATCTGAGGTAGGGCTATCTTGCAAATTATTATGTTTTTCATAAAGCACATCACAGACCGCCAAATTGATACCATGTGCGAGACACAGTTGTTGTTCAGTGCAAACAAGCCGCCCCACCTTTATCATAACATTCGGTCCATCAGTTACAATAGCCACGATGTCAGTTTCTAGGGAAATGTCAAATTTACTTAGACGCTCTTGCAATATACGAAGACAATTTTCAGCTGTCATACTATCGTAAATAGGAACAAGTCCTAAGTTCCAAAATTTTTTATATGAATGAACGTTGACCGCCATGTATCGTTTTTTTTTTTTTTTTTTTGTTTTTTTTTTTCGACTACCACCACAATGAAATTGGTGCCTATTCTATACTGCGCCTGCTTCCATACCATTTCTCGCATTTGCTACCATCTCGTACTGACATACCGCATCCTTACCTTTCATTCATCTATCATTCATGCCTATTTACGGGTGGGACTCCCGTCTATTTCTATTCTAAATATCATGTTTTTTATTTTTATGTTTATTTCTATTACAGGGGTGCTACATGCAAAAGACATTTTCCATTTATTTGTTCACAATTTCCTACTTACACTCTTCTTAGGTCTATTCCTTATTTTCTAACATACATTGTTATTTTTATTTTGTTAATTCAGGTTTCCATTTTACAATTTTACTTATGACTATTCCTTATTTTTCTAACTTTCTTTTTTACATGGTTGTTTTAACATTTTTCCTTATACATATTATTATTATTTACTTTCGACATTTCCATTTTCTGTGTTGATTACAGATTTACAACTTTTTTTTTATTTTTTTTTATTCCTATATATTTTATGGTAAGTTTTAATATAACTATACTATATTAGCTTATCATAATTTATTACTGTGTCGTTTATTCACAATTTCCACTATTTTTATACAATATTCTATAAATCTTTCACATTTTTTACCTTTCATTATGTTCGGAAGGGTCTCTATCGTTAATTTAACGTTGAGCTCCTGCTCGAGTTCGTGCCTGCGCCCAGCAAATATGGGACAATCTATCAGTATGTGAGGTACCGTCTCGGCTGCCTCATCGTCGCAGATGCACGAAGGCTCCGCACGGCACTTGAAACGATGCAAGTACCCCGCGAAGCCTCCATGCCCCGTCAACGCCTGAGTCGCCCTGCCACTTATGTTCAATTCTCGTATGATCCTGTACGCCCCTGACGCCGTCGGAAAGAACAGCTTGGTTACGCTAGCAGTGTCACCAGTACTGAAGCGCCGATCCCACTCTTCCAGGGTCATTTGCCGCAGGATGTATTTGGCGTGCGACACTGGACACATGTCGTAGTCTGCCTTTCTTTTGGAACCCTCAGCGGCCCCCTTTGCCAGTTGGTCAGCTCTCTCGTTCCCCTCAAGTCCCGCATGAGCTTTTACCCAGAACAATTTTACTACCTTGTTCTGTAGAAATGCGTTTTTTATATTATTCCTCGCGGTTATAGCTAGTGGGTGAAGGGAAGTCGAGTTGGTGACCGTTAGCAAGGCTGACATAGAGTCGCTGTAGATTCCAAAAGAGGAGGCGCTAAGTGTCGTGACTCTCCTCGTAGCTTCGCAGATCGCCAGGAGCTCAGCCTGGTAAACCGAGCAATACTCCGATAGGCAGAGCTTGACTGGTCTGGATTCGGTGCCGTCCTTCCAAATGGAAAGTGCGGCTCCGACCCCCCCGCCAACCTTACTGCCATCGGTGTAGATTTGAACATCAAAATTGATGTTCTCGTCCACCTGTTGCTGGTTTAGGAGGCTGACAAACTCCAGGTCGATCCGTTCCGCTGGATGAGGGGAGCCAATAACAGATGCCACACGCTCGATCTCCCTGCCCGCTAGCCCCGGCACCGGCGCCCCGCGCCTGATCCGGTACAGTGAAGCAGCCTCACGTATTCGAAGATCAAGCAATCGAAAAAAATAGAGTTTAGATACAGACGCAAGCTGAGAAATCCCCACGCATCCCACGTCATCATTAGGGTTTCCCCAAAACTGTGGCAGCGGGCAACAGCAAGAGGAGCGGTTAGGATAGACCTCCAGCGCATCGTGGTGGAGGACCAGACTCCGCTGGTACAGTGCACGCGCTGTCTTGCTTTCGGGCACGGAAAGCGTATCTGTACTGGGCCGGCGGACTTGTGTGGTCACTGTGGCGGGCCGCACCTAAAGGCAGAGTGCCCAGAATCGATGGCGGGGGCCCCACCGAGTTGCCGAAACTGTAGTAAGGCTAATTATGAAGCAACCAACCACAACGCCTTCGATTCAGAATGCCCAGTCCGACGTAAGTGGGATGCCATAGCCCGGTGGCGTATTGCTAAGGGCAGCCGCAGCGGACAAAACTTCTGTAGGTTCGTACAAGCGAACCTACAGAAGAAAATCCTAGCCACTAACGAACTGTTTGTCGAGGCGATTAACCGCAAAATCGCGGTTGCTCTTATCCAAGAACCACATGTGGTGGCAAACTCGGGCATGGTAAGCAGATCAGGAGTCCGCATCTTCCAGGCCAGCGGATCGAATATGGGTAGAGTGAAAGCAGCGATTACAGTATTCGACTCAGATATGGAAATAATCCAACATCCAACGCTAACCACTGAAAATATGGTAGTAGTGGAAATTCGGACGCTGGCTTGGAAGATCGCAGTGGTCTCGTACTATTTTGAGCCAGCCCAACCCATCACGCAATATATAGAGCAGCTCAAAACGGCCGTGGACACCTTGCAAACCAGATATCTCATAATAGGTGGCGACGCAAACGCTAAAAATACGTGGTGGGGCAGCCCGAAAAACAACTACAGAGGGGCAGAAATGGCGGGCGCAATAAATGAAATGGGACTTAACGTAGTCAACACGGGATTGGTCCCGACCTTCGATACCATTAGGGACGGACAGAGGTTCCAGAGCTTCATCGACGTAACGGCGTGCTCGGCGGAGGCTATGAGCCTGGTTGATGATTGGAAAGTAGAGGAAAACTTAGTGAGCTCGGACCACAACGGCATAACATTTAACCTAAAGTTGAGAAAGTCAAAAGGGATCACAATAGAAAGAAGTACAAGGAAATAATACTAGAAAGGCAGATTGGCAATTATTTGAGCAAAAAATGGCAGAATTTAAAATTCAAGAAAATATAACACAAACGAGAATTAAAAATATCAAAGAGGTAGAACAGTTAGAACAGACAGTAGAAACTATAAATAAAATAATCACAAGAAGCTGTGAAGCAGCAATGCCAAAAATAAAGAAGAACGAGAAACTTACCCTGCCGTGGTGGTCCGAAGCACTCGCCGAGATGAAAGCCGAGGTCGCCAGACGCCGAAGTAGGATCCGCAATGCGGCGCCGCACCGTAGAGCCGCCGTCGTCGGTGAATACCTGGAACAGAAAGAAAAATATGAGAATGAGGTGACAAAGGCGCAGACGGAAAGTTGGCGTGAATTCTGCAGCAAGCAGGAGCGCGAGACTGTGTGGGAGGGGATATACCGGGTGCTCAATAAGACAACTAAAAGGCAAGAAGACACCCCCTTGCAAAAAGATGGAAAGGCCCTTGATATGAATGGCTCTATACAATTAATGGCCGAAACCTTTTACCCAGCCGATTGCGAAGAAGGTGAAAACGCCCAACATAGAGCAGCGAGGAGGAAAGCTAAAGTAGTGAATGGACAAGAACATAAGGAAGAAGTATGGGACCCTCCGTTCACTAAGGCTGAGCTGAAATCCGCAGCAGCTTCATTCAACCCTAAAAAAGCACCCGGTATAGACGGCTTTACGGCTGACATCTGTCTCAGGGTGATAGAAGGAGATCTCGATCTCTTTCTTGAACTCATGAACAGATGTCTAGCCCTGAGCTGTTTTCCCAAACAGTGGAAAGAGGCCCTGGTCATCATGCTCCGTAAACCAGGAAAGGAGTCGTACACCTTGCCCAAATCATATAGGCCAATAGGCCTACTATCGATATTGGGCAAAATCCTTGAAAAAATGTTGGTCGCAAGATTGAAGCATTTTCTTCTGCCAAAAATGAGCACTCGCCAGTTTGGCTTTATGCCACAGAGGAGTACGGAGGACGCGCTCTATGCACTGAAACAACATGTCGATGACAAATTAAAACTGAAGAAAATTATAACGGTTATATCTCTCGACATAGAAGGCGCGTTCGACAATGCCTGGTGGCCGGCTGTGGTGCTCCGATTGGCAGATGAAAATTGCCCATTAAACCTTAGAAAAATGATGGATAGCTATCTTAAAGATAGGAAGGTGACCATCAGGTATGGGGGAGCGGAAATGACTACGAACACCACTAAGGGATGTGTTCAGGGGTCGATCGCGGGACCAATCCTGTGGAATTTGTTGCTGGACCCGCTCCTGCATAGATTGGAGGGCATGGGCGTCTATGTCCAGGCCTTCGCCGATGATATCGTGGTGGTGCTCGACGGCGAAGTGGCTCGGGAGATAGAGGCTCTGGCTGGTGCGACGCTCGCCCTTGTTAAGGAGTGGGGTGCAAACAACAAGTTAAAATTCGCACCACACAAAACCAAAGCGATGGTAATCACGAAAAAAAAGAAATTTGACACACCACGCCTCAGCATGGGGGGAGTCGCCATCGACATGGTAGCTGAAATTAAAATTCTGGGCGTCATAATGGACAATAAATTGACATTCCGACGGCACGTGGAGTATGTCTGCAGGAAAGCTTTGGGGATCTATCGTAGACTTGCAAAAGCCGCAAAAATGGATTGGGGCCTGAATCCGGAGGTTACGCGCATTATATACACTGCAACCGTGGAGCCTGTGATCCTTTACGCTGCCAGCATCTGGTCGGGTGCTGCGGAAAGAATTTACATTAGAAAACAACTGAACGCTGTCCAACGGGGCTTTGCCCAAAAAATCTGTAGGGCCTATCGTACGGTCTCGCTGCACGCGGCCCTGGTGCTATCCGGTTTGCTCCCGCTTGATGTATCGTTTATTGGAAGTCAAGACGCAACGGACTACGGAATACAAACTAGACTTGTTTGTCGCAATCCCAAAAATCCCGAGATTAGCCAAGTACAGTCCCGGGATTTTCGGGGCCAGAAAACGGTCGGGATCCCGGGATCCCGAGATTTGGGATCCCGGGATTGTATTCTCTACTGCTACGGTATAACCGACCTACAAAGAGAAGTCAGTCCTACGGTGCTACAAGTCTATGAATATGCGCTACTGGCTACATTGCTACTAGTCTACGAACCTGGGTATCTGCTACGGTACATAGGGCGCACTGTAAGTTTCCGGAACTGGCCACTTACATAAACAATATTTAAAAATTTATTGCAACATTTGAAAATAGAACTCTTTGGCTGTAGAATACAGTTTGTTTCATCTAACTGTCTTTTGTTTTTACCTTGTGGCGCCATTTAAAAAATTGTGTGTCTGCATCAACATGGATTTAACTCGGGAAAATTTTCGTAGTATGATTTTCTACAATTTTAAGTGTAATTTGACAGCTCAACAGAGCATCGCTCGGCTTGAAACAGCTTTTGGCAATGAAGCACCATGCAAGACAACTGTTTATAGCTGGTTTGCAGAATTCAAGCGTGGTCGTATCAATCTCAGTGACGAATCTCGCGATGGTCGGCCGTCCACCGCTGTGACCAACAAAAACATCAATGCTGTGCGCCGTATGATTGAAACAGACAGGCATGTGACCTACCATGAAATTCGCGCATCCTTAGAAATAGGCATGAGTCAAATACAATTAATCCTACACAAACATTTGGGTGTGAGAAAGCTGTGCTCGCGGTGGATCCCACACAACTTGACCGAGGCTCAAAAAACGGACCGCGTCACTTGGCGCAGTGCCATGCTTACCAGATTCAACGAAGGTGCGTCAAATTTGGTGTGGGACATAGTAACAGGTGACGAAACATGGATTTATTGCTACGATCCCAAAACAAAGCAGCAATCGAGCGTATGGGTCTTTCAAGATGAGCCGAAACCAACCAAAGTGGCGCGCGTGAAAAGTGCATCTAAGCGGATGATTGCTTCTTTTTTTAATAAAACTGGACACGTGGCTACTGTTGCTTTAGAGAATCGTCGTACAGTGAATAGTGACTGGTACACGACCATTTGTTTGCCGGAAGTTATTGACGAACTCCGTAAAAATAACCGTAAACGCCGTATCATCCTGCACCACGACAATGCTAGTTCTCACACGGCCAGACAGACAAACGACTTTTTGAAGGCGAAAAATGTAGAACTCATGAGTCATCCTGCATACAGTCCCGACCTGGCACCTTGTGACTTTTTTCTGTTCCCAAAAATTAAGAACCAATTACGCGGTTAACGATTTTCATCACCAGAAGAGGCTGTCGAGGAGTATGAAAAACACGTTTCAGAGGTCACCACAGAGGAGTGGCACAAAAGTTTTCAAAACTGGTTTCATCGAATGAAAAAGTGCATAGACGCCAAGGGAGATTATTTTGAAAAACAATAAATTAATTTTGTACCTTTAATAGTATTTTTTCATATTCATTCCGGAAACTTATAGTGCGCCCCACGTATAACCGACCTACGAAGAGAAGTCAGTGCTACAAGTTTACGAATATGCGTCACAGCACAGGCAGTCTGATCGGCCTACGAAGATGAGTCAGTCCTACGGTGCTACAAGTCTGCGATGGCTACATTGATACAAATCTACAAGTAAAAATAAAATATAAAATAGGTTGATACAGAGCAAACCATTAGTTAAATTTAATATTCAAACTAGACAAAAAAACAAAAATATTTCGAAACTATGCACTGATATAATGTAGGTTTTTATGTGAGAGTAATGACTTTTTTTCATAATGTTTTCTTATGTTTTCGCGATTGATATTCATTAAATTAAACTATTTTAATACGGTTTTATCGCGTTTATTACTTATTTATTTACACCTGACGTTTCAAACACTTTACAGCGTTCATGGTCGCAGGCAGACACGTTATTACTTATTTATTTACAACGTCAAATTAAATGAATATTATAAATAATATTCATTTAATTTCATATTTATAAACCTTTTTCATCAATGTACGTTAAATATCACATTACTGTCACATATTGACTTGACATTACTGTCACAGTCACCGTAATACCAAATTGACGTCTTTGATAAATGTTGATTTTTGCTTTCGAAAATTATTGACTAAATATCATGAGTGATTGCATATCATCCTCTGAAAGAGAGTTAATAGATGGAATAAAGGACCTCTTGAAGAAAAATGGACATCTAAACAAATTACAAGCGGAGGTACAATTTGAAATTACTTTTAAATTGTTTTTTTTTCTCATTGACGCCTAAGGGCGAATCTTATTATTTATTCTTTGAGAATCGATAAAATAGATTTTACTTTAAAACCGTCAAAAGTGGTTCATAGATTATAGTGAATGTGAATATTTTGGTGTGTGTCTCAAATTAATAATCATCATTTCAGTCCCAGTCAGTCCACTGGTATTCACTAGTCAAAGGATATAAAGCCTTCCTCAAGGATGTTCAGAAATACACTTTAGCGATTGCCTGCGTTTTTATTCAGGTCATCTGACCACATGGTCGGTGGATGTCCAATGCTGCGCTTGCCGGTTCGTGGTCGCCATTCGAACCTTTCTGCCCTATAGGCCATCAGTTCTCCGCGCTATGTGGTAATCCGGTCAATGTCGGTATCAAAAATATATGGAGTGATATATTCTTAAACTAGACCCCACACTAGATGGTCAGACTGCTTGAGGACTACAGGCAACCACGAGATGCAGCCGCTCGACAGGTCATCCTACAAAATAATCGAGTACTGCAGATTATGAATATTTTGTTGACTAATAAAATTCTTCATATAACTTCCAGATGCGAGCGAAAGTGACCCAAGCATTACAAGAAAGGCAACTACCACAAGGGTCAATACCGCCCGCACCGTCAGACGAAGTGTTACTTGTAAACGAACTAATTAGAGAATATCTAGAATGGAACGGCTACTTATACACAGCCACAGTGATGACGTCAGAGGCTGCTTTGCCTAAGGAGAAGAAATCTAGGTCTAATTTGTGCGTGGAAGTAGGAGTTAGGGATGATGAAAGATCGTCCGCTTTGCCGCTCTTGGCTAATATTGTGGCGGCTTATACTGAGCGAATTAAGCGTAAAATAAACAGAAGCAAGAAAGAAGCTGTGCTGCCCGGGTGCTGAATTATTTCGAAGGTTTTTAAAGCTAATTAAAACATTTAATGAAGGTTTGTGTAGATTATTTTTGAAATTAAAGGTTAGTTTAACATAGATGAGTGATTGGATACATATTAAGTCACAATGGCGTGGTAAGTGGTTGAGAAGATTATTAGTCGAGCGCGACCCGCGTATCCGTAGCGACGGCGAGACGCGACTACTATTGGATTGGTCGCCATTTAATGGAATTTTCTATCTTGAGCTCCTCCGTGCTTCGGAAGGCATTTCAAGCCGTTGGTCGCGGTAGTTATCGATAGATAGCAGTCATGAGGCTGTGTTAGATGCCTTAGGGCACCCTGAAAAAATCTGACAGTATTGGCCACTAATACACCTCTGATCATGTTCCTGTTTGTCTGGTTTCCCTGTAAAAAGAATTACGGAGGTCAGACGGCAGTCGCTCCATTGTAATAACCGGTTTCGCCAAATCTAAGACCATGGCTTACAGCGTACCCTAGCCTCCGAAGCGTAAGCTGACGACGCAACTAGGAATACACGCTAGGATGATGATGGTGTGGTAAGCAGTGTGACTACAGATCAGTCCATGGAATTTATGCAATCTTTATTACTGTTTTTTTAAGTATTGAACAGCCAAACAGGCGTACGAACCACCTGATGGATAGCTGTCACCGTAGCCTATGGACGCCTGCAACACCGAGAGTGCGTACGCGTTACCGACCACAGATAAATCTATTTTAATCTTTTTTAATAACCCCATATTGTAGTCTTCAGGGAAAACTGTAGGGATCTGATTTTGGCAAGGACATGTCGAGACTAATCTCTATTCCACTCTTATTCATTCTCCACTCTAACGCCGAGATTTTTTTTCACTGATTGTTTTTCGCTGACTTAAGATATTCACCACATTTAATGAGACTTACCCCCGTATTCTTAAACATAACCTTATGAACGTCCTTCACTCAAACTCATTGGAGGGGCACCTTAAGGAAGTCCTCGAACTTTCCTTGAAAATGACATTCTTAGTTGGTTGCTTGAGCAAACTCCAATGAGGTACGACACAGGTTATAATAACAATTCAAAGTACAAAAATTGAAAAATACAAAAGAATGGATTAAAAAATAAACAAAGAAATTAGTTAACTAGACAAAAAACTGATTTTACACCACTTTCGAGGCCGCCTCAAGGTACCTCTCGACCAACCTTATATTTGACAGTTCGATACTCACCTCCAATGAGAAATCATCTCAAGTCAAGGAAACTTGTGACGACTAATCATACCAATGAGGTGGAGTAAGGTTGAGTCGAGTTTGAGTGAAGGTTTAAGAATATCGGTGTTATTATATAAAAAGCGAAGCAGAAATTTGCCTCTACACCATTTTAAGTCATCACTTTCCATTAAAAAGTAAATTAAGAACTAAATGTCACTTCATCTTAGTTTTAAGTTGACATTTCTTCATTGTACAAAACTTTACTTACAGCTTGTCCAGAAGTATTGCCTTAAACCGGGACGTACGTCTTGAATTATGTACTTTCTTCTGACTTTTAACAAAAATAGCTTCTGTTTGAGTCATTCTGAACTTTAGTCATATTTCAGGAAAAGCGAAATGATAACGGAAAGAAAACTTTAAATAAAATATTTTACTTTGATAAATTCATTGATTTAAAAACAAAATAGGGGAGGCTCTTGCCCAGCAATGGAACATGGACAGCATTGGACAGTTGGCAAAAAAAATCATATTAATTTGCAAGAGTTCTAAAGTTATTAAACTATGCAAACGTTGGTGGTTAAAAAAAATATCAACAATAATTAACGATTGCCTAAATTTCCACGGACTTCATTCATAAATAGTGTAGGTTACATAGTCAATCGACCATATACACACTGGTGTCAGAGTTGTTCGTAACCGCCGCGAAATTTACTGCTGATTTCTAGGAATAATTTGGGTTTTCGTATATCGTAAGAATTGTATCAAAACAAATAGATCATTTTATGTATAGTAAATCTGAATACTGCAGAGAAATGAGAACAAACATCCGTATATTCAAAGAGCCATTAAATTAATCAGCCCGACGTCTTATAAAGTTCCTTTGAGATTTTTAAGGAGCTTAGTATATGAAGACGAAGAATGTAATTTTAAAGTGTAAATTCCTTAACAAATGCATTATTGCACCAAAAATATGTGCGAATTATCAAAAACCATATATCTCTTTAATTATTATTTTGTTACTGTCCTTTTTTATTTTGACCCAAAGTAGTTAAATATGGATGTTTTTTCTGTATTCTTTAATGTTAACTTCAATCTGCGACCATGTAAAGTGTTTGAAACGTTATATGTAAACAAATCCATACTAATATCTATATCCATACTTCCATACTTTTCCATAATAATATTATAAATGCGAAAATCTGTCTGTCTATCTGTCTATCTTTCTGTCTGTCTGTCTGCCTGACTGTTACGCTTTCACGGCCAAACCGCTGAACGGATTTTGATGAAATTTGGTATGAATATAGTTAAAGAGCCGGGGTCAAACATAGGCTTAAGCTATTTTATATTCCTTTCGGCCGCCTTCGTAACTGAGTTTTGTAACCAGTTACAAAAGAAGAAAATTTCCTCTTTTCTCGTAACCAGCTAAAACTAGTAAATACTTCATTGGACTTAGAAATATTTTTGAATTTCGAAAAAAGGAAGATGTTCTATCCCGTGGACCGCCTTGACCGAATCCGTTCCAATAACAATTGAATAATCATCATCATCATCATCATATCAGCCGCAGTATGTCCACTGCTGAACATAGACCTCTTCTAATAATTTCCAAAATGACCGATTGGAAGCGGCCTGCGTCCATCGTTCGTCCGAGTTTGTGAGAGTTAATTTAAAAAAAATAAAAAAAATGTTATAACATTTCTGACAGGGTTTTAAGACACAAAGTACCGCGTATGTAAGTAAACCACACGGCGACGGCGTGGCTTATTTTTATCCCAGCATCACTATAGCTCAATCAGTCATGGGGAAAATCCATATTCGCGGAAAGTACACAAACCTCCCCATCAGGTAATTTGTCAAATCAAACAAGCACAAATCGATATACACTCCATCCGAAAAACTGTGACCTTCCGAAAATAGGTCAACAAAAATTAACGAAATACGTCAGGTGAGGTAAATATTTTTAATAAAGCATTTTCCTGGCATCGTGTCTACTAATGAAGCTACAAAAGTGACATCCAAATTTAATGATGATGAGTTTGTCAACAATTTTCAATACGAGTGACCTTATCGCTAGTTTGTTTTAAAAGTCAATGTAATTATAACATAATTTTATTAATAACAAATTACTACCTTTGCGTACTACGTATTTGAATGTTAAACAAACTCCAAAAATCATAATAAAGCATAAAATGTAATATTGTTAAAAATATTGAATATTTTTAAGCAAGTAGCAACAAACGATTAACAACAGTATCGGCTTCAGACTAGGCATGGATAACACCTGTTATTTACCTTAGTAGTTATCTATCTTATTAGTTACTTCTACACTAGGTCAAGATTCTGTTTATGTCGCTTTTTTACTGAGTACTACTCCTAGATACAGGGCCGCAGTGGTTTGGAAAAGCCACCAGCGAGATGGTTTGATGACATGGCGCGAGTGCTGGGCTAGACTTGACTTAGAAAGACTCAAGACTGTAGTGAACGGCAAAAGCATGAAGAGACCTATACTTAGCAGTGGGTGGATAGTGATTAAAAAAGATGCTTCCTAGATATTTTATTTTCTATGGCGACCAGCAAGGCTGTAATGGTGGTCCCAACATTGGTCAGAGAGTAATGTAACTCATTGGGTGAATCGACAGATAAAGAAGGTCAGAGACCATAAGACAAAAGTTTATTCGAGCCAATGAAACTTTGACAAATTTCAAGTGATTCCAAACGTATAGGCACAAAAGTCCTGGCTATTCCAACTAATGGATCAACGGCAGTGGTTCTAAAATGTCAGAGGCCGATTTTATTTAGCCGTACAGTTTTGCTGTCAGAGGCCAAAAGGCGGGTCCAGTTTTTGAAACCTCCTTCACATTTTTTATTTACAATTGCAACTATAGCAAGTCTATTTTAATTGACGTTACTTTTGAATGACGTCAATTTGAGTTTTAAAATTTTCAAATTGATGCAGTTATTCCGAAATAAACTCGACACACGTCCTAAAAATATAAAACAGTAGGCTTTTTCCCGCAGCTCCGCCTGCGCCAAAAAGTAGCCTATGTTGTAGCCGGGTCTTCAACTCTTCCTGCGTCAAAAAGTAGTCTATGTTTGACCCCGGGTCTTCCATACCAAATTTCATCAAAATCCGTTCAGCGGTTTGGCCGTGAAAGCGTTACAAACAGACAAACAGACTTTCGCATTTATAATATTATAGTGTGGATGGATGGAAGTATGGACTTTTTTACACCTATAGTTTGGCACCTGTACCTTTCGCATATATTAATTCCTATCAAATTATATGTAATTTAAGGTGCAAGAAAGTATATTGTATTAAATAGAGTTCAAAGTTTGAGCACCACTATAATAGGTTTATCGTATCGCTAAAACATTACTGCACATTAAGCCCTTTGGGTCAATTTACTTGAAAAGTGGTTAATTTATAACATGGATCCTGTTTTAGCGGCATAGTACAGTATAATGTGTTCATTATGGCCAACAACAACGGTTTCATTCATGCCATAAATTGGCATGAATGAAACCATTACCCAAAATAATCAATTTTACTTGTAGATGTCGCATACATCCTACAAGCATTGAAAATGACCAATCAATCTAATCATTTATTTGTGAAAACATAGGTAGTATATAAAGGTGTTAAAAGCCTCTTTCGGCAATACTATAATTATTAGAAAAGTTTAAAGGCTCTTTTAAAGCAAATAATAGAAAAAGCCTCAATTAATCTTCCGTAAATACACGTAAAAACTTTCAATAAAAATCAATTTTGCGCTCAAGATTCTTTTCCCTTGGTTTTCTTAAGTACCTAATGAAATAGTTCAAAAGAACATTTCTACATCGTCTTATTTATGAAGGCGTTTTAATAGCCATAAAACTGGTTATATGCGAATAGCTATCATCTTTCAGGGAAATTGAATCGTCTGGCTCGCCCAAATCGGCGTGAGGCTATTCCAAATCGTTCACTGATCGAGTGAGCGATCCCCTTAAGTGCACTTATCATACGAACTCACGATGTACTAGTTTGGCGAACAATATATTTTGTAATTGTGCCTATCAAAATATTTAGCTAACAATGGTGAAGTAGATGCAGAGTCAGTCTTCAAAAGTAACGTAAGTATGGATTTCCACTTGCCTATAATTATCGGCGAGCAACTTACGCAGATGCCTCTACACTTCGTCAATCCAGCAATATCTCGGTCGGCCCGTTGTTATAATATTATATGAAGCCACAGAGTAGGCCAATTAATGACTTAGTAGAGTAGTCATTTTCTTAAATTAATATATGACATGTGTGGTTCTTAGTAATTATGAAGAATTCATTTTTTCTAGAGAAAGTAGATTGGTCATACCAAATAATCCTGACTGGCTTGTACACTACCAGCAAGCAGATTAACTTTTTTTATCAGTTGTTTTACTTATTACTTACTTTTACTAGTTGTAGTTCATTAAATTAAAATTTAAGTTGTAGTTGTTTAATTGACAATCAGTTCCTGGCAGCGCATCACTTGAATTTTATATCTTAGCAAAACAAGCTCGCCACTCTTCCAAACAGTATGTCACCACACTACGCCGAACACGATGAACATCCCATTGTGCCAATCGTATTTTCACTCACTTGAGTTATATAACTTAGCTTCTAATAAGCTAGCTGCTCTTCCAAACAGTGTGTCACCGCACTACGCCGAACACGATGAACATCCCATTGTGCCAATCGTATTTTCACTCACGAGAGTTATTTAACTTAGCTTCCAACAAGCTCGCCGCTTTTCCTAACAGTGTGTGACCGCACTACGCCGAACACGATGAACATCCCATTGTGCCAATCGTATTTTCACTCACTTGAGTTTATAACTTAGCTTCCAACAAGCTCGCCGCTCTTCTAAACGGTGTGACACCGCACTACGCCGAAAATGATGAACAACCCATTGTGCCAATCATATTTTCACTCACTTGAGTTTATAACTTAGCTTCCGACAAGCTCGCCGCTCTTCCAAACAGTGTGACACCGCACTTAGCCGAAAATGATGAACAACCCATTGTGCCAATCATATTTTCACTCACTTGAGTTGTATAACTAAGCTTACAACAAGCTCGCCGCTCTTCCAAACAGTATGTCACCGCACTACTTCGAACACGGTGAACATCCCATTGTGCCAATCGTATTTTCACTTCTATTACCTGAAGTAATCAGTAGTACGGGCAATAGCCGCTGTTCAATGTTGAGCAGATTTTACAAGATAAATGCGATAGGACTATCGACTGGCATTGTCCAACAATGATTCGATCGAGTGGCTATTTCGACGGCTTGTCCTGTAAACCATTTTATGTCTGTTCCAGATTGCGATTTATAAGCCTTTGGTTTGGTTTCTCTTTCTTCTCGTGTATGCAATAAAAAGAGTAAAGAAACAATAAGTTTCTATCTACATTTTTGATATCTTTGTCCATTTAGCAGTAGATTCCACCAACAATATTCTCCAGGTTAGTAGACGTCAGGAAGGTGGCGGTTCATAACAGTAGAGTTGAACTTATCAGAGTAAGCATCTATTTACCTCTTAGACTACAAGGAATAATCATTAATTCTGTTTACTACTTATCTTTCCGATTCTCCCAATTGTTGACTGGTAGAGAAAGCTCTTCACTTTATCGACTCGCAAATTTTTCAAATAATGTTTAATTGTAGTGTAGAACAATCCGTCCATGGTCAATCGACTCTGTTCATCCTGGTGTCAACTGCCTCACCAAATTATAAACTTAGACAAACAAAAACCATCTATCGAACCCGAGAGTCTGCAAACAAAAGACCGGACACTTGGACACAGAGGCACTTGTGTTGAAACTAATTTTTTTTAATTCAAATTCTAAATTAATTATTATTCTCCACAATCCATATTATAGCACAGACAAAGTAAGTACTTAAATATTATGAATTATTGTTTAGATTGTGAGAGACTGGCGTCTGAACTAAGCACAGCTTGTATCTCAGCACACCAGACTCTCCCCACTAGAGGTATAAGGCGTGAAATATGACTTAATACAATGTGTTTACATTTTTAATAAATTGATATATGCAATAGAAATATATTTCTTTTATTAATAACAAAATGAGGTAGGTCACTTTGGTCAGTCTTCCTGAAATTGTTTGTCAAGACTTGTTGAAGGCACACGAAACATCCGCCAGGGTGCAATGTACGTCACAGTATAACTTGAACTCGGTTCATAATAACTTGGAAACTAGCTACAAGTTTGAAGCATCTGTGTGAAGACTAAAGTCGCACTAACTTCCACCATATTGATGAAAACATATGTTACGAGCAATTACAAAGAGGAGATGCCGTAATAAGCGTTTTATAAGAAAGTATTTGTGAGGCTACACGGGGTGGAAGGCAGCCGTGCGGGGTGCTTGGTTTCGGCCGTGGCTCCAACCATAATGATATCCATCTTACGGAAAGTAGTAGTACTACTACGTTATTTACAAATTATCAAGTACTTGTCAATAGATGTCACTAGTACGTCGAAGTTCCAATCTTAAAAACATGGCGATATTTCATAAATTACCTATGAACGTTTTAAATATTAGGTATAACTTTTAGAGCCGTAAATATATCTAATTCAATTTAACAGAAACCCATTATTCAATGCTAAATTTGTAAAAAAAAAGCCGTGGAAAGTCGTGATGCACTTACGAGCTCGCGATCTGTTTCTCGGTACGCTTTTGAACGAGTAGTGACAAGCTCCGCCCACTTTTGTGAGCGGCGAGGCGCCAATGAACACATCACTGCGCCATTTCAAACGGCATCTCCTTTGTAATTGCTCTGTGGTTACGCCACAGATATTAATATTAGAATAGTTTTCAACAGGACATGAAACCCTATTTTTAAAAAATATGACTTGCGCAACTTCGGATATTCGAATACTTTTTGTTCAATATCGAACAAAAAGTAATGATTTTCATTCGACAAGTGACATATATATTACAAAATTAGGGTTCAAGAAGCATACTATAAATATTTCTGTGCTAGAAGACTAATAGCCCAGTCGATGAACTTAACTTTGTTTATTTTTGTCCACACGTGAGCTAGCGGTCTCAATTAATAATATCGAAGTGACCTCGATTAGACTACTCACTTAAATAATTTTCTTCGATGGACGGAAAATAAAGTTTTAATTACACTTTTGCAGTTAACTATGTCTATTTTTAAATGTGGTTCAAAAAGTTTATTAGTATACTTATTATGATACGTTCTCTACTTAAGAATAGAACACTTCGGCTCTTCACTTTAGTAGTATTATCATACGTCAGAGGCCCAGAGGCGGTTCTGAACAACTCTGACACTAGGGTGTACCTTGGTTTTTTTTTATACAATTAAGTAGGCAAACAGGCTTGCCAACCTGATGGTATGTGGTTACCGAAGCCTATGAACGCCTGCAACACAGGAGATGTCACGAGTGCGTTGCCGACCATGAAGGAATCTTTTAACGCCCTTTTTTAAGAGTCCCATGTTATAGTCACTAGGGAACACCATGGCATGGTTGATTGACAATGTACCTAACACACGAAATGATGATGATTAATAATCATACGTTATTTTAAACTTAAATTTAATAAGTAAGAGCACGTTGTTCGGCTCTAATAATAAGCCGCAGGCAGTTCACTGTTGGACAAAGGCTTCTCCCAAAGATTTCCAGAAAGTCTGGTTCGCTGTACGCGAAGTTTAAAACTAGCGCAATGCATTTTCAAACATAAATTACAGGATCAAAAAGTTGGACATTTGCTTTAAAATATCTATGATTAATATAAATTAAATATTTTGTTTAATATAAATTAAAATTTTTGTTTGTAAATGGTGCAATAAATGTTCATTCGTTCATTCATTATATGTTCTTTTATGCAAAAACAATTTTAACGGTTAATTAATCATTAACCTAACCAATAAATTGGCAAAACAACCAAACGGTTACTTGGAGTTAACATTACCACTTCAGTAAAATGGAGATCGAGCTTTGAATTAGAGGTTGTCAACGGTGCAGAATTTTATGAACCGGTGAAATTTACCGGTGAATGGGCGGTCACTGGTGAAAAACCGGTGAATAACCGGTTTATGCGCAGAAAGTATAAAATGTGCTTAATCCATGGCTAAATGGGATTTAAATAAAAAGAATACAGTTGTGACTCATTTTTTAATGATTTCAATAAGCATGATAAAAAAATTTTTCGCATAGTGAAATTAAAGACGTAATTTAGGATTATCAAAAAAAGATTCTTACGTTGAGTATATAACTGTTGATGAACATACTCTTTTCGATTTTACAGAAGTTGCAGGTACAGACAAATAATTCAAAGCAATTTCATCTAAAGCCTTTATGTGTTTATTAAATTTCCAAAACTCCAAAGGCTCATAATTTAACAAACGTTATTTCATGTTCTCTTTTAAAGATTACAAAAACATTTCACCTACATCTGTACATATCTTAGATTCCATATTTTTAATATTGTCAAAAAGTCTGTAAACAATGGGGATTGAAAGTAGGGTATTAGTAATATATGAGTTGCTTGCTCAAAATTGTCAAGCAAAAGAACCACATGTGCCTGAGGTAATTTTCTTTGGGCGTCAAGCTGCCAATTAATTATAAAGACAATTTCTCATGTAGTCCCACGCTATTCCAACGGCAAAAGTGCCTAAAGGACTACTGTATCTACTACAATGATCGTTTTTCTAAAGTATTTTACATTATTTTTTTTATGTTTCTATTAAAATAGTATGTTCAGGTACTTTGAGAGAGTTGGCAACAACTAAGTTTGAGGTATGTGCAAAGCAAGGCATTTTTCGAATCCCCAGAAGTCTAGCCATTTTTATTATGTTGGCCCCTTTATCAGTCGTATGCAAACAATTTTATCCCGTATTTCTCGTAGTTATTTTATTAATATTATAAAATAAAGAATATTCGTTAATAATTATTTTTTCATTTAAAACAACTTTTTAATTACAAAAGTTTTTTTTACATTCACCGGTGAATCATCGGTTTTTCTCACCAGTACTGGCCACGACGGTGCAAACCTCTATTTTGATTTCACATCTGTGGAAATATTGGTAACTAGCTGTTTCCCGCAACTCCGCCTGCGTCAAAAAGTAGCCTATGTTTGACCCCGGGTCTTCAACTATATTCATACCAAATTTCATCAAAATCCGTTTAGCGGTTTGGCCGTCAAAGCGTAACAGACAGACAGACATACAGAAAGACAGACAGACAGACTTTCGCATTTATAATATTATTAGTAATTAGTATTAGTATGGAAGTATGGATAGTATTGATCATCAAAATCAGTTCAGCGGTTTGGCCGTGAAAGCGTAACAGACAAACAGACAGACAGATAGACAGAAAGATACAAGACAGGATAGTATGGAAGTATGGATTCGTGTGCGATTTTTAAAATCAAGTATTTTTTGACGTCCAATCTAGCTCAAGAATTCGATTTCTACCAATGGCTGAAGAATACGATTTCCACAAAAATATTTTTTTTTCAGAGTTTCCATACTGGACTGCCAACATTGTACCCGACTGCCTTTTGGCTGTCGTCAAAGAACATCGTGTTCCTATTAGTTACGGCTTTCAGACGGCAATCGCTCCATTGATATAATCTGTACCGCCAATCTGCGCCCATGATAAAAGCGTACGGTCATGGGGTCCCATTGCCTAATAAAAAGAATTAGTTCCACTATTTGATGTAAGATGGCGATTCAAAAAGAAAAATATTTAATTAAGTACTGATCTCGCTTATTTTTGGCGAAAAAAAGGACTGATTTTTTTAAACACATTTTTTTACGTACTTAAATTCTACAACAAGTTGATTAAGTGCAGTATTTTGAAAGTTAATCTTAATTTGTAACTTCTTATATATTCGATAGATGGCCTAACAATGACTTTGTATTGAGAATAACCAGGTGTAACCAGAAAAGTTGGCGTGTTTCAATGTATGGCGATTGAATATCTGTATAACATATATTCTGTAATCTGTGGTACAGCTCTGAAGCGCAGCTGAAGGTGCAACTAGGAATCACGCCTGTTTCCCGTAAGAGTAAGCAGTGACCTAGGATTACAGACATCCCTCGTTTCCACTACTCTCACCACTCTCGTCATACTCCCAATGTCATCGTATAAAAAACTAGCTGTGCCCGCGACTTCGTCCGCGTGGAATAGTTCTTTTGGAAATCATAATTATTTTTTGTTTACAAACCTCAGCTTTATTATAAACTAGCTGTGCTCGCGTCTTCGTCCGCGTGGAATAGTTATTTTGGGAATCATGGGCGAGCGCTCATCATGCGGCGCGTGTGAATTTTGTTTCAGAGTTATTTTAAAATTGTATTATCTTATAAGATGTTTATTGAAATAAGGTGATATCAAAGACAATTTTGTTCACAGTTAAATACTCTTAATCAATAACACATTTATTTGGATAAAGATTAATATTATTATGTTGATACAACTCTGACAAATAATTTGTAATAATGCATTAATTTCGACGAAATTTGATTATTATGAAAACGGTTATTGTGAGTTAATCTTAAAAGATAGACATATACTGTCGCGGACATTTTTTTAGATAATTTAAAGAGGAATCATTCTTTCATACATATTTTTTGGGTATCTCGAACTGTTTTCGCAGCGCACGCAACGGAAGCTCTCAAAGATCAATAATTTTCCCCTTTTTTTTCCACATTTTCGGCTGTTTTTTCGCTCCTTTTAGTCGCAACGTGATGTTATATAGCCTAAAGCCTTCCTCGATAAATGATCTATCCAACACAAAAAGAATTTTTCAATTAGAACCAGTAGTTCCTGAGATTAGCGCGTTCAAACAAACAAACAAACTCTTCAGCTTTATAATATTAGTATAGATTAGTATAGATTACCTATAGCTGTTAGCCACGACTTATTTTAGACGATTTAGTTACATAATTAATAGAATATATTTTAAAGTACTTCTGCGTAAATTATATTTTTAGTTTTATTTTATTGTGGCAGGAGAACATTTGATTTTCTCCGCAACCCGATCTTGACAACGCGACATATAGTTGGCCGTGTTAAAAGCAGTCTTGACGTAAATCGATTCCTACGTGTTTAAATAATTGCCCCTGTGATTTATTTATTGTAATGGCGAAAGATAGCTTAACAGGAAATTGAATTCTTTTAAAATTAAAAGGTAAATCATTTGGAATCATTGGGATGCGAGGTATAAGCACTGTTTGACCAACTGCTGGACCAGTCAAAACTATTGCAACGATGCATTAATTTTGACCTAATTTGATTATCATAAAAACGGTTATTGTGAGTTAATCTTAAAAGATAGACATATAGTGTCGCAGACATTTTTTTAGATAATTTAAAGAGGAATAATTCTTTCATACATATTTTTTGGGTATCTCGAACGGTTTTCGCAGCGCACGCCCTCAAAGATGAATAATTTTTCCCGTATTTTCCACATTTTCGACTGTTTCTTCGCTCCTATTAGTCGCAACGTGATGTTATATAGCCTAAAGCCTTCCTCGTTAAATGATCTATCCAACACAAAAATAATTTTTCAATTCGAACCAGTAGTTCCTGAGATTAGCGCGTTCAAACAAACAAACAAACTCTTCAGCTTTATAATATTAGTATAGATAGATTTGAAAATGAGTGGTGGATTTCCAAAATCGAACTCCTGGTTGAGTGTGTATAATTAATTAACTGGACTTTGGGTGAGCGAGCACGCCGCAAATTGCCAAATTTATCGCTCCAGTTCCTAACGTTTTGCCGGCCGACTTGCCTACTTAGAAGAAAACCATTAGGAATTAACTTCTTACGCTATTGGGAATGAACTGCTGTTGTGTTTTGGTGCTGCTATTTAAACAAGGTAATTTAAAAAATTGCCTTTTCTGTGTAATTTGACATGAAAAATACCAAAAAAATCTGCCATTTTGTTTTTATTTAATTTTTATGCGAATATATCGACATTTCTCAAGCTAAAATTCATCGAGCCGCTCAGGCTGTAGAGCGTGCCAAACAATTATACATACTTACATACGTCTATACCTACTCTCGAAAAACATAATCTTTAAATCAAAATTTGTTTTTACCCGATTACGGCAAAGCCACCAGGAGGTTTATGATTTTGACCGGTTTGTATGTATGTTCATCTGTTCCCGATTTTTTTCTTAACTACTAGGGATAATTAAACAAATTAGACATCGTTGGAAAGTTCTTAGTTATCCGCTGGTTCTTATCTATGTAACATCATGTCAAATTTACAACAGCGCCATCTAGAGAGCATAAAATGGCCCCATGGCCCTAGGGTCTCCACCCCAAACGGCTCAAAAAGGTAATCGTAAGTTGTTTCTTAAACTCAGTAACATAAACAGTAACATTAGATACTTACTGTAGCGAGTTTCCATATTAGGCTACATTTCATATTTTATTTATTCTAAGTGCAGCAATTCTTTAGGTGGTGTAATACTATCATAATACGTAAAATGTATGGCGCCATTATCCGTTTGAAAAGAGCATAAAATTCCAATACAAAATAATTGACATCGTCCAGCGTTCAGCCACTTACAAGAAACGTGTTTAGTTTAAAATTGCGACCGTCTGTTACACCGTTTGTAGTTCGAAAATTTAAATTATTATTTTTTAAGTTATTTTTTTTTTGTGCCCGGTACTGATGTCAAATTTCAAGCGGCTAGGTGTCTAGCAAGGGTCAACGGCTTTGCTGGCATTCGCTAGATTACTAAACTATATTTGTAGATACATGGTTAATAATCTTTCGTCAGATTGACTGCGCAATTAAAAACGTGAAAATTATCAACAGTATAAATTTTAGACAGAAACTGGTTATGTGGTACTAAAGTTTGGTTTAATTGGAACGAATGTAATAGAGATTTGACATTAAATAACTTTTCTATACAGCTACTACATAGATGAATATTGTGCGATCCGCAAATGGCATTTTTGGATTCCATGCGTCGATGTTTCGTCTTCTTACGAACCTTTGATGGGCATAAATAAAAAAGTTTTTGCAAATATTAGGCACATAATTAACAACAGTTTCAGGATCTGACGGTTCATCAAGATTATCTTTTATAATTTTTAATTTTTTAATAAAACCACCTCTCAATATCACCCTTTGTAAGCGCTGCGGTAGCCAAAACTCCATCAGTTAAATTAAAATTTCAGCTTTTCTTTATATCTGAAGTTGTTCAAGAAGTAAATAGCATAAGCATACATAGTTTACATAAGTGTAATTTAATACAAAAATCTAGTTGTTTCCTGCAGCTCCGCCTGCGTCAAAAAGTATGTGATATACCTGTGTTTGACCCCGGGTCTTCAACTATATTCATACCAAATTTCATCAAAATCCGTTCAGCGGTTTGGCGGTTAAAGCGTAACAGACAGACAGACAGAAAGAAAGACAGACTTTCGCATTTATAATTTTTATCCGACTCACCTTTCTTAGACCACCAATTACGGTAAGTCATACTTCTCAAAATTAGCTTAGATGAAGCACTCCTGCCCGATCCCAACTGGTGGTCGCCAAAGAAACTTTCACACCCGGATCATTGATTCTATAGGTCTGAAGTGCTACGAGTATTTATAAAAGTATGAAACACGCAAAATCGGCAAGTCAAATAATTTTCGATCGATATCCTATGATTTTCATTTACCTACATGTTCATACTCGATGAGTCGAACGATTTTCATACTACTCACCGATTTTGTGTGACTTGTATATTTTTTTAAATAATAGTGCTCCTAGATCAGACGGCAGTGTGTTACAATTCTGACACCAGGGTGTGCAGGGCCCATTGACTTGACCATCTAACTCACTCGATGCGTATGACTGAAAGTCATAATATATATATATATATATGTATTGCATATTATTTTCTTATGCTTTTTTGTTAATTTAACTTTATTTTACACCCACATAAAGCTCTCTGCTTGACCCAAAGGTTGACTGTTAGATAATGCTTTTAGCATTACGTCCACCTATTGTGCTTTACAATTGTATTTGTACAATAAAGTTTAAATAAATCAATAAATAAAGGACCCACGTCATAGTCCTTGAGTCGTCTCCGAAAAACTCTGACACCAGGGTGTGCAGGGTCCATTGATCTGACCATGTAATCCTCTCGATATAAATGACTGAAAAACTCATAAGTAGGTACCAACCTAATTAAAAATAGCATTTACTATTGCCCTAACTGAAAATAAACACCACTCTCACTATCCTACTACCTACTCAAATTACAAAACAATAGCAAAATTTTCATAAAAAATTTTTAGGTATGTCTTGTCCATGTTTTCGAATGAAAAGTTAGTAAAAATAATCATATTAGACACAGTAGATCTTCCCTTCACGAACCCATGTTGTTCCTGTATTGTATGTTGTGCCTTATGGATTATTGGGTAAACTCTATTATGTACAAGACGTTCAAATAGTTTAGCCAGTGTACATATTAAAGAGATTGGTCTATAATTTTCACAATTCTGTCTGGAACCACCTGTATATATGTACAGGTGTGATATTCGCACGTTTCCACGAAGAAGGTAAAACACCTTCTGCCAAGCATTTATAGATGATACAGAGTGGCAGGAAAAATAGTGGAGGAAGTCCATCTGGTCCAGGGCCCTTGGCAGTATCCAAGGACAGGAGCTCCTTCAGGACTTCAGATTCACTCAGTTGCATATTCGTAATTAGAGTACCATCGGTGCCAGAGCCTGATGGAGGCTGCCACTGGTTAAGTGTGGGAGAAGATGGCTCAAAAATAAACTGGAAGATATCTGAAAACAAGTTACAAATAGTTTCCGGGTCATTTGATGTCACATTTTGATATTTCATTAAAGAAGGTATATCTGATTTAGCTTTACGATTAGCTATGTACCTACCTCCAAAAAAGCTTTACATTCCCGCTTATATTATCCTCAATCGAATTCATGTATGTCCTAAAGCATTTGCTACATGCAATCTTAAAATCCTTTCTATATTTCTATTATTTCTGCAAATGATTGCAGGCAGGCTGGATTGCCACTTTGTAAACCATTGCTGCAGCCCAGCTATAGAGCTGGGGGGATGGTGCAGGTATGGTCTACACGGGGTGGGGAACCTCCTCGAGTGCCCGGTCCTTTGAAAGCTTTGCATTCTCACTTGATCCCCAGGATCCGGTGAGATGGCGGGCTGACAAGGGATTAGGGACGGTGCACCCTGGGTGACAGTTAATAACTCCCTGGTAGTCGGGGTCTTGCCAATTTCTGCCAACAGACCACTCTACCGCCGTCTATAATGAGACGGCGATTGGATGTGCGTCTGGGGGACGGGCGTGGTCCACTTTTGGGCCACTGTCTGGTTTGGGGGGGTGGCCGAAAGGCCAACGGTCGGGGCCGAAGGGCCATGGCTGGAGGGCGTCGTGGTAGAATGCTAACGCGACCCCATGGCGCCCTCAACAGCCGGTGCGGAAACGCCGGAGGGGTTTTAGTGGGTAGTCCAGGCACTCTGCCTGGGAGTCCCACACTCAGTGCGTAAATGCATTTCCCCTCCGTTAACAAAAAAAAAAAGGTATTTTCACAATAATATGTTCTATACTCGACTGCAATGAATCTATAAAGTAGGTTGTAGAGCCCGTAATGCCCCGACCAACACACCTCCTCTATCCTCCTTATCTGTGGCGATACGATTTTTGTCGGTTCTAAACACTAAATAGCGGTTATCAATTAATTCGTTGCTGTCAATCTCTGGTGTCAACCATGTTTCTGTAAGTATTATAATGTAATAGTTATTTGCAATTTAGTACGTAACCCTCCACAGTTTTGATAATAATAATAATAAACACTTTATTGCACCAGGAAAATAAAATATAATATATAGTAAGGTTATTAGTATGTGTTATACTATCCATAATCAAATATAATTACAATATATACATATTTGTTAAATGGTATGTTGTGAGTATGCTGTGTCTTTAAGTAGGTACTTAAGAAATGCAGGAAGAACTTAGTAAATAGAAAATGGAATACACTTGTAGTCATACAGTAGCCATTGTTATGATGTGCAAGGTATGTGTTGCAAGAGTAAAATAACAAAATATAAAATATATATATGTAATTCAATATCACAGTAATATAGTCAGGTCCATTACTCAGCAAATCCAACTCGCAAGTTACAGCTTCAATTTCAAAATGAAAAGAAAACAGTACAAGCATCATATAGTAAATACAAGGATTATTAATCTAAGGTATAACTGCCTTATTAATAAACTTAGACTAAAGCAAGAATAACTTTACTCCAAGTTTTAAGCTTGGAGTAATGATAATTCGTATTAATAAGCATGGAGGAACCATGGAGTAAACTAATCCGAGCGTACTCTCGGAGTAAAAGATACTCCAAGGCACCACATGGTTTAAGGGCGGACTAAACATAGAATATGTGCCATTTTGTGTCATTTTTTGGCCATTGAATTCACAACCTAACATTTTTTGGCGTTGAAGCGTTCATTTTATGTTATACCTTCATTATGTGTTGTTTATTTATGCATATTCTTTCTAAAGTGTGATGCTGTTTTTTTATTGTGCTAAAAAGATGGACAGGGATAATTTTATTTATGATTTAAGAGTGATAGATGAAATAAACGAGATCGAAGATTAAATGCAATGAGGCGTGTAAAACATTACAAAGTACGTTGGAAACCCCTAGAATAAAAAAATATGTTCCATTTACAAAAATCTTCCTGAACTGCCGTTTGACTATTGTTCTTTTATATTAGTAAAAAAAAAGATATTTTAAAATATACAAAAAAGAGGCATCCATTAGGTAGCGGAGTTTAAACCAAGCTGCCGGTGGTTAGGGCTCCAGAGAGAGGAATCTTCTCACTATGCCTTGACCCAACTGCCAAGCAATAGTCTCCCTAGATTACGAGACTTTTCTTTATTAAACCGGAACTATTATCGTCGAGTCAAAATGCCACACTGACTCGACTTGACTTGACTTAACTACTGACTTGAATTTAGACTTTCTTAACTAAACGACTTTATTGTATTATTTTTAAGTATTACTTACTGGCTAAATACGAAAGTAAAAGCCATATATAAAAAAATTAACTGTCAATTTGACAGTAGCGTCATTTTCATTCCTATGTCATTCATTTTCTCACTCTTTTTACTTTTAAAAAAACGGGGTTGCCATTACATTCGCTATAATATAATCTAGGTGTAAGGAATGTATAGTTAGTCCGAGGTTACACCACGTTTATTAATAACAATGAAATTGGCAAGTTAATACTCCGCTACTCTGGGATTAACAAGTCCTAGTGTAAAGTCGGATTACGTTTGGAATAGGCGAATTTTAATTAATAAGACAGTAAATGTATAGATTATTTACTTATCGTGCCATAAAAAGACAAGTAACACGATAATGACCGTACATCTCAATTTATTATTTTCCTGGAAAATATATGAGGCGGCTCGATAATTGTGTTCGCTCAAATGTAATGATCCTCTTAGGAGAAATAGAATAATTCATCATTGCCTCGTATGTCCCATATGTCGGTTCGATTTCTGTTTTTTCCCGCCACCAGTTCAGCCATTTTCTCAATATAAAAAAGACTTCATCGAATAACATACGAGAAATTTGTGTTTAACCATATTATACAGTCATCAATCAAATGACATATGGATTTTTGTTTATTGAGTTATTGTTTCCTCATCAATTACGTATATCCGGTTCAAAATAATACGAAAAGGTTTCAGTATACAGCGAATTCATGGTTTTAGCGTTTTTCGAATTGCATCATAGTACCTATTCGGAGTATGGAGCCCGAGGTCGGCTTAGACAGATCTTATAAACTTAATCGTACAAAAAAAATTAAAAAAAATAAAAATCCTTTATTTTCAGACAACATGGGTCCATATTTGTTAGTAAATACTTATTCTATGTTAGTAAGATTTACTGTACTGCTCATAGTAAAATAAAATTTGCCATATTTTTTAAATCGGACTTTACGATATCCAAGGAACGAAATATGTAGCCTATTATTTAACCCGAGATTGAGAGACATTCCGACGATCCCGAACCCTTTTTAAATGGGTGGTAGGTATATTATTTCGTCCTAGTTGTTATTTCACAGATTATTGCATAAATTACAACAACGATTATTTTAACACAAATAGTTACTTTTTGTGCAATTAAATTCAATTATTAAAATTTCTGTCATGGTGTCGGTGTAATAAGCATCCACTGTTGAGGTGCTCTCTCCCCCCTTTTTAAATGGAGCGTGAGCACTTACATGTATGTTTTCGTTCCCAAGATACATCTGAAGTTTAAACTACAGTTTTTCTCAGCCATCAAACGTATTTTGACAAGCAATTTATACTTACGTTACATATTAATAGCTGAAAGTATAAAAGCTTATTTTCATGTCAGTATACTTTATGCACCGCACAAATTTTCCGTTTCTCCATAATGGTTAACTGGTAGAGAATGCTTTTAGCATTTTAAGTCCGCCTATTGTATAAGTATTTGATTGATAAACCAGAAGTATGTGGTACAATAAAGTTTAAGTAAATAAATAAAAGTGTATAAGTTAAGTATTTTTTACCTGTAAAAAGTTCGCACTATGATTTGAATAGAACAGAAACTGTGTGAATTATATACTAAGGAAAGATAAATTTTGTTCCCAAATGGCCTGGAATAATAAAATTTGAGTAAGTTAATGATTTTGATAGGAATATATAATAATTAACTTTTAGTGTCTAGACTCAAAGCGAAAACAAAACGAAAGTGGATGTTCGGCTCATGCAGTACTATATTTTCTGCGGTATAGTCTCTTTGCTAAACAGTATTTTTAGTTTGTTTTAAATGCTTTGGCTGGCGAAAACATCGTCAGATAATGTAAATCTCAGCGATTGAGTTGGGTTGGCCATTTATTTATTTAAGTAGGTACACAACTTGCTACAATCATAACAATTTAACGATGTAAGTAAAAGTTAACACTATAAGCTAGACTGAAATCCAAAAACGTGCACACACAGCATGAGAACTAATGTGCACAGTTAAATACACAAAATATTTGGTGTCAAAATTATAAAAACTCTAAAGCTAACTCATGAAATTTACAAGCAATATGCAGATACTATCTTTGTTTAAAAACAAAAATGTATCAAAAAATTCAAAAAGTCAATCACACCTAGAAATATGAAATACAAACTCAAAACGTACTTTCTAGAAAATATGGAAGTCATAAATAACTAATTTGACGTAGTTGCCTGGCTCATGTTAACCTATAGTTATAAAGTAAAAGTGGTAAGGTTTACTTAAATTTATATACACTGAAAGCTTATAATTAGGTGCACATTCATTTTAATAATATTTGTTATCTATTGTAACAGTCATGATGCTTATCACTGTACGTAACAGCTTGTGTAATTTACAATAGTTTTAAGTTGGAGCGGATTATGAGGCATTGCGTAACAAACCTCCGTGGTTTATTGTAATGTAGCTAAATGATCGTTGTAACTTTTGTATACTGTAATAAATAAATAATAATAATAATAGTCATGTGGAAAAGTAAGTTGAGGACGCGCTTCACTTGATTTCTATATGAGCTACAGCTGTCAACTGCAAAAATGTCTACTGACACACACCTCGGCCAAATAAAGCTCATTGTATAAACAATTGGGTTAAAGTAGGAAGTGTTATTCCTATAAATCGCCAATACAAAAATCTTTCGACGAGTGCGAGTAAGATATTTGGTCCTAAAGTTCAGAAGTGTCAAAAAGTGTATGATTATATGAAGATAAATAAGATCTTGTTGCTTTCGGCGACATTCCAATGAGGACATATGAAAATGACGGAACCGTTAAACGTTAGAAGATAGTTGGCGACTACATCCGGCCCTATAGGACAATATCCTTGTAAGTTACCTGTGAACACTCTGTTTGAATGTACCTGGTGATTGAGGGACCATATGACCGAACAGTACTCCAGGCATGTCCTAACCAGACTATAGAAAAAGTACGTGAAAGTACGTACAGAGACGTCAGTACGTTTGCGGTACTTGTGTATAGATTTGAGTAATTTAATTAAGGCAGCAGAGTACCAAACTCGATAGTCTCCACAACTGCGCTTTGAGAGGGGAACATGTTTCTCGATTAGGTACTATATTTAGCTAAGTAATAAGCTTATTTTAAAAACATTTCACCATGTCATCAATATTTTTTTGTGTTAGTATAGTAACCCAGTCAGTTTTTTTGAATGAACTCTTTACATCAATGTAATTACACTTATGAAATTTAAAATATTGACTTTTATTTTCCCTTAATGCCTGAGTAGTCAGTGGTAATGTCATTCCAATACACAAAGGAGGATGATGATTATCTAAACGTGACAAAGGATCAGTAAGACTTACTGAAACAATACTTGCTGCTCAACACTAAGTCCTAAAATCTACCAATACTGTTAGGAATATTATTATACTGGCAATAAAGTCACCCACATTTTCTCCACTGACCTTTCCCAGAAAATTTGGCGAACATCATAATGCTTACGAATTGCCAACAGAGCCCCTTCCACTTTTTTTTAGCAATACAGGAAGTAGTACAGTCCTTCGGAATGCATTAAATATTTCATGCAACAATTCATTATCATAAAAATCAGAATTTAATGTATTTAGAAACAGATCTGTAAGTATTTTCTTAACCCATTACAATTTATATAATAAATCAACATAACAAGTATCTTATAAGGTAAAGAATTTAAGTTTGAATATTTAAGACTACTAAATCAAATTAAAGAAAAAAAGAGAAAATTTAGATTAAACCATTTTTTTCTAAGCAAGTAGCATCCCTTATAACTACCGCTTGTGACGACTCCGACTTCCGGACATATTCATAAAAATAAACAAACATTCAATAAGACCAAATTAACTAATGTTTGTTTCGTCTCGTGGCAGCATGCAACTGCTTACACTATGCAGCTAAATGTTCAGCAATATATATTATACGAGTATGTTACTTTTTAAACCAGATATATTGAGATGTGTTGTACATAGACCACCGCCGATTTGTTTGCTTTATTAAATCTCTTGTACGCTGTTTGGCACCCGACGGACAGCATACAGATCATTCTCTGTGATGGGCGCCTGTATAATCTCACAGATTTTTCTCACTGAGGTGTACAAGTTTTCATTTTGTTTTTCCGGTAAAAGCTGAATGTCTAGGTTGTGGCTTCTAGAGGATTTCTCGAACATTGCCATACGCCTCTTTAAATCAGTTAATTCAGAGTGAAGCTTACCATTCTCCCTCTCTAGTGTTGTCACCTTATTGTTCGCCTCAATGAGTGTCACCTTTCATGTCCTTCTGATTAGCAACTAAGTACTCTGTGGTCTCGGTGAACTCAGATTTTAACTTGTTAATAGCCACTGATATTTCCTTCTTTGTGTCAAAGTCGCAAATGATTGATGTTTTTAGGGCTTCGCTTCAAGCTTTGAATCAAGTAATAAACTTAGTTGATCATAAGTGATGGCACTTCCGACAACATTTCAGAACGTGTCGAGGTCTGATCCAAATTAGAAGACGTGTTATTCAAGTATAGGTCATCACATGACATATCAGCGACTGAGTCCCTGAGCACTTCATATCAAATTGGATTCTCACTGGAGTTCCATCGTTTCTTCTTCTAGTAATATTGACAAATGAATAACACTTCCAGGATTGCCCCAGTTCAGCACTGTGTTTTGTATAGAATGATAGTTCCATGTTCAGGCAGGCAAAATGAAAGACATGCAACACATTTCAGTAATTCTACACGGGTATATTATTTCTGCAAGCTAGGCACTGCAATTCGTACCGGTTTAGATTGATAAATATATTTGAAATTGATCTTGTCGTACCTAGTATATTAATCTTGCCGGCAGGTAGGTATCGAAGTTTTAAACGTAGCTTGATATACAGAAAATGGTATTCTGCCTCGACAATAAATAAGGATGCCACTTTCCCAGTAGGGTGGGCCGATTTCAATAATTTTTGAATTTCGTTTTGAAAGACACCTCAAAAACTGTTAATGCGATGTAGACAACAGGAAAAATAATAGAAAAAATAATCCTTACTACTTTTGGCCCTCTACTTCCATACTAATATTATAAATGCCAAAGTCTGTCTGTCTTTCTGTCTGTCTGTCTGTCTGTTACGCTTTCACGGCCAAACCGCTGAACGGATTTTGACGAAATTTGGTATGAATATAGTTGAAGACCCGGGGTCAAACATACTTTTTGACGCAGGCGGAGCTGCGGGAAACAGCTAGTATATAAACCTATTTCCCCAACAGCGAGTTTTAGCGGCCAACGAATAACTTGTTTGTCACTGTCACAATGAGTCACATAGTTTGTTACGATAAAAATTATATTTAACTCCGTGATTACACTGAAAGTTTATTAGCTTTATGCGAACTGTTCGCTGTTGCCTAGATTTAGTCCTTAGCTACACGTTGATATATAATACTATAACTTTCAGATGCAAAAAACTATACTTTAGAAACAAAATAGTGCGGAGCAGTACAAAACAATGTTTACGCGGGACGGGTGTGTTCCGTTTTTTTTTCATTCAGAGCAAATGCCGGATGTTAGAGCTCCCAAAGTCATATCAAAATGGACGCCGCAGCAGAAGCGACCCAGAGGTAGACCAAGGATGACCTGGAAGGACTGTGTAGAAGAAAATCTTAGGAAAATTGGCAAATTTAGAAACTGGACGAAGGCAAGGAAGCGTGATAGGTGGAAGAAACTAGTTAAAGAGCCTAAGAAAGAAGGCCTCACTAAGGTTGTAGCGCCGCAGGAAGTTAGAAGTAAGTTAGTAAATGCCATGAACTAAACATAAATTTTGTTTGTAAATAGTGCTATAAAGTGGTAATTCATAATTTAAGTAAATAAGTAAAGTGTGTATTCTCATAAATATTACTACTTCCTATATCTAGTTTTTTTAATTAGAATTTTCAAGCCAAAGCGGGCAGTTTTTGTCTAAGAGATCAGTTTAAAAATGCAACCAGATTTTTGCACTAGACTGCTGTAGGCGAAGTAAACATTTTTTATTTAACCACTCGCCTGATGAAACCTCGCACATAAGGTATGTGAGAAAAATTTAATAATATTCCTTTTCCTTTTTTTTTCAATTGATAGCCTTGTTCTTTCGTAAGAATAAATAGCTATAAAATCCGAAACCGGTTTACTGAAAATGTGGTATGACTATAGTTTTCCCCCATATTGCTCTAGGAACAAATAATGCACAAATTGATGATTTCCATTTCATTATTAAAACACGGTTGTAGAGTAGGAAAGCGTACACTGGAATCCAAAAAAACGGTCTAAGTTGCTTTATGTCTACTATTATTCGTATTTCTTTTGCCGCCATAACAACAATTCTTACTAAAAAACAGGAAAAAATATATGAGGGCTCTCATACAACAGTCATTTTATTACAGTTTTTATAGAAAACTAGCTGTGCCCGCGGCTTCGCCCGCGTGTAAACCTCCTTTGGGAACATGATGTTTTTCCAGGCCCAAAAGATAAAAAATAATTTTAATTTTACCACTTTTAGCCCTCTACTTACGAAATAAGTTTTGATAAAAACCTATTTCCCCAGCAGCGAGTTTTAGCGGCCAACGAATAACTTGTTTGTCACTGTCTTATTGAGTCACTTTGTTCGTTACGATAAAAAATATGTTTAACTCCGTGATTACACTGACATTATATTTAGCTTTACGCGAACTGTTATCGCTGTTGCCTAGATTTAGTCCTTAGCTACACGTTGATATATAACACTATAACTTTCAGATGCAAGAAACTATACTTTAGAAACAAAATAGTGCGGAGCAGTACAAAACAATGTTTACGCGGGACGGGTGCGTTCCGTTTTTTTTTTTTCATTCAGAGCAAATGCCGGATGTTAGAGCTCCCAAAGTCATATCAAAATGGACGCCACAGTAGAAGCGACCCAGAGGTAGACCAAGGATGACCTGGAAGGACTGTGTAGAAGAAAATCTTAGGAAGATTGGCAAATTTAGAAACTGGACGAAGGTAAGGAATCGTGATTGGTGGAAGAAACTAGTTGAAGAGGCTAAGACTCACTAAGGGTTGTAGCGCCGCAGGAAGTAAGTAGTAAGTTAGTAAATGCCATGAACAAAATACAAATTTTAATTTTAAATGGTGCAATAAAGTGTTCATTCATTCATAATTTAAGTAAATAAGTAAAGTGTGTATTCTCATAAATATTACTACTTATATCTATCTATATCTAGTTTTTAAATTAGAATTTTCAAGCCAAAGCGGGCAGATTATGTCTAAGAGATCAGCTTAAAAATGCAACCAGATGTTTGCACTTGACTGCTGTAGGCGAAGTAAACATTTATTTATTATTTAACCACTCGCCTGATGAAACCTCGCACATAAGGTATGTGAAAAAAATTCATAATATTCCTTTTCCTTTTTTTTTCAATTGATAGCCTTGTTCTTGCGTTAGAATAAAAAGCTTTAAAATTCGAAACCGGTTTACTTAAAATGTGGTATGACTATAGATTTTACCTCATATTGCTCTAGGAACAAATTATGGACAAATATCGATTGATGATTTCCATTTCATTATTAAAACACATTTTATCCACGACTTAAAAACACGGCTGTAGAGTAAGAAAGCGGACACTGGACTCCAAGAAAACGGTCTAAGTTGCTTTATGTCTACTATTATTCATATGTATTTCTTTTGCCGCCATAACAACAAATCTTACTAAAAAAACAGAAAAAAAATATATGGGGCCTCTCATACAACAGACATTTTTTTTACAGATTTTATAGAAAACTAGCTGTGCGGCTTCGCCCGCGTGTAAACCTCCTTTGGGAACATGATGTTTTTCCAGGACCAAAAGTAGCCTATGTTACTCTCCATCTTTTCAACTAACTCTATGCCGAAAATCAAGTCGATTGGTTGCTTAGTTAGGGCGTGAAGGAAGGACAAACAAACACACTTTCACATTTATGATATTAAAAGTAAGTATGATGGTACGAAACCCTTCGTACGCGAGTCCGACTTGCACTTGACCGATTTTAATTTAAAAAATCTTTGCCGTTTCTCACACACAAACACAATCCGGCCTAAGACTTTCATCGGCCCCGCCGGCGCAGTTCAAGATACTTAATTGAATAAGGAGGAGACAGGTGGAGGCGCTATACCCGGAATCTAATATGCCGAATACACATTCCTTTGTTTGTGTTAGCGAAAAAATGGAGAAAAAACCAGTATCAAATATAGGTATATTGGGTTCCGCAATCTGTTTTCTGACGTCTCATTTTCAGAGGTAAAATGAGAAACATTTATTTTTAACCACTTGTAAATGAAATTTCTTCGCATTTGCTTGGTGGATGGTGGAGAGCATCTCAATGTTCAAAAGATAAAGTTCAATTTGTGATATAATATAAATTATATAGTCAGTTTATTTGTTACATCTCCCCGCTTTATCTACAGAACAATGTCTATGATGCAACCATTTAATTTTACATGTAAGGAGGTAATTTTACTGAGGACATAGATTTTCCTGGTTTTTTATTTTACACTGATGGTCAATTTTGATGTATTGTTTTGTAAAATTTTTATTTTGGTGCAATAAAGTGTATTTGTATTGTATTGACTTGGCCTCAAAGTTCGAGACTTTTGTTGTGGAATACTAACTGAACGATATTATTATTTTATAACAATTACATACTCGTATATAGATAGACATCCAAGACCAAAATTACCAAAATGAGAAAAAAAAAATTAGGAAAAATTCATAATTTTAAGATTAAAACGGAACCCTAAAAGATGTCTCAAGTTTGACGGAGACACTCTGGCAGTCAAGGTTGATTCAAGTGCCTAAAGACATTTCTTTTCCCTCCATTTAATTTACTCTCAAATGTTTTTCGAATTATTTTCGTTATGTCCACTGTAGAGGTATTTCGTGGAGCGTAAATTAATTATTTTCTTTTTGTACAAAACAAATTGAGGTGCTCGGTCTATTTTGTAAAGATGAACAAAGTTATATTTACGCTTTCGAGTAGTCCTTCTTGACAATTTCTTTCAGAAAGAATTTGGTATGTATACAATACAATACAATATAACTTTCAAATCAAATCAAATCAAATCATCTTTATTTGTGAAAACAGGTCAAATAAGTAGACATGCAATTAAATAAGTAGGTACTCTGTTTCTGCCAGATTAGCGTACAAATTTACAAGAAATAACATTAGTTCACTTGTGATAGGATTCATTCGTAATAAGATTCAATCGAGTTTGTCTTTTAAAAACTCATCTAATTTATTTAACACACATTTCTGGACGAGTAGCTCCCGAAGGGATTGTTTAAAAAATATGATGTCTGATGTTGTTGGTAACTTATTGTATATGACAGGTGCCCTACCAAACACACTACTTCGCAACAGTTTCGTTTTAAATTCAAACAAAGCAATATTAGCCCTATTACGGGCTCGTGTGCGAAAAGTAAACATATTTTTATTTGTATGTACAAAGACGACACATTGAGTATGGCTCACATGAGTCAGTCTGTTGAATGTGAAACATAGAACGAACACAACGTTTCTGAGCTTTAAAAATTAAGTCTTTATCCGTAGAGTTACCCCAAAATACAATGCCATATATTAATGTCGAATTTACATAAGCGTGATATGCTGTGAGTACTGTATCTTGGTTAACAATTGTATGTAATTGATATAGAGCAGAGGAGTACTGACTCAATCTTTTGCATAAATAGTCAATATGTGCCTTCCAGTTTAATTTGTTATCAATATGAAGGCCTAAAAATTTGGTAACTTCTGTTCCAGTTATAGTTTGATTTAGAAATGTTATATCAATTTTAGAATTTTCGTCATGTCTTACGGCCACAGCCTTCTAATACTGGCAATACCGGTTAAACGTTGAGAAAACGCAATATATTCAATTATCCAACATTTAGCATCATTAGATATATTATGATATAAACCTATAATTATGAAAGGTCAGGACTATAAGGCGGATGCATTAACACCTCCCAGACAAACTCTCTTAATTTTTGCTGAGTGGCTAAAGATGTGTGAGGTCTAGCGTTATCATGATGAAAAATCACACCCTTTCTGTTGATTAATTAATCATTCATTTGACATCAAAATTTCCGGATTGAAAACGCTTAAACCAAATTTGTGCTACTCTCACAGACACTGCACTAGGTCCATAAACATCGCAAATTGCTTTCGCGGCTTGCGTTGCATTTTATTATTAGATTCACTTATCTTGGCAGTAAGAAAGCCAAATGAAAATCACACATTTTCCTAATTTGAATTTGAAATTATCTTCTTTAAAATTTAAACTTTTGATGATACCAAAACCAGCCAGATACAAATGGTATAGCCAAAGAGATTTTATTACAAGTTCATAGATACTATATGCGAAAAGACTTTTTCCCCGACCTAATTTATAGACAGTCCACTATTCAACCACCAGACAGTTTACCAGGTACCGAAACGTACCAGGGCGCTTCACGCCACCAATAGATTCTTAGTAGGCCCTTCAGGCACAATAGTGTCGGCCCTAATGGCATTGAGCGTTTGCTACCGCTCGCGAGTTTGCATTGCTCGCTTGATTAAAGGCAAAGCCCATGGCCGAGGTTCGTCCCAACCGGGAGCCCATCGCGCATTCGCCTCAAACTGCCCCGCTGTACTTTCAAAAGCTCTCTGTAGTTAAAAATGTTAGGCCCAGTCTAAAAAAGGACAAAAGAACAAGCAGGTACAATTAATTTTCAACGCGATATCGCTATCATCATTAGCAAGTTTTACGACTTAAGTAAGTAGAATCCGTAAACAATCACTAGTTCCAAAAAAAGCAAAATTTTTGCTTAAAAAGCACAATTTCGCAAAACATCAAAACAGTGTTCAAATGCACCTGTCTAAGAATTCCATGAATTTAGTCTGCGTCGAGATTTTATCTTCAATAAGTCTTCTAAGGGCTGCACAAGGAATTAACCTCAATATCCATTTTTATTTTGTTTCTAAGGTGTCTTGATATAAAATAATCTAGAATTCTAGATAATATTGAGAAAGAACTTCGATTGAACTTTGAATGAATTTTTGTTGTTCTTTTGATAATGGAGATCAGAACAACATTTTTTATGTAATAAGTTCCTTTCCTACTTATTAGTTTTATCTTTAGGATACAAATGATAAAATTTTACGTATGTGGTATTTCAAAGATGTAGTAATAGCAACGTAAACTGATGCTTCTGCGTGAAGAATTCTGCGGAATATTCAACTTCTCTGCAGCTAACAGATGACCTTGATGATAGGGCTCATAAGAAAGATATTTTTTTTCCTTTTGCGCATGTTTTTTTTTTCTTTTGTTTGCTTGTATTCGACTAATGTTCCTATAATATGCATTAGAGTTTTGGATTGTATTTTAATGAAAATAATTAGATATCTATCCATTAAAATATTTTGATTACGCCACAAGGAGAGTACTTTACTATCTTCGTCCTAACATTTTATATTTATCTAACCCGATCCTTTTGATGACTCTTGTTTTACTCAATTTATACATATTTTACTCTACCTCTTTATGCGTAGTACATTTTCAAAAGTTAGCCCTAATTACTTTGTTTAAATTATGCTAAATATATACACCGTGAAATTTTAGTCATTTTGGACCCATCGTCCAGTGATTCCATTCGTCCATTCATGCAACTGAACAACTTTCCCCAAGATACATGGGTCCATAACGAATAAAATTTCACGGTGTATAAATAACGTTTTTAATTCAGTGTACACTATTTTGCCGTCCTTGAATCACAGCAAGCCATTTTGACGACTATCTCCTTTGGAATTCTGCCAGGAGCAACACTGATTGCATGTATTGACTCTGATATTGCATTACTTTGTGTAATATTGAACTTGTGTATATAACTTGGTATTACAGACTAATTGGTTTTAAGGTTACATTCGAATATTATATCTATATGATGTAATAATGGTGTAATAATTCACGCAAGGGTTTTTTTACCGCAGCTCATTTCTATCCTAAAGTTGGCTGGAAGAAATTGCATTAGCGATAAATAAGTCCGCCTTTGTATCCATTTAGTTGGACTTTTTTTGTTTGTAAATGGTGCAATAAAGTGTTAATTCTATCATTCATAATTGAATGAATGATAAATAGTTTGAATGTCTATGGAAAAAAGTGTTTTATTTTTGCAAGATAGCATTACTCCTTTTTCATATAAATGATGTCAGATGAATAAAATAATAGAAAATATTACAATAAGAAATTTCAAAAAATGTTAACGACGCCTTAAACCACTCCAATGATTCTATACAATCTACAACGTCAGACTTAAGATCACAAAGTATTTCGGACTTAACAGAAAATACGGAAATAGACGAACTTAATTTAAAAATTGAACAATTACATAAGCAGCTGATTTCTTCTGACAACGAAATTATAAGACGTACACAAGAAAATAACTTGAGACAAACAACGCAAATGAATCGTTTGTAATGTTCTTTGAAACTCTCAAACTTTTTTATGCTCTGTGTTTTCCCTTAATAAAACAAAAAGAAACAATCAATAATAAGCCAAAATGGATAAGTAGAGGTATAAAAATATGTAGTAGGACGAGACGGGAACTGCTATGGAAATATAATTAATCCCAATAAAGAAACAAAGTTTAAATTTAAAAACTACACAAAAAGGTACAAAAAAGTTTATAACAATATACACAAAAAGCTAGGAATAGTTATAGCATTGCAACTAATAATAATTCAGCTAGGCCTAATCTTCCCAAAGAAAACGACTAAGAATTACTAAGAAATGGTAAGAATGAAAAGAACCCTAAACTATTAACAGAACATTTTAATAAATATTACGTGTATAAAATAATAATAAATGGAAATGTTGTAATTGTAAAATGACGGACTTATGAATCATATTAATTTTAATTTAATGCGCTAATCTATTCACATTGTTATCGTATGCATGACAATGTCTTTTTTCTAAATATATTTTTTCTACTTTTGTATGCCTAACGGCGCAGCATGGCGCACTGTTATCTAATTTAACACTAACACCCATGAATGTACCCATTTCTGGAAAAAATAAATGAATTATGAATTATATAATACTAACTTTTTCCCGCAGCTCCGCCTGCGTTAAAAAGTAGCCTAAGTTTTACTCCAAGTCTTCGACTATATTCACACCAAATTTCATCAAAATCCGTTCAGCAGTTTGGCCGTGAAAGCGTAACAGACAGACAGGCAGACTTTCGCATTTATAATATGTCTATGTCTGTCTGTTACTTTTTACGGCCAACCCGCTATTCAAACCAAATTTGGTATGAATATAGTTGAAGACCCGGGGTCAAACATAGGGTACTTTTTGACGCAGGCGGAGCTGCGGGAAACAGCAAGTACTTTATATATAGGGGTTCTGAGCCGCTTAACTAAATTTATTTTCTTACTTTTTCCCCACTGCTCACCTGTGAAAACTCAACTTCAACCCGAATTCTCAAACCCTACTGAACATCTGAACGAAATTCCAAAAATCTACTCAGGACGAGAGCGTTGCCTTGATTAGCCTTTTATAAAAATGCAGCTGTTCTAAATAGAACATTCTTTAAACAGTAATTTTCTTAAATCCCTGTTTAAAAAGTTTACAGCAGCAACTTACATCAATCTTGTCGAGTCATAACGTAGGCATTAATCAAACGCTCAGGTACATGGTAATTTATATGTACACAGAATATACGGGAGTTGAGTAAACTAGGACTCAAAATGTGTTTTATGATAATTAGGTTTAGTAATGATCCCTCTTGGAAAACAAAATATATTAAGGGTTTCCGTGATTCGGAAGGCACACTAACTCGTTGGTCCCGGAGCCCTGTTTTTAAAATGGACTCGTATGTCGAATAAAAATCATTCTATAACGCACAAAATTTTTTCACTTTTGTTCTTCCTGTTTACAAAATTAATGCCTCATTTTCGTATCCTTTAGCGAGAATGTGTCGGAAATATGATGGGATCTCTGTTTGCAATGAAATTGGCATCTTTATTTACCGACTTAATCAATACAAAAAAAGTATTCACGACATCCTTGGCACTACATCTAGTATAATAGTTCGGGTAGGTACTTCACTTTTTGTTTTAGTGATACACAATTTATGTACTTTATTTTGTTATGTATAATCACAATTTGGTAAAATGTATAATGTATTATTTAAGTATGTAGGTAGTTTTCTTGGTTTATATTGTCTTTTTTTTTTTGTTAACGGCACAGTGCCCGGACTACCCACTAAAACCCCTCCGGCGTTTTCGCACCGGCCGTTGAGGGCGTCATGGATTGTCTTAGCATTGTGCATACACGTATAGGATGCTAAGTTGGTTCGGTTGTAACTATTTAAAAACTATGTATAATATTTACTTAGTGTCTGTTGTGTTGCCTTAATAAATAAAATAAAATAAATAAATAAAAAATAATATTAGATTTGTCGATTTTGTCACACTACTCGAAAATAACACTCCCGGACTATTATCAATAGACGGCAGTCGGCTGTGTCTGATATCTTTAAGTAGCCTGTAAAATCTCACAGTCTTGGCCACTAACACACCTTGGGTTAAGTTTCTGTTGGTCAGGTTTTCCTACAAAAAGGGTTGCAGAGGTCAAACTGCAGTCACTTGTGCTCCATTGTGGTAAGTTTTTTCATTAAGACTGTTAGTGTATAATATCTATGATTTGACTGAGCGTAAACGAAGTCTCTCTTTCGAGACCAATATTGCTTTTGTACGGAAAAATGTATGTTCCTGTCTAGACGTCGCATTTCTAAACGGAGCCTTAAAACAAATGGACACACGTGTTCCTTGATTAATAATTTTTTTTTGTCGAGAGTTTCTTAGTTGGGGGAAAAATGAGGGCAAAATAGGGTAAAGTTTGGTTTAATATTATTTAATTTCAATCAAACTTATTCGATAATAGGTTCTCTACAAGTGCTGAAAGAAATACTATATATACCTAACGCTTCATAGAAGCGTTATATGAATAAAGCTCTTTTTAGGAGATCATTCGCAAAGTCTACTGTTTACAGAACTACTAGTATCTAAAAACATACAACAGAGAAACACTTTTTCTTCGTCATAATGAATTGAAGAAAAGGTAATTAATCATGTATGTCAACTTTTATTTCGTCCACGAAAAGCAATTGGACAATATAAAGAATTCTACGAAGGAAATCGCATGCAGTTGCTAGTGCAAGTTTTTATTGGAATACTCGCGTTTCAGCAGATATTCGATGGACTACAAAAATGATTGCAGTATATTGGTTTTAAAATCACTGGGGCGTGAGAGACAAGATAAAATTATACCAGTTGCATTGCAAATACTTGCTAAATGTAGCACTATTCAAGTAATATACTCGACTACCTACAAGTGCTTAAGTATTTTTTTCGTACTAGCTTATTCCCGCAGCTCCGCCTGCGTCAAAAAGTAGCCTATGTTAGACTCCGGGTCTTCAACTATATTCATACCAAATTTCATCAAAATCCGTTTAGCTTTTTGGCCGTGAAAGCGTAACAGACGTCTGTCTGTTACGCTTTCACGGTATCTGTCTAGATAGACAGACAGACAGGCAGACTTTCGCATTTATAATATTAGTATGGTTAGTATGGAAGTATGGATGAGGCAGCACTATTTATATGAATTGCAATATTTTTATTTTTATAAAGTAGCATTATATTTATTCGTGAATTTAAAAGCCATGCTCTTGTAAGTGGATGGCTTTTTCCATTCTTCCCTATCACTTGCCAGTTCTTTAGATTTTCGAAAGTACCAAGTAATAGTCAAAATATCATGAAAGAAAGAAACAGTTTATTTGTGCAATGAAACTGGTACAGTCTGGTGTTAAATAAACAAAATGGCCGCATGATAATTATTAAACTCTAAAGCTGACCCAATGTCACGTTTCTATTGCAATTATACTAAAACCCATAATCTATAATGAAAACCTCGAAAATTTTATGAATAACAGAAGTAAAAATAAGAAATGAAATGTGAAAATTGGACACAATTTAACCTTTAGAAACATCACCCGGTTGTTATCGTAAAATGAATCTATGTGAGCAACTTAAGGCTGCGGACACATTGAGATGAGGAATCCTCTATAATTTGCATATTTTGTACTCTAAATACATAACTAATTATTATACTCGTAAATAGCTAAGCAATATTTCGGATGTTTGATCTACTGACCTATTTCTTCTTAAATTTCATACACCATACCTTATCGGAAAAAGGGTGGTTATTGTGTGGTGTTTATTTATTTATTTAACACTTCTTTGTACATAATAAAATAAAACATAAGTATATAACATAAAACATGAACACAGTTTGCATACAAAAGGCGACTTTATCGCTTAAGCAATATTTTTCAGCCAAACTTAGGATAGTTTGAAATATAAAGAAAGGAAAGATACGGAAAGAGATCATCATCATTTTGGTAGGTAGTGTAGGTACGCGAGCAACAATGCATGTAAAATCTAGTACATAAGTAATAATCCAAAAAACTGTAAACTTTTTTCTTGGAAATTGAAAGCTACAATAAATCGACTTCGCATAGAAAGGCAGATCAGTTGATTCCTGAAATTTAAGGTACGATCCAAGTTTTTTTTTTATTATTTTGCCCTTGGATAGGTTTTTCAATATTAAGTAGGTACGGATTGAATTCAGTTCAAAGTTTTAAAATCATATTCACATGGCCTCAATTATTTATTACAGAGGTCTCACCTTTATTATCCCCTAATTTTCTTCTATATAAACTTTATAAATTGTTAAATGGCAGGCAGACGCCTGCTACCATAAACGCTGTAAAGTGTTTGAAACGTCAGGTGTAAATAAATAAGTAATAAACGCGATAAAACCGTATTAAAATAGTTTAATTTAATGAATAACAATCGCGAAAACATAAGAAATTTTTATAAATTGTATTATGGTTCTCAATATATCGCGTACCTATCCCGCTAGTTTATAACTAACACAAAGCGTACCGCACAATTCAGGCGGCTGAATGAGGATCCAAAAGCCAGGAATAATGGCTGCGGCGTGACTGGGAACGAAGGACTCGACTCAAGATCATTATCACCAATGTCATTCACACTAAGTTGTCGTTATGAAAATATGTTCCATTAATTTGTGTTCTGTGGTGTAGAACATAAAAACATGTAGCAAGTATGATTTCAAAAATATTCAAACGAACAAATGTAATTTTTTGCGCTAGCAAAACACTCACTGGTATTGAAAACCTCCACCTTTTTGGATTTTGTAACTCGGTTGAAAATGCATATTATCCATACTAATATTAAAAATGCGAAAGTCTGTCTGTCTGTTACGCTTTCACGGCCAACCCGCTGAACGGATTTTGATGAAATTTGGTATGAATATAGTTGAAGACCCGGGGCTGTTTCCCGCAGCTCCTCCTGCGGTATATAGCCTATGTTACTCAGGGGAATGTAGCTTTCCAATGGTGAAAAAATTTTCGAAATCGGCACAGAAGTTTTTAAGTCTATTCATTACAAACATACACACAAAAATACAAATCTTTCCTCTTTATAATATTAGTGTAGAAGTGTAGATAGTGTAGACTAAGCCCGGGATCTCAATAAATACTTGACGATTGACTATGATACGATACTTGAAGTGATATTATCCATACTTTTTTCATATTTACTAAAAGTGCGAAAGTCTGTCTGTCTGTCTGTTACGCTTTCACGGCCAAACCGCTGAACGGATTGTAATGTTATTTGGTATGAATACAATTGAAGACCCGGGGTCAAACATAGGCTACTTTTTGACGCAGGCGGAGTATCGGAAAACAGCTAGTTAAAAATAAATTTTGATATGACACAATGTCGAATAAAACCTATTCAATATCAAACGAAAACTATTCGAAAACGAACAAAAATTTGTCTCGCCGATTTTGCGTGAATCATACTTTTCAAAAATACCACTCCGGATCTGAGTCACAAATTCAAACTGGGCTTGTAGATGAGATTGCATAATATTGCTCTATGCGTTGTTTTTTTTTTTTTTTTTGGAATAAGTCAAGCGGCCTATTCTGGCCAAAACAGAGGTGATTTGAAAGTCTACAACCTCACAACTAATACTAAACCGAGACCTCAAATCACGGCGAACAAATAACCAAGCTATTGTGCAACTTGGCGACAATAAATCGCCCTCCAACAATGATTTCAACATCTGGATGGGACCATCAATACATCCATACTAATATTATAAATGCTAAAGTCTGTCTGTCTGTCTGTCTGTTACGCTTTCACGGCCAAACCGCTGAACGGATTTTGATGAAATTTGGTATGAATATAGTTGAAGACCCGGGGTCAAACATAGGCTACTTCTTGACGCAGACGGAGCTGTGGGAAACAGCTAGTTTTCCTATAAATTCCCTATACACCAAAATAATCACGTCTGTGTCTTTTAGGTCCGGGTTTGACTGGCAGAGAATGTCTGAATGCCATTAAGTCTACCTTTTGTCTTTATTTTATGAATTGCAAAAAAAACATTTCAAACTTTTAATGTCATGTTTCTTTAGTCTCCTCCACACAACATGGCATTACTTGCAGATAAAAAAAATTCAATTCGTAAACCATTTAGCACCGCGGTCAGTAAAGTAGACGACTGCAGCGTTACGGCCAGGAAATAATAATAGGTAGAAGTACCATGTGCAGATTGTGCAGGCCAGTTAAGCCTCTCGATTCTTAACTTAGTATGGCGACAATTAGCTTTGACACACGTTGTCGCACTTCTACTATCTAATCTTATTTCTGTAGTCACAGCTCTACATTTTAGGGCCGCAAAACCGGGGATGTTTTTTCTCACCGATTGGCCAGGTCCTCACTAGTCAATGTCCATGTTCACCAGCGACTCTTGGTGTTCATCGATTTTCTTACATTGGGCCACAAATTGTGAAACTTGGTCCTTTGTTGTTCCTGCAATATGAAGCGGCCACTGCATTGGGATAACTTCTGTCACTGCGAACTTGCGGATAAGGCTTTGATGTTGACATACTTGAAATTTAGTATTAGAAATTTCAGTCTTATACTTATCTGTTATGTTCAGAAATACTTTAGGCAATAACACCTTTGAACAGCAGCTTGAAAATAATAAGCAGGGAAATTCTATATACTAAACGCAGTAAAAATGTTAGCCACAAATCCAATATGCTTACTTTGTATGTAGGAAAAATAATATGTTTCATGGAGGATCATTTGTCTGCATTTGAGTATTTAGGTCCATGGAACTATAAGTGATTGTCTACCTAGTTTTCCTCAGTAAATTCCAGGGGTCTTTCGTGTTCGTGTTTACACTAACTTTCATCATCATCCTAGCGTGTATTCCCAGTTGCGTCATCAGTTAACGTTTCGGAGTGCTCCTAGATTTGGCGGAACTGGTTATTACTATGTAGCGACTGCCGTCTGACCTCCGTAACCCTTTTTACAATGAAACTAGACCAACAGGAGCATGACCCGAGGTGTGTTAGTGGCCAACACTGTCAGAATTTTTCTGGCTGCCCTAAGGTATCTGACACAGCCTCACGACTGCTATCTATCGATAACAACAGGAACCAACGGCTTAACGTGCCTTCCGTAGCACGGAGGAGCTTAAGATAGAAAATGCCACTAAATGGCGACCAATCAATAGTGGTCTCGTTACGTCGTCGCTTGACACGCGCATTCGCTACGGATACGCGGGTCGCGTTCGACTAACGAGCTCCTTCTACACTTTACAGTAACTTTGTATTTGTCTAAAATATAAATGGTAAAACAAATACTTATTCCACATTGTCATTGTGTTGTACTAAATTATTATTTGTGTGTAAAAAAACTGATAGTGGACTATTTAAGCCAAAGCCTTTCAAACATTCGAAGGGCCTCCTTACGCTTGACTGCCGAAGGTATCGTATAAAAATCCAAGTACTAAAGTTAACTCATAGGTAAAATTGCAAGGTTTGCGCTTTACCTGTGTACCCCTACCAAAGTTTCCACGCGACTGCGTTAGTGCAAGCTCGTGCTAGATGCACGTAGAGTTTTACCATGATATTTTCTAGTCATTTTAAAACGATTTGACTAAGCGGGATAACTTCGGGTTTTCGGCAGCTACAAGCTGTGCAAACACTGTTTGCTGCCGCCGTCTGCCATCATTTTCATTAAAAGGAAATATGAAAAAGCATCTCCAGCTCCATTAGAAGAAAGTAGCCAGTACCGCCAATCTAGGGCAAAGGAAACGATTAAAAGAATACCCTAGGCCTGAAAACTGAACCTTTAAAACCAGCCTGAAAAATCGAAAAGTGATGGCTCTTTGTCGTATTAGAATACAATACAATACAAAACTCTTTTGCACAAATTTACATAGCAAAAGGCGGCCTTATCGCTAAAAACAATTTCTTCCAGGCAACCCTTAGTACATTTAAATTTGATCAAGGAGAATACGTATAATTAAAATATCTACAATCTTAGGTTATGTTCATAAAGGTCTGGCTTTCTAGTAAAAAGGCTTGCGAAAGTCAGACGGCATTAGCTCCATTGTAGTAATCAGAAGCCCTATTTTTGAAAAGTATGATTCACGCAGAATCGGTGAGTCGGATGATTTTCATTCAACAGGTATTCTTAAACCTTCACTCAAACTCGACTCAACCTTACTCCACCTCATTGGTATGATTAGTTGTCGCAAGCTTCCTTGACTTGAGTTGATTTCTCATTGGAGGTGAGTATCGAACTGTTATAGATCTAATATAAGGTTGGTCGAGAGGTACCTTGAGGCGTTCTTGTAATGAAATAAATTAGATAAAAAACGGGTTTTTGCCACTTTTGGCCTAGGTATTTACTTACTTTATTTTATTTTTAACTCTATTCTTTTGTAATTTTCAATGTGTGTGTTTAAAATTGTTATTATAACCTCATTGGAGTTTGCTGAAGCAACCGACTAAGAATGTCGTTTTCAAGGAAAGTTCGAGGACTTCCTTAAGGCGCCCTCGAATGAGTTTGTGTGAAGGACGTTCATAATGTTATGTTTAAGAATACGGGGGTAAATCTCCTCGTACATTTGCGGGGGCACATGCTCCGGGTTGTCTCCTTAGGTGTTCATTGTAGGAGGGTTAAAATTTAGCTCTGAATTTTACGGCCGGTTGCCACCTGACGCCATGGCTTTCATCTTCACAAGACGTGAGTGCCGCCCGTTGACTCGTTCGAGATGTTTTAAAGTTCCGTGAGTTACAAACCGATGGTAAGCACCTGTCATATCAGTGCTAGTTTTGAATTGTTTATTCGTTGCGCGTCACGGACGTGATACGATTGTTATGCATTCTGCGGGAACAAATCAAAATTTGATTTATTTGCATTCGTTGATTTTGGATCGGCCATGATAAATATTTACACAGTACTAATTTACATGCTATTTTGAAATGAACGTCAAAGGTTTTATTCGTGTGTGGTCAAATCTGTGTTGTAAATTAATCATTTTTTTTTTTTTATGTTAAATACAAACATTATTAATGTGCCATATTTGTGTAATGGAATGATTTTTATTCGACATAATCGATGAGTATTCAGTCGACTCATTCACTGGTTAAAATTTTTGTTGTCGTGGTCTATTTACACTCAAGATACCTTGAGGGTGTCACTAGCATACTGCCAACTCGGTGCCTAAGATGCTACGTCACAGTAATAGTTGCAATAAATCGACAACTAAGATCGCGGAAAGCGTCTTGGGTAGGAAATTGGAAATCATTGTTTATGTGCTTCGGATACCGAATGGTGGTACCTACCGTTTATTTAAATGGAGATTGGTCAGTACCATTTACTTAGTTGTTTATTGTGTGTACTCGTATTAAGAAAGTGTTTTCTTTTTATTTATAATATACTTATTAAGACTCTGTCTGCGATATAAAATATACTTATTTTATGTGTGATTCAACTTCTAATTTGTTAAAAATTGTCTATTTTTGACTCTGTCTCTTCAAATATCCATACTAATATTATAAATGCGAAAGTATGTCTGTCTTTCTTTCTGTCTGTCGGATTTTGATAAATATGGTATGAGTATAGTTGAAGACCCGGGGTCAAATTTAGGCTACTTTTTGACGCAGGCGGAGCTACGGGAAACGGCTAGTCCATTATAAATTTTATCTAAATAGCTGCAATGCTGCAAAAGCTGCTTGAGGAGCTCGTTAGTCAAACGCGACCCGCGTATCCGTAGCGAATGCGCGTGTCAAGCGGCGACGTAACGAGACCACTATTTGATTGGTCGCCATTTTAGTGGCATTTTCTATCTTGAGCTCCTCCGTGCTTCGGAAGGCACGTTAAGCCTTTGGTCCCGGTTGTTATCGATATATAGCAGTCGCGAGGTTGTGTCAGATGCCTTAGGGCAGCCTGAAAAATTCTGACAGTGTTGGCCACTAACACACCTCAGGTCATGTTCCTGTTGGACTGGTTTCCCTGCTAAAAGGGTTACGGAGGTCAGACGACAGTCGCTCCATTGTAATTACCAGTTCCGCCAAATCTAGGACCATGGCTTACAGCGTACCCTAGGTTCCGAAGCGTAAGCTTACTCGCTAGGATGATGATGATGAGATTCAGCTGCAACGTAGACTAAGGATGTGCTTGATGCTGTCACTGGGGCTCATACCTACTTGAATACTGGTCTGAAAAAACATAACCCTCCTCCGGCAGTCGGTTAAATCAGTTGTCATGGACAATATTTAGTAGATACTGCGGGTCTAAAATCGCCACTTAGCGCGAATCACAATATGATCACAATATGAATCACATTGCAAATCCTAAAATGGCCCTAATTTGGCAGTTCATAAATTGAATCACGAACAATTCATTGCATGCAATTCTGCAGTTTGACATTTTTCTATGGAAATACGTAAAATGGCTCACATAAAAGGAATTGCCTTTATGTCAATCAGCAGAATCGGGTCTAAAATCGCCACTTAGCGCGAATCACAATATGATCACAATATGAATGTCATTGTAAATACTAAAATAGCCATAATTTGGCAGTTCATAAAATGAATCACGACCAATTCATTTTATGCAAATCTGCTGTTTGACAGTTTTCTATGGAATTACGTAAAACGGGTCACTTTTACAGAATTGCTTTACTGTCAAATAGCAGAATCATAAAAAGTTACTCTTCAGCAACATCTACAGTTCATTTTTCCAAATTTCACAAAAATTTGCTCAATTGTGGAGTGAGAATACTTTGTTATTTTGATTTTAGGGTAATTCGTCAAGATTTAAAACTGTTTCGATTCGTCAAGCGAATTTTTATCATTTATTGTTGTTTAAATTCGTCAAATAAGTACTAATAAGATTTCGTATTAAATTGCAAAGAGAGTTATAAACGTTTGATTAAATTGTTATTATTTCGTGTAAAGATCTTGGTTTGTCCGAATTTTTTTTAGAACATGTGCCTATATGAGGTAGAAACATGTATTAAAGGTAGGAAAGACGCGTCTAGCTAGATGTTGCCGTCATCGCAGTGCGAATCTAACGACCAAACCGATACCTATAGGGGGATTACCATGGTATATAAAATTCATCTAAATGCGAGTGAGTAGGCGTGATAGCGCTTTAAGGGATGTAATGTAGGGCACACATCTCGCTTACTCATTCGCATTTGTTGGATAGAATTAAGAGATCATAGTAGCCCTTTTTTTGGTGTGTGCTTCCTTTTCTTCATAAAAAGTTATGACTTGAGAGGATTAACTGGCCGATACATGGCACTTCTTTTAACTAATCATATTTCTGTGATCACACAAAAACAAAACAACCGACTTGCCTTTACGGATTAACATCATAACACCATAAAATAATTACTAGTACTATGTAACGATATCGCAAAAATAAGATAAGGTATCATGTTTGTGTGCCAGTTAAGCCTCTTGAATCTTAATTTTATATGGCGATGCTAAACGTGGACTTCACGTGCGTGGCACGCAGGTAACGCCCACATTGTACTTCTATAAAGATGCACCTAGGTATCGCCTTCCTTAGTTATTTACACACCGTTGTGCGCTATTTATATAAAATAAGTTGATAGTAAGCCACGACTAAAGAAGAACAAAAAATAAGAAGAGCCTAAAAGACTTGTTTCCACGGCCGTAAACCCCATTTTTTGTTGACAGATGACTGCACTTGATTGACATTGACTGATATATGCTGATATGATAGACTTATCTTTAATGCCACTACTGTTTATAATTATTCAAGTAGTCTCTATTTTCTTTATTGCGTACTCAAATCCTAATGCACGCACGTCAAATAAACAATAATCTTAATTTCTTGTTTCACAGTACGTCTAACATCATTAATAAAAAAGAATTATATAAAAAATAATGAATCAGTTTTGTTTTTGAAGAATTGCAATGGCAATATTAACACGGCAAATGATTCACGAAATGAACTGAATTGTTAGTGAATTGGAAATGATGCGTGTCCATTTTACAAAAAAAAAAAAAGGAGAATTGCAAAGGAATTGCTAGGAATTCACGAAATGAATTCGTTTTGATGAATTGCTCAAAGTGGCGCTTTTAGACCTACTGATCTCGGTCGTTAGGTAACTCCCACTGCCTTAAATAGTAGAAGTGCCTACTAGAAACATAAATCGTGCTGCCAATAGTTTTAGAACTAACCGAACTAATGTTTCGCCTTTGTTAGAATCCATTGACATCTGTATTACTAGCATAAGGACGTTTCCAACAGTGCAATGCGAAGTTTCGTCATTTATCTGGCCCTAAAATTTGTAATATAGATACTTATAACTATCTCTCTTAGCTCCACCAGCAGCAAAAGAATATTTCTTACAAATCCCACATTGCTGCCCCTTGATTTTATTTGCTTTTGATACTCGAACTTTCTACAGCGGAGCGTCCTCTTGAGGGTTTAAAAAAATCTGTCGAAAATCAGACAGACTTATTTCGTCCTTATTGGTAACTAAAACTACTTATGTAAACAGTTTTAAGAGAAGAATTTTTCTTTTTTTTTATACAACTAAGTAGGCAAACAGGCGTACGGCCCACCTGATGGTAAAGTGGTTACCGTAGCCTATGAACGCCTGCAATACCGGAGATGTCACGAGCGCGTTGCCGACCTATGTCAGCACAGCGACCCCTCTGGAGCCTGGCGACCCTACTCACCAGCAGGAACACAACACTGCATCACAGTGTTATTTGGCTGTGGTCTTCTGTAGGGTGGAGGTAGTTCCCCAGACGGACTACTCCTTACAAAATTTCCTACCTCTCTTAATAAAAAGCGTAAAATATGTGAATTTTTGATAGGTCCATCCTTCCTAATCTGAAATCATCGTTAGGACCGAGATTGTGCAGCGCAGCGCAGCTCTGTTTAGATAATTAACGTTTTGTCTTAGATGCTTTGTTGTTCAAACTTGCTTAAGACATTAATAAAGGGAATAGTACTTACTTAATTATCTATTGCTAATCGGGAGGTGAACGCATCCATTATTAACAAAACAGTGAACCCGTGCAGTGAACGCACTGGAGATCTATTTTTGAAAAGTAATACTCAAGCAAAACGGCTGAGTCAAATGATTGTCGATCGATATCGAATGATCATTCGCTCCAATAGGTGAGTCGAACGATTCCCATTCAACTCACAGATTTTGGGTGCGTGATACTTAAGTACTTACTTTTAAAAAATATGACTGCTGTCTGGATCTATCATAGATTTAGAATTTTTTTGGGATCTATACATTGCTATCTTCGACTCAATTAAAACCGGTGATTAGAATTATTTTCATTACAAATCGAATGAATTTTCATTTTACTTAAAAAGATTAAGATTAAGAGAGGTAGGACATTTTGTAAAGAGTTAGTCCGTCTGGGGAAGTACCTCCACCCTACAGAATACCAGCCAAATAACACTGTGATGCAGTGTTGTGTTCCTGCTGGTGAGTAGGGTTGCCAGGCTCCAGAGGGGTTGCTGTGCTGATAGCGGACAGGTTGGCAACGCGCTCGTGACATCTCCGGTAACCACTTACCATCAGGTGGGCCGTACGTCTGTCCACTTAGTTGTTTAAAAAAAAAAGAAGTAGAGTAAAAAAATAAATAAAGAAAGTGCTAAGTACTTACTTGACTAAGCAAATCTCGAAGTTATTGAGCCAGTTTGACTTGCAATAGTAAATTAAGTAATTATTATCTCCTTAGATCTGACTAATAAATATTCAAAGTTGTGTCGTGAATAAAGCTCTTCGAAACATGGTTTATATGGTAGGAAGTAAACTTCAGTCTGTGTCATAAGTTTTATAACAGAATTTATCGCACTGCGCTTATGCAGTGGCCCTCAAACTTTATTAAACCACCAGGGCTTTTACCACCATGTGTTATTGCAGGGCAGAAACGAGTGAGCAAGAGAGATGTCGCCTTACACCTTGTATTCCACCATCGCGTTCATTCACTCGTTGCTGCCCTGCGTTTAGAGGCCCCAGGAACCTATTCTAAAATGTCATAATATACCAATACCTAAACACGTCATGTCTACTCATTATGTCGAATAAAAATCTCTCGACTCACCGACTATGATGATATCATTCGATATCGATCGAAAATCATTCGATTTACCGATTTAGCGTATGTCACACTATAAACGACGCTTCTTTTATTTGGAAATGTTGTTAATTGCAAATTCGTAAAAAAACATGTATAGTTAAGATTTTTCGCTTCTCTTCTGGTTTATAAACATGTGTTTGCTTCTGTCCAACTCAAATTTCTTCTATAATTTTGTATAATTTACTTGTAACAACATTTACCATAACCTATTGAGACGTCTGTCACGTACAATAAAAGTTTATAAGACCTTTGCTGTACCTACGTGATAGCTTTCTCAATAAGATATATTCTATTCTTTTCATAGGTATATTTATATAAATAAAATAAAATTACTACATAAATAAATATTATAAAAATCTAATTTTGTAAGTTTTCGGGAGTAGGTAGTGTAGGTGCTCATTATACTTATTTGTTTTAATAGCAGCCCGCATTGATTGATCCGATTCTCGAAGCCCTAAGTCCTACCTAATTTTTGACTTTAAAAATTTCAAAAAACACATATTCTTCCTGTTTTCTATTTCTTTCGGATTTATTTTGTTTTTAATTTATATACTTAAGTCCATACTGACTAGACGAATCTCTTGTTTTGGCAAATCGGTTGGAAATTTTTCAAAAATGTGTTATGCCGTTGGATTGAGAATCAGTTTGAGAAACACACTCTCTGGACATCGATGTCTCGGGGCGACCTGAACTTTAGATTTTCTTTTAACTTGTTGTAAAGTTGCGGCTAGACGCCAGATGATAATTCTATTACGCTGACAGTTGAGAGTTGAATGGATGCTGGCTATCGTACAATATTCATGCCAATATCAAACTTGAACAATTCAATTTTTATACTTGGGTACTTACCTACTACGCGGACTGAGTTTGTTTTATTTTCCAAGTTTATTTGACATTCTTCTTAGGTGAATCAAATCAAGCAATAAAGTTCTGCAACCCTATTCTTGAAATGTTTGATTCATATTTCGAATGGCAATCGTTCGATATCGAAGAAAAATTATTCGACTAGCCTATTTTGCGTGAATCGCACTTTAAAAATAGCACTCCTGGCTTTATTCAAGAAGCATTAATATTTTGCTCAACACCATAGTTCAACTCTTCCAAAAGGTATAAAACTATTAGTGTGTGTCTACTCCCCAAAAGCCCGGTGCTTTACTGTCATCACTACAACTAAACATACTAGCCTCAGGAGTGCTATTTTTAAAAAGTGTGACGCACGGAAAATCGGCGAGGTGAATTATTTTTTATCAATATCGAACGATTTTCATTCGACATTTAAACGTCATACCTTTAAAAAATAGGGCTCCTGAACTGCTGTGCGATGGTAGGTATTTAGTGATTGATTTCGAGGCCTCCGTGGTCCAGTGCCAGTGGTTACGGCGTTTGCCATAGACACTACTCCACTCTTCAAACTTATGAAATGAATGCAGACCCCTAACATGCTTTTGGGCTCGATCGAGCCCAACCTTTTTTCTGAGCTACTGTGCTTCCGGGCTCGATCAGCCCCAACGTTTTCGCTTGCAATACTTTTTATTTACACAACACTGAGTAACTCTATGTGGCTATGGTTTTTTCTCGGCTTACTACGATCCTGCCACTATCGATTAAAAATAATTCCATTGCCATCCAGGGCCGAAAAAATTTTTTAATACGAATTTGAAGTTGAGCTTGACGGGTCTCATTTTTTTCTAGGATCACGGTACGGGAAAGTGCCTGGCTAGGGAGGTTATTCTTTATTATAATTAATGAAATTTTTTGAGAAAATGCTTCAATAAGTCTATTTTAATATAAAATACAAACATAATTGATCACTTTATGTTTTCATGTGTCATTTCCATGATGTCATTTATGGGAACAAAATGGCTGACCACGCAAAAAACATTTTTTTATAAATTATAAAATTCATTATTTTCTGTGCTATTTTTTCTATATATATTACTAATTTAATAATAAGCCATAAAAAATAACCAGAAACCACGATAATTCAATCGATCTTTCATGATTTCAAAAAAAGAACGCGCAAGTGGAGGACCGCGTCCTTGTCTAACGTAGCATCTTATTATGGGACAGCGGGCGCGCGAAAATATGCGCCACAAACAGTGTTGCCAGATGAGTATTATAAATTCTCTCCAAACCTTTTTCAAAATCCCCCCAAAATTTGGATATTTTAAGAAAAATCCCCCGCTGTTCGATAATTATTTTTATTTTTAATAAAAATACAAAAATAAACAATTAATTTAAATTTCAGCAATTGGCAAGTAACTTCTCCATGAAAATGTCTAATTCGTAAACCTCGAGAATGACTTTAATTTTTTAGCAAAGTTAACGTATGACGTAGCCGGATAACTTCCGGCTATTCACATTTAATTTTTTAGGTTGGTAGCACAGGGTAGTGAATAAATATTTTTTGTTTGGTAGTAGTATCAAATGTCATCTCTGTTCAAGGAAACATAACCTATACATAACCTAACTACATCTTCATTACATTCATTTATACCTTATAATGAAGAATCGGTGTCCAATTATTGAAAAATCAGATGTCAACGGATGAAGAGACGGCAGTAAAGTCCAATGAACAGGCCAATATGCAATAGATACGAGAAATGGGGTAGGTACCAAGATATTTGGCGATTGTAAACAAACAAGAAACCAACTCGCGGCCTTCGGTCCATCCTGACTTTGACATTTGACACTGACATACATATTTTTTAATACCTTAGTAATATTTGCTTTCTTGCAGTTTGAGATGGCCATTATAGTTGCGTGACGTCATCACTATAAAATCTTTAAAATTAAATAACAAAATAAATATAATTTTATGATTTTTTTCGTTTAAATTGTATCTCCTAAATAGTCTATTCTATCAATAAAAACTATAAAATACACAATTTATTTTTTAGTTGACTTGCCAATTGCTTCCATTAATGCATCTGTATCTCCACGTGCTTCATCTGTGCCATACATTTTTTGCTGCAGCTGGCGGTTGGCGGTTTAAATAAACCTGTTTGTCCAATCCAACCCAAACAAACGAACGAAACGACTGCGAGACAACTTCGCTTCGGGCAACATTCGACTATCATCGTTGTTCGTCATACTGTACAGGACAATACTGTCGTGCGCGTGTTTGTGTGTGTGTGGCTGTGTGCGTTGGTGCGTTTAGATTACCGATTAAGTAATACTACTAATAATTGCGCTTTTAATCGCGTTCAGAAAAAAAATGATTTCAAAAAACAAAAACCCCAATTCCCTCCAAGCCCGTTTTAGTTCCCCCCGCATAATCCCCCAAAGGATTTGCCCCCCCGAATTTCCCTCCGAGGGCTGAAAATACCCCCAAATTTGGGGGGAATCCCCCCCATCTGGCATCACTGGCCACAAACGGATTTTATGGGAGCAGTCCACTTTAATATATTTTTGGTTTGTATTTTTTTTCGACAGTACGTTCCTTTCCAAGCAATACTGTTTTTTTTTTTGGATTCGTGTAGTAGTTTTTATACTGACCTTGGGTAAAGATCGGTCGAGCCGACCATAAAAAACGGCGGAGGTCCATTGTTTGTCAGTTTTTTCAAAATTTGAACATTCTGAGAACTTATCAATGCTTGTTATCTATTCTAAGATAGCTAGGCTTCAATAAAATATGTGTATGCATTGCTTTTAACGAAATTTGTAAAACAAAGTCTTGATGCAAAATATATCATTTTTTCGTACGAAAACCGGGGCATTTCGAAATTGTAATTTATTTTTCATTCAAAAGTTTACTGTAGCAGGATAGTATTCTTTGTTTTAATTACAGAACTAGATGGATAGGTACTGTTAGATTATAAAAAATAAGGCATATATAAGGTACAACTTTTATTAAAAAAATCATTATAGTACAAAATTACGGGGACAAAAAAGAAATATTTTCCTTCTCCTTCCACCCGTTACTACAAAAGAACCACTTATGATATCGTTATCCAAACAGTTTCGTCGTTAAGGTCGATTATCTGTGAACAAAAATAAATTTTACGTGTTATTGTAAACCTACACTCGAGTTTTAAACAACGCTTTATCTAAAACACTTGTAACGCGCTCGCGCGCGCGCGCGTTTCTCAACACGATAGCTCAGCGGTGGCGGGGTGGCACCAAATCAGGTGAAGGGTATTTTTTTAGAAAAGATGAGAAGAGTAGGAAACCTTTCTTTAAGTACATATTTTTAAAAAGTAAGTAGGTAGGTGTGACTCCAGATTCGGAACTGTATTATGAAGTTATCCATTTGATAATTGCACAATAGTATCTACATAAAATCGGTGAGTCGAATGAAAAACAATTTTAAAAACTAGGGTTCCAGGTCTTGACTAGACCACAAAGTAGGACTGGAGATGACAATAAAGTTAAGAAGGACCATTGTGGTCTATTAGTATCCATAGCAGTAACCCCTTGTTAGGTGACTGTAAAAATGGGTTGAGTCGAGTTTGAGCAAACCATGAGGTGCAGGGCAGGGAACCTCCTCGAGTGCCCGGTCCTTTGAAAGCTTTGCATTCTCACTTGATTTCAAGGATCCGGTGAGAGGGCGGGCTGACAAGGGATTTGGGACGGTGCACCCTGGGTGACAGTTAATAACTCCCTGGTAGTCGGGGTCTTGTTGACTGTCGGCCAATTTCTGCCAACAGACCACTCCACCGCCGTCTATAATGAGACGGCGAAAGGATGTGCGTTTGGGGGACTGTCTGATTTGGGGGGCGGGGGTGGCCGAAAGGCCAATGGTCGGGGCCGAAAGGCCATAGCTGGAGGGCGTCGTGGTAGAATGCTAACGCGACCCCATGGCGCCCTCAACAGCCGGTGCGAAAACGCCGGAGGGGTTTTAGTGGGTAGTCCAGGCACTCTGCCTGGGAGTCCCACACTCAGTGCGTAAATGCATTTCCCCTCCGTTAACAAAAAAAAAAAAGAGTTCGAGCAAACCATGGAACTAAAGTTAAAGACCATGGGTAAAGAACAAACGTTTGAGAATGTGGGTGTAAGCCCATGTAGTAAAATTATTTGTGCCATGCCGGCTGTACGCGAGACAGCCGCGGCGAGAGTGTATATGGGACCTCTCGTAGTGTCTCGGGGTCGCTAAAGGTTCCTCGTCCACTCTCGCTCCGGTGTTGGTATTTTTGCCACGAGTCAAATGGCCTCGCGGATGTCTCGCGAGACGTCACGAGTGCACGCATGTAGACTTCTCTTCACGGGACTAACTATCGACATTTTCTATTTATTTTTCACACATTCTCTATGTAGTACAGTAATTTATATGGAAATAAATATTGATAATTGATTTAACAAGCTAAAATAATGCAAAGAAACATCAACTGATGTTGATGTTTGCATTATTTCAGTTCGACGTTTTCGGCCATCCTCTCGGAGTTCACTTCCGAATGAGCAACGAGAGATCTGCGAGTCTGCGAGAGTGTACAGGTGTACCTCGCACTCGGGCTTCTCCCCCATTGTCTCGGCGAGAGTGTACAGCCGGCATCAAATGTCAAGCTTGGGATGTTTGATTGATGTTTGGGTGGGACGTATTTGTTTTTTAGTATCCCCTAAAGTTTGTTATTGTTTTGTTTACAATGGAATTGGAATTATCTGAATAAAAAAAATGTACGGAAAGTATGTGTTTATCGCTTGAGTTTGTGGTTTCCTTGCTTGTAACTACAAAAATCGCCAAGACCACAAGTGTTTAACAATGGAGAAAAATATGAATTCATGTACAATCCAAATAAAAACTAAAATGTGGAATGTTTGTCGTTGCTGTCTGGCTGCCAATAAATATTCACTGGATAACTTTAGCGAATACCTAAGTACGGGACAGTCCAAAGCATACAAAGATCTGCTGATGGAAACCCTTAGCATTGAGGTAACTATGTATTCATTTTCCATAGCATAATAGATTTATTTTCAATAGGTAAAGATCACAAGAGGCACTAATGTACATACTTAATGAGCCAGAGAGTCTACGAAATCCCTATTGCTCTTGATAAAGGTAGTACAGTACAGTGTCTTAAAATTGGACAATTCAAGTTTACAGCCAAAATTGTTTTTGTTTTTTTTTGTTTTCCATCAGCCCGTTCGTTTCAGATCTTATTTGGGCTATAAGCAGATGAGTTTTAATGTCGGGTCGGGTTTTAAGTGTGATCTGGAGTGAGGACATCTACTCATATTGCGTAGGAATGATTATATCTCTTCTTCGCAGTCGTCGTCTATTAGGGTGAGCTTCCAACTTCTCCCGATATCGTTCTGTTGTCAAAACAATTTCTTCCTTTATTGTATACACTTGGAGTACCTGGTGTATCTCACTGTTAGATAAAAACCAAGGAACATTACTGATTGCTCCGAGTATCACATTTTGCATCCTCTGCAGAATAGATAGATTGAAGTTACTGCAGCTTCCCCATAGCTGTATACCGTATGTCCATATCGGCTTGAGAAGTTGTAGATAAGTAGTTTATTGTCAATTGACAATATACTGTTTCTCCCGATCAGCCACTGTAAGTTTTTATAGCATATGTTAAGTTCTTCTCTTTTACATTTTACTTGCCGGGCCCAAGTAAGACGTTTGTCCAAATGGAGACCCAAGTATTTAACGTTTTCTTTATATGAGAGAATGTGTCTTTGAGCCATACAGGTGGACAGTTGCCTCTGTGCAGGGTGAAGGTGACATGTACAGATTTTACAGGATTAGCCCTTATTCTCTTGTTTCCACAGATCTCACCAGAGTCACAAATAAAGACGTTGATGTGCAATGACTGTGTGTTAAAGCTACAACAGGCGAGCGCATTCAAAACGATGGTGAAACAAAGCGAGCAGATGTTCTCAGTGTTCCTGAGCAGCTTACTCTATGGTGGTGGTTGGTAATATACAATTTTATTGCTTTAATTCTTTAAAAAGTTACTTTAAAAATTTTAAGTCACACACAGTTTCTCAAACATGTTCTCTTTTTACCCTGTAAAAAAAGGGTAACAGATGACAGATGGTTGTCTCTAATCACAGGGTCTCCTCAGTTGCACCGTAAGTTGTATTGCTTTGTAGCAAGTTTCAAGTTGCCTCACTGCCTATTAAGAATGTATAAGTACCCATACAGCCTGTGTAATATCACTGTTACCATAGCATTTTCTTGATATCATTCTAACATTACTAGACTTACCGCCCATATTGTTATACGTTCAATGTACATCTCAACCAACCTTATATTTGACTCTTTGATACTCACCTCCAATGAGAAAGCTAGTAACGACTAATCATACCAATGAGGTGGAGTAAGGTTGAGTCGAGTTGGAGTAAAGGTTTAAGAATTTGGGTGTTAGTAATGGCTCATAGGACTTTTCTTTCACCACAGTTTTGATACTATGTAACAAAGAATAGATGATAAACTGTATAAGTACCAAGTATTTCACTGCATCTTTTTTATGTATAAAAATGTTTATCTAGAAATCATTTGGATGTTGTTTCAGACAGGCATGAAGAGAGGAAGATTGAGGGAATCAAAAAAGATTCTACTGTTGATATTGACTGCGAGAATAGATGTAATGAAGACTGGAGTTCTCTTGAGGATGGTAATGATTCTTTTAAGTTTTTTTGTATTGTTTAACTATGCACATATATTTTCAAGTAGTTCGGCTCTAGATAAGTATCTGCTGTCATTTATCTAGAATATTTCCTGGAATATAATTTACATCATGCACAACACGCTATGGTCATACAAACATCATTCATTCATATTGAATAGGTTACAGGGTTAATCTTCTTGGGCCTTCCAGAACCAACTTTCTGCCTCTGCTGTGGTTCCTAAAATAAGTCTTCCTTTATTTTTAAATCATCATTATTATCAGACAATCAGATGATTAAAGCCTTCAATGCCCTAAACAAACTGGATGTAACTAAACACAGTATACTTCCCGTGGGAATCGACACCACACACTCCGAATCTAAGGCCTTAACCACTGGACCATGGAGGGAGTTATAAACAATATGAAACATTTATAAACCTAAACATATCAATCAACTATTTATTTGTCGTGTGCGAGACTGATCGTTATCTCTTTGTTATTCTACAATTCTTATTAACCCCATCTTCCCTAATTATATAAGAGAAATATTCAAATTCATAGTGAATTCCAGTAACGTTCATTGCTCAGAATATCTTCAGGGCTAAAGAAAATGTTGCCATGTATAAATTAATATATAAATGTATTTTCAGAACCTATGTCAGTAGTTAAACAAGAAATCAAGGAAAGTCCACAAACACCAGAAGAAAAAGTAAATGGAAATCCTGAGGAACAATTAGAAAAAGATGTTAAAAAGAAATCTAATCATATGGATCCAAATCTGAATAAAATGAGGGATTTAGGTATATATCACAAAATTCTTATACATGTGTTAGTAAATGTACCCTGAATAAAGTTCCTGTTCTGTTGTCTATGTATATTGACGAAATATAAATTAAAAGTTCTTAATATTTTATTTAATTGTTCATTTGCAGGTGGCATAATAAAATCAGAAAAAGATTGGACGAAACTTACAGAACAACGTGGCAATGGACCAATATTGAGAGAAAATTCTTTGAAATTACTAGAAAATTCTACAATATTCCCCTTCCAATGGTACAAAAGCAAGTACACATGTTTCTGTTGTCAAGAGCCGTTTCTCAGCGTGGATGAATTGAGAAGTCACTCAACAAAACATACCATGAAAGATATAGAAAGGAAAATAATTCTTCAACAAAATATGCTAGTAAAGGTCGAAGTATCCAATCTAAATTGCAAATTATGTAGCAAACCATTGGAAGATTTGCAAAAGTTGAGAGAACATTTAAATTCAGATCATAATTTCGAGTTTAGACTGAACGAAGACTTATTAGTACCATTCAAGATCCAACAAGAAGCATTTGAGTGCCAGTTGTGTTCAGAAAAGTATAATGTGTTTAGACTATTGAATATTCATATGAATAAGCATTACCAAAAACAGGTGTGTCATATATGCGGAGCTGCCTTCTCAAACTTGAAATTTCTTAATTTACATAAATCTAGATTACATCGACGATGGAATTGTAAAGAGTGTAATGTAGAATTCTCATCAAAGTCTGAGAAAAGAAAGCATGACTTGACAGTGCATAAAATAAAGTCTGTATCTAAATTACGTTTTCCCTGTCCACATTGTGATGAAAGATATTACCAGGAAAGTTTCAGAGTGTTACACTTAGTTGAAACGCATGGCATGCGTAGACCGGAGTATAAATGCAGTGTGTGTCCTAAAACATTTATAACAAAAAGCCTTTGTAACAATCATTTCAAGGCGGTGCATAAGAAAGAGAGGAAGCATTCGTGTGATATTTGCAATCATCAGTTTTACACAAAATCTGACGTTGCAAGGCACCGGGTCACGCATACTGGGGAGAAAAAATACTCTTGTGCGTTGTGTAACGGACCGTTTGCAACTAAAGATTCTTTGAGACGGCATATGAAGAGGACTCATGTTGCTGTAAATTGAACGATCTTCGAAAACGACTCGTGCATGGTAGCAGTCTATTAACACTTAAGTTTCTTTGGACTTCTAGCCTAGCGCCATCTGGTGGTTGAAATACATTGAAGCGCTCAACGTCCAGACTATATTTTCCCTTCCACTTTGTCCGCCATGATATATTCTGTTTGATCATAAGCTTGTAACGATCACCAGAGAGTATAAAGACCACATAAATAAGATTAGGTAGAAATGCCATGTGGGCGTTTCGTGTGTGCCAAAATTAAGCCTTGCCATATAAAGTTTAGGCTTAACTGGCCGACACATGGCACTTCTAATTTTGATAAGCCCGCCTTTTTTGCATAAGCGCAATGAAAGAGTTTCTAACAAACTAACATATTTCTGTAATCAAGACAATTCAAACAAGTTTCTCGCGCCGCTGAAAGGATTACTATTTATGCCATCACTGAAGCAGTATTAAATAAAACAGTTTATTAGTAAATACGTTTATTATTCATTGATTGCCGATCCAACTAAAAGGTGCGTTACAAAAGTTAGTCTCTAAATAGTGCAAGCCAACTAATTATAACATTAGCCTACCAATACTTATTTGTTACATATCGATTGCATTGAATTTAACTGCGATTATTTAACTCAATGAAATAATGTGATTAACGATGCATTTTTATCTCAGAGTAACGAATATATGGAGACGGTATCTATATCCTATACATATAATAAAAATGTAACAGGTCGATGTCTGTACATTGAAGATTTTAGGAAAAAACAATGGGGTCATTATTTGACCAACAGAAGTCAAAACAAAAATTTTTAGAATTTTTGTCTGTCTGTCTGTATGTTTGGTAATCGTATACGCGAAAACTACTGCGTAGAATTGAATGCGGTTTTTAACAGTTGTGTTGCTAGAAGTCAAACTTAGAAATTAGGCTACAATTTATCCCGAATTTTTCACCAGTTCCCGTAGAACAATCGACCAACTTAATTGACCCCTAAAATGTATGGCGTACATACTATATGAAACATCAAACTACATTCACTTTTTGCAATTTTATGAACTTAAAAGTTTTTTACGAAAATTTTGCTATTGCTTCGTAATTCGAGAAGGTAACTGATAGTGCTGTTTATTTTTAATTAGGTAGGTACCTACGTATGAGTTTAGCATTCATATCGAAAGGGGTTACATGGTCAGATCTATAGACCCTGCACACCCTGGTGTCAGAGTTTTTTCAGAGACGCCTCACGGACTATGATGTGGCCTATATGTGGATATGACGGCCTCAGAAATAAGATTCAGTAGAAGTGCCATAGCGTGCGCCAAAGTTATCTGCCCTGCTTAAGATACTTCTACGTATTCTTATTTCTGTGGGCGTCTCGCGTCCCGCGCAGTATTCGCGTCAGTTTAAATGGAGTTTCAGTCATTCATCTATTATCAAGCATTACCTCCGTGGTGGTCCAGTGGTTAAAAAGTGTTTATTAGACCCGGAGATCGTGGGTTCGATTTCCATGGGAAGGATACTTTGTTAAGGAGCCCTATTTTTGTAATGTGTGTATATCGAATGAAAAACGTTAGAGTCTCGAAATCATTAGAGTTCGAACGAACATCATTCGAATTACCGATTTTGTGTGAGTCACGCTTCACAAAAATAGCACTCCAGTTTGATTACGTTTTAATATTGCCTGCAATTGAATTTAAATTAAATCACCTGATTGTCTGATAATAATGACGTTCCGTGCTTCGGAAGGCACGTTCAAACAAGCGGTGTGTCCGACTGCCATTTGGTGATCATTGAAGGAACAACATTAGAGGCCGAAAGAAAGTTCCGAAAAGTTCTGACACCAGGATGTACAGGGTCGATTGACCATGTAACCCACTGCCGTCTAATCTATGAGCACTTTTTAAAATATACGACTCGCACAAGATCGGCGGGTAGAATGAAAATCTTTCGACTCATCGAGTATATACAAATGAAAATCATAGGATATCGATCGAAAATTATTTGACTCGCCGATTTTGCGTGTTTCATACTTTTCATAAATAGCACTCCAGACCTATATAATCAATAATCCGGGCGTGAAAGTTTCTTTGGCGACCACCAGTTGGTATCAGAATAGAATAGATCTTTATTGAGAAAGCTATCACGTAAGTACAGCAAAGGACTTAAACATAAGCTGCATGTTTATAATGTACGTGACAGACGTCTCAATAGGTGGTGGCTCAGTGATACGCTAGACAAGGCATGCCTAGCACTGATTTTCAGCCTTCTGAGGAGTCACGGAACAAAGTAATCAGGCAGGCAGGAGTAATAGACAGAGAAATCAGGCAGAAGTGCTATTCATATAAGCTATTTTTGAGAAGTATGAGTATGGCTCACTGTAAATGGTGGTCTAAGAAAGGTGAGTCGAATGAAAATCGTTACTCATCGACTCACTGATTATGTCTAGCAATTGAGAAAGGAACATTTCTTTGTGTCCAACGAAAATCATTCGATATCGAGTCATACTTCTCAAAAATAGCACTAGGTGGGAAATGTTCATTTACAAATCACGATTGTTTGATTTTGTCTCCCATGCGAAACAGGATTCCGTTGCAGTATTTTACATAGTGAGATCCTGAACCTTTTAAATATTAGTTTTGTGAAACTCTGCAACAACGGATAAGTAATAACGCAGCAGGAGTTCGCTAGAATCACATAAAAAGAAAAGTATGTAATCGAACGTAACGCGGACGAAATCGCGGGCACAGCTAGTTTTGTCATAAACTATGGTTATTTTATAGTGTCATCTTTGTCTGGCATACGCATTTAAAAAGAGATAGTCCGCCATTTGCTTTTTCCACCTGATGGCACATTGTTTTCCTGATAATACTTCCATTTACTTCCTTGTTCTGAGATTTGTATATACTCGACAGCCATAATGAGGTTGTAATAGGAACCACGTCAAAAGCCAAAAGGCGGTTCTGAAAAACTGAAACTATGTGCACAGGGTCGATTTCCCACGTAACCCACTCGTTATGAATGATTTACAATACACATTCAGACGTAGGTTTAAACATTCCATACAGTTCAATCAGCTGTTTATTAGATCTTCCGTGGCTCTTTATGTTCCTGATGTCGTCCCTTCTGTTGATATGAATGCGGGCTCCCTCCACTCCTGACCAGATTTTGGCCATAGATACCAGTTTACTCCAGGGCATTGGCCATTCTCCACGTAGCAACTGTAAAAGAATACATATCGTAGTAAGTACTTAAACGCGCGTTTGAAAAGTATAAATACATGGGTGTCAAGAGTTTAAGGCCGTGGTTTAAGGTAAATAACCAAGCCTACGTGTAACAAACATACATTGACGCGTGTGCGTACGCGGCCGGATCGTAGTAGTCGTAAAAGGTATCGAGCTCGCCGCTGTTGTATGGAGAGTCTCGAGATAGATGTATAGAGACGTGCCTCGATTTTCACATTTTTTTTTTTAAAGAAAGTAGTTACAGAATCAATTACAGAACATGCTGTAATAATTTAGCTGGTGTTTATAAAGGCACTGTGTTTAATTTAATTGGAATCCTTTAAATCATAAGTAAAAACACATTTCGTCTCCCTCTAACTCCTTCTTCATCTTCTATCTGTAAAGCTACCCCCTTTCCCTTTGCATGTGTACGAGATAATATATATATATATATGTAAGTTTATTATTTTATTTGTTTGTTTATTGAAGTATGTATCATAATCTAGTACTATATGTGTATTTATCTATGTAAGTTTATTTAACTTGAGTAATTTATTCTGCAGTAAAATTATTTTATTCCTTGTTTTCACTTCCCGGCACTACCATTTCCTTGATCTAATTTAAATGTACTAAGAGTTGCTTGGAAAAAATGCTTTTATCGAAAATTCCGCCTTTTGTGTATTTATTGTTAAGTAACATCCAATGTATAACTTCAAAACATGTAAATTTGTGCAATAAAGGGTTTTGTAATGTATTGTATTAATTTATACAACCTGGTCAAAAGGCCGCCGTCCGATATGGAACATGATGTAAAGCAAAGGCGCTTTATTCAAAGGAACGTCCACTTCGCTCGACTCCTGTATTCCCAATTCTTTGTATATCCTCTCAGCGTGTAGTTGTAGATGGTCGGATATAACCTGTTTTTGAGGAAAGAAAGATTTAGAGATTACAGAGGGAAATAGAAAAGTAATCCTAAGCACATAAAGATCCTAGAACGCTATTGTGAAATGTGTGACTCATTATTCGAAAGAAAGAAAACATTTATTTGCATTGAAAGAGTACAATCAGATATTACACATTAATAATTCGTCCTAACAATCAACCATTTAGGCATGCAAATGTAAATATGATTTAGTATTCAAATAAATACATTAATCATAATAACAAGTCACATACGTGGGGCGCACTATAAGTTTCCGGAATGAATATGAAAAAATACTATTAAAGGTACAAAATTAATTTATTGTTTTTCAAAATAATCTCCCTTGGCGTCTATGCACTTTTTCATTCGATGAAACCAGTTTTGAAAACTTTTGTGCCACTCCTCTGTGGTGACCTCTGAAACGTGTTTTTCATACTCCTCGACAGCCTCTTCTGGTGATGAAAATCGTTGACCGCGTAATTGGTTCTTAATTTTTGGGAACAGAAAAAAGTCACAAGGTGCCAGGTCGGGACTGTATGCATAATGACTCATGAGTTCTACATTTTTCGCCTTCAAAAAGTCGTTTGTCTGTCTGGCCGTGTGAGAACTAGCATTGTCGTGGTGCAGGATGATACGGCGTTTACGGTTATTTTTACGGAGTTCGTCAATAACTTCCGGCAAACAAATGGTCGTGTACCAGTCACTATTCACTGTACGACGATTCTCTAAAGCAACAGTAGCCACGTGTCCAGTTTTATTAAAAAAAGAAGCAATCATCCGCTTAGATGCACTTTTCCCGCGCGCCACTTTGGTTGGTTTCGGCTCATCTTGAAAGACCCATACGCTCGATTGCTGCTTTGTTTTGGGATCGTAGCAATAAATCCATGTTTCGTCACCTGTTACTATGTCCCACACCAAGTTTGACGCACCTTCGTTGAATCTGGTAAGCATGGCACTGCACCAAGTGACGCGGTCCGTTTTTTGAGCCTCGGTCAAGTTGTGTGGGATCCACCGCGAGCACAGCTTTCTCACACCCAAATGTTTGTGTAGGATTAATTGTATTTGACTCATGCCTATTTCTAAGGATGCGCGAATTTCATGGTAGGTCACATGCCTGTCTGTTTCAATCATACGGCGCACAGCATTGATGTTTTTGTTGGTCACAGCGGTGGACGGCCGACCATCGCGAGATTCGTCACTGAGTCTGATACGACCACGCTTGAATTCTGCAAACCAGCTATAAACAGTTGTCTTGCATGGTGCTTCATTGCCAAAAGCTGTTTCAAGCCGAGCGATGCTCTGTTGAGCTGTCAAATTACACTTAAAATCGTAGAAAATCATACTACGAAAATTTTCCCGAGTTAAATCCATGTTGATGCAGACACACAATTTTTTAAATGACGCCACAAGGAAAAAACAAAAGACAGTCAGATGAAACAAACTGCATTCTACAGCCAAAGAGTTCTGTTTTCAAATGTTGCAATAAATTTTTAAATATTGTTTATGTAAGTGGCCAGTTCCGGAAACTTACAGTGTGCCCTATGTATTATTATTTCCGTCATCAGTAAAACATGTCAATTTACTATCCAAAAATTCAATGTTATAGTTTAGTTTTGAATGAAATATAATCTAATTTCCTTACTTGCAACTGTAGTAACTGTTTCGATTCATATACGAGTACTTAGTCGTTGCATTAGGCAATAATTATTTAAAAAACTTTCCGACTCGCCGATGATATCAAATGAAAATCATTAGGTATTAGCTAGATTTTTTATTATTTATTTATACCATTCATAACATCTTTACAGTTCGCACCAAAGCGATGTTAGAAACAGCTGATTTTAAACTGCCAGCTTATGCTGAGGTGGGTTCTTTATTAGGGTTCCGTACCTCAATAGGTAAAAAAGAACGCTTATAGTCTTACTCATGTCGTCTGTCTGTCCCGTCTGTCACAGTCGATTTTATCCGAATCTACCTAACCGATCAAGTTAAAATTTGGTATAACGAAAATCATTCGATATCGAACAAAAATTATTCGACACGCCCATTTTGCGTGAGTCACACTTTTCAAAAATTGCACTCCAGGTTACATGAAACCACAGATAACAGAATATATTATGCTGAAATTAAACTAACAATAAAAAAAATGTGAATATCAATAAAATTGTCGACCTCACATACAAATCCAGTCAGCTGATCACTCAATTTGTTTAAAGGGAGGTAAAAGTTAAAGTCCGTCCTTTACATGTCTTGTAACGAAGTTTATTAAATAAGGATATTCATTAAACGAGGGACTGTAAATGCAAATTGATACTTACATCAAAAATTATGAGTTTGGATGACAAAATTACTGACTGAGCGACAAGAAAAACTACATACAGCGACTGACTTAAATTTATTATAACCCGAGCAGTATTATCAAATTTGAGTGATCTAATATTTGTTTCAGTGCAAACTTAGGTGCTGCATAAGTATTATTCACAATTTGACAAACTGGATTACTGATGTTTGAATAAAAAATGCTTACTTTTACGATCACTGTAACATCATACCTTATTTTCTGTCACAAGTCGTCTTTGGAAACTCAATTGTTCTTGTCACAAGCTCTGTTGCTCGCTGGCTGAAAAAACCTACTTTCTGCCACATTTTGGAGTCTTTAGTTTAGTAATTTAGTTACTGGCTAAAATTAATTTCGCTCAAGTCATTTAAACAGTATATTGTCAAATATTTTTTTATCGACCGTTTAATTATTTCACATTAAATAATTAAGTTAAGGCTTGCGCTTCGTCTGCTATAGATGAACTAAGTATCGATAGGCTGGGAGATTGCATCACTGTAAGTCCGCCTTTGCAATATTGTTAATAGGTTAGCGATGTAGGTATAAGTGAGGATTAAAATAGATAAATTCAATGTACGGAACCCTCTTAACGCGTGTCGTACCCACACTTGACCGGCTTTTTCAGAAAACTTACCTAGGTATACTGTGTTCAGTATGTAGTATTTCGTAATTAGTATTTTTTGAAAATAAATCTATTCTTATTCTTAAATTTACCCGAAGACTATCTCGTCCTGCTGACGTCATCAGAATTTGACTAGTTAAGGCCGCAGCGTCGCTTGTCCGCTCGGCATTTGCGCCTGGTACATCTCCCTACAACAAGGACGGTGAGTTGAAAGTTAAAGAAAGACTAGATAAAGAAGGATGTCTAATTTCCAGTTTTTGTGATACTTTACAAAAAATAACCTATTTGGGATAAGTCCGCCTTTTGTTGTTCCTTGTATTCTATTACTATGTCTTTTGTGTACGTACAATAAAGATTTTTATATAACATACATACAATAACCGCTAATGTTAAATGGATCCTGATTCCGAAGCATTAACTTAGGATACAAATAGTAAAACATAATGAGAGAAACTCACTCACTGAAAGATTATCTAGAGTAATTACAAAGAAAGTGTTCCCAGACGATAGTATCGAAATCCTGTTGATAGCGACTAAATCAAAACTATTGAACTATCAATAATAATCACAGATAGTTATTGACCTAATTCTATCGATATTAAGGCACTTGATACAAATAAGGCCTATGCTCTAATAAAGCATATAGTTCGGAAAAGTCGTTAAAATATATTTTCTTAAACATGCGCGGAAATATTGTCATTACTTTTGAATAAAGAACACGCGAAGTAACATATTTACGTAGACTGAAAATCAAAATCACTTCCCGGCGCGTTCTTTGAATTTGGAACGAAGAGCGCGCCGGCAATGTTGTATGAAACGGTGTGCTGTTTGAATTTAGAACTCTTTTATCTATCGTACACATTGCGTTCTCGTGGCTGTATAGCCACAGATGCGTTTACCTTTCGGCACAAACTGTATAATATATTAAATTTATTTATTTATTAAATTTATTATGTAAAAGGCCCTTTTTTATTTCCTTGCATTTTTTTAAGAAAAGCACTATATATGCCTCGGCCGAAATGGCGATTGCCTGTCTCGTATCATTGAAGTCCTCGCCTGCGGCTCGCCCTTAAACTCATACTCGACCTGCAATTGCCTATTTCGCTGCCTTTGCAATAATGTACTATTACATCAAAAATACTTCACATGCGCATAAAAGAAAGCGTCAAGACTCGGCAAACAGGGCAAGAGGCCCAATCGCGCTTACAGGGACAACAGTGGCCGGTCGTTTATGAGGGATGGGCGTTTTCATTTGCGTATTAGTAATTTGTGGTAATTTCTATCTAATTTTAATAAGTTATTTTTTAAAGTTTTGTTTCAAGTAATGTAAACTGACCACAACATAACTCATAAAAACAAGATAGGATGGATTGAAAAGTTCGCGGCCTCAGCAAGAAAACGATATAAAATATAAACAAAAGTAATTTTATTTTTCCACGTAATCCCCACTTAGCTCAATGCACTTCTTCCATCTGGTTTCTAACGCCTGTATGCCAGTCATAAAAAAAGTTTCTTCAAGGCCTTCAAAAAAGTCAGCCACCGCAGCTTCGACCTCCTCATTTGATGAAAATTTTTGACCTCCAAGGTGTTTTTTTAGGTTTGGGAATAAATGAAAGTCGGAAGGTGCCAAATCAGGGGAATATGCGGGATGGGGCAGTAATTCAAAGCCACAATCACGAATTTTGAGCCATAGATTCAACAGACGTGTGAACGCGTGCATTATCCTGATGGAACAACACTTTCTTGCTGAGTAATCCTGGCCTTTTCTCTTTGATTGTTTCACGCAAACGACGTAAAAGGGTGCAGTAATAAGCCGAGTTTATAGTTTGACCTTTTTCAAGGTAGTCCACCATGATGACACCCTTAGCATCCCAAAAAACTGACGCCATCACCTTGCCAGCTGACAAAATTGCTTTGGCTTTTTTTGGAGTCGGTTCATCAGGTTTTTTCCACTGCTTGGATTGCTGTTTTGACTCTAGGGTGTAGTGGTGTACCCAGGTTTCATCCATTGTCACAAATCTGGCTAAAAAATCTTGTGGATAAGCCTCAAACATTTCCAAACAGTCGCGAGAAATCGTGGGCCGTATTCGTTTTTGTTCAACTGAAAGCAATCTGGGTACCCACCGCGCAGAAACCTTAGAAAATCCAAGTTCATTGACTATAATGTTTTGTGTTCGTTCATACGAGATGCCAATAGTGTCTGCAATCTCCCTGAAGGTCAATCTCCGATCTGCCAATATCAGATCACAGATTTTCCCGATGTTTTCTTCAGTCGTAGACGTCGTAGGCCGGCCGGAGCGAGGGTCATCTTCAATACTCTCTCGTCCGCGTTTAAATTCTGCAACCCACTTTTTCACAGTCGTATACGACGGAGCAGATTCCCCCAATGTTGTTGACATATCTTCGTAAATCTCTTTTGGAGTTAGTTTTTTTTTTTTTTAAACAGGTATTTGATTACCGCACGTTGCTCAATTTTCTCCATTCTTTAAAAACGCTGCACTTAGGCTCACAAAATTCAGTCTAATTTAAAAACAGATAATGCTAATTTTACAATGTGACAACCAGAGAGTAAGCAAATCGAATGAGGTCAGTTACATTAAAATAGTTCAAGTATTTATGTGTAAGGCCGGGAATATTTCGATCTACCCTCGTGCTATGACTTGAAATTGTATTTTCATAATATGCTAACTATAACTGCATTTAACGTTTAATAAGTATAATGTACTAAATAAGGCCTTCTTTTAAAAAAGGCTTTCTTTCTTTTTCCATAATTTCCTTTTTCAATATTTAATATTAATTCAGAGAAAATATGTTAATTAGCAATAAAAATAGTTTATAGAAACGGTATTTATATAAATATTTTTCGTACGTCAAATTTGTGTAGCAATTTAAGCAAAATTTTTAGTAAAATAGCTTGGAAAGTTGTTCAAGGATCTACAAAGGTACAAAAATAAATTTTTTTTTTCACATAATTAGCACTCTAATAACAATATTTCTGTAAGTTAAGCATATAATAGGCCTTGTTAAGTTACTATTTCAAAAAGCCTAAAGCTAAGGTTTATGAATAACCTCTTTTTATGTTATTTTTGATATTAGAATATAATATGTTTTCATAATTATTTAAATTTTATATATCAAAGTATAATGTCGTGCTTTTATTTATCACCATTTTAGAATAATTTATCAAGATATGAGTGTTTGAAATTATCCTTTTTTGTATCTAGTACCTTATTATACATACTTGATAGTTTCGCTGTATTTCGATAGCCCTAAATGAACTATCGACTATTTTCAAGGTCACATCGACACCACAACTATCGCTATGGCAACAACACTAATCCAAATACATTACATTAACTTTCAATTTACCTCTTCAAACAGCTCAGCGAATTCCGGGAAATCTTCAAGTCCGAACTGACTAGATAACGCGAGTGTTTTTTTAGACTGCGACACCAGTAGTTCTATTTCTTGCGTGTGCTTGTCGTCTTCGTCTATGGAACAGAGGGCTTCGGCTATGGCCAATGCTATCGATGATGGGGTACTGTGACTGCCGTCGAAACTCACTGAGCTTGATGTCGCTGCGGAATAAATAATTATCTTAACAAGGCCTATGCTAAGAATAAATAAAACCTCTGGTGTTGAAAATCTAAAGGAACTGGGCGACTGCGACACCACTTGTATGTCTTGCGTGTGTTTGTCGTCTTCGTCTTATTTTTTTAAATAAATAAAATCTCTGATAATGCAAATCTAAAGCACACTCCGGACACTTCATACAACAGCGACAAGCCAGATACGTTGTTGTCGAAGGGTTGGTTATTTACCGTATCTGCGTCATAGTTGTCGCAGCGGCCGCGCGGCAAGAGCGAGATCCTTGCATTGTTTTGCTCTCGATTTTTGCCCTAAATCTGCGCGATGAGGTGCGGTATCTGTTTCGGGTGGGAGGGTGAGTGTCCATTCTGTACGTTAGTAATATGTATCATTATTTTTGTGCACTTGGTTAGGGACAATGGTAGGTGAAATAAGACTGTAACAGAGTGGTGCTCAAGAAACGAAAAACGACGATTTGTCCAGCAAGGGTAATAGCATAGATTACAAAATAGACTGGTCCATGAGATTTATCCAAAACATAAGGTGCTAAATCACGTCAAAAATATCATGATTTCGATGGCAGACACGTGCGGAAAATAGTGCACGAATCCCAGCCTATCACAGTACATATTATAAATGCTCTTATTCGTACCAAAATTTGTGATATTTTAGCCTATCTATTTTTGCCTCTTTTTGTAATAAAGTCATAAATAGATACTTACTCGTGTTCCCAAGGCTGACAATTCGGACGTGTTTCCTGGGCTTGTGCGACCTCTCGCTCATGTTGCGCGCATCGCCATTTGCCGCTGACGCGACTGCAAGAAAACTTAATTTTCATGACATTTTAATAATAATTTAGGGATCGTTTACACGGATCACGTGCTGGCAATACAGTAGCGACGCGATTCTGTATGTAGCATATAGACATACAGTTTAGTGTTTATGAATGCTACTTGATTGTCAGCACTGGATCAGGTAAACGTGCCAAACAAGCATTTAATCAGCCTGTGTGAGTAAGCGAGATGTAGCCTTACACCTTGTATTCAAGCCTGCAATGTCCTAATCATTACGCGTGCTTCACGTGGGAATCGAACCCCATGATCTCCACAAACCAACACTATTTCTGCCAATAAATTTGATTTGAACCATTAGACCACACATTCATTCTTTTCTCTTTTTTTTATGTCACTACTGTCTTACTCGTTTTATGTATTTTATTTAGGTTTACATATACAAAATATCTATGTAAGTTTATTATCTGTTTTGTTGTAGATAACATCTTAGCTTTCTGCACCGCTCGCTCAAGTTTTTTTTTTATTCTCTGGTGCCTTACCATCACCTCTAATAGCGGGGCGGAGGCGAGTGAGTGAGCGAGATGTCGCCTTACAGCTTGTATTGCGTCGTCTCGTTCGCTCGTGCGTTTCTGCCCTGCGTTTGGAGTTAATGGTAAGAAGGGCCCTGCTCCTTTCTACCATAAGGTTGGCTGGAAGAGATTGCATTAGCGATAAGTCCGCCTTTGTACTCATTTCTCTTAATGTTAATTGGTTTCAATGATGTATCTTTTCTTAAATGTATGTAAATGGTGCAATAAAGTGTTCATTCATTCATTTATTTATTTCGGCAGGTTCCCAAAAATTCTCAAACGGAAAGCGATATGAATGAATGAATGAACACTTTATTGCACCATTTACATACATATAAGAAAAGATACAGCACAGAAACCAATTAATATTAAGAGTAATGAGTACAAAGGCGGGCGATATCTATTGAACAAAAGTAGAACTTACCAATCTGTTCTTTCCTCGTCTCACTTTCAGCCCAATTCAACATCTCTTCGTAAGTTATAGTTACCAATAGTTGCAGCAACACTGAACCGCCGACCGGTCGTATGTTGGAAGGCAAAGTTTTTTCAATAATTGTGCATGTGTTGACGAATGTTCGAGATACGCAATCGAGGGATCGGGAGATACAAGTTAGGCAGAGGGACATCGTCTGGAATAAAAAGAAAAGTGTTGATATCGTGTCGATATTTTTAAGACCCTTGTATAGGATGAAAAAAGAAAACCGATTTCAGGCTCCTAAATTATTGGTTTACAAATATTTTTTATTACTACAAAAAAGAAAAACATTACTGAAACACATCAACAAAGACACAAAGGCGGATTTGTAGTAGAAACAATCTCTTCCAGCCAACCTTAGGGTGTGTATAAGTAAACGTAAGGACAAGAAGGCGATGTTGCAGAATAAAATATGAAAATAAACATACTACATACTTAGGTACTAAATAATTAACCCAATAATAATAAGACGAATCTAATGATTCGTCATAGTCACATAAATTACGCGCTATAGGCGACGCTATATGGAGAGGAAAGAACATTATATCAGATTTTATTATTTCCAAATCTCAGCTTAGCTTCAGTGGAAACGGTTCAAACGGAAAGGAGAGGTCTTAATATTCTACAAAATTATATGCCGCTCTCTCGCAATCGACGTGGCAGAGCATACATATCCTCTAAGCAAAGCACACATCTCTTTGATGGAAATGATCGCACTGATGGAAACCGAAGTCGGGTCAAAATAAATGCCAACACAGACGCTTACCTGATACATAGAAGCGCCACTCTGAATGGCGTTAACTAATATCGGAGGAATGAACTGTAGCGCGGATCCGACCATTGCCAATATACCGGCCAGCCACGGCGGTCGGCGGTCGCACCACACCTGGATTTTATTTATTTATTATAGATATCCATACTAATAATATTATAAATGCGAAAGTCTGTCTGTCTTTCTGTCTGTCTGTCTGTTACGGTTTCACGGCCAAACCGCTGAACGGACTTTGATGAAATTTGATATGAATATAGTTGAAGACCCGGGGTCAAACAGGCTACTTTTTGACGCAGGCGGAGCTGCGGAAAAAGGCTAGTAAGTAATAAACGTGTAAAAAAAAACCGTATCAAAATAGTTTAATTTAATGTGTAACAATAGCGTAAACATAAGAAATCATTACCTTTTTTGGATGTTCATAACGCGTATCAAGAAACGAAAAGTTCCATCTTGGGGTTAGTCGCGACTAGTGGTATTTCGATCCCAATGTTCGGAAAAACTAAATTTGGTTGGTGCAACATTTTATTAAACAGATTATAATTTGACCATGTTTAGCGCTGTCATTCAATCAATACTTTAAGTTTTGAAATTGTTTTAAAAGTGTAGTGTGCGGCATCTCCCAAATGCCACTAGGTCAATGTATTGTGAACTGTTTGTAAGAGTATTAAGTAAATAAATAAAACAATAATTGATTTATTGAATGAATGAATGTACGAAAGTTGAGTCCGGCGTTTAACGCTAGATGGCAGTTGAGGCTTACATTACCGGACGATACTCATTCCAAGTCTGTTTTGTAAAAAGTATGAGGTCGACTCCGTCAGTCAATCTATATGAATAAATCAGTAAGTAGGTATCGCCAAATAAAAGGACCATAATTACAGCCTAACCAGGGCTCTAAAACGTAAACAGATGCAACAAGAAAACACTGAGATTAAAAATACTACTATCTACAACCGGTACATCCATACATACTTCTAGTACATAATTTCAAAGAAATTGAAGATTTTAACGTGTACCACGAGAATGGACACATTTATTTAATATTATGATTTGACCACAACCGCTGTACCTATAGAATAAATCTCACCTGTCTCTTATCCAAGCAAGAGGCCCAATCTCTTCCAGAAATTTCCAAAGCGTAACATAGCGTGGACTTCAACTCCGCCTTGCTGCCAATTGTCGCTATTATATACGAGATGGCGCCAGCGGTGCGCGCGTATTCTTCACCCGCTAAAATAGAAATTCATTCATATCGAACGTGTTGTACGATCAATCGATGGTGTAACGTGCCTTCCGAAGCACAGAATCATTATTATCAGACAATCAGGTGATTCAAGCCTGCAATGTCCTAATCCTATGGTCATTACCAAACTGGAAACAACTAAACAAAGTATCCTTCAATAGGAATCAAACCCACGACCTCCTTTATCCACTAATTCGCACGCATTAAGTCCCTTTGGTATGAAAGGTTCTCACAATAATTCTAACTTTGAGTAAGTACGTGCAGTTCTACCACTTCACTGACCTTGACGTTAATTAATAGGCTTGGTTAGATTTACCTAAGTACTCACTTCACATTTTAGACTTGAATTGAAATATATAACATATATATGACTTGAATTAACTTTTACGTGCCACCGACTAAATTTCTCTAGTAAAAGCCACATAAAAAGAAAAAAAATGTATGGCTGCAAATATATAAAAACTATGAAAACAAAGTCGAGAAGTGGTATTATTAGGCTGGACAAGCTTGAAGACTAAGAAAGAGCCAAATTAAAGTTGAAATAGACAACTCTTTATATTTGAAACCTCGTTCAAAATTAAAAAATGTAAGAAGAGGCTGTAATTTAATTAAACTCTAAAATAAATAGCATTGAGATTATTTTACTTTACTTTATAAACAAATACCTACCATGTTTATCTTTGGAAAATTTGCAGACGCCATCGGCCGTACACAGAAATCCGTTACATTTTTTAGGCTTTCCGTCAACACTGTACCATAAACCGTCAGCCGGCCATTTTGAATTGTCTCTAGACATGTGCCTCACGGCGTGAATTAGGAGCATTCGCGCCAAATAACAGTTTCGCATCATGAGGACCTGCAACAGATTAATAATACACGCCTTCAACTAGCTCAAAAATAGCTTAATTTTTTTTATGTCAAAATGTCCAGCGATTGACCTGTAAATTCGTGCTACGGAAGGCACATCAAGCCGTTGGTCCCGGCGGATTTGGTGAGAGTTAAAGAAACCACGGAAGAGGCCGAAAGGCTCTCCCAAAAAACTCTGACACCAGGGTGAACAGAGTCGATTAACTATGTAACCCATTCCATATAAATGAATGAATCAAATCTTTAGTGATCGAAATGACATTATTTCTGACATAAAACTATCAACTACAATCCTATAGCAGTTTTATCGGGCAGGTCTTAAGTGGTTGTCGTGACGTCACTACTGTTGAATCCCTTTGGAATATCACCTGGAAATCTTAAAGATGATGAATGACCTTACCTTGACAACTAGAAAACAAGATGGCTGCGGCTGGGCCAATAAAACTATCAACTCCAATCCTATAGCAGTTTTGTCGGGTAGGTATTTAGTGACTGTAGTGACGTCATTATACAATTGGAATGCCACCTGGAAATCTTAAAGATGATGACTTACCTTACCTTGACAACTAGAGAGCAAGATGGCTGCGGCTGGGCCAATAAAACTATCAACTCCAATCCTATAGCAATTTTATCGGGTAGGTATTTAGTGACTGTAGTGACGTCATTACTGTCAAATACAATTGAAATGTCACCTGGAAATCTTAAAGATGATAACTGACCTTACCTTGACAACTAGAGAGCAAGATGGCTGCGGCTGGGCCAATAAAACTATCAACTCCAATCCTATAGCAGTTTTATCGGGTAGGTCTTTAGTGGTTGTCGTGACGTCATTCTTATTAAATAGGTTCGAAATGTCACCTGGAAATCTTAAAGATGATGACTGACCTTACCTTGACAACTAGAGAGCAAGATGGCTGCGGCTGGGCCAATAAAACTATCAACTCCAATCCTATAGCAGTTTTATCGGGTAGGTCTTTAGTGGTTGTCGTGAAGTCATTGCTATCAAAAAGGTTCGGGCTGACGAATGTGAACCACGGGAATGGACCGTCCTTTGTGGTTTCCGTTTGGTCTTTGTCTTTGAATACCTGTAATCATATTGAACAATGATAATTTAACAAACCCCAGGCCATTTTAAAACTTTTTCTTTCTGGATCTAACCCCTCCATAACCTCCAAATCAAGTTCAACCTCCATGAAAACAAATAAGGAGATTGTTAAATGAAAAAAAAACACGTTTCCAAATTATTTTCTACTTTTTGTTGACCGTTTATTTATTTAAATATTACTAATTGTACAGAACTTATCAAAAAATATCACAGCATATTATCAACCTTGTAGCTTCGTAGGCAAGCAAAAAGGAAAATCAACGAATAGTTTTTATTTAAGTATGTATCTTTAAGTATTTTTTTTATAAAATTAAGTAGGCAAAAAAGCATACGGCCCAGCTGATGGTAAGTGGTCACCGTAGCCAAAGTATTTTATTTGCACTGTCTTATTTTTTCAAATTTAAATTCAAATCATTTATTGCATTTCATATAGTACATACACCAACAGTTCCCAACTAGGTACACACACTGTTTTTATGATATAAGTACAATACGAACCCTGTCGGGCATTGCAACTTTAGAAATGTAACGACAACTCCTTTATCGTCGACAAACGTACTTTCTGTTTGGTCCTATGGTTGGCAATGGCATTAAATCAACAATTATTGCATATTGTTTTCATTTACGGCAGCAAAGTTTAAATAAAATAAAAACTTAATAGCAAATTACCTGATGTATAAAATGCAACTCAGCGCCTCTATAAACTAGACATTTAAACAGCTCATTGCATTTAGCGTGTACATCTCTGACGTCACGCGTCTGTTGTTTCACGTCGATTCCCGCCAAATCGGAGCCTTTCGTGCAAATCGCCGGCAACAGTTGCGCGACACAGAGCAGGATGTTAAGTATGTCGTTTAGTAGGAGAGGTGTCGTTTGTGGCGTTGTGTTTGTCTGAAAATAATTAAGACTTTGTGAGCTTTAAGGTCCATTTATATAAATCATTCATTTATTCATACATAGAAGTGCCATTAGCAGGCCAGTTAACTTTGGCACGCTTTACGATACTTCTACCAATTCTTTCTTATTCTTGTGGTAGTCCCGCCAGTCGAGGGTGATTCGCGTCAGTTTGAATAGAGCTTTATGATAAAAAATAATTAACACTTTCCTCCCTCAGTGAAGCGGATACTAACATAGTAAGTTAAAACAGGAACCACGTCATAGATTTATTAATACTTAGTACTAACCCCGAAACAGATGCCGCACCTCACCGTAAAAATTAAGAGCACACAATGAAAGATTGACGCCTCGGCCGCCTGGCCGCTGCGACGACTATGACGCAGATAGGGGCGGCAGAATCGCTGTTTTACCAAAACGGCCTTCAAGCATTTAATTTTTTTAAAGAAATTATTTGCAGCGGCTCTTCTCGAGCCTTTTACAACAATTTAATGGAGGAAGATGGAGCAATGTCGCGGGACATTTGTTTATGCTCCATATTTCGTGACGTGAAAATGTGTATTCTCACATAGTGACTGATCTATGTGAATGTGAGCACATATTGATGTGGTCTTTGAATCAGAAGCTCTTTTGGTTTCATACGTGAAGCCGATTTCTTTGTGTGCGTTAGTAGGTACAATGTGTCAGTCAGTGTATGTATGTTTTCATAAATATTAATCATAGTAATTGCACGGAAATACCTGGCAATATCGAACTGTCAATATAGTGAGCGTTTCATTGAGCATGCCAGCGAAAATCCTCTGCGCCATTCTTGGAGGTACTGTATCCCATAAGTCTTTCCTGCTTCCTGCAATATCAGCCATTACAAGTAAGAGTAGTAGTAGTAGATGAAAATTCCAAAAACACTTCATTATTTGTTACCTGAAAAAATTATCAGATGTTTTGAATCAGCCAAAATTAATAAAAAGAACTACTGGCATCAAATGTCAACTGCGAAATGGCTTGGTGACTTTTTTAAATTCCTATTAATATTACGAGTGACGGAATGGCCCATTCAGACCACAGATTTAGGAGCTTTAGTCTAACATTAGACGGACATTTTTATTTTTCTGAGTAATAAAATAAATATTGGCTGATTCAAAAAAAAATTAAAAAGATTTCAGGTAACAAGGAACCTTATTAGGAATTTAGAGTTTGGGAATTATTAGCATTTTTTTTTTTAATGTTTACGGAACAATAGTTTTAATAAATACTAATTCCTATATATAAGGTATGAATTAAAAACCAACCGTTCATATACAGCCACCAACCCTGCACAGAGGGTGTGCCAGTCTGATGTACAACTTTAGTATCATCTATAGGCCTTCCTCCAGAATCCTGTATGATGTACAGGGAAAGCACTCGGTTGTGTAAATCTAGGACCCTTTCAGCGACCGCCTCCGACATCGTGACGTAGCGTTTGTAACACGCCTGTTATATACAAAAAATATATGTAAATATATAAAATTGAAAAAAGGTTTCTCTGTAAAACGGGTTACGGAGGTCAGACGGCAGCCGCTCCATTAAAATAACCAGTGTTGACAAATATAAGACCATGACATACAGCGTAACCTAGGTTAGGAAAACACGATTGGACGAAGATGAAATTTTTTAAAAAGAACTTGCTTAATAAGGTAACAAGTGAAAATGAGAGAACTGTGACGCAGTTTCTTTAACCCTTAGGCTGCTAGAAATTGTATAACAATATTTCATTGTTTTTGGGACAAATCCGTGTCAAGGCGGTCTAAGTGTTAACGACCACCAGATGACAGCCGGGACCAACAACGGTTCTGCGTTTATTCTTAATCATCTTTATTATTAGACAATGGTGACTCATGCCCACAAAATCTGAAAACAAGTAAACAAAGTCACCTATGTGCCTGTAAAAATCGAATCACAGAGGCATTTATGAGATAAGATAATGAAGTTACATAGAAAAGTAGTATTTTCGAAAGGTATACCTGCATAGCAGATATTTTCTCATTACTGCTTGTATCCTCAACATGTTGTACGTAGCAGTAAAGACTGTTTTTGAGTAGTGCAGCCGCACCTAACGTTGCCGTCAACACTGGGAGGTCGGCATGGTCAAGTGCCTCTTGAGCTAACACATGTAGATGTTCTGAAATAAAGGAACTTTTGTTAGAATGTCCAGCGATTCCACCTGCCCATCATCATTTCAGCCGCATTCTTTCTACTGCTGGACATAGGCCTCTCCGAATGATTTCCAAAATGACCGGTTGGAAGCGGCCTGCATCCAGCTACTGGCTGTAAACTTTTTCAGATCATCTGACCATCTGGTGGTTGTCCAAAGCTGCGCTTGCTGGTTTGTGATCGCCATTCGAGAACAGAAGTCGGCCATCATTTCTCCTCGCTAGAAACGATGAAAACGTCAAAGAGCTAATCTGCTGGGCTATGTCGGTGACTTTCGTTCTCCTACAGATCTCTTCATTTCTGATTTGATCTCGTAGGGAAACACCGAGCATCGCCCTCTCCATAGCGACCTTGAGCTTTCTTATGAGGCACCTGATCATCATTATCAAATCGAGCGGGTAACATGGTCAATCGACCATATAAACCCTGATGTCATTGCTTTTTCTGAACCGCCTTTCGGCCTCTGACGTGGTCACACTCCCACTAACTAACTAAAATGACTTATACAAACCTAGCAACAAATCGCTGGACTTTATGGCAAGCTGGACAAATTTATCAGGATCTGAAGTCTTTGCTATTCCACCATCATGTTTCTTATCATCTTCGGCAGTAACAAACATCCCCGACCCATGTCTGAAAACATAATTAACTATTAATTCTTCTTTTCGTCGAGAAGCTGACGAATTTTTCGATATATAATTTGACCGCAGTATGTTGAACTTTTAATTTAATTCGATAAATAATTCTTTTTTCATATCTCGTTGGCAAGTGACTTAAAGGAAGTCTTATAATACATGATGTAAGGCTCCAAATAAAAACTAGTTAAAAAGTAATTTAATCACTTACTGGAAAGCAATAGAAAACTCATCTTCTAGCCAAATAACAATTTTTACAGCTGCAAAAGAAGCATTTCTCGGGAAATCCAATCTTCCTCCTACCACTCCCGGACAAATTGTTTCTGATAAAACTGTCTGATTTTTCTGAAAGTACAGGTTAAAATGTGTTACTGTGAAATCCTTTATAAGTTTTACAATCACCTTTTTTATTTACTATTGACCTGATAGGAGAACACAGAATTTAGATTTTGGTTAATTTTATTAGTAGATTGCTACATACGTGGTTTGTTTGATCTTAATGTTTGGGATAAGGATAACTACCCTGCCCAACTTGGTGTCCAAGTTTTTCGAAGCTCTCAGCAAGTAGTGTCTGGGTCCAACAGCCTAATGCTACCTTCCAAAGCACAAACTAGTATTTTTACAGACAATCAAGTAAATCAAGCCTACTACATATATAATATGCTTAGACAAGACCTAAGGCATGAGATATCATGTAGTATGAATGCCACCTTTCTTTTTTATGCTATTTCATTACTTCACCAACAAAAGAAAGCTGTGAAAATTTATCGGTGGAATTCAAATATACCTACTAAAGATAGATGCTCACCTGATAATATTCCAAATCCCTTTGCAACAAGATAGGGATTCGGTCCATAATATTTCCATCCTCTATCACCTCCATTTTGGATTTAATAAAAAAAAAATAAAAAACAAAAAAAAATCAACAAATCTATTTATACTCAGAAAAAAATAAATAATAATTCTTAAACTAAACTATGGTTACACTTTTTGAATTCCACTTTGTTTTTCACTATTTTTGATATTTCGTCTTGAAGTAATTTGTGCAAGGAAACGCCGTCATGTTTGTAGACCCAGTAGCCGCCATCTTTTAATACTAGATCGTAACGTTTAGGTCCAGAGACAGGTGAACTGAGCCAAATTTGCTTGTTTGGAGTTTGTCTATTGATTACGTATGTGCCATATGAGTTACCTAGGGCAACTGTCAACACCCCATCCTGTAAGAATAAAGATCTTAATAATCACATAAACATTTCTATGTCTCACACAAATTGGTGTACTGTATGCCACGCTCAGAAAATTATTGGAATAGTCTTTAAGGTTGTTATTCAATGCCAGTGTGGCCATCCCATCAAACTATTCAACACCTTCTAACATGATTGCCCTGTGAGCTGTACAAAAGGGTTTACCAGCGAAAAGAAAATTATTCAAAAATTTTTTTATTTTAGTACATTAAACATTTAAATATGAATCCATACTTCCATACTAATATTATAAATGTGAAAGTCTGTCTGTCGGTTACACTTTCACGGCCAAACCGCTAAACGGGTTTTAATTAAATTTGGTATGAATGTAGTTGAAGACCCAGAGTTAAACATAGGCCACTTTTTGACACAGGTGAAGCTGCGGGAAATAGCTAGTTTTATATATTTTCTCTCAGTTGTCAGTTGATAGGTTTAAATTGTTGTGCTCGATTTGTATAACATTAATAAATGTTTGTATGGAGAACTGTTTGTAAAATTTAAAAAAATGTGTTTGTGAACAAAAACCAGTCAAGTGCGAGTCGGACTCACACACGAAGGGTTGGGTTCCGTATACAAAAAACTGCAAAAAAATATGTCTGTTGTATGGGAGTCCCCCTTAAATATTTATTTTAATTAAATTATTTATATTCAAAGTAAATATATCCATACTAATATTATAAATACGAAAGTCTGTTTGTCTGTCTGTTATGCTTTCACAGCCACACAGCTGAACGGATTTTGATGAAATTTGGTATGAATATAGTTTGAAGACCCGGGGTCAAACATAGGCTACTTTTTGAAGCAGGTGGATCTGCGAGTAACAGCTAGTAACTAAATATTCTGTGAATATTTTCAATGTCTACTTGTTGTCGTTATTAATATATAAAAATACAGTAACTAATTTCAGGTTTTTGGATTTTTTTCTTTATATCTATAAAACATTGCTTCATGCCAAATTTCAAATACCCTTTAGATTTTGAATCCCTTGCAAGTAGTTGCGAGTTTGAAAATATGCCGCATAAATTGCTGTTTCTTTTGATTGTGTTGACATAGAAGTTTAATTTTGTTACAGCTTAAAGATATTATAGTCCTGAGTATTTGATATGAAATTTCAATTAAATACCTCTACACGTTCACAAGGAAAGGGGTATTAAGTTTAAAATTATTAAAAATATTTTTATTACATGATGTTACTAAAACTTATAGTTTTCACAATTTTTCCTTTATCTGTGCTATTAGATGTTGCTTCGTGCCAAATTTTAAGATTTGGAGTTCACGGGAAGTACCCTGTAGGTTTTGATTCCCTTGCAAATGTCGCTAATTTGCAGAAATTTGCAGCATAAACGGCTGTATCTTTTGACTGTGTTAACTAATTTTTTTAAAAGTTGCAAGGGACCTGACCTGAGTATTTGATATAAATTCCAGATTGATACCTCCATGCGTTCCTGAAGAAAAAGAGTCTTAACAGACAGCCAGACAGACAGATACCAAAGTGATCCTATAAGGGTTCCATTTTATCCTTTCAAGGTACGGAACTCTAAAAATAATTAAAATATTTTCACTTTTAACATCCTGACTAGCCTTCATTTAAAGTAGGTAATCAATTAAATAGTTAAGTTAGTAACTAAGTTTATTACTTTGAAACAAAGGATTTTGATACTACTTACACTGTATGTCACATCAGCACGTTTTAGATTAGGTGCCTGTTCTACCAACTCCTCAAAGTAGTCACAGAGAGATTCTAAAGTTTCATTACAAATTTCTTCAAAAACCGCTTGGTCCAATACTTCTGAGTGATCACTTTTCTCAATAGAACTTGATAAATTTCGGTAAAGGGGAAAACAAAGTTGATTTTGTTCAACGATACTATTTAATCGTACCACTGCACTGGGTATTATATTGATCCGCTTTCGTGCCAGCCCGCGACTGGTACGGATAAAATTCCGCAACATTTTGTTATTTTTAAAAAATCATCAAACTTGGAAACCACCGAAATCTTTTTCTAGGTTGGTTGTGTTTTGAAATTGAAAACAATAGTCTGAAGTTTATTTGACATTGACAACAGCTGCAATAGGCTATTTGACACTATTAAAAATATGCTACGAAATGTGGTCATCCTATTAGGTAATAACATAAAAAAACATATTTATCTCTGTTTTATCCAAAAATATTTAAAGATTATTCAAAATAAACAAAATAAATTCAAATTATTTTTTAAATTTCTTCAGCCACAAGAACGCTCTGTGATTGGCTACGCCTCGCGTGACGTCACACGCAAGTCAACATTGTTTATTGTTATACACTTTGTCCTATTTTATCGTATTTCCATCGTTTCCTGTGCTATTTTTACTAATTTTTTAATATTCCGCAAGACACTATTAACTAGTGATATAAACAATAGTGTTTGCTCTCAAAATGGACGAGAATTTTGTACAAGCCGACAATAGAAACCTACCTAAGATAGACGCATTTATGGTTGCATTTTTCTTTAAATATAATACTGATTATTATGCTGCAGAGCTCAAAAATATAAAAACTGCTGTGTAAGTATGTAATTATTTATTTATAATGAAATTTTTATATTAATTTGCGTCGAGGTTTCATAAAATATTTAGGTTATGTTTATTAATTCCGTTCAAAATTTGATGTAAAACCTTTCTGTCCTCAGTTTTTCTTTTGTTCTGCAGATCTTCCAGAGAATCCTATGGCGATGACGCTGTTGGCTATGTACAACTGCACCGGGAGCATGGAATTTGCACAGTGAAATGTAAAATGTGTCCTGAGCATAAAGTAAGAAGCAAACCATATAATATTACAATGATGGTGAACGAAACTGACGGTGAAATCATTAGCTGTAAGTGCCATGATTGTGCAGCTTCGGCTGGTGGATGTAAGCATGCAGTTGCCTTTTTGATGTGGGCTCATCGTCGCAGTGAAGAACCTCCATGCACATCAGTAGAGTGTTACTGGAAGAAACCTATTCTATCTAGAGTAGGTACTACTCTCAAGTACATCACAGTTACCCAGCTGTGTAAAAAAGAAGTACCTCATAGACCAAGTTCATCAGTAGTTTATGATGATTTTATTTCCGAGGCAAAGAAAAAGAAAGTTGATACCTGTGAGCTGCTGAAATATCAGCATGACTTTAAACATACTGGTGTTATGCAGTACTCTCTGCACATTTTCATGACAAATCAATGTGAAGAATTGAAAATGGATGTAAAGAAGCTTATAGAGGCCATGAAGGCAACATTTGATGTTGCTGCAATACAGATGATTGAAAGAACAACAAGAAACCAGAATAAGAGTAGCTTGTGGTATGAAATTAGATATGGACGTATTACTGCTTCTAAAGCACATGAAGTGAGTGTTTGCCGTACACCAGATGGCTCATTAGTTGCTGCAATTATGGGTGCAAAAATACCTGACACTGCTGCCATGAAAAGGGGTAGAAAGTTGGAGGAAATAGTAAGGAAAACAATCAGTAAGAAATTAAAAACCAAAATTGATTTGTGTGGTTTGAATGTGTGCCAAAATTATCCCATGATTGCAGCTTCACCTGATGGTGTAGCTAATGATGCCATTTTAGAAATAAAGTGCCCTAGTAAAGCAAAATCTATGGATAAATATTTAAAAAATGGTGTTATATCTGAAAAATGTAAAGCCCAGGCGCAAATACAAATGTATGCCGCTGGTGTAAAAAAATGTTATTTTTGTGTTGCTGACAGCAAATTTGAAGAAAATGAGACAGTTGACATTCATTTAGTCACTTATGATGCTGACTATGTCAATAAGTTAATAAAAAAGCTTTTTGATTTCTGGAAATCAAATATTTATCCTATTTTATTAAGAAACACTAGTGTGTGACAATGTGTGTTGTGTAAATAAGAAAATAAAACCAATGTATATCCTAAGTCTTTTGTTTTATTTGTTATTCATGCATTATTTAAATACATAGATACATTATCTAATAATAGAGTCCTGCAAGTTTATTAGTGCACATGCAATAATAATAACATGGTCAAGTACACGAAGTATATTTAAATTAATTACAGAATGTTGCTTTAACATATGGAATTCTCTGATAAGTCTTATTACACGTTCTATGTGTATCCGCAAACAAGCTATTATTTTTGTTTGTCGCACTTCATCTTTGGACAACTTTTCACCAGTGCTGACACTGGGCGGCCTCAATAGCTTCATACCCTTTTCATTGAGCATCTGTTCAAGGTGTTTAAAGCCTCTGTCAGCTAGGATAACAGTGCCCTGGTGCAATCCATCTAAAAACTTGCAATTTTCTACTACTGCCACATCGCTTGTTCTACCCCTGAAGCCTTGAGACACAAAGTTTACTAACCCATTTGGTGTGCAGGATATTAAATATTTTACAGTGTTTCCTTTCTTGTATTCGGACCATGTTAAAGCTTGATGAAGAGCCTTAGATGGTTTTTGGATGTCTATCTCCAAGCAATCTATAATGCAGCTGACATTATGATAATTGTGTCTGAATGAAATTGGAAGATTTTTTTTAATTAATTGTTGGTCTATATTAACAATAAACGGTTTTAAAAAACTAGCTATTATTGGGATATTAGTTAAAAATAATTTACTTGCATATGATAATGAGATACCAAAATTATCCTCTAGTTCTGAAAATGTTATGTTTAATCTAATTTTCTTGAAGCAAAGCAAGATGTATTCTTCTTTTATATTAGTGTGCTTATGTAACAGATTAATTAAAAAATAACAATCTTTGTTAATACCTATATACATTGAAGGTTTTCTTTGTATCATCCGCATAGTATTTTTGAGGCACATCTCTTGTTCAATATTTTTATAAGTTTCTGTAACATTGCTATCAGAGTCTGTAACCCTTGATGAAGATGTAACAATAGGTGATGATTGCCCACTTGTAACAGTACCCAAACCGGAAATATCACTATCTGAATTTTCATCTCTGTGAAAAATATTTTTTTTCACTGCTTTAATAGCTCCGGATAGAGAAGGTCGAAGATGGCACTGTTGAATTTTGAAGGGTGAAGTAAATCGAGATGTAGTAGATACTTTCCACGGGGAGGTTGAAATGTCTTTCTTTTTTAATCTTGTTTGCACTAACTTGCTTCTATAATGCACATTTGCTTTCACTTTTACTTGAATAGATTTATCAACCATTATTATAGGATCAGTTGTGGTTCCTCTGTCTTGAGTTTTTGGTGTTTCTGAAAAGGTAAATATTCAAATTTATTATACTTAAAAACAATGTAAATAAATAGGTAGTTACATATATGTACTTTATATATATACCTATCTAACATTATTTTTGATTTCCCACACTTCAAATTTTAATGTTACTTTTTAACCCAAAAAAAAGTTTGCAAGTTTAAAAAGTTTGCAAGTAATAAATGAGTATTGAAATGTAATAGCACTATGATTATTGGTCATTGAAGGAAGGTCTTGTTGTAAGGTTACGCATGATACATACCTTCATCAGGTTCAATAGCTTCCTGTACAATATTGTCATCTTTTTGCACAGTCTCTGTCATGTCCTGACTTTGAACATGGCTTCCTCCTTCAAATTGTTTGAGAAGCTCCATTCTTTTTCTTTTAGCAATTACTGCACTCTGGTGATCAGGATCGCCCAACCGACGCTTACGATCCTCTTGGCAATGAAATTTACTTGGCACCGCCTCATCAGTCAAAAGAATCTTCGTACTAAAGCCCATTTTGTGCTTCATGTAATTAATTGTATCTTTTTCTATCTGAAATGTAACAATCAAAGCTAGCAATAAACAGTTTCTGTTATAATGTTAATCAAAACAACACATATTCTAATCAAAAGGTTTTAGGTTATGTATATGTACTATACTTATTTGGTTTTACAAAAATCAATTTGTACTTATTTCCTATTACTATTCGAACTGGCATACTTACATCAAAGTGATCTTCACACATAAAAACATTTGTATGAGATAAAATGCTGTTTGGGTCTCTTCGAACTAACTGTAACCACTTTTTACGTCTCTTAGGGTTCGTTGGAACAGAAACAAACAGTTTTTGTGGAGTTTTTATAGAAGTATTTGTACATTGTGGCACAATACACCATTTATACACCATTTTTCCAGTAAAATAACAGAAAAAATAATATAAACATGCTGAATGTACACTTTGTTTACTTGTCTGTGACGTCACGCAGATCATATGGCGTCCGCCATTACAGACAGCGTTTTTAGCGCGAATATTGTAATTTAAATTTTAACTTAATATTTTACGGAAAATACTGCAAATTTCGCAGAAATATACATGTGGTGTATTAATCATATACCAACGAATAATTTAAAACAATTTTTCAAAATCAGTCAAATAGCCTATTTCTAATTGTTTGGCTTTTACTGAAAACGTATTAAGCCACTTGTGAGTAAAATTACGGAAACTAGCAATATTAATAGTGTAGTTATGAGACTTATTATCATCTCTTATTTCTATTCAAATACGAGTAAGTATATGCTGAATGGTGCAATATTAGCTTATCTTAAAATGTTTATACAGCGTTGCAGATGATTGTACATATTTGTGTCTATGGGAACTGTGAAAAATAATATTCCTAATGACACTACTAGTTGTGCATACCAGTTGGTCCATGAAAACGTGTACCTACTGTAAGTAAAACGCATAGATCTCGCTTACTCACTCGCATTTGGATGGAATAGTGGTGGTAGTAAGCCACCGCCACCAGTCTTAGACGAACATTATTACACTAACTAATCGCACCTTAATAATTAAAGAAAATATTCATCCGAGCGTATTTCCCGTTGCTCTTTAGCAAGTGGTTCAGGAGCCCTATTTTTGAATGTATGACATATATGTCGCATGAAAATCATTCGATATCGGACAAAAATTATTCGACTCACCGAATTTGCGTGAGTCACACTCCAGAGCACAGGTACGCTTTTAATCATAGTCTTAGATTTGTCAGTAATCATTTCATGTAGGTTACATTGTTAATCGACTATTATGTACACCCTGGTGTCAGAGTTGTTCGGAAGGAACCGCTTCACGACCTCTGACGTGGTGCCTTTAACGACCACCAAATTGCAGCCGGGACCAATGGCCTTCCGAAGCACGGCATACTAGAACGACTGCTATAGTCATCTGGTTTAAGTACGTAACCTTTTTACAGGGAAACCAAACTACGATGGTCTTCGGTCATCACATGGCAGTCAGTTTGGCTTAACGTCATTTGAAAAAGCACGGAATTATCTTTAATCAAAGAATCAAGTTGTATTGACACTCTCTAACATTAGGGGTCACAAGGTCAAAGGACCAGTGATCTCCTCATCTAGGTTCTATGGAACGACTGTGTCTACTCTCCCGCTTTATTACCTCGAAAAAATTAAATAGGTACCACAGAGTGGTAGGGTAGAGTTTTACGTAGGTACTAACGATAAATCTATTTTGTTGTAGGTATGTACTTTGGAGCACGGCGGGAGCGATGGTGTTATATGCTCGACCGCCGCAAAGGGAATTACTTCCCGCCAGGCGAGGTGTTATGCCTGGGGAACCGCGGCTCCAACGGTGTTCTGTCGGAGGTTGTATATATGCTCCAATTCTTTAGAAACTCTGATATCGCGTTTCAGTCCGCCGTACTAATTAGGCTTCTTGTATGGCAATTTCGAATTAGTCGCTTTAAGCGCCATCTGTTGCGTTGTGTTGTAACTTTTTACTGTGCGATTGTGTCGCCACAGGACTCCCTCCCAAGACCGAAGGTCTGATAATCTTGATGTGCAGTCTGTGCTTAGGATGTAGCTTTGCAAGTGCCAGTTGCTTGATGTCCCAGTGGGTCGGGAGTGTAGTTGCTCGATAATCCCAGTGAGTCGGGTGTGAGCGATTGCGTGCTCGAAGTCTGCGGTGAGTCGAGACTGTAAGTTGAGCGATGCTGACTTGTTGGCGCCGGTGGATGTCTTGTGCAGAAACTGCCACGCTGGTGTGCGGTGGCCGGCCGTGAGTACCAGACGTGGGCTGCGGTGGATGTGCCGGTCGCTGAAGTGCTTTGAGATGTGAGGGTTAGTTGCAGGGCCAGGAAGCTCGGTGAGTCGGCTGCGATGGACCTGGAGATACACCCTTGTAGTTGGCTTGCTGAAAGACTGCTTGCTGCTGACCAGATGATGAGGCTTGAGAGGTGATGAAAGGTTGGGGAATGATGTTGAAGAATGTTCATGATGATAGAAGGCTGCTTCCAATCACGTCAGGGTCACCACTTTGGAGCACGGCGGGAGCGATGGTGTTATATGCTCGACCGCCGCAAAGGGAATTACTTCCCGCCAGGCGAGGTGTTATGCCTGGGGAACCGCGGCTCCAACGGTGTTCTGTCGGAGGTTGTATATATGCTCCAATTCTTTAGAAACTCTGATATCGCGTTTCAGTCCGCCGTACTAATTAGGCTTCTTGTATGGCAATTTCGAATTAGTCGCTTTAAGCGCCATCTGTTGCGTTGTGTTGTAACTTTTTACTGTGCGATTGTGTCGCCACAGTACCATGTAGGATTTGACTGAACTTGCCTCTGTTCCGTACCTAGGTGGTGTCTTAATAATTGTCATCAACTTCCAATATCAATAATCTGTGCTCCATTCCATCTCCTCAAACTTCCCTTAAAGTAATATGTACTGAGTATTTTAGATCCTACATCTCTAATTCATTTTCATTTTTCGGTACTTCTTCCTCTTCAGGTTCCGGTAACATATAGGCATTTTGTGGAGGCAACATCCATAGATTTGCTTGATAAGCTGGTGACAGTTCAGATATAGAAGGCTCTGGTAATCTTGGTATTGGTAATAATGAGTTGTACTGACTCCAGTGGGCATTGATGAATAGGACGTGTCGCTCGCCGCGCTCTTGTAAAGGCCTGTAGTTTCTTAAATTTGGCTCGTCCCAAGGATCCCACAACTTGCGGAATGCTTTCATCTGTTAAAAAGTAATTATAAGAGCTTTAAACTTTCATTCGATCGGCTTTGGTTACTTTTTCGGTCCGTGTCTGATCCCTATATTGTGTCTCTGATATGAGCCATAAAATGACTTCTTTCATTAATTTACTTACCCATGCGGATCGATTTACGGAGTAGTAGTATGCTGAGATGAACACAATCTCTAATTACTTAGTAAAAGGAAAGGTGCGTGAAGAAGAACAGACACATTAAATAGGTAGTAACATATTTGCCAAGATTTTGATACGTAATTACTTTTCTTGTAACGCGTATTGGAATGCCACGGGAATACAAATGGGGAACACTTAGTACATTTTCGAGATAAAATGTACCATACATATGTCCGTAATCTTTAACAAACAAATATAATACAAACTCACATTCGCTTTTATACCATTAGGATATTTGGATAAGGTACAGTTAAATGGTGATAAACCCAGAAATCTCTATATTTTATTTACGTAGGTACTTACTTACATAAAGTTTTTTAAATTTACCTGCTCAAAATTTGCAGATAACGTAGTTCTAGGCACCAACCACCTGAGGACACGACTTTCTCCTTTCGCAGTGTTCAAAGTGCCCCAGTACAAGAAATAGTCTTCGTAGAACATTGGAAATAGTCGAGACATGGGGTAAGGCCCCACGCGGGTATGTGTCTGTGCCTCTCGAATACGCGGGAAACCCTCTATTATCCAGCTGAGACGGTCATCTTCTTCAACACCGTACTGTAAAAGTTTTAATTTTCAGAGATTCGAGGGCGCTCTTGCCAGATCTAGGGAGATCTCGAGTGCTATTTTTGAAAAGGGTGACTTACGCAAAATCGGCGAGTCAATTGTTTTTCGTTCATTATCGAATGATTTTGAAAGATTTTTATTTGACATTATGATTCATAGATTTGAGAACTGTTTGATATAGCAAAAGATCGAGCAAAGTTTGCGTAGCTGACGGCCAACATCCAGTAATGGAGAGGCACTTAAAAAAGTCATACATTACAATAATAGGGCTCCTCGGCATTCTTGGCCCAGTATTGGGACGATAAAGGTTAATAATACAAATGTAATTCTGTCATTGAAAGTTTTAAAACAGCATACCTATTTGTTTACGATAAAAAACGACTGAAATAAAGTTAAAAATTCTCCATGGAAATGGAAAAGGTCTTACTTAACCTCCAAGAAAATAAAAAAAAAGGTTGTAAGGATTTTTCATTAAAAACAAGAATTTAAGAGTCCAACAAAGACATATTGTAGACATTATCATAAATAACGTACTACTCGTTGCGTCTTTGGCTAATCAACCCTGGGCTCTGAGGCCTCGGAACCCAGGGTCTGCTTTCCTACTTTTTCTTCTCCATTTCGTACGGTCGTAACGTAGTCTCTATATAAAGAAAGTTGGCAGCTTGCTTAATCTTCATCATACCGTTTTACTTACTTAAGTACCTACGCACTTTACGGATACAATACAATACTACGGATCACTGTAGAAAAGAATTTAATTTGCAAAACTTTTTAATACAGGCATTCTACCCTAACGTTGGCTGGAAGAAATTGCATTAGCGATAAGTCCGCCTTTGTATCCATTTTGTTATATTCGATTTAACTATATGTTTCTTTTGTTTGTAAATGGTGCAATAAAGTGTTCATTCATTCATTCATATAGGTAGAGCCAAATTCAACAATTGGTAAAGTTTGAAAGATGCGACTCATAAATTACCTTTATCAAATAACACACCATCACAACCCCATCGTGGTGCTTGAAAGCCTCCTCTTGAGTCAAGTACTCCGCTCTGAAGAAAGTCACCTGTCAATATTATAGCTTTATTTTAGAAATACTAGATTTATTTAAATAGTATTTATTAAGGTAGTATGTAGTCAAAACCCACGACCGGTCTCAAGTGTCAAATTTTCATCATCATCATCATTTCAGCCGCAGTCAGACCACTGCTGGACATAGGCCTCTCCCAATGATTTCCAAAATGATCGGTTGTCAGCAGTCTGCATCCAGCGTTTGCCTGCGACCTGATTCAGGTCATCTGCCCATCTGGTCGGTGGATGTCCAACGCTGCGCTTACCGATACGTGGTCGCCATTCGAGAACCTTTCTGCCCCATCAGCCATCGGTTCTCCGCGCTATGTGCCCCGCGCACTGCCACTTCAAAGAACTAATCCGCTGGGCTATGTCGGTGACTTTTGTTCTCCTACGGATCTCTTCATTTCTGATTCGATCTCGTAGGGAAAATATAGGGGAATGTCAAATTTTATATCTATGAAATTAAAAGAACCTATAGTAAAATTATTTGGAAACCCTACAAAAGACAGATTGGCAAACAACCGCGCAAAATAGGGAGGAGTGCAGAAGTCTTGTGTCGGAGGCCAAGATCCGATTCGGGTCGCTGAGCCATTGCATTATGTAAGTATAGTAAAAGTTTGGATTGGAATACGACTTGATAAACTACATAGGGCGCACTGTAAGTTTCCGGAACTGGCCACTTACATAAACAATATTTAAAAATTTATTGCAACATTTGAAAATAGAACTCTTTGGCTGTAGAATGCAGTTTGTTTCATCTGACTGTCTTTTGTTTTAACCTTGTGGCGCCATTTAAAAAATTGTGTGTCTGCATCAACATGGATTTAACTCGGGAAAATTTTCGTAGTATGATTTTCTACGATTTTAAGTGTAATTTGACAGCTCAATAGAGCATCGCTCGGCTTGAAACAGCTTTTGGCAATGAAGCACCATGCAAGACAACTGTTTATAGCTGGTTTGCAGAATTCAAGCGTGGTCGTATCAATCTCAGTGACGAATCTCGCGATGGTCGGCCGTCCACCGCTGTGACCAACAAAAACATCAATGCTGTGCGCCGTATGATTGAAACAGACAGGCATGTGACCTACCATGAAATTCGCGCATCCTTAGAAATAGGCATGAGTCAAATACAATTAATCCTACACAAACATTTGGGTGTGAGAAAGCTGTGCTCGCGGTGGATCCCACACAACTTGACCGAGGCTCAAAAAACGGACCGCGTCACTTGGTGCAGTGCCATGCTTACCAGATTCAACGAAGGTGCGTCAAATTTGGTGTGGGATATAGTAACAGGTGACGAAACATGGATTTATTGCTACGATCCCAAAACAAAGTAGCAATCGAGCGTATGGGTCTTTCAAGATGAGCCGAAACCAACCAAAGTGGCGCGCGTGAAAAGTGCATCTAAGCGGATGATTGCTTCTTTTTTTAATAAAACTGGACACGTGGCTACTGTTGCTTTAGAGAATCGTCGTACAGTGAATAGTGACTGGTACACGGCCATTTGTTTGCCGGAAGTTATTGACAAACTCCGTAAAAATAACCGTAAACGCCGTATCATCCTGCACCACGACAATGCTAGTTCTCACACGGCCAGACAGACAAACGACTTTTTGAAGGCGAAAAATGTAGAACTCATGAGTCATCCTGCATACAGTCCCGACCTGGCACCTTGTGACTTTTTTCTGTTCCCAAAAATTAAGAACCAATTACGCGGTCAACGATTTTCATCACCAGAAGAGGCTGTCGAGGAGTATGAAAAACACGTTTCAGAGGTCACCACAGAGGAGTGGACACAAAAGTTTTCAAAACTGGTTTCATCGAATGAAAAAGTGCATAGACGCCAAGGGAGATTATTTTGAAAAACAATAAATTAATTTTGTACCTTTAATAGTATTTTTTCATATTCATTCCGGAAACTTATAGTGCGCCCCACGTATAGCATAGGTTACACATACTGTGTAACCTATGCTATAATAAGTTAACAAATGTTATCCATATCTTTAGTGATTGGTTTCTGTAGCTGAACTGGGGTCTAACTCTTTGGAGACACGACTTGAATGTCGTGTTTCGACAAATTTGTACCCTAAATCTCGATCCCTTTTAAACCTAGAATATCGAAACTTTTTTAACGAAGGACCAACTTTTCCATCACCTGCATTTCTCCTGGGTAGGTTCTGTCGTCAACGGTGTGTTCGCTGCCTTCCATCATGTCGGCGCCCCAGTGGAAGTGTATTTGTGATAGTACATGCTTTTCCAAAAATGGTCCTCCTTCTAAATACGGACGCTCTGTTCTCCATTTGGCGCCAAGAACCACTGAAGGATTTATTTTTATTTGAGTTGGCTTACAGGCCTACGGCCCTTCCAGGTGCGTGCGCGTTGCTCGTACTGAAGATATTTTTAAAGAACCATTGTCTACTTCTTGAGATTCTCTTATAGTCACCAAGACTAAAAATATGGTTCTAAGCTCGTCTAATAACATTAGATTTGTCGTTGATCTTAGAGCTAAACCTTTTACAGTATGACGACTAACATGAGTTTTGGCAAAGAATTAACAGTCTCTGGAATCTCTATAATCAAGATTTTGCATGATCAAAATTTCCATTCAATATTCTAAAATAGCGAACAAAACGATACTATAGAAACAATACTGTCGGAATCCCTGGCTTCATAATAATGCGATAAAGGTTCTAACAGGAAAAATGCTCAATTTATTTTGGCTACAGATCTCTTCATTTCTGATTCGATCTCGTAGGGAAAATATAGGCGAATGTCAAATTTTATATCTATGAAATTAAAAGAACCTATAGTAAAATTTATTATAGGTACGTATTGAAAAAGATGATTATGTTTCTGATGAAAACATAACAGGTAATCTACTTACAAGTATATCCAGTGTTAGTCAATTTACATTTGTGCGGGTAGACGTCGAAGTTATACCATCTAAGTTCAGGACATTTGTATGCAGTGGAACCGGTGATGGAAACATTTATAGGAGTCGGAAGATGACCCTCAAATTCACTAATGTAGTCTATCCATTCTATCATACCAAAAAGGGGGACTTTCTTTTCTTCTTTCGGCGGAGGAGCAACTTCTTCATCTGTTAATAGATTGTTGTAAGACAAATGATTCATAAATGTAGCAAAGTCATTGAATTTAGCGAACTTATCATAAACAAGTTAGTTAATGAATCTAAAAATGTTCAGTTTTCTGACTCTACCTGCGTTCTTATACTCTTCAAGTTTTTTGAGCAAGACTTACAATTTAAAGTTAACTCTTTACTTTCACACCTTGTTTTATTTTAAGTCATCTTTTCTCTATGCTTGAGAAAATTAGGATTTTTAGGGGGAAAATCATATTTGAACGCATCAACTACTATTCTTACAACGCATACAGATTTCTTGCTTTATATTTAAGTAGGTATGTATATAGTTGTTAAAATGCAAACCTGTTTGTGCTACGGCTGCTAACTGCATATTTTGATTTGAAAGAAAACAGCAAAAATTTAAATCCAAAGGGTATGTACAGTTATACTTATTTGTAAAATATATTTGTCACATTACGTTACGAATGTCATTTGTGACAATGTTTGTTTTTATTGCCTTTTATAAATTTTGTAAATCCTTGAACATCCTAAATGAAAAAAGAAAAAGATATATTTCTTTAATATATCGCTACTATCTAACATTACATGCAGTGAAGAAAAATAATTAGGTATTAAAGATTTAGAAAACTTTACAACGTAAATTCTTCAACTACATACCTATATTGGCTGTATCATAGATTTATATAAAAATATTAAATCTATGGGTATGACGATCCGACGGTATGACGCTCATTCCATGGAGAAATGGCAAGTCGCTAGTGTGGGATGCTACTTGTGTGGATACAGTAGCACCATCCAATATACAAGCGACTGCCTGCAGGGCGGGTGCGGCTGCTGCGACGGCAGAGACCAATAAGAGGCGCAAATATGCGGCTCTAGGAGAGCCGTACATATTTGTGCCCTTTGCTGTTGAGACTATGGGGCCATGGGGTGCGGATGCAAAACTCTTGTTAAAAGAGATATCCGCACGCCTTGTCGATGTTTCCGGGGACCCAAGGGCTGGCACATATTTTGGTCAGAGGATCAGCATAGCTATCCAGAGAGGAAATGCCGCCAGCCTTCTGGGTACATTATGTGTTGTACACCCTGTGATGGCAGCGATTTGGGCTCCATTTTTTATTTAAATTAAGAAAAGTCTTTTAGTTATGTATTTCATTATTTATCAATGTCTTTTTAGTTTGTAGTTTAGTTTTATTTTTTGTTTAATAAGTCTTAGTTTTAGTGGTGAAATATATTTAACATAATGATTATATACTTATCAAAATATAGTTATAAAATCTATGGGCCTTATGTCAAGTCAACGTCAATATGCTATAGTCAAATGTGACTGGTCTTTCTTCACAATTTCTTATTTTTTTGACCAAAATACGAAAGGTACTTTGGTCAAGTAGAGGAAATAAAATATTTACTAAAATCGAATAGATTATTTTGTCGAAATGAATGTAAAAAAAGACAACAAGGATCTGCAACACGAAGAAAGAATAAAATCAAATACACAGTTCCTAGATCCAGATCGAGATTTGCTGGCTTGGGAGAGATGGGTTCGTATAAGAAAAGAAGAAACGGAATACCTGGCTTCACGTACCAATCGACCAGGAGCCGATCTGGCTATGAACTTATTGGAGAAAGAAAGACAAGATAAAGAAAGAAAAGTAGCTTTAGAACACGCACAAATTTGTAAAAAGCCCAAAATAAGAGGTAATACTCTATGGGAACAACCCGAAAGATTAAATCAGTATTGTGATTGTGAACCAGTGTATGAGGTTCAAAGGACTGCAGCTGAACTGGGCAGCCCACCAATAATCGAACATATTGGCGTGCCTGAATATATTCAAGTTACAGAAAAAGGGTTGTTTGGTACACCGGCCCGAAAACCATGTACACAACTTGATGCAGATTACGCAAAATATAGAGAAAAACGTGAAATTGAGTTAAAGAAAAAAATTAAGAAAATTGATCCATTTCGGTAAGGGTCATTGTGTAGTTTCACACTTAAATCCGATATCTACAAGTGGATTCTAGTATACTAATAACAATTTATTTCTTTGTATAGGTCAGATCTACGTGAAATAATAGTCAAGGGTAAGCAAGCTATACAACCGCCTGTTCTAAAGATGCCTCCATTACCTGAAATTACAATAGACCTGCCTTCAGCAGAGAAAGAGTTTGTTGATAGTGTTTATGCAGTTAGAATAAACAACACAATTGTATACAAAGACATTTCTGGACAAAATTTATCACACATACAAAAAATGCAAGATCAATCTTGGCACGTGCGTTGCACTACTTGGACATATTATTTCAACGTTCCTATAAAAAGGGCCGGAAGAAGTAAGTTGTTCTTAAAGAATCTTGGCACAACGACGCTGCGATATTGTTGGAAAAGGATAAGACGACCAATTCCATTTATTCCAGACGATTTTTATGTTCAAGTATTCTTCTTTTGCAAAAATGAAGATGTCTTATCACCCGGACAGAGTAAAGAAATATTTTTAACATTTATTTCCGACCAACCTGGCATTTACAGTGAGTTTTGGGAACTCAGTTTTTGCAACATATGTTTTTTTGATACTTTGGCAGACAAATTTGTCATAAACTTATATGCAGATTCCATAGAAAACGTAGAAAAAACTTTAAAGAAAACAGAAGGACTCAAACGGAAAATTAATAGGAAAACGATATACACTGTCATGAAAAGTATATTGGAAGAGATAGTGACTAAAGCTACTGCTATTGAACCAGAAATATACCCTTATAAAAAATTATTTTTGGAAGCCGAAATATTCCAAATGAAGAACCCAGTTTGCTTTTATCACCAAACGGAAGTAAAGAAGATGAGAGATCTTTATCTAGAAATGGAACCGGGTGAAGAGTGGGATTTGTCAATAGTGAAATGGCGAGAAATGATGCTAAAAAAAGAATTTGATGAAAGAATGAAATACTACAATTTACTGCAAAAATCACACTTGGATTTGCTTAAACCTTGGGTTGAAGGTGATGATCTTTTGAAGCAGAAGCATCGAGCTGTAAACTGGTTGCTTGGTCAATTGGCAGATAAATTTGATAGTGTGCGAGGTTACATTTATAATAGTCTTATTTTCAAACGAGATTCTCAAGTTAATTACAACAGTGGTGTTAGGAGTACCCAACGAATTTCAGATTTAATGGATCCAAATATCAAAGATATGGCTAAAGTATTGTTCTTCGCACAGATTCAAGAACATGTTGCAGCCGCCATCGAAGCGATTGCAGGTGTTTTGAGTAGCATTGATTTGAATAGATGGATAGAATTTGACTTCTGTCGATTGTAGTTTTTGAATATAATGTTCTTGAATAAATTTTTATTTTTAAAAAGTTCAGATAAATTAACATGCACATAATCTACACAGAAAAGTACACATTTTTTATTAATTGATAACAACTCATACGTTTATTCAATTCCATGTTTCCCATTTTATCTAATCCGGATTTGGCGGTACGTCGAAATTCAATGAATAACGATGACGCCCACGTGGGATTATATACAGTCTAACGAATCACACGGTTGGTGTACTTTTAAAAAACTCTTCACGAGCGCTTTGCCGGTTGCGACCCTATTTTTAGAAGCCCAGAATTTGCTTTAATATCTATAATATATAAGAAAATACAATCGAATGAACATAATATCCTCTTCCTGTTTAGAAGTCTGTTGAAAATCCATACTATCCATACTAATATTATAAATGCGAAAGTCTGTCTGTCTGTTACGCTTTCACGGCTAAACCGCTGAACGGATTTTGATGAAATTTGGTCTAAATATAGTTGAAGACCCGGGGTCAAACATAGGCTACCTTTTGGCGCAGGTGGAGCTGCGGGATGCAGCTCATTATAAATTAGAATGGAACTGTCAGTAAATGAACAGAGGAGAATAATCTAGTATTCAAGTTTTGATTTCATTATAAACAGACAACGCGACGGTGGCAGCCACCGAGAATTAGTTTAGCTTTCCAGAAATTTCGATACCTATCAATATAGCAACTAACTATGTCGATATCACATATAATTATGATTTTTAGATTTAGTTTAGAATCGTAGTGCGGATAAGCGAAAAAGGTAAGTTATGAAATTAGAACTTCCATCTCTTTTGTAGCTTATTTCGTCTTCTTCGGGATATTACCCTTCTCCAACGCATGCTATTCGTTTCGGTCTTTTGTAATGCTCCTTTAAATAAGGCCTCCCATTGACATAAAATAATTAAAGAGGCAATTGAAAAACAGCGGGGAATTTGTTCAACAAATGCAGACTTCGCGATTTATTACAATAAATTTGATATTTCTCTAATACAAATAGTTAACGAAACAGTTCTGTTACAACAAGAGCTGTAGATATTGTTGTGATGTATTTAACACATTTTTTTTTTGTTTTGCAACAACTAGTCGATAGATTTATCGATTTATCATGTACCTAGAATGAAGAAGCTTAAGATGCTACTTACATTGGCGACCAATCTTATTTATTGAACACTAACTGTTGACGTACAATGAGTGCTATGGCTTGCCCATAACAGACTAGGTACACGTCATGCACTTTTGACACACTGGCGGTACCACGAAGAATAAATTTTCCTCGTATATTTGCTGGTATGACAAACATTTATCTAACTTAAACTAACACACTGCATATTGAAAACATAAAATTACAGGATTAATTAATAGTGAGTATAAAACCTTTATACTTCCGACATTGCAACCGTATTACAATGACCGTGGTTAAAGAAAAACAAAATTTAGGACTCGTTGTCTGACCACTTTAATTTTGCATATGAGAAAGGTGTTAGTCAAATAATGACCAATTATAACAGTCTACGTTACGTAGTCTAAAATGTATAGCATATCAACAGAAATATTTACTACTTAACTACATCGATTTCTTTACATATGTGTAGTATGGACGTTAAAAAGGAATATAAACTTATTTACAAAGGACAAAAGCTTTCAGTAAAATACTGGAGACTGCTCTCCAAGACACTTAAAAATGCCAACGAAATACCACAGATCCATAACACTCCAGCGATTGTATTATACGAGGAAAAGATTTAAGATATTCATTGTAAGCGCAAATTGTTTGTGAATATTCGGTTAAATTTTATAAAATATAAATTGAGCCCTATCTTACATTAATATTTTAATTGTGGAGGTAAGGTTATCAGTTTTTCTATTAAACGACTGTTTGAATGAGTGTTATGTATTTTTTTTTCTTGCCAAATCTTTGTAGGATTTCATACAGAGTTTAATAAGTACGTCTGTTTTTTTTTAAAATAAAACATAAACTAAATGAGCTAAGCTTTTAACTTCACAAGCTTCAACTTTACTAACTCTACACTTAGGTGACTACATTTTTGAAAAGTATGACTCACACAAAACTGATGATATTTTACGTAAGACAACGCAACAGCAACGCGCTCGTGACATCTCCGGTGTTGCAGGCGTTCATAGGCTACGGTAACCATTTACCATCAGGTGGGCCGTACGCCTGTTTGCCTACTTAGTTGTATAAAAAAAAATGTATGAAACTTCAAAACAATCATTTGAAAACAAAAAGTATCACAAAGTGCAATTTCGGATCAGGCGCTTCGGCGGCCGCTTCGCTCGCTCGCCTCGCGCGCGTTGGTTGATGTAAAACTTAATATATAATAAAGCTAACCTACCGACTTTCGCGCGCACTTTCGACTTTTCATACATTTTGAGGCTATTTTTGAAACTTTAAAAATGAATATCTCCGAAACTAGACATTTCCGCAAAAAAAGAATAACTACGTCAGGTTCGTGTTAATTTATCTCTATATTCAAACCAAACCAAAGCCAAACAATTCTAAATCGCAGCCGTACAAAATACTTACAATGAAAATAACTTTAGCACTTACTCTTTCAATATATTATAAATTTATACCTGAACCCTGAACTCACACTTGTGCCGGTCTTGCCTCGCAAGAGTTTTTCGCAATTACACGTTTGAACCTAAACTTTATATCCAATACTTAAAGTATTATTTCGATTGTCATTTATTGAAGAATTCCATTAAACTTTAAATAAAAACACCACTATGTCATCGGTTAGTTATATACGTAGTGACATTAGACGAAGTTCCCTCGCATCGTCAGGGAAGTCCGTCTAATCGCCATGTTTAAAAAAAAAAACCATTTATTTCATTTATAATTTATTGAAATATATTTGAATCAAGTTCGCCTTTGTAGTTCATAAATTTACATATTTCGATTGATTCGGATTGCCTTAAGTTAGCAGATAAATTTAAAACATTTTAACTTGTCATAAAGTATTCCTATAGACCTTCCAGCTCTGACCTTACTTTTCAAAAATAGTACTCTAGAAAAGTGCTAACGAACTAAGTCAACATTTTTGGCTTGTTCAAAATCCTTATCTCTTCATCTATCTGTTTTTAATCTTATTAACCAACACCTCAAGGTTAGCTGGTTTACCAGTGGCGGTAATCTTTAGATTGCATTTGCGATAAGCCCGCTAATAACATTAATTATATTCATTTACCTAAAATTACAAACTGTGAATAAAATTTAATCTATGTAAATGGTGCAATAAAGTGTTCATTCATTCATCATATCGTCTTTGTCCACTGCTGAACATTGAACCTTTTCATGTTCGCCAAACTGAATATTCGAAGACGAATTAGCATAATAGGCCAGGAGTGCTACTTTTTATTATGAGTTACGCAAAATTGCAAGTTGAATGATTTTCGTTCGATTTTATTCGACATATGAGATAAATATATTTACGCCCTTATAATCATAAAAATAAACAAACATCCAATAAGACCAAGTTAACTATTTTATGTTTCGTCTCGTTCTTTTACGTCAAAAATAGAAGAGAGAAAGGGACAAAGCATATTTTAGTTAATGTAGGCTTAATGATCGTTCGTTAGTTTTAATGAATAAGGGGGTTAAACATAGGCATTCTGTCTGTTGGCAAATAATTCCCTCTACATTTGCCTGTGAACAATACTTTGTCTCTTATTATTTAAACAAATAAATCTACTAATGATCGGAAAAAGTAATGCATAAAATGTCAATTTATTATTTTAATTCCGCATTTTGACCGGAACATCTTTCATTCTCGCCGCACCCCATTTATTTTTAATGAACTTCCCTGGTATCTAACAAAAATATACCACAGAATATAAAAAGCCTCTTAACTGTCGAAGACGCGAAATGGGGCCCATTATTAAAAGACCACATTTACAAAATTAGAGATCCTCGTCCAATTCATGACGAAGTATTTATAGCCCGACCAGGGGGCTTACCATAAACTTTAACAAAACCATGATGGTTTTCGCCCATCTTGTTTTAAGCTTAAAATAATATTGTTCCAAATCGTACCATGAACTTTTAAAACAAGATTGTTGTATTCCTGCGTAGAGTTGTGAAAGAACGAATGATTTGTCTATTCCCTGGCGATTGTGAGAGCGAGACTCCGCTATATAATTGGTATAGCTGCATCACTTTTACGCAGTGTTCCGATTGACTCTCGTTACGAAATATTGAATTTTAAATTTAATATATTGAATTATGTGTTTTTAAAGTTGATTATGTGTTCAAAATATATAAAATACATTTATATTATTAAATTTAAATTACAACAAATAAAAAATGAAATTTGGGTTATGATTACAAACGAAGCTGTGCACGCAAATGAAATTCGGAACATTTTTTTTATGTTTTATAAAGACAACTGACAGTTCACGCGCAGCCACTCAAAAGGTCTCGCACTGAGTTTGTTTAGATAAAAATATTTTAATAATAGCTTTGGCTAATTCCAAGTAAGTTAAATGCGGGGTCCAGATTCACAGGTTTTTCTCGAGAGAGAACTGTGAATGGGGACAGCGTTCTCGTACTCTTCTCCTTCCTTTGTTGAACGAGGGTCCAGCAGTAACAGAGGAGCCGGCATTGTCGCTAGCCTAGCTTATCATGTCTTGTGGAAAAAATAGTAAAATGTCTATTATTATTTTTTTACATTCATCATCATCATTTCAGCCGCAGTCAGTCCACTGCTGGACATAGGCCTCTCCCAATGATTTCCAAAATGTTCGGTTGGCAGCAGTCTGCATCCAGCGTTTACCTGCGACCTTTTTCAGGTCATCTGACCATCAGGTCGGTGGATGTCCAACGCTGCGCTTACCGGTACGTGGTTGCCATTCGAGAACCTTTCTGCCCCATCGGCCATCGGTTCTCCGCGCTATGTGCCCCGCCCACTGCCACTTTTTATATTAAGTTACTAAAATAATTAAGATGTTTTATTTTTAGGTTTCTGTCTAACGGCTTGCTCTAAACGACACGGCGACATTGAGTCTCTTAGAAAATCTCTGGAGCAAGCAATGGCGAAATTTCCCATGGCAACAGTGCGTGAATCCATAGATTCATGGCCAGACAGATTAAAGGCCTTTAAAAGCCAAAGGTGGCCACTTTGAACAGAATATTGTTTTTATTTTTTTCTGAGACTAATAAATATGTACATATAAGTTTTAGTACTATTACATTACTTCATAAAAAATGCATTTTTATTTGTAACAGAACTTATGGCCGGACGAGGTATACTTAAACAACATCACATAACTAACACAAAACAAATCTAACACATAATAATGAAAGATTCAACACACACAGTCGCACACTAATGGTTTTTTGCACAAAGTTAGAATTTACCTTGTTATTTGTAACACAAGATCATTGAAAAAATCACACTCAACATAAAAAAAGTTTTGTTTCCATCCGACCAACTTTTTCAAGATCGCTAAATTTGACGTAAAAACAACACTGCTAACTGTCAAATACTGCTCATGGTACGAAATTGAATGGACAATTTACTGTGACGTCATCAAAACTGCTAGGAAATGCAAGCTTAAAGTAATATTGTTTTTTACGTGTCATGGTACGAATTTCGAGAGTAATATTAAAATAATACTGCTATAAGACATTATGGTAAGCCCCCAGGAAAATGAAAACCCTGCATTGGCGTCGCTACTGATCGCCTTTAGGTGGCAACATGTTGTATGTGTCATGTCAACAACAAAATTGATAATGTCATTTAATGAAATAGAAATCAATAATTCGTTTTCATTCGCATCAAATATGATAACATCTTTTATATCACTTTTTTTCTCATTACTATATATTATTTATACCATTTTGATAAATATTTCTATTTCATAATCACAAATACACAACGTCCACTCCTTTCTTTCTTTGGCAGATGACATTGAGATGACTTCAATACCTAAGTTGCCAGTAAAAGAAATTAGTTCTAATATTTTTTCGCAATACGGCCAAGGGTTGCCATTTTCCTAATCGTCTATAATTAAATTTATTTCATAAATTTCGAATTCCACAAGTAAATCTACCGTGCGATTTAACAAATTACAGCCGGTTAGATTTTGTAGGTATAGAATAGCCCCCTTGGTTGATTCTGTGCTTCGGATGGCACCTTAACCCATTGGTCCTGGTTGTTATTGATAGATGGCAGTCGTTAATCTGTGTCGGAATGCTATTAGGCAGTCTTAAAATGAATCTGATAGTGTTGACCACAAACACACCTCGGGTCATGTTCCCGTTGGGTCTGTTTTCCCTGTAACGGACGTCAGACGACAGTGGCTCCATTGTAATAACCGCCAAATCAAGGACCATGACTTAGAGCACACCCTAGACTCCGAAGCCTAAGTTGAAGACGCAAACGTGGTCCCCATGCTTAGTCAAAGACGAAGGTAAACAAATGATGAAAAATAAATAATAATAAAAACTCTTAAAATATAGTACATACGGAACATGCACTATTTTTCTTGATCAACGAAAATGTGATCTACGAAGCAACATTCATTTTTATTTCTATTGCACCGCTCTGAGGAAGAGAATAACAAAAGAGCTATTCTTAGCATTTTACGGGTGTACTAATAGATGATGTTTTAATTAAATACTGTGGCTTTTATTGTACGGTTGCAAGTCAAGTTTATGAGGAAAATTAAGGAGAGTTAGAGACGTGACAATCGAAATACTTAATACGAGTCAGCTACGAGTTTGGTACCATATTTTTTTTTTATAAATCATTCAATATATAAATCAAAATACATGTACATAAATGGTTACCAAACATCATTGGTGTATGCTGTCAATTATTGTCAAATAAAACCGTAAAATTTTTTTCGACCTCCCACACGAAATTCAGTCAGCTAGGTTTGAATGGGAGGATAAGTCAGTTTTCGCTAATTTCTTTTTACGGAAAGTGGCTTAGTTTCACTTTCTTTCATTTCTGTATGCTAAACACACTGTAAATATGTAAATTTGGCCAGTAATTCCAAATAACCCTAACATGCTTGCTTAGATTAATAATTGGTCTCGCCGCGGAGACCAATTATTAATCTATGCATGCTTGTTAAAGTTACATTAGAAAAAAAGTGTATGAATTTATAACGTCAATAATTTCAAAGAACAATCTGCTGAGTAAAGTTACAATGACACATGTTTTGTTTATGCAGTGGTTTTAGGTATACTAATGACCCAGGTCATGAGCTCAAATCTTAAGTCTTCATTTGTAAAACGACTTTTTTATAAGGACTTTCATTGCATGAATTAATTATTTTATAAAAATAATTGTTCTAGATTTGTTTAGCCTTCCACGGACAGGACGTACAAAATACACAATTGCTATTTCGATAATTCAGGAGTCAACGTTCTTCATACATTTCGTACCGGCAAGATTCATTAACTTTTCATGTCTTGTAACGACTGCATCAAATAATATACTTTACTTAATTTACCAAAACTATTTTATTTCCGCCCCACTGTATAACCAAATATACAATAATAAAAGTACAAAAATCTGTATAAGTAGGTACCTTTTGTCAGGATATCGATAATTATGTGATGTCGATACGGTATCTTTACCCAGTAGTGCTTATACCTATGCTTTTTTCTGCCATTTTACTTATATTGAAAGCATAATTTGGATGAATTACACTAAGAAATATGGCAACTCTCCCAAGGAAAAGACAATTCCTCGAATGGACGGCAATAGTCGCCTTTCGTCCTAATAAACGTTTATCCTTACGGATGTATTATGGTAAGGCTTCTTGTTCCCTTAGAATACTTGGCGTATAGTTGGCATGGACCCAAAAACTGGCATTACAGGCGTAAATGTTTTTTGTGTGAGATAAAGAACGTTTTGTGAATTGACGTGGTAAGCGTTTTTATTCTATCTATTTTTTCCGGCCGCTAATCTGAAACCTGTTTTCTCCTATTCAACTATCAAATACAGTCTCTACATTTTGTTGTTTACGGATACTGTGGAACTTTAATTTAAATACCTATGTTACTTAAAAATACATATGTTTTATGCGTACATAAATATTTTGTACTAAATAGTCACTAAAAATAGGCTACTGTTTAAAATGCGATTAAAATTGCTTAAAGCAAACGACACTGTTAACAAATTTTATTTATATTTGATTAAAACGAGAAAACCTTTCCATACATTCGTGGGCCTGAGATATTTTTTTTCAAATCAACTTATTTTATGTTACTTCTTCCTAAACAAGAACGCTTTATAACGAATCCTCCGATAAAATTTTATAAAATGTGGCTTTCCGAGATATTTAAAAATAAAAGAAACGGTTTGTATGTATTTTAACTCAATTAAAAACATTTGCCGTCTTACTACAAAAAGTTGTTCAACTCGTGTCTAAAAAATGATATCGTAAAATTACGTTTATCTATAACCTAAAGTACTCGTTTAACAAAGCTTTAAACCGTGTCTATGCTCTGTTTAACTTTAGACTATAACAACGTAGAAAAACGTAGTTTAATGGTAGCAGTTTTTTTTTAAACATATGTTGAACAGTTGTGTAACTTTTTAGTAGTAAGACGGTTAATAATTTGGGGGACTCATTAAAAAATGGTAATTAACTTTTAGTACAAATTTATTTTCAATAAAGCTGCCTACCCAGGCCCACGAGTTCCCACCCTCTTTGTGAATAGGCTAACTTTTCTCTTAGAACTTATTTTCTAAGTCGGCAATTCACTCGAGGATGGTGCTATTTATAATTTCTTTAGATCAAAGAGATAGTCAAAAAGCTAGAGGGACTTACAACGTCCGAACAAAAAGTTAAAGGGACATACTTTTACTAATTTAGACCCAAGCTTGAGTGTATGTTTATTTTTGCCACACGCAAAAAAAGGTTGATCGAATTTTCTTGCTATTGCTCAATTTTAAAGCTAATCCTAGTAATTCCTGTTCTAATGACGATTAAGTGTTTTCGGTATTTGTGCAAGATATTTTTATAGTTTAACTAACTGCCCGTCTCGGCTACGTATGATACTGTAAATATAATTTTTTATCACTGATTCGTTACTGCGATGACTCAGCGACCCAAAGAGTAAAAATATATTTATGAAAATAAGGAACATAGGTAATATGCTTTGAAAGTCAACCTCTAAAATGTGTCCACAGGGATGTGAAGGGAGATTTTCTCAAGCTTTCATTTAAAAATTATTGCCATGGCTCCAGAGAGTTTAACTTTCTCTTAACTCTTTATACTGAATTTCCTTTGATAAATTAAGAAATTTCATTTACAATGTCATTACAAATGCGGGCCTTATACAAATATACAGTATTAAACAGTAGTAGTATTTATGTACTTAAATCTGTGATGAATTTCCGCCTGCTTCTTAAGTCAAAAAAACTATACAATTCTAAAAAATATAATGTGTAGATTTGTATATTTATAAAACTTAGTTAACCTCACCATTTATTGTCTTCGTCCAAGCGGCTTTCCCAGTTGCGTACTCAGCTTACGCTTCAAAACTTAGACTACAAAATAAAATGTGTTTTTTTTTTTGCTCTTTACACATAAATATTGTTATTTCTAGGTCATTAAATAATGCCACTATTAACCCTTGTCTATCGAACTTTAAGCGTAGACGAAGATTCAAAGCTCAGGCTGAATAAAACTGGTTCTGAAAAACTACAATTATGCTAGTTCACTAATGAACACCAGTTCAAATGAACTTTTAATGCAAACGCAACTTTTGCTGGTGACAAATTACTCCCCATTGTGAACAAACTTTCTTATTGTTACTTGGTAAACCATTGAAAATTGGAATTGAAATGAATCCATATTATATGATAACTGGTTTGGCTTTGCAGGCTTTTTGGGACCACTTCATTCATAACTCTGAGCTTTCTTATTGGTGGAAATCCCGATCCGTTCTTTTTGAACTCTTTTCATTCATTCAAATTGATACACAATAAAATCATAAGAATTCATACCCCATCACTAAAATAATATGTATAAATGAAATCGGCCAAGTTAAAAAGAAGATGATGAAAGATTGATTGCTAAAGACGTAAAAAAATGATCTATGTATAGAAAGGAAGAGGAGAGTTTTTTGAATAGAATAGCAGTAGAATATCTCAGACATATGTAGTAATATGAATTATTTCGTTCTGATCTACAATGTGATTTTTTTATTATCAAAGCGTTCTTGTAAAATGTCAAGTTTAGATAAATACCTACACCGGGTTTGCAATAAAACGAAAATGCATTGTACAAACTCTATCATCTAAAATTATTTTCATCAAAAATTTTGCCTATTACCATGCAAACAGAGATATTTACATTTTATTAACAATGAAAATTGACAATAACATTCCCCATTAGCAAGTAAACACTCAAATTATGACTGTGCTCCAGTTTATTGACCATTTAGTATTTACCTGACTGTAACTAAGCCAAAAAAGAGTTATGTGTTCGGCCTCTATATATTTTTTCTCTCAGTTTTAGTTGTTTAATTTTATAGTTATTTAAGTATCTATATTTAATTATTTAGTTTTAGATTCTCTCATCTTTAGTTTCATCTTTATTGCGCAGTTGACACTCGATATTTAATATACTATAGAATAGAATCGATTGAATGTCAATGGAAAATCATTTGAAAACAGACGATAAAAATTAGACTTACTGATTTTGAATGATTTAAAGATCTCAAAAATAGGACACCTCAGGTGTATAAAATCCTTATTAATTTCGTACTAAAGTCGGATAATTTTTTGCCTAAAAGAGTTGGACGCAAAGCTAATCAAACGAGATACTAAAACGCGAACCTCTCTACCAGGTATTTTCATCTTGTTGCTATCACTTTTTACCGAGAGGGGAGGAAAGAGAGGTGGTCTTCACTTTAGTTATTTATTTAAGCTTTATTGCATAATACAAAAATTTGTACAAATGGTGGACTTAATGTCAAATGGCATTCTCTCTATAAAGTTGGCGATAAAGACGAAATCACGAACACACAAGAAAGATAAAATATGTTAAAATCTACTTACAAAAGAAAAGTAATAATACATAAGATTACATATTACACATAAAAACATAAAATAGGTATATAAAATATATACATACAATACATAGGATAAGTATAAATTGGATGACTATGACTCCGCGACTTGCTGCAGAAACAGTTTATGAACTGCGCGCTTGAAGGCAGAACGGCTGGGGGCTTTCCTGATTGTCTCTGGGAGAGCATTCCATAAGTTTGTGGCCTGGATTAAAAATGATTTTTCCATGAATACCGAGCGGTGAAGAGAGGTGGCCAAAACCAGGCTGTTGGAAGACCGGAGAGATCGAGAATGGTTAGAGCTGAGCAAACAGAATTTAGATTTAAGATAGTTGGGAGAGTGAGGATTGGTGAGTATAGAGTAGAGCATAAGGAGAATTCTAGCATTCCAACGTTCAGGCATTGGCAACCATGTCATCTGAGCACGACAAGATATGTGGTCGTATTTACGTATTTATAAAATAAAACGAATGCAATTATTTGCCAGCTTATTAAGTTTTTTGGCGAGGACTTGGTTCAAATCGCAGTAACAGACATCGGCATAGTCTATGATTGGGATGATTAGGGATTGAGCTAAAGAAATTTTAATGAAGCGAGAGAGAAAATTTTAAACCTATAGAGAGAACGTAGCGTGGCAGTGATTTTGTGGCTGACTTCGGAGACGTGAGTTACCCAGCTTAAAGTGGAGACGATGTGCACACCGAGATCTTTCATACTGGCGAAAAATGGAATAACCGCGTTTTTGAATTCCACTTGAGATAATGAATAAAAATTTATCTTGCAGACCTGACGTGAACTACCTATAATGATTGCTTGACACTTACTTGGATTGACCGCAACGCCGTAATTAGATGACCAGTTATCTATATTGCAAAGGTCGTTGTTGATAAGAGCAATTGTCGAGTCAAGATCCTTGGAAGTGCAAGAACGATAGAGTTGGAGATCGTCCGCATAAAAGTGGTGTGAAGAAGAAAGCAAAAAAGTAAGAGAATTAATGAAGAAAGAAAAGAGAAGGGGAGACAAGATTCCTCCTTGGGGAACGCCGGCATGGTGAACGCGCCAAAATGCAAAGCAAAACGCGCAGTAAAAGGCATTTGGGAGCAGGAATGGTTGAGGGTTAATGTGAGTGAGTTATAGTTAGCGCTCTAGATGTGTGGAGTAGAAGAGAATACGTGGAGAAATGATTATTAAAATCATCAGAAGTAAAATTTGGTACACATGTTGCAGACATACCTTTACCAATTCCTTGACTTATTAGAAACTAGCTATTTCCCGCAGCTCCGCCTGAGTCGAAAAGTCGCCTATGTTTGTTTGACCTCGGGTCTTCAACTATATTCATACGAAATTTCATCAAAATCCGTTTAGCGGTTTGGCCGTGAAAGCGTAACAGACAGACAGAAAGACAGACAGACTTTCGCATTTATAATATTAGTATGGAAGTATGGATTTCCAAACATCGGCTGAGGAAGAGTTGGAAATACTGTCATAGAAATAACGTCGTTTATCTGACCGAAACAAACGATTGCAGAGATTCCGCGCTTTCTTAAAAAGATCCCAATTCACGTCAGATCTTTCGCGCTTAAGTTTAGAAAAGGCACGGTTTCGTTTTTTATAGTCATGCGCACTCCAGTGGTGATCCAAGGGCATGGTGGTCTTTTGAGTTTGACGCGCCGGATTGTTCCTGCTTTAACAATGGCGTTCAAGTCAGCATAGGCAGCGTCCCTTCTCAGTGCCTCGACATTTAAACGGGCAAAGTTACGCATAACCAGTGACTTGGGTTTCATCTTGGAAGTGTGAATTTTATAAGAGGCATAGATAAGTAGGTCATGACGTGAAAAAGCAGGGGTAGGATGCTAACCATGCAGTAAAATGTTGCTTGCGAAAGAAGTGAGAATATGATCAAGCCAAGTGTTGGCTTAATCAAAACACAAAAGTCATCAAGTCAATCATTGAGTAAATAAAGTGACTTCAGTCTACAAACAAATAAAGTGACTTCTACAAACAACTTAAATAAAACTTCGTCAACATGTAATTAGCCGTGACTGTGACTTTATCGACAACCATCAGTCAAATAGCGACTCTACGACATTTGTTTTAAGAATTTTAATGGAATGGTTATCTTCTATTCAGTTAAAGTGTCCATTGGGAAGCATAGCGTATACAAAAGTAAAGACGCCAATTTTTGTGACATCTCTTGATTAAAAATCGGTTTAAAAAAATTGGTCATGGACTTATTGTTGTACCGGTTGACACTAGTCGGCTGGAATGTATCTTAAACACGATTACTAATTGCAAATTAAGATGACGTAATTACCAAAACAAAACGACACCCGCTAGGGCTATTTCTGAGAATGCAAACCTGTAAGTCTTTCGAGAACATAATTGATTTTCATTAGAGATAATCGGTGAGTCTGGTTTTGGTAATTACGTTACCGTCATTTGCTTTTAGCGCCGTTGCCTTCTTAATAGGATCACTGATTTCTTAAACGTTCAAAACTTTGTTTTATTCTGTAGCGTATACTACAGAATAAAACAAAGTTTTGTATGTAGGTTTTTTTGCAAATACAGCAAATCCTCTCTTTATTTATATGCAATAATACAAAATAAATTTTACCTATTTCTTGTTGGTTATTCAACCACAACGAGAGTGAACATATGCGAAGATTTTTCACAGTACACTTTCAATATAAATTGAAGCCTGATTTCCGAAAAATCCTAAGAAACGTTTGGTACTCTGACACGATAGTTTAAAATTGTAAAAGTAATAAAACTAACAAGATCTTTCCTTAGTTGATCAATCTTAATCAACACCGATGCCTGACTCGTGCTTCAATATTGCAATCGCTAACAGCACTCCGTCTGAACTTTGTGAAAAACGAGATTGAAACATCAGAATCAAGACCCTATAGCCACACAAATAAGATGTAAAATGGAAAGTTTTCGTAGTTGATAAGTGGGGAGGAAAAGAGGTTTCGTCGCACGCGCAGGCAGTGTCGGTCTGGCCGTTCGAGAGGCGGTTTTAACGGTGTCTTCGCCACCGAATATAGAACTGTCTGAAGTGAAAGTGCCAGGATGTTGTGAATTAGAAACACGTGCTAAGTGTTATATTGTTATATGTGTTTAAAAATGATGGGATTTACAAAACAAGGTATGTTTGTCAGTTTTTTGTTCAATGATTTCGATTTTGTGACGTAGTATGATTTTGACCTAGAGTTGTATGAGGTTTAGAAACATTGATATGAAGGAGCAATATGTAAGATTATAAAAGGCCTCCGGAAAAAGATCGAAGTTACTATTTGATCTTTACCTACGTAGGATACAACGAAAGTTATTAAACTTCGTATCTGATGGTAAGCGGTTACCATAATCAATAACTTTCTGCAAGATTGAGGTATTGCAGGATGATATTACTACCGTATAAAGGCTTAACAAATACTCCATAATTTACTCATGTTCATTTTTGAGTCCATAAAGATTTCACAGAACAATTATTACATGAATATCAATTTGATCTTATCCTCTTTTTACCTTATTAAGTCTATTCCGACTTATTTTTAAAATGATGGCAGAACACATTTACGCACAATAATTTGAAACTAATTGATTTAAAAATCAAATAACTACTTAAGTACAAGTTAAACAATTTAAAAGTAATCAAGATAAACTAAGTGTTGTTTAAGTTCTACCGAACACGGAAGCATTTGGTTTGTGAAGGTTAAGTATAGAAGGGACGGATTAAAAATTCCGTCTCAAGGTCATTATACCCGAATGAACTTTTCAGAAGTGTCTAGATAATTTCGAATCTATAAATAAAAGCAATTAGAAGTTTGTTTGTACCTAATTAAGAGTGTTTTATTGGCAATTTAAACTTGAGAATATATATTTATTTATCTTTTCGTGAAAAATATTTTCGGCATGAGACTGATTTATAAGTGACTGTCGCTTTATTAAAAAAGGAAGTTTTATTTTTTTTAAGTAATGTGTTGTCGTTTTCCGTTAGTTAAATGTCAGCAATTTACTGTAAGTAGCAAATATTTTTAAATGCGTTATTATTGAAAAAAGAAAAAAAATATTTAGACAGACACTTACAATTTTTTTTTTACATTCTACTTAATCAAATTCTTTTTTTACTAAGAAATTCGCTATAGGAGCAATTCAAAAGAAAATCTTAATGTATTAAATGCATAAATTTAAAATATCTTTATAATAGGTAGGTTAACGAATGATAAATTTATATTTATAGAGAACAGCGCCCCATTTAAAATTGCTCATAAAACTTAGTTGGATTATCTTCTAAATATCATCTCATTATTTCCTGTAAGTGCGTTAAATTCATTAAGGAAGACGGAACATTTTTATTGATACCGAGCCAAATTTCGAAAAAGGTATTTTTCCCTTTCAATTATTAGATCTTCAACGATTTCACATTTCCACCAAGTGACTTGAGACTGATTCAATTAAAAAATTTATTACTTCCGAGAACATAAATTGTTTACAAAATTATAGAACGGAAATTCAAAGGAACTGACTCATTTTGGTTTTATGGTTGGATACATTTGAGCGTGATATTGGCGATTACATGCACAAAATTTAGGGAATTCTCCTTTTGGAAAGTGGGTGATTTGGAAAGCGAACGTTTTGGGAAGTGGCATAATTATTACTGTTAATCCCTCCCCTATGTCGTCTTTTACGTCAACCGCAAGTGACTTCAGTAATATCGTTTCTAGAGTCACCAGCTCCACCGGAAAATGTTTAATTATGAATTCCTTTTGTTTTTTAAATTTATGGGACACATTTACGATGAATGCCGCATTAATTGTGACAAAGTCCTGTCAGAGGCACCTGCCGTCTAAAAGGGCCATTTAAACCAGAACTGACACTTCTAGATTAAGTGGTAGCTCAATTTAAGTGAAAATGTTGGAACCATAGATTTGGATTTCTTTTTGACTACGGTTGGAACGCGAAAAAATGTTAAGTATTAAGATAATATTATATCATTCGTGTTCTAAAACATAAAATTACAAGATTGATAAGAAGTGCGTCTTCTTCTTCTTTTTAGCAGTTCTCTACCAAAGAGTTGGTGTAGGCGACCTTCAGACTCCTCCATCTCTCTCTATCCTGGGCAGTGAGAATCCAGTTGCAGCCCGCTATCTTTTTGATGTCGTCTTTCCATCTCATTTGCGGTCTTCCTCTGGGACGTTTTTGATCGTATGGTTGTGTTAGTCTGTCTGGCGATGTGACGAATATAAGTTAATTTGTGTTTTAGTTGAAATTGGTTGATATAACTACTTTAGTTAGAGTGAAAATATTAACTAAAAATAAAATCATTTATCCGCTGTGCAAAAATCAACCATATAGTCTTTGGTTTAAGAGTACCACCCCATCTCTTGCTGTGGGTGTACTAAAATGGGTCTCAATTGATTGTTCCTGTCCAAGTAGGGTTGATGACAGGCACGGCCACTAAAATAATACTGTATTGTATTTTATATGCTTATGTTTTGGTAAGGACATTGACATAAGACACCTTCACATTGATATAAGCAGCAGTCGAAAGAAAAACACTTAACTTTGAAATCATTCAATAAAAACTCTATAGTTCCTACTTCTCCCTCAAACCCGAATCCTAGTGTGTGCCCGGTTACATCTTCAGCAGATTGTAGCATTGACAGCTTACTGTCCTTCTTGAGGGACCTCTTTTGTATTTTTTCATTTACTTCGCCCAATTATGGCATCCATTTAACCTATAATAATTTCTAACATGTGCGGATTTTATGATCAATTTGCCTACGGCCTGTACCTGCCCCATGGTCCCATTCATACGGATTCCAATGGAAATGTGACCCAACCGGGTCCGGGTTGCATGCAAATTATCAGATTATGCAACCGATGGCTCGTAAGGCGATGAAGAAGTCACTTGGTCCCACTATAGAGCGTATTTATAATTTTGTATGGACGATTTGGTGCGAAGAGAAATGAACGTGGTAAAAAAATAAGGGCACTTCAAATAAGTCTGAGATCATAGAAAGTTTCTGTCGAGTAGACGTAAGCAAGTCAGAACTGTCGTGTAAATGTTTGTTTTAAAACTTACGAGTAGTTTGTAATTGAACATTTTATTGGTCTTTAAACACATTTTCTTGGTTTTGTACGCGGTTCAAATATATTTCTAAAATATTTCTTTAGTGCTTATATAAGTGCACATAAATTAGCAAAATAATTTGAGAGAAGAGATGGTCTATTATATTTTATTTGAACGTTAAATGAATTGATAGAGAATTACTTATTGTAACTTTGTTTTTAAAAGTTGTCGCTAAATCCCCAGACTAAACTAATCCGAGAAAATAAATTTACTCTTATAAGTTTAAGTAAAGCAAAATATAAATATCACTTGAATCATATGTTTAACACCTAGATTTTTCCAGATATTCAGTTTAAGGGTAACAGAAAAAAAAAGAAATCAATTCATGGCCCGTGTGAGGAACAACCGTAGGATATAGAGTCGACTTCCCTTTTATAAACTGTGAAAGTAGTTTGATTCATAAAAGTGAAAGGGACGGGAAGTCAGATTTTGTACAAATTAATTAGCATATAACAAAGGTTTCGCAGTAGACAAGAAGGAAATAATAACAAAGAGCACTCTACGAAATATATATCTAAAACAAGAACCTTTTTTTATTTTCTACTAGCAGCTTGTCCCGACTTCGCTCAGGCCTATAGCTTTCTTCGATAAATAGGCTATCCAACACTGACAGAATTTTTCAAATCGGGCCAGTAGTTCCTGAGATTAGCGCGTTCATACAAACAAACAAACTCTTCAGCTTTATAATATTAGTATAGATTCTACATTTTTTATCTGACTTTGCATTTTATTTTTATTTTACTTTGCATTCAGGGAAAATCTTGGTTTAACAGATTCGCAGTTCCAAGTAAAATATATAAGCCAATACACAGTAAGCAACTTGTATTTGAGCTCGGTGTTTCAGTCCAGCGCTCTAGTACGAGGTCCACAAAGATTAACGTCCTGTCCCGCTGTATTTCTGTTTTCATACGTTACAGTCACTGTAGCCACAAAGCGTGTCATATCCAGATGGTCAATACCTTTCAATAAACACATTTTTCACTTTGCTTTTATGTCCAGACATACCCGATTTCACAAATTTCGATGATAAAATAGAGCTAACCCTAACTCTCCTTATTTCTGTGTCTCCTTATTTAAGGGTATCAAATATTATTTTTCAAAAGTCGCCTACATAAATATAAAATTAAATACAGAGAACAACTTTTATTTCTGTCCAGCACCCTAGAACGAGCTCCGCAAAGAAATTTACGTCGTGTTCCGCTATTTTTCTGTTTTCATACATTTCAGTCACTGTGGTCACAAAGCGTGTCATTTCCAGTTTGGTCAATGCTTTCAAACGTTAAATTTTCTTTTAAGTCCAGAAATACCCTATACTTTGATTGAAAACAAATTTCGATAATAAAAATAGCTGTTTAGTATTGACCAGGGAATATAGAGGTATACATGCCGGTATATATTTTCTTTTTGTATCCGTCGGGTAAAAATATTCTTTTTCGAAAGTAAGCTAAAAAAAATATTCTTTTCTACGTAAATGTACTTCTTTCTTTTCTTTTTTAGGGATCCGTAGTAAACACAAGGAACCCTCACAATTTCGTCATGTCGGTCCGTCTGTCTGACCGTCTGACCGTCTGTCTGTCCTACGTAAACTACTAAAACTTGGTATGTCTATGCATATTACTCACGCGGAGCGAACTGTGAAATAAAATTATGAAAAATATTTTTTTAGGTGTAAAGTGGGGGTTAAAATTATTTTTTTCTACTTTCCATTTGTGTAGGGTATTATTTAATAGGTCTCTTAAAAACATTATGAGTACTCTCAGAGTGTTTTTCGATGAACGGTTTCGTTTACGAGATATTTAGCTAAAACGTTCCCAACCCCTTCTGAAAAAACCGTTGTATTTAGACACCTGAAAAAAATCATGACTGTAGTAAATATAATGAATTTCAAAGGAAAATTATCACTGCCGTAAGGATTATAATAGTTTACGAGTAATATTTCATTAATTAAACAACATGTAAAATTCCAATTCATTGAAATAAGCATCTCACCTAAGCATATATTGACTTTGGCATATTTTGACATTTTCCGATGTCAAAATAGCACTATATATAAAGCTTACCGTGATTTTGTTTCAAAGCACCATAGTGTCGGCCCTATGGCATCGAACGTTTGTGCTACTCGGCGAGTTTGCATTGCTCTAATTGTTTAAAATTTGAAGCTTGTAACTTGGGTTTAAGTTTTGTGGAAGTACAATTTTTGAGTGTAAAATTACTAAATCAAATAAATTTTCATACTTTATAGACAAAAAGTGTTTCGCATACTAGGTTGCTTTTTTTCGATAAAGCTGAGTGACAAAACACGATTTTTCCAGGCTGCCTTATCTGGCACAGCCTAATGATTGTGATATTTTACTTTAATACACAGTTCAGGTCTAATACGTCTCACTACAATCCTATCGTCAGCATGTGTCGTAAACTCAATGAGCTTCTGGTTTCTAATAGGGATATAGATATAATTCATTTGAGTTTGACACAGTTCCGGAGGCAGAGAAACGTCTGTGTGCAAATGATTTGTTATTACATTTTAAGTTACCATTTTATTTACTTATAATTTAATATGAATGAAATTATTTAATATAGTTTTAGTTTGGTTATATGATTTTTATTAAATTGGATTTCATTTAGTTTGCTTGATTGAATTTGATGCTATTGGATTTGATTTAATTAATATTACTTGATGTTGTATAATTGATTGATAATGTTTTTATGTAACAATATGTAGGTGTGCTTTAAGTTTAAATTCTTTATTATTGGGACTACTAACGGAACTCTACATTGCGCGTGGCTTTATATTGCGATTGCGCTTAATTTACCATACATCCGTTGGAATAAGAATATATTAATAAATTGTAATTTTTATTAATATATCGGTGATCACAAACATAAAACCCAATACTAATGATCTAATGACATAGTCTTATCAAAGTAATACCGGTAAATGAACGAATGCTGGTTTGTGTCAAAAACCATAAGCAATTCTTCTTGACAAGTCAAAATGGCCCCTTTATATCAGTTGTACCATTGCCTAGTACCATTGATCTGCACTATATTGAATTTGTCAAATTCTTTGCCACTGCTGGCGTTTCGCTATTTCACTTATGTATGATAAATGTATGATAAAAAGATAGGTAATTCTTGCTATTCTCCATTAACCTCAGTAAGTTTATTAGAACATATCGCTTATTAAGTTACCTAGTAATCGTCATCTAAGTAAAAAGTTAATTAAGGCTATAGAATATAGAATGTGCTATATTAACTAGTCATCTCGTGTGAAATCAATAAGGTTTTTATCATCACAAGATTGTGTGAAGCAACGGTACGATACCGTTGTCAAATATAAAAAAAATCTTTTAACAACGGTATCGCATCGCTTTTCAAATAAGTTTTTTTTTTCCAGAATAATAACTAGGAAGAATGTTGCGTAAAAGCTGGACATCAACTTCTTTTTCGTCTCGGCGCGTTTCTTAATTGTGTCCTCAGCTTACGCTCTAGAGCCTAGGGTTCGCTTTTGAAATTTTATTAGTCCAAACGTTAGTTTTTCCAATTATTGACTATGCTGATGTGTGCTATTCTGATCTCAATCAAGATCTTCTCAATAAACTGGATCGTCTCATAAATTACTGTATTCGTTTTATTTTCTGTCTACGTAAATATGACCACATCTCTTCTTATCGATCCGAACTGAAATGGCTTCCGATCCGCCAACGTCGTCAACTTCGGTTGGCTTCTCTTTTTTCAGTTCTCAAGGAGCCTCAGTCCCCGGAGTATCTAAGGTGTGTGTCAAGTATCTTTCTGACGGTCACGCAACTTAAATCTTCCAAAAAACTTACCCTTTCTACTCCCCTATTTCGGTCCAGTTTTATGTCTAATTCATTTACCTTACAGGCCACACGGCTCTGGAATTCTCTACCCGATGACATCAAAGAGACCATTACTAAATTCGCTTTCAAAAGAAAAGTCAAAATTCACCTCACTAGCATAATATCGCCCTAAATCGTCATCTTTTTCCGTTTTCATCTCTTCTTTTATGTATGTATATGTATAGTTATGAATATTGTATGTAAATCTATGTATACTTATTTAGCAGTTAAGTGTTTTTTTTTTCTCTCTCATTGTATTCTAAAATAATTCGCGCCGCACATAACTTTTCTGTTTTTCCTAATGGTTGACTGGGAGAGAATGCTTTTAGCATTAAGTCCGCCAATTGTAAACTTGTGGTACAATAAAGATTTATAAATAAAATACTGATTATTACAATGGAGAGGCTGCCGTGAACTTTGACCTCCCATCAACATCCTAGCACCTTCATGGTTGCATTTTCAGCTGGTATATTTATCTTTCTTTGCTTTATAACTATTCATATTAATAAACAAACTTTACTTTTTGAATTTATCTGTTTTGTTCTCCAAGTTTTTTTTTCACCAAGATCATTTGCTGTTTTTACAACGAGCTTTAAAGTTAATTAAATACAAAATTTAAGTAGCTACATCTATAATAAAAAAAAAAAACAAAGGCACCGACACAATGTAGGTATCCAAATAATTAAAGAATTTTGATGATATTGAATACTAAATCACTGAACAATTCAAGCTGGCATTTCAAGCTCTTTGTCTTATTAACATTATTGACAACACAGCTGCAGAGTCTGACTACAAGGCTATATATGCCACAGAAATCAGAATATATAATAGTACACGCAACTGTCAAACTCTACATCACCCACATTCATCTATGTACGACAAATTGTATATTAAATTCTGTAGTCGACTGTGACATGGCTAATGCTAAAAAGGTGGTTCACCTTGGTAGGTGGCAAACCAACGAACTTGGTCACGTGTTGTAAAGTCGCTTATTTGTTAAGACAACAGGCAACAGGTGTGCTATTATTATTGGTACATGATATGATGATTATTATTGGTTGTGGTTAATTTGATACAATAACCGCCGCCGCTTCTTCTCCACTTGCGCTTTGGACTCAGTATTTTAAATTTGACGTAAATAAGTGTTATCTAAATTGAAATAAACGATTTGATTTCATATCAAAACAAATTCAGTTTTGTTACTAACAGTTTTTGTTTATGATTGTTTGTAATTTTTTTATTGTATTTAGATTAGAAATGTACTTTTATATAAATAAAAACTAACTTTTCCCCGCAGCTCCGCCTGCGTCAAAAAGCAGCCTATGTTTGACCCCGGGTCTTCCAGCTATATTCATACCAAATTTCATCAAAATCGACGGACAGACAGACAGACATACTTTCGCATTTATAATATTAGTATGGATTCGTAAAGATATTTTTTTTAATTGTATTTAGACTAGAAATGTACTTTTTTATATATAAAAAACATTCCCAATGGCGAAGTTATCCCATGAAGAGATCAGTTTCTGTTAACCCAACAGTAGTTTTTAGTTTAGTGGAATATTGCTCTACTGTTTGTATAATAATGCTTTTAAATACATTTTTCTGTCGCCACATTACTCTCAAAATAAATGATACTTAGGTGATTCGAGTTAGATTTTGACTTATTCCTCAACTCAAAGTGCTTTTAATATTAAATTTTGGGTCGAGGTCAATAAACGGCTACAAAATACTCCAACATATTGTGTCTGGAAACTTAGACAGGCAATTATTTTGAGAAGTTCACACACCGCTAAATTTATATTAAGGCTACAGTTTTGCTGAAATACATATTACATAACTAGTTTTCACAGCGAATAGAACCTTCGTTTCAGTTATTTAATGCTAGTTTTCGATTGGCAAACAAAACAAAAGGGCTCATAGTCTATACATATGAGAATCACATCAAAGAATAAATAGTGATGTATAATAAGAGTAAATAGTGATGTCTAGTTTTAATTGTTTTAGTGTGTACGTTATTATCAAATAGAAAAAAAAAATTCTATTAAATCGCCAATACAACTGTATGTGGCATTGTTAAATGAACATTGATTCTGAACGGGAGATATTCTATTTATTTCAAAGCAAAAATCAAATCGACTACAGTACGAACTTATTTTGGGTACTAAAATATATAAATTTAATCATTACTCAGTACGTTTTATTTCAATTTATTTTATTTATTTATCGCATACATATTAGCGATGTTATAATAGGGTATGGCGATATTATAATATATTATTTAGCCTACTTAACTTTTTTTTTTTTTTTTTGGTAACCTTGTTTATTTGATCAACATCCTCATTTCGTGTAGGGTATATTATCAAGCGACCATGTACACCCTGGTGTCAGACTTGTGCGGAACCGCCTCTTGATTACTTGATGATTTATACCTTAAAAAACATTTGATACCACATTCGATACATCTTTTGGCGAGAAATATCAGACATATTTTTCCAATTTTAGTTATTTTTGGTGACACTCGCGCACCAACAACAATATCAAATATCAAAATAGGTGAAGCCATTTTTAAGCTTGGAGTCCAAACGAACATAGAAATCTATACTAATATTATAAAGCTCAAGAGTTTGTTTGTTTGTTTGAACGCGTTAATATCAGGAACTACAGATCCGATTTGAAAATTTCTTTCAGTGTTGGATAGCCTATTTATCGAGGAAGGGTATAGGTCTAGACGAAGACGGGACGGGCTGCTAGTATATTATATACACACACAGGTCAAACACATAATTCTCCATACTTGACTTCGCGTATAAAATAACCCAGAACCCCCTTTAAAGAAATTATGTACGCACCTATGTAATAAATCAAACTTGTAGTGATTGACCTCTACCTACGAGACCGGAATCGAAAATCGTGTATGTAGGATCTTTGGATATCGATTATCATTATTAACTATCGAGTGGCTCACCAGGCGATTAAAATGTGATTAATGTCTATCTTTATAAATGTCTAATAGTTTTTACTGTTAATGCAAATACATGTCTATCTATAGACACTAGCCGCATTAGGCAGGTATCATAGCACTCGATTCTATTTTTATATTTTTTTTGTTTACGGAAACAAAAAAATACCGCTATCAATTGGGCATTATAGTAGCCGATTCTGTACTGATTTTATTTTTGTACCAAACCACAAAACATTGTAAGCTTGGGCCGCATTCGCGCATTAAGAGTTCGAACAAGAATCTTTAATCATACAAAGAGGGGCATTATTAGTGTTTTGAACTGTGTTTTGAACGTGTGTGAGAACTGAAACTTTAGCATTTAGGTAGAGTGGTAACATGTAATAGAAACAGTTGTCCTTAAAGTGTATTACTTTATCGGTGCCCAAAACACATCCCACTTAAAGATAGACAGATGTAAAGCTTAGCAATAGGGTTCAATATTTTGTAAACGGAACAATCCTGGGTCGGGTCATCAAGGTGTATCCTGGTGTCGACGGGGTCTCGCGCGTCGCTGACGTGAAAACGAAGAAAGGCACCATACGACGGGACTTCACGTCGATCTGCCCACTTCCAATCGAGGAAGAATCTTGAAGAACCCTAAAAATTATGTAAGTTAAGCTCCCGATTTGCCACTGTCTTAAGATAAATAGGTCGTTGCACTTCTGTCGTCTGGAGCATCCTTAAGGTCCATAATAGGGTTGAGGTAGCCTGTACTCTTTACAATTGAATATTTTTAGAAAAACTAGCAATACCAGTGCCAATTTATTTTTGTCATGTAGGGTGCCCGGACGGCCCGGACGCTTACTTGCTTACACAGCATATGCGATCGTTTGACGGCGACCGGACCCCTCACGTCCTCAGTCAGTCCGAGCGAGCCATATAGGACACGCGCTATATTGAATGTTGTATTTAGTGGTAAAATTCCGTTTGCGTTATATCGTGCGTGAACATTAACTTTGTACTGTGTAACGCTGTGAACCCAAATAAACTAAAGTGTATTGGAACTATATCTTCTATTATTTAGCTCACAACCACAGGATCCTTAATAGACTTACTCTACATTGTTATCACATTTAAATTGACTCACCGGAAGGACTGAGACGTTGGCTCCTGTATCAACCAAAAACTGAATATTTAACGTACGATCGCGCACACAAAGACGATGGTTTTCGATGCTCGCCATACAATCTCCCACCGAACTCGATTGCGTGGCCTCTAGTTTCCCGAATTTGAAGATGCTGCCGGCTGTTTCCAGTTGCACGGTTTTTCACATGATCTTGCATTATTTCTCCAGCGAAAGTGATACTTGCAGAGCCAGTTTGGATTTTCAGATGTCATTTGTGGTCTCTGCGAGGACTGTGAACGCGATCTCTGTCTTCCATTTCCTCTTCCATAACTGCGTCCTCTTAATTCATAAACTTCATTTCGCAGATCCTGGAGTTGTAATGTCATCTGCATCAGCTGTCTGGCTAGATCAGAATTTCCGGATGCTGGTGCTGATGATGTGACTTCAGCTATCTCATTACTTTTTAGACTTTCTGTAATCTTATCTGCCATTGCCGCCAAATCGTCCAGCTGTGTATCTTTCGCTACGGTGAGTACCGCTTTCACTGAATTTGGTAATCTTGAAATCCACAATCTCTTTAACGCCTCTTCCGAAACCTGCGTATTTTTTGCTAATTGTGACATGCGTCTCAGCAATTGCGATGGCCGTTGAGTTCCTAGGTCCATATCACTAACTAATTTATTGAATTGCGCTTCTGGGCTTTCTTCATAGGCTTTTGGTGGCGTAAAAATCAAATCTCCGACTTGTTGCAGTGCCTCCTTTCCCAGCTTTGCTATAACCATATTGTATCTTGTCATATCATTCTGTTTCTGAGGATCCATCACTGCATTAAATTGTGCAAACCACAGTCTTGGCATTTCTGTCCAAAATTCTGGGATGCGAGCGGAGACGCTAATTGCTGCCAATTCGCCCGTCGCTTGATCACCGCCGCTTGTCATCCTTGGACAGGTGTGTTGCACCTGGGATGTCTCTCCTTTTTCTGATGCCATACCTACGCTGCCCAAAGCCGTAGGGAGTCACTCCTACCGACGTCGGGGTCACCAATGTAGAGAAAGTCTATTAAGGATCCTGGTTGTGAGCTAAATAATAGAAGATATAGTTCCAATACACTTTAGTTTATTTGGGTTCACAGCGTTACACAGTACAAAGTTAATGTTCACGCACGATATAACGCAAACGGAATTTTACCACTAAATACAACATTCAATATAGCGCGTGTCCTATATGGCTCGCTAGGAGTGACTGAGGACGTGAGGGGTCCGGTCGCCGTCGAACGATCGCATATGCTGTGTAAGCAAGTAAGCGTCCGGGCACCCTACATGTCAAAATGCAAATACACATATTGCAATGCTTAAAGTTTTTTCTGCCATTATGAGGTTATACCATTTTTGATAGACAGTCATGGGGTAGTTACATCATTTATTTCAAAATATTAAATAATTTTACAACTTTGAATAAACTGAATTATTGACCATCGTATACTTCATTAAAAATAAATATACTGAAATAAAAACAATAGAACTTTAATTATTGTCGTCAGATGGCTTAAATAGGTTGAGCGCTAAATTTAGGCCGCAAAAGCGTAAGACAGATCCGACAAGTGTATTTGATGGATTAAGAGGCATTAGTCTTACGAATGGGACACAAAAGGAGAAAAACAACATTTCGAGACGACAAAGAAAACAACATTAGTACCCGACAATAATGTACATGCAATGAAAGCTGTTCCTTTTATTGTATTTTAATGAACTTCGTCCCAGCGTGTTTCTCAGTCGCATCTTCTGCTTGTGTTGTGTCAGAGCCCGGGGCAAGCTTAATCATAATCCTAGTTTGACGGTACTGGTTAGTAGAAGGGAGTGATTGTCGTCTGATCTCCGTTACTCTTTTTAACACTAATATTATAACAACGTTCTTAAAAGACGATCAAATGGCAGTTGAGAGAAATGGCTTAACGTGCCTTCCAAAGGACAGATGCATCTTTATTATCAAACAATCAGGTGATTAAGCCTACATGTCCTAACCAAACTGGAAACAGCGTAATAAAGTATGCATTTTATTTTTATGAATGGTACAATAAAGAATATATCTATCTGTCTATCTACCTCTGGGTCTTCAGGCGATCCAACGAACACAGAGGCAGTTGTACATTATAATGCACACTGACCAGCGATAATAGAATTTGTAATTAGGAGTTAATAAAGGATTTTGGGATTCGATGTGTGGCTTAAGTCTGTAATAGGGTGTGCATGTTTAAACTATCGTTTCTGCTATACCTTTATGCTTTGTTTTCGAAGATATAGGGCGTCTTATTAAAGGACCGTTCAAACTGACGCGAGACTGGCGGGACGCCCATATAAATAAGAATCGGTAGAAGTGCCGTAGCGGGTTTCTCGTCAGTGTGAATGGTCCTTTAATTGGCAGACAAAAATAGCTGAATCATATTCATTTTCCCATTATTCACTCTTGTTTAAGAGGTAGGTAGTAAATAGAGGCTGTGAAATTGATCACTAGCAAGGGCAAGATCGGTAAATTACCTATTACAAAATGTCCTTAATGACTGTTGTTTTTCTATTTTTGTTTCCATTTTGTATGTGAAAGTGAGTTTTTGTATTTATGTTTGACAGAAAGACTTCTCAATAAGTTAGTACGTACACTGTAAAAATGTTGCTGGTGCTTAAAAATTTACTCCTTATAATTTTCATATATTATTTCTTTTGGGCTGCATGGTAAAAAATCTACAATCGGCTAAGTTGTTATCTTTTTAAGTGTTAATTCATTCACATCGAGTGGGTTATATGGTCAATCGACCCTGTGTACCCTTGTGTCATAGTTTTTCGAAACCGTTCGGTTTCTGACGTGGTTCCTTTAACGACCACGTAATAATGGCAGTCAGGACCAATGGCTTAATTTTTTAAGTGTTAGTAATGTCAACTTTATTATCTGCTTAAAAAACTATTTTTTTCATACAACTAATGGTTGACTGGGAGAGAATGCTTTTAGCATTAAGTCCGCCAATTGTAAACTTGTGGTACAATGAAGATATATAAATAAATAAACTAAGTAGGTAAACAGGCGTACGGCCCACCTGATGGTAAGTGGTTATTGTAGCCTATGAACGCCTGCAACACCGGAGATGTCACGAGCGCGTTGCCGACCTGTCCGCTATCAGCACAGCGACCCCTCTGGAACCTGGCGACCCTACTCACCAGCAGGAACACAACACTGCATCACAGTGTTATTAGGCTACGGTCTTCTGTAGGGTGGAGGTACTTCCCCAGACGGACTACTCCTTACAAAATGTCCTACCTCTCTTTTATTAATACTATTTTTTCACAACTAAAAGTTCTGGTCGAAAAGAAAAGGTTTCCTTTATTTCGACGAACTTCCCAAATTTCTCCATTATCGTACAAAGTCAAGGTCACGATTTCGTGACTGGCTCGAAGAAAGAGAAAACCAGGTTAGAACTTCATTGGTTTTCGATAAACATCTCGCCAGTTAACATTTAACCATTTGTTTTATTGGTCCATTTCTTATTCGGAAATAGTTTGTAGAACTACTTTCAAAATGTAGAAACTATTTAACTTTAGGATTTCATAGGCTGAATTGACAAATTAGTTGAATTGCCCATTTTTATTAGTGTTGCATGATATTCTAGTAACAAAATATGATATATAAATGACATAAACTCGAGTATTTAGGTATAATTGCTAAAAAAGAACATCAGTCTTTTCTATTCCTATTGTAAGTCAGTTTTCTTAATTAAAAAGTTTAAATAAAAAATGGAAAAACTAATTTAGGTTGTCGATATCATAAATTTATTAAAATAATTATACAAAATAGTCCTCATTAAAACGTGTCTGTAAAATAAATATTTTTTCGTTTAATTTTAAATTCGTACCTATGTTTACAAAATGAATTGAATTGTGCAACTCGAATCATGCATTAATACGCCAATAATACTAGAGTTTGAATTCATAAAATGCTCTAGTTGTACACTAGAAGACATGGTACTTCATATCTTCACAAAAAATAAATTAATTGCTACGCGTGTTCAATGATAATAAACCCAACTCATTATTAAGTTGTTGAACGGTCTCTTAATGTCTGTTTTAAGTGAGGATAATTAGATATAGATAATTCCACTAAAACATGAAGGAATGTGTTCAAAATTCCTTTCAAAGTGTTATCTTACTTAAAACATTTGGGGGTTCCGTAATCTTAAAGTGCATTTACTACTTAGAGTATACTCTTAAATATATTTGTCAATAGGACTTTTTCAAGTAGGGTTTCGTCTCGAATCCCAGTCTTTAAAACCTTGGGATGCAAGATAGCATGTATTGATAATGATGATGATTAAATTAAGTGGACTGCTAAACTTGTACTTTCTTTTTGCTGCGTGGTAGAGTTAAAATAACATGTGATTATTTAGCGTGATATACTCCATGTTTTAAGAACCTAAGTCTAAAGGATTAAAGCCTTTGTCCCTAGCCTAAATAACTGTGCAAAAAAGCGTTTTAACCAACTAGCTTTTTCTTTCTTTCGGTTAAGTATGAGTACTTAAATTCCACGTGAACAGTATTTTTCGGAAATAAAAGGAACTCTACATCTTTCTTAGTGCATATAAAATTGAAAGATTTGTTTAGTACTTAGTAATAGCTTGAAGAAGAATGAATAAAAATATATTCGACTTTCGAACTTAAAATATAATTTAGGTTATAGGTACGCATCCAACTCAATGTCTATCTACCTCACTTAACTAAACAACTTCTGAAACTAGGCCTAAGAAATTTCGATTCACAAATAGAAAACGTTGATTTATTCCAAACTTGACCGAATCTTATAAATTCAGCCGACTTGGATTTCACAGTGGATGCTTACGTTCCGTGCCACTTCTTACTTGCGGAACGCTAATAATTTCTGAGTGCATTTGCATTTTAATATTTGTGATAATTAGTAGAGGCATCAACATTTTACTGCATCCTATAAAATGTTGTGTAAAAGTAATGAGAATTATTTCATTCATGGTCTTTGACTTTCACTTAAAATGCTCAATTTACGAGGTTTGAAGAGACTCTACTTTTTTTTTAACATTTTTAGTCATATTCAGTTTTTATTATGTTCAAGAACTAAAATTTGGAATGCAGTTGAAAGAATCATTCGAATGTCTGATCTCCCTGAAGTAAACGGCGCTATTACTCCGCATTTGTTTTATGTCAGAGCTCGTATACAGTATGCAGTTTAGCTACTGAAGCAACTCCATAAAATATTGACCAAAATCTGGATTTACTTGAAAAGAATATGACTAATAGACTGCTTAAGTTGCATAGACACGTGCGAGGTGGTCACTGACTTTAGCTAACGGTAGTCTTATGCTACCACATGAGATGCCCGCTTGATTGATTCTGGTATATCGACGATAGCCACATTCCGACTACTGCACCGATTATATGACTTATAATGGCTTTTGATGTAGAAAAAAAGAATGTGCGTTTGATAGTTTGATAGCTCTAAATTCTATGGCTGGTACTTGTCGACATGATACTCTAGACTCGATATGAACTTTTATGAAAGTAAATTTATCTAAAAAGATCCCTTTTTCCAAGCTTCAGAAGGTACGGCTGATGTAGGTACTAGATTGGCAGGCATTAGGCTGCGCGCGCATGACAGCTTATGACAGGTGCATTTAGGCAGCTCGAAGAACTGTAACACAGTTAGCCTTCTTAGAGTCTTCAAGTTTTAATTATGGAGGTCATGGTTTTAGATTCTACGGAAATTTACAAAAACACTTATTTTAGTTGTTTTAAGTTTGGTAAGGACATTACAGGCTTGAATCCAATTGTCTGCTATTAATGATTATTCCGTGCTTCGGAAGGCACGTTAATCCATTTTTCGGTTGTTACGGTTACGGTTGTTAGGTTGGAACTATGTCAGAGACTGACATGCGGGTACGAAAAACTCTAACACCAGGTACACCAGTATACAGGATCAGTGGTCCATGCAACGCATAAGAGTTTCTTTATAAACGTTAATAAAAACAAATAAATAAATGTTCGAGAAAACACAAATTATCTTCTAAGAGATCATTATCAAAAGATCAACCGGATCAAAAAAAAAACTTTTTGTCTCAAACATTTGTTTTGATTGTATGATCATGCGCAATCTTGTGTTTTCCCCGATACCACATCAACCTGTTAATTTCTGAACTTTACAAATTTCAAGCAATTTTGAACCTTAATAAGTATGCAATAGGCAATAAATAAAGGCTTTAGAGGAGTGTTTGGAGTGGGGTGACGTCGTAAGTTGCGTGAGAGCAGTCTACCGTGAGATCCGGTGCGCGTGCGTCGTTCGACGCCATTTTGAATTTTTATAAAAGTCATACGAAATTTTTAATTCGTGAAACATGTAGTGTTTAATGTCAATTGGATTATCGTCTAATTAGATTTCTATAAAAAAAAGGTTTGTTTATATTTCTACTTCAGTATTTTTTATACTAATTAATTTGATTGATTTTTTGTCGTGGCTATCGAAGTGTCCAAGTGCGTCGATGAACTTTCTAAGCTAATTAATGAATGAACACTAGAATTCTATGATTGCATACTGTCTACACTTTCTCTAATGTTGCATCTGTTTCGTTGCGTCATTACTTTCAAATTTTCCAATACTCTCATCGTATTTGAATTGGCTTTTAGCATGGGTACTCGCCTTTTTTCATTCAATTTACTTTTTCTGATTAGCCGTCAAGATGCGATGGAATTTGTGTGTATTATAAAAAAAATATTTTTTTTAAAATTAGATTTACTCTTCATAAGCAGACTTATTTTATTAATAATAATCAACGCTTAGAATGTGTGATGAAAAGAAAACATTAAAGATAATTTCAATCACAGGAGACATGGACTTTTCTACATCGGTAACCTTTCTGATACTAATATTTTCGGCAAGACTATTTTTCCCGAGTATGTAGAGACGCGGCTAACAACTAGTTCTTACTTGATAGTAGCAAAATATATAGTGAAGACGTTTAACTTTTAATTGAATTCGTTACGTTTTGCGATAAAGTATTAATTTATGAAAACGTCAATGTAAATAAACTAATCTACCATTTGAGGTCTGGGCAAACTGGGTTGTCTAATTAGTTTGCAGAATTAAATTCAGTGGTCTATAATTATACTAAGTAAAGGTTAATCAGCATTTCTTTACTTAACTAACATTTCGTCCGCTTTAATTTACCTACTTAAAACTTTTATTGAAGCGAATTGATTTTTTGAGGATAATATTAATAGTAAAATAATACATGAGAATTTTAATAGCAAGTAAAATGATTTTTTTATTTTTTTTTTTATTTTGATTTATCTGTGTGTTTGTATCTACCTACATAAAATATCTACTGAGTAGTGTTGAATGCAGTCTTTACCGACGTAATGCTTATCGAACTTAAAATCTAGATTTTATTTGCCTGATTTCGATTATTTAAGATATGAAATCTATACTAATATTATAAAGCTGAAGAGTTTGTTTGTTTGTTTGAACGCGCTAATCTCAGGAACTACTGGTTCTAATTGAAAAATTATTTTTGTGTTGGATAGATCATTTATCGAGGAAGGCTTTAGGCTATATAGCATCACGTTGCGACTAAAAAGAGCGAAAAAACAGCCGAAAATGTGGAAAAAACGGGGAAAATTATTGATCTTTGAGGGCTTCCGTTGCTTGCGCTGCGAAAACCGTTCGAGATACCCAAAAAATATGTATAAAAAGAATTATTCCTCTTTAAATTATCTAAAAAAATGTCCGCGATAGTATATGTCTATCTTTTAAGATTAACTCACAATAACCGTTTTTATGATAATCAAATTTGGTCGAAATTAATGCATTATTACAAATTATTTGTCAGAGTTGTATCAACATAATAATATTAATCTTTATCCAAACAAATATGTTATTGATTAAGAGTATTTAACTGTGAACAAAATTGTCTTTGACATCACCTTATTTCAATAAACATCTTATAAGATAATACAATTTTAAAATAACTCTGAAACAAAATTCACACGCGCCGCATGATGAGCGCTCGCCCATGATTCCCAAAATAACTATTCCACGCGGACGAAGTCGCGGGCACAGCTAGTCTATTCATAAAATGGTACTTTTCCCTTACACTCCATCCCTTATCTCTCTTTTTTAAGTTATTTTCACAACAACCTGTGGGAAATACGACGTACAATAATGCTTCCAAATGTGATCGAAATCATGTCATAAATAATGCTTCAGAAAACTTTACACTTTTTGCCCTTATATTATTTAATTGGAGGAGTATAATCCACACTAATAATATTATAAATGCGAAAGTCTGTCTGTCTGTCTGTTACGCTTTCACAGTCAAACCGCTGAACGGATTTTGATGAAATTTGGTGGGAATATAGTTGAAAAATATTTTTTTCCATTTTTAGACTCTGATGATATCCCTTTGTTAAGTAACTAACCAATCTACTATTCATGCAATGACGTCATATTGGATAATGCATTATTAATTAGCAATTAATGGTCTCGGTAATCTCGTTCTGTAAAGTCATTAAAACATGCCATCGTGTGTAAATAACAGAATATTTGAACAATAATTAAAACTCCTTTATAATCGATATGAATCGCTGATTCCTGCAATCTATAGAAACAAATAAGTATATAGACGTATATTTTTATAATCTTTTTCAAAGCGTGTTTCCCGGTTGCGTCGTTAGCCTATGTTTCGAAGCCAAGGGTACGCTGTAAGTTTTGGTCCTTGATTTGGCGGCATTGGTTATTACAATGGAGCGACTACCATCAAATCCTTGTTACCTATTTTACAGGAAAACAAGACTATTAGGAACATGACCCGCGGTATATTAGTGGCCAACACTCTCCGATTTTTCAGGCTGCCTTAAAATATCCGGCACAGCCTCAAGACTGTCATCTAATGATAACAACCATGACCAACGGCTTAACGTGCCTTCCGAAGCGCGGAAGAGCTCGAGATAGAAATTGTGACGGCCAACCCAATACGGTCGCTGTTTGCCGTCGCTTGACACGCGCATTCGGTACAGATACCATGCCATGGTTGTGACTATAACATGGGAGCCTTCATAAAAACTGCTCAACGGAAAAGTTGATAATTCGCCTGCATTGTCTAGATGTAATTTTTATGTGCCTACTGTGTACAGACAGTTGCGTCGCCGTCCTCTGTTCTCGACCGCGGAGGTCCATTCTTGCACCTCACGGTACGCGCCGACCAATCAAGCCCTGACGCTATTCAACGATCTCGTTGCACAGCTCCCTCAAGTTGACATATTCAATATAAATTTAACTTATTTCATATCTGCATGTATTCGTTTTTTGTCAATCACCAACTAATTGTACTTATTTAACTCACTATACGTCTTGGGAAACTGTAAGTGTAGTGAGTAGCTGTGAATAAATAAATAAATAAATAAAGGGCGTGAAAAAATTCCTTCAGGGTCGGCAACGCATTTTCGACATCTCCGCTGTTGCAGACGTTCATAGGCTACGGTAACCACTAACCATCAGGTGGGCCGTAAGCCTGTTTGCTGGCTATCGACATCCTCAAATATCCTGGTATAAAAAAGTATGTGTATTGTTTTTAATGCATTTCGGGTTGCGCTATTGTGGGGACTTAACCACCAATTAAATGGCACGGCATGGCTGTGACAAATTTGTTTTTAATCTATGTCTAACGAAGAATCCGAATACGGATGTAGAAGAGGAAGTAATGTCAAGATAGAGCTAATTTCTGGCGGGCAATTGATAGAAGAACAACAAAAAGTATCGTGTTGCCAAAATGATCGAAACATGGTACCAACTTATTCTGACTTAGGTACCAACAATATTAATAGAAAAGTATGCACTTTAAACTTTTTCTGTGCTAGACACATTTTCGCACCAAGAGATTACTACTAATCTTAAAAATCTTAATTTGCAGGCATTTTATTAACTATACCAACTAAATAGTTGCTTAGAAGAAAAAAAATAAGGTAATAATCATATCTTATCAGGGAGCCAATTCTAGAGTGGAATTCGAGATTAGTCGAATAAAAATGGCGGACGTACATGGTTTTCAGTAGCCAGCTACCATTTTTATTTTCGACGAATATCTAATTCGAATTTATATCCAAAAGCGTGAGAATTGGCTCTCAAAGAATAGCGAAATATACTTAGGTTCCTCTGACTTATTTTTAACATACAACCATAAAGTAAAAAAAATATATATACTTTCAAATACAAATCAATCTACTTTATGATTGATTCTCACGCTGAAATACTGCAAAACATTTAGCAATTATTGACACAATCAAAGTGGTCATTGTTCTATCAATTATGAGGCCCCTTGACTCACGTGTATGGGTGGCTACCTGATCACAGAGTAGATGAATAAAGAGACTAAACCTTATTTTATTAATTTATTTCATAGACACATTGTAATATTCGAAACATATAAAAATCTTAGTGCAAGGGTTGTCTATTGGTAAATTCTAATTTCTATTTATTTATTATTTTTTTAACACTGATATTTTTTTTCTGTTTTGATTCATTAATTATTAAATACAATGATTTTCGCATAAACAAAAAAATTAAGCTCGTTTCAGCCGCAATCAGTCCACTGCTGGACTTAGGCCTCCCACAAATTGAGGAGTTGTTACCATAATCGCCACGCTTGGCAGGCGGGTTGGCGAGCGCAGTTTCAACGGCTTATTTTACTTCCGACGTTGCTGCCCATCAGAAGTTTTCTTAAGTTAGGGAAGGGTGGGATGTGGTTGGGTTTGGAGAAAGGATGAGGTACTAGGATGCTACTGACTCGAATGGATATGGGTTGACTCAGTAGCAGCTCGGGTAAGTCGGGCTCGCGTACCCGTGTGTTATGTATCCAAGCCATCGGACTAAAGCTAAAACCTAAAAATATGTCGGCACTACGTGATGCTAGGAATCGTCGAAATATTCCTCCGCATCGCTGTCCATCGATGATAAAGTGCAGCCTTCTGGGCATTGCCAAGTTGAATGGCAATGTTTATATTTTGAGCTAAAAATAGGCCAGCCCTCTGGTTACGTGTGCCATCGATATGGCGGTCCCCACGGTCCTAGCGTTTCAACACCAAATGGCTCAAATACATAGATTCCTACTAGTCTTGTGTATTTGCGCCGCTTGGCAGTCTCCGCTGCTGTCGCAATAGCGCCTGGAAGATGGAAAGGCGCAAGGGATTTTTGATTCTATTTATTAAGAAATTTTATTATTTTCCTTAAAAACTTTAAATTAGTTTCTAAAGATACAAGTAAATAATCAACCCAACTAGTATAGGGTGAACAATTAAACAAACCTCTACCTAACAAATATTGGAAAGATCTTTTTTGTGTTATTTACACGTAAATTTCATGATTGTAAGGTGTAAAACGGGACTAGATAAGTATTCAGAAAGGTTAAGAAGAATACATGTTTTTTAAAAACTTGATGAAATCGCGGGGTATTTAAGTATGTGTAAGAAATCATGTAATATAATTTTCATATTTGCCTACTTACATCTATTTAACATTCTACTTTGCTACCAAATTCTTAAATGAACCGAATAAAACCAAAAACTCACTGGCGTTGTGTAGGCGTAGGATGCTGAATTAATCAAGTCACGAATAAAGAAGGTATAAAGTAATTTTATAAGCAATCAGACGAAACAAAAAGGAACGAGTGTTGATATTTTACAAGGCTTTTTTGTTTACTTTTCGGATAAGGGATTATTACAGTGAGAATGAATTATGAAATGAAATCTCTTGATGATTAAATTATGATCTTCATGTAATTAAACGGATTACTGATTATTCATGTTCTATGTTATTAATTATGACGATAAAAATAATTTAATAAATAGTTAAAAAAAATGATAACCAACGTTGCACTACTGCTTTAAACAAACTGTTGTCATAACTCTGTTACATTTCCGAGATAAATAATTACAAATTGAGGAAGCGGTCCATAAGGAAGCTTGAACGATTAGGCGTGTTAATGATTTTTTAAGTAAAATCCGGTCAGTGAGTAGGATAACGCGACATTAAAATATTCATCGTGCGTAAAAGTAAACATAGACATACAAACATACATGTATATTGAATAATGGCTATGCTTATGGTTTCTCCCGCCCTTTGAATGTGAATGACCATTTATTGCACCATTTACAAACAAAAGAAACACATAGTAAAATCCAATACCTAAATGGGTACAAAGGCGGACTTATCGCTTATGCAATTTCTTCTACCTTAGGGTAGAAATAAGCTGCGGTAAAAAAAAACTTGCGTGAGCGGTGCAAAAAGCTTAGATGTACATGCCTACATTAAGATGCATTTAATATTATATAATTAAATGAAGCGAATGAATGGCTTATAATATTTTCCCAAGAATAAGACTATTAATTCAATACATCCTATCCAACCATCCAACCCAAAATATATATTAATTTTTTTGTGATTATCATTTGTTTATTTACGTGGGCAATAAAGATATATTGTATTGTCAATCCTGCTGGCCTGAGTTCAAAAGACATTCAAATAATCACTCTTCAGGTTTATTACATGAATAGATTTCTGTGAAACGTCTTGTATTTGACTGAGATCTCTTCGAAGTTTATTATCCTGAGAATTTTAATATGAATGTAGCACACCAATGTAACTTGATGATAGAGTGAAGTATATCCGTTTGTATGAATGTGTGATGTATGAACGAATGTGTGTATATGTACAGGTGGCTGGACCACATAATACGTGCAACGGAAAGTGAGCCGCAAATAATCGTCCTAAAAGTGTCATTAGCGGGCCAGTTAACTTTGGCATACGCTACGGAACTTCTACCGATTCTTATTTCTGTGAGCGTCCTGCCAGTCGCGCGTGATTCGCGTCAGTTTGAATGGAACTATTTTCTCTTTCTGAAACTCGTCCTTATTCAAATTCTAATTTTTGTTCAGTAATTAGCCTAGACACATGTTTATCCTAGGTACAGTGCTTGACATAAAATAAAATGCGGGAATATTATCTAATGATATTTACCATCAAAACTATACCAATATTTTGTACAGCGGTTTCCCACAGCTCCATCTGAGTTAAAAAGTAGCCTATGTTTGACCCCGGGTCTTTAACTATATTCATACCAAATTTCATCAAAATCTATTGAGTGGTTTGGCCGTGAAAGCGTAACAGACAGACAGACAGAAAGACTTTCGCATTTATAATATTAGTATGGATTGTGACAATGTAACCTGACAAACAGAGTGACTACTGTGGATGGAAAAATGAACTACTTAAGTAAAAACTTATATAGAATAGTTAATTTACTAGAAAACTATGGACCTACTTAAATGTATTTGTCTTTTAAATAAATGAATATTAAGAAACACTTTATTGCACCACAGAAAATGTCATTATAGAGATAAAGTCTGTTAAAAATGAAGGAATTCAAGTTTATTAATAAAACGTGATTCTTATTTAGGCAGACATGTTGCCTAAAGAAGTCAATGACCTGTAGAATTGTGATGTGATGACTCAGACCACGAATTTCGTCTTTGTGCAAAATGTCGCTTAGATATTTACACCATATTTCGTAATTTGTTTTGATGAGACGTGTTCTTAGAAGGAGGTTCATATTTTTAAGTAGCTTTTCTGTTCTTAGACTGGATTTTACTAATGTACTCAAACAGAAAATAGAGGAAGGTTTTTTTTGTGTTTCGCTGATCAAAATTTCGTTATTATTGCTTTTAATAATTGTCTATCAAGTCAATATAAACAGTTTAGCAGCTGCGCGATATAATTTCTATCAAAATCATATCTTAATAAAAAAGAATCAGTTATCATAATAAAGTATCGATATTTAGTTAAAAAGCCCTTACTCAGCAGGCAATCAATTCGGTCCGATACTTAATGAGTTTTTACGTCCACAGACAGAGTAGCACAAGGCTTGAGACACACTTCTGTTGTCTAAATTCTTTCTTTCCGCCTGGTGGTGCATGGTACAGACAACAGTTTTGAGAAGACTGACGTAAGGCCATCGGCGCAGTCAGAATAACTCTGGAATGACATATAAATAATTTTCTTCTTGTCGATGAAACTTTAAACTTTAGAAGCCTAGTACTGCCATATACCAGTTTCAGTACTTGCCTTCCTGACAGTAAATGAAACCTTGCTATAATTTTTTTATTATAACATTTTCCCAAGTTGGTCGATGTATAGACAAACTAAGTAGGGGAAGTATTGACGACACACAAAAGCAGTGCCAGTGTGGTTTCTTCCCTCAAACTATATTGTTGCTGACGTGTCTCAGGTATTCAAACACTTGCACCATGAATGAATTGCTGTCCTGACCATATTGGGTTTTGGCCAATTCTGGGATGAGAGAGTATACCATGGCGCTGGCAGGACTCACAGAGCTCCAAACTATATATAGAGGACATCATACTGTGGTGCCCTCCGCAGTCGTACTCGAGTTCCACTGATGACGTGTAGAGGCTAACACCTGAGTGTCAATTCTCTTATTTTACATAGTGCACAATTGAATCGTTATTGGATTGCAATGGCAATTTTTGACGTTTCTAGTATTCTGTTACTAATTTTAGGACTAACGTATTCCATTGGCATGCCATTAAACTGCAATTGGAAAACTTTGTCAATCAAAAAATCATCAAAAATCATATTTTTTTTAACAATCGGTACTCTGCCATTTGTTACATTTACATCTTTTCTACTACATATATTACCATTCAATTACGTTTTAGTTGCAATTAAATTGAGATTCAAACTTGCATTAGCAGAATATCAATATTGAGCATATCAAAAATGCATCGTAATTGAGTCGTAATTTAATATCAGTTGCATGGTCTTTTAAAGTTTATCAGCAGAATTGACACCCTGATACTGTTTCGTGGTTAGACATCCAGAATGTGAATTTATAGTTCTGTTTTTTTGTTTACTCTCTCTCGTTAGTTCTATTACCTATTCTGTGGTCTAACTAAATAATAATACCATTGACATGCAAGAAGAATTATTTCAATATCCACTTACGGTTCAATTGTAGTTGAAGCTAAACACAGTTTCGTCTCTTAAGGTAAACTAGAAATCAAAGGATTCCATCAAACAACACATCAAAGGTAACCGTAGAGACGTGCAGTAATTTACAAATAGTTTCTGGGTGTAAAACAGTCCTGCATTGTACTCAAGGGATAATCGGCTATTCATTCATATCGAGTGGGTTATGCGGTCAATCGACCCTGTTCGCGTGAACTAACTCTGTTTTTCGGAATCGCCTCTATAATTAAAGCGTTTAATTGCCTTAGACCCGGACGTAATGGGTTTGATTTCCACGGAAAGCATACTTTGTTTCGTGTTAGTGGTTAGGACTTGTTGTTGATTGTCTGAAAATAACGATGATTCCGTGATTCGGAAGGCACGTTAAGCCGTTGGTTCCCTCTGCAACTTGGTAGTCGTTAAAGGAACCATGTTCTAAAATGATAATCGGTAAAAGCAATATAAATGTAGTTAATTAAGGGCCTTAATATTTACGAGTAGGTATCGTTTACCAATAGCTTTGCATTGGCACTACAGACTGGCACTTATAAAAAAGGGTAGGTACCTACAATGAAGGATATGAGGTCAGGTAGGTATTTCTATTTCCTGAACCCAGTCTGTGTTTAGGACGTGATGGTGCAATAACATTAATTCACGTATAGATTTCACGACAATGTCTGTCTTATTCGAAATCCGTACTACATGACAAAAATAATAACTCTTTTGGGAGGCTCCGGTCATAGGGCTGTAAAAACCAAATTTGCACTTTATTATGTCAGACGAAGATGTGGTCATTTGTTAGACATTTAAAAAGTAAATTATGGCAGTTCATAAAAATTATTTATTCTAACCTATTCCTCGTACCATTTAGACCTTTTACAACAACTACGAGAAGAAAACTATCAAACCTGATAATACACAGATTAATCACTATAATCATTTAGTTAACAACATTTAAAATTTCCTCACCGTATTTGACCGATTGCGAAGAGAGATAATCCTCACTTTGAATAGAAAAAGCCGACTATAAAACATGTAATAAATAAGCAATTACCTCGTTTAGTTGGAGAAAGCCGGTGCCGCATAGTGATCAAGTGGTTCGATGTACAGTGGATCTCATGAAGTTTATACAACTTTATATGTTGATGTAAGGGTAATGTCGTATACTTTTACGTTGTCCACTGTACTTTGTGGTTGTACCCGCTGCTTATTTTGTTCATTGTTGCGATCGGCGCATACGCATCGCTAGTTAACAGTTATCGTAGGAGAAATCTCTTAAAAGTTAGGTACTTAAGTAATAATTTATCGGATATACGTTTGACGGGCTTTGGAATATACGTTGAAATATAGTGTTGCTCATATACATTGCTAAGGTTTCTCTTCAAATAAAAAATATTTTTCGAACAATAATTAAAAGTATTTGATACTGACTGTTTTACACTAGTGTAGTGTAGTACACTAGTGGTGCATATTTGGTATTCGTCCCTCAAAACCAATCTTTACTAAGAAATCAATCATTTATGCTAGAAACATTTTATTAATTCCTCCTATTGTTCCAGAGTTAGAATAGATAAGTGTTTAAACTAAGTTCAAATTAATTTAGTCAATAGTATACATATTATTTCTATTATGAAATTGTTAAAAAAATTATATATTGCAAATCTTGAATTCTTAAAGGGAATAGAAAAATAATATATACCTTGTCAATAAATCAATTAATTTATTTGTTAAACATAGGTAACATAGAGAAGTTAATAATTTGATTGTCAGTTAATAATGTTCCCGGCTGGTTTCATTCATTTGGTGGTCGTTAAAAAGGATCCACGTTAGAGGCGGTTCCAAAATGCTCTAACACTAGAGGAGGGTCGATTGACATGTAACCCACTCGGTATGAATGAATAGAAAAGTTGACATTTGCATACTCTTTACATGCGTCTTAAACCTTTTTGTTGACAGTACCTACTTATGCAATCTCTTAGGTTTTATTTGCAGATCGATTCGGCAAGATCCGGTTTATTGATTGATTGGGTAACAGTTCTTGCTTACTTGACCTCAAGATAAGTAGATCCGGAAAATTGTAAACGTCACTAAGTTGGATCCTGTTTTGTTTAAAGAGGGTTGAATTTTTTTTAGGGTGGGACTTACTTATATTTTTTGTTGTTCTTTGTTGCGTCAACCGCTGAATTTTTTTTGTTGGATTCTCTTCAGACATCGACATTGAATCAAATATATTATTTCACCCGTAAACTTTATAAACCTTTTCATTCTCCTTACTATTGTATATATACTCTATACTATACTCCAGTTATAAGAGGTCGGCGCAATATGTTTTTTCTTTTATGTTCTTGATTTCTTGCCATGGTTTTATTAACTTCTACCATCGTCATATCCTCTCCTATGCAATCCATCCATTGCTTCTTAGGTCTTTCTCTCCGTTCTTTTTAAACTGTGTGATTAAACTTTTAATAATCACTGTACATCTTACAAATATATTGTATTTACATATAATATTTTGCTTTAGCGGTGTATTGCGAAAAATAAATATAATTTAAGCTCTTGCAAATCTTCTCTCTACTACGCAACTGTAGAGTCTTCGTTTCAAAGCTATAATAAGAGAAAGAAGCGATTATACTTTTTGGGAGTCTAAAATACTTCGATTTGAATATTACGACTGCATGAATTATGTACCATTAATAGGTATCTAATAATATATTTTCATTTGTTTCAGATATAGCAGAATTAACAGTAAATAGTGTTGTGAAAGTGCCAAGTGTTTGTCACTAAATTGAATAAAATAAATGAGGTGAAGTGATGCCGACTAGTAGTGCGCATATATCAACTAGTGACGTGATATCACCAAGTGACTTTTATAATGCTAATTTATTATCTAGTGACGTAATATCACCAATGAAGCGACATAGAATACGGACACTTCCTAATACGGATACGTCATTGTTTTGAAAAGAAATATGATGTTTTTAACGAAAACTAGTTGGATTCTTCTCTCAGGATGTTTCGGTTTTGGTGAGTATTTTATTATTGCGTAAATAAAATTATGTTTAAAAATACATTGAACGAGCAACCACCCAATTTCCTTCTTCATTAACCTAAAGTAAAAATAATTACATTTTTCTGGGCTATCCAAAAAGCAAATAATAATAGTTTGATTGACAGATTGTACATTCATGTTTAGTATTTGGTAGATCAAATTATTGCAGGTAACCTGTACTGTAAATTTTAATAATTTCAGGTATTACTGTTCCAAATTTAAACATAAAATTTAGAATAGTTGTAATACTAGGTAGGCCCTACGTAAAGGTCTAGTTCACTCTCATCTATTTATGTCGCCAAACAGTAGTGCATTGTTATGTCCCGGCTCAAATTGTGTGCGGCTCTGAATTCAATAGAATTCAAGAGTTCTGGGCTCTAAAGTTGGCATGGGTGTAGGGATATCATAGTTATTTCAAGCTATAATGTACTTTTACCCGACTGCGGGTAATCCAAAAATAATGTTACGTGTTTGACCTGTATGTATGTACGTAATTTTGTAAATATAACTTTATTATATAACAAGAAAACGGCCGACTTGAAGCTGTAAGCTTAGAATCAATTTTGATTATTATTATAGATATACGATACCTACATTATTTATTTATATATTTAACATTTTCCAAAAATTGATACAAACAAATTAACATAGGATGCATTTCACAAAACCACTGAGGTTTGTTTAGAAATAGCAGGTACATTCAAATCAAGCTAATTTAAAATCTATGATACTAATATAATAATAATAAGAAAATGAAGTAAATCTTAACAGTGAGCCGGGCAATCAATCCTGATAAGAACCACAGAGATGAAGCTGCAGACCACAGCTAGTTCTACTGAATGCTCATTTCAGTCCTATTTAAGCTAAGTCATGGGCCCATACCTAAATAGTACCCATACATTAGTCGTTTAGGTGCAATTCTTGCAAAAAAATTGCGTCAAAATTACGTAAAGTTTTTTTCCTAAACCTGTCGATTAAAGTCAAAGTAAAGGATTTTTAAAGGCGACTAAAACTTTTTAGTTTTTAGTTAGTTTAGGTATCTTAGTATGTAAAAACCTCAAAAAAGAGCTCTTGCAACAAACTTGCGAAGAACAAGATTTGTTACAGAGAATGTAAAATTTTAGATCGGAAATTTTAAATTCTTTATTACAGACAAATTTCTCAGCTTCACATAACCCTTTTAATTAACCTATTTTAACTAAATTGTTACTACCGTATAATTCCAAATGCAATTTTTTTATGAAAAAAGGGAATATTTATCTATAGATTAAGCCAAGCCTGTTGATTTACTCCCTACATTGTGCCCTTCACGTCCATTCTTTGACTGACCTTTTGGTTACTGATTTTTGAATAACCTGTCACTGTATGTTATAAATTACACTCTTTACTTTACAAAAATGTTGTTTCCATGGAAACGGGAAAGGTAATTATTCACTAGTTGTTGCTCTCTGGCTTCGATTACGCGTGTCATTCACGTAAAGTTTTCGAACCAAAAACTTTATTTGAAATCAGTTTTAGCCAGTTTTTTTTATTTTTTTACTAATCAATCAATTGTCATTGAAGCAGGTTAACTCTACTGACTTTATGATTAAATTAATGTTCACAAATATTTTATTGACATAGATTCAATAGAGTTTCATAAAGAAGATATATTCAAAACAAAAGTAGTGTAGGTCAGACGGTTAAAACCAGTGCCGCCATATCTTGACTATGATTAAAGCGTACCCTGGTCTCTTAAAGCGCAAGCCTCAGATGCAACTGGAACAATACCAAATATCTAAACTAATAAACAACTTACCTTTAGCACTAAAACAAGAACTTAATAACAAGAATCTTAAAAAAAAATTAAAAACTTATTTTATTAATAAAATTACCATATCATAGAATCACCCCGTGGGATACATAGGGCGCACTGTAAGTTTTCGGAACTGGCCACTTACATAAACAATATTTAAAAATTTATTGCAACATTTGAAAATAGAACTCTTTGGCTGTAGAATGCAGTTTGTTTCATCTGACTGTCTTTTGTTTTTACCTTGTGGCGCCATTTTAAAAATTGTGTGTCTGCATTAACATGGATTTAACTCGGGAAAATTTTCGTAGTATGATTTTCTACGATTTTAAGTGTAATTTGACAGCTCAACAGAGCATCGCTCGGCTTGAAACAGCTTTTGGCAATGAAGCACCATGCAAGACAACTGTTTATAGCTGGTTTGCAGAATTCAAGCGTGGTCGTATCAATCTCAGTGACGAATCTCGCGATGGTCGGCCGTCCACCGCTGTGACCAACAAAAACATCAATGCTGTGCGCCGTATGATTGAAACAGACAGGCATGTGACCTACCATGAAATTCGCGCATCCTTAGAAATAGGCATGAGTCAAATACAATTAATCCTACACAAACATTTGGGTGTGAGAAAGCTGTGCTCGCAGTGGATCCCACACAACTTGGCCGAGGCTCAAAAAACGGACTGCGTCAAATTTGGTGTGGGACATAGTAACAGGTGACGAAACATGGATTTATTGCTACGATCCCAAAACAAAGCAGCAATCGAGCGTATGGGTCTTTCAAGATGAGCCGAAACCAACCAAAGTGGCGCGCGTGATAAGTGCATCTAAGCGGATGATTGCTTCTTTTTTTAATAAAACTGGACACGTGGCTACTGTTGCTTTAGAGAATCGTCGTACAGTGAATAGTGACTGGTACACGACCATTTGTTTGCCGGAAGTTATTGACGAACTCCGTAAAAATAACCGTAAACGCCGTATCATCCTGCACCACGACAATGCTAGTTCTCACACGGCCAGACAGACAAACGACTTTTTGAAGGCGAAAAATGTAGAACTCATGAGTCATCCTGCATACAGTCCCGACCTGGCACCTTGTGACTTTTTTCTGTTCCCAAAAATTAAGAACCAATTACGCGGTCAACGATTTTCATCACCAGAAGAGGCTGTCGAGGAGTATGAAAAACACGTTTCAGAGGTCACCACAGAGGAGTGGCACAAAAGTTTTCAAAACTGGTTTCATCGAATGAAAAAGTGCATAGACGCCAAGGGAGATTATTTTGAAAAACAATAAATTAATTTTGTACCTTTAATAGTATTTTTTCATATTCATTCCGGAAACTTATAGTGCGCCCCACGTATCTGCCGGGAGACATGAACACTTGGATGCGTGCGCGCGGCACTGCAGATGCAGAGCCGTGTAGGTAAATTATGTATGTACTAAATTTTATTCTTTTGTGAATTCTTACCTTAAAATAATTTAGTTTTACGCTCAAATTACTTTTCGAGCTTCATTCCCCATTTTTCCAATTGCTTCCGACCTCTAGACCATGTAACGTAAAACTTCAAACTTCCATACTATCGATTCTTAATATTATAAATGCAAAAGTCTGTTTGTTACGCTGAACGGATTTTGATTAAATTTGGTATGAATATAATTGGAGACCCGGGGTCAAACATAGGCTACTTTTTGACGCAGGCGGAGCTGCGGGAAACAGAAACAGCTAGTCTTACATAAAATTATTGCAATGAAATATTAAAATTTAACAAATTTTCTCATTAGCTTATCTTCAATATAAAAGTACCCTCGAAGTGTTGGTTTCAGACCTTTAAAATCCCCCAAGGCATTGTGTATCCGAACCAATGTGGAAACATGATTACCCTTTTCGAAAATTAGGATGTTCATAGTGAAATATTATATAAAACTTGTTTTAGAATTAAACAAGAAATTAGGAGGGCGAATTTATTATGAATTTTAAAACTGTTATTAATTGAATAATCTATTTTTCTTTCTTTAAATAGTTCAAGTATCAATAATTTCAATAATTGGTGGAAATGTTAGTGCTTATTCGTCATCATCATCATCATTTCAGCCGAAGTCAGTCCACTGCTGGACATAGGCCTCTAATGATTTCCAAAATGACCGGTTGTAAGCGGCCTGCGTCCATGCAACGCTGCGCTTACCGATTCGTGGTCGCCATTTGAGAACCTTTCTGCCACATTGGCCATCTGTTCTACACTTATTACTTAAACCTCACAAAACGTTATTATATTATGTGTACATATTAATATTAAATTTAATTAACTAACTAAATTTATTAATAAAAAACTTAAATAATTAGGTATATACACTAAAAAACAAGGAGTATTACAAAAAAAAATTGCCTATGTAATTTAGGCGTCGTAGAATTCTAACGGGAAAGTGCCCACTAGGCACTTATTATTATTTTATACTAACAAAAAAAGCATCGTTAAAATACAGCAAAGAAAATAATATTTTTTTTTCTGCATAGAGCAAATTTGATAGTAAATATATTACAGGCTCTTATAAAACTCTGACACCAGGGTGTGCTTGGTCGATGAGTCGTATAAAACACTCGATATGAATGAATAAGTGATAGAAATAATACTAAGTAAGTGTTTATTATTTGAAGCTACTCCATTAATAGTTTGTACGTAAACACAGGATTTAAAAAAATAAAACTCATATCTGTAGGTCTGTAACTGTCAAGATGAAAATTTTTAATCTAAAATAAATATTATTTCGTTTATTTTTGTATTTATTACAAGCAAAATTTTTCATATCGTATTAACTTGGAACGAACTAAAGAGATTGAAATTTAAAATTAGAAAAACAATTAATATTTACCTGCATATGACTTTGCGAAGAACAAATTTAATTTTTAGAATTCATGTCATTTAGAAATGAATGTTTTTGTGTTTTTATGTTCTTTGACCCAGAGTAGATAGGTCAAACTATTTTCGTGCCAATTTTACTATTTTGACTCTCTACGTTTTAATTACAATTAGAAATATGAAATTCCGATGAAAGATAAAAAGTGAACTAATATTGGTCCATAAACAAAAAATAACTCATGTCGTCATAAAACAACTATGTCCGAAATTATAATTATCAAAAGCACTTTATTTTATATTAAAAAATTGTATAAGTATTTATAAGTATTGCAAGGATTTCCTTCGCTTCCAAGCTAATCTCTAAACACTTAGATCTAATCTTAGAAAACTGCTCTTCATCCAGAGAGCTAAGCCGTCGAACATTAGATTCCTCGGAGTATTAGATGTTCTTAGAAAGTACTAGGATATAAGAACATAGAAGAAGGTCTAGGCAAGCGTTCCCGTATATGGCACTCATATCCAGACTGCGTGCACGTACGAACACATACATACTCGTCTATGATCCCTATACCTATTTCACTCGCACTAGTCATGTTTGAAAGGGACAAGTGACCCTCATGGTGTGTAGAGTGGACGCATCGGGTTTATGAAATCGCAACGTTAGCATGCGTTAGTAAGGGATGAAAGATTTCCTTTGTCTAGTTTTGAGTTTGTTCCCGAAGTACCAAGCGCACAGAATAGTATAGGAGATGAATGAACAAATGCAATAAGCTACGGATGATGTCGTGCGGAATCACACAGGAATATTAAACTACAGGGATCATGTTCTCATATTGGTCTTGTGAATGAAATAGTTTATATTATGTGAAGAGGAAAGCCAACATAATTTTGTCAAATGTGATATCTAGAGCTCTTGTTTAGAAATTATGATTCCTTGCCAATATTTTGTTACCTCTCAATTGCTTGTGACTTGTGGTTCCTCTGTCTTGTTTTCATTCATGAATGAACCTGTGATTCATTTTTATAAAAGAGCATCGAAAACGAACAGGTAAAACATTCCTTAATCAATGAATTTTATTAATGCACCCATTCAATACAAATAAATAATTTATCTCTTCCTTTCTTGTGACTTATTTCGTTTTTAATTAAAACAGATATTTGTTCCGGTAGGTACATCCACTATTTGTCCAATGTTTGATGAAATTGTTTCTTTAAATCATTACTAGACTCTTTAATATATAGAAGGTTTAATATGTCTCATATTTATAAAATATAAACTCGAAATTCATGTAAACATCAGGTTCATAGATGCAGATGGGAAACACTAAAGGGTCTTCAATCATCGGAAACTTTTCACATTTGTTACCACTTTGTAGCACACTAAACAACTTACAGCAATATGATAGAGCTTGAGTTTTATTATGCAGGTAAACTTACATTTAAGATACTCTGGAATGTCTTTTGTTTTATTACGAAGTGAAGTTGTCAAACCTAGACTTGACTAATTCGATGGAGGACTAATTATGAGAAAAAAAAAATTAAGAAAATATACAAGGCTTTTCTGTAAGACCGCTAAATTCATATCAAAAACAAATGTATTAGCGTAAAATATAGATTGAGGAATTTTTTCGCATAATGTTACTACCTCTATTTAGAGTAAATTTGCATAAAGTCAGGCAGAAAGTTTAATATTAATTATAATATTAATAAATGAATTCGTTTGAATTTGAATTGACGCAAGGAACAGCTCATCGTCATTTCGTGTAGGTTACATTGTCAAACGACCATGTACACCCTGGTGTCAGAGTTGTGCGAAGTAGCTAGATAATTTAAAGAGAAAATGAGATACATATACTAGGATAGGATTACAAAAGAAAAGCACTACGTAATCTCAGTTGCTCTTACTTCAAAAACTTTTTACTTAGAACAACTTAACTATTGCTTACAACAGCTACGTGATTGAATAAACTTTCAAGCTGAATATAGTGTGGTTATAGTTCATGTAAGTACGTGCCTTACTAACTTGTTGACGACGATCAACGAAACTAGGTGTTACCACCTATGTACAAATTGTTTACAGCTATTTCTGGTTTCGATTTATTAAATTAAATTAATATCTCTCATTCTGTGAATAAGCAAATGAGATAAACAAAGCTGTTATTGTGATTTCAATAATTAAGGTACATAAATAAATGTAACAAATGTAAATAATAAAGGTAAATCTTTAAAATGTAACAATTTGACTGTAAATTGCGAAAAATATTTCTCTAATTTACGTATTGATATACTTTGTACCCGTTAGCTTAAAATTTCGAATTCGATTCTCACACTCTTTACTTCATACTCATAACATTTTTGTGTTTTCTTGCAGGTTGTGAAAGAAATTAATCTTGATTTTAACACTGCTTCTTTAAAGATGAGATTTTAATAAAGTTTAGCAGACTGCTTGGCTAATGTTTAAATTTATCTGCAGAATTTTATAAAGGCCTTAATATCCATCAGGGGATTATACAAAATGGTAACTCGGTCACTTGCGTTTGTTTTATTAAAATCACACTGAGGACTTTGCCTTAGTATTGATGGCACTTGTTGATTACATGACTAGCTATTTTAGTATGACTACGTGACCATGTCAATGTTGGTGACCCGAGGCAGTTAATCTCTTGTGTGACAAACACAGAGCACATAAAATAGTTAAACATAGGTATGTATAAAGGTTGCCGCGAATGTAAAAGTTTCTCACGCGATTTTTCCGCGCGTGACTATATTATCCGCTAAAATGACCTTACTTTACTTGTTCCCTAAGATACTTGGGTACTAACAGTCCCCAAGTCACGGTAGCGATTGCACTGAACATTATAGTCATTGATTTATATCGAGTGGGGTACCCTAGTGTTAGAGTTTTTCGTAACCGCCTTTCGGCCTGACATGATTTCTAAATGACAGACATCTGAGTAGTAGTTATTTTGCATGTTTCTGCTTCTTTTATTCGTTTAGGCAAACTTGTTAAGATAAATTCCCCAACACGCACTGGTGAGTATTGTGTGGCTAATTTATCTTCATAAAAGATTATAAAATGGTTTACAAAAAATGTTTCGTCGGCCCAATGCTAGAAGGCCGGAAGACGGGCTTTTATGATAATTGTTGAAACTTCATGCAATATTGAACCAATAGCTGCAAAATGATAGGTAGTATTAGTAAGTAGTCAACAACAAAGTACTCCAGTAGCATCCCTGTTTGAGTAATAGAATAAGGGCCACAGAATCATATTGTGAGAGCCTTCGGCTTTGATACCATTATGTGGACATAGAATTTCAAGTGGCCATTAAGTGCAGGGTGAGTGGAGTTCCATTGGCCTAAGAAATAGTTATTGTATGTAAGGGTTTCAGTTGGCTTAGGATCAAGAAAACCTGTACGTTTTGAGGTATTTTTAAAATCCAACGTTCTATATATAACTTTGTAAGTAAAATTCGGTCAATTTTAGGGTACTAAATACCTGGATAGTCTTCTTGATCCTAGCCTGTGTTCCTAGTTGCGTCGTCTGTTACACTTCGGAGCCTAAGGCACGCTGTAAGTCTAAATCAAACTAAATACCTGGATAGTGATAGCTATATTTTGGTTAAGTTAGAAATTTCCGGATTAATATCAGTTCAGCGCAACAATCAATGCAAATAAATATATAAGCGGCAAAATGAGCTGATAAATTATTTTAATCAAGTATTCGATCTCTGATTAAAATTTACTCTTTTACTTGTCGTAAGAGACCACCTGTCGAGTCAGGTGGTTCCGATAAGTCCGTCTTTGTAAACTTTTAACCTAAACCTCTGATTTGGGACAATAAAAATATACGTTTTTTGAAATAATTAACACAAAATAATTTATGCCAAGAAAATAATGCTCTATTTAAATGGTATATGTCAAATTCATAATTCCATTGCGACAATGCATTAGAGTGAATGCCGCTACCTTCTGAAGTTGTAATGCATTTGAGAAGCTCCTACCACTGTATTTACACTACACATATACATTTCAATGTTGTCGCTGACTGTTTGTACGTGAGCACCAAATGTGTCAAGCGAACGGACTCAATGCACAGCTGATGAACACATACAAGGCAAAACTCATCATACTACTATTTGTAAACTTATGCACGTACAAATAAGTACGAAAATACCTTAAACCACTTTAACATACTCCAATGCTCATGAGACTGACTTCTTATTTAATTACCAAGCGACAATGATACCTATCTGCAAAGAGATAAAGTAAATTTTCCCACGTGTGGATTCCCCTTCTAGCTCAGTTGCATTTCTGCAGTCCTAGTAGCCGTAAACACATACGCCGCACCGGCGCGGTTCTCATTCCATATATCAAGGTCACGGACTCACTCATATGCAGCTGCTACCTTGTGTCCCTTTCGCACCTAAGAAAATTAAGTACATCAGACAAAGATACATATGTTTGTCATTTGTCTAGATGAAGCTATGCCAACTTTCTTGCGGACACTATCCACCTCATTTTGATGGAAACTGAGATCATCAATGCTGTAAATACCAACGCGTAATTGAGACAAACATCTAAAAATGATGTATTTTACAAACCAAAGTTATTACTGAAAAAGTAAAAAAAAAGCCAATTCATATTTCTAATACTCTACATCAATACTTCGAAATTTTTAATTTAAACAAAATGACCTGGCGAACTTCGAACCGCCCCACCACTTCGTACGAACAATTTGTATGAGATAATAACATGTTATTTTACTTTTTTCTCTACAATTCTTTCATCCATATCCATCCATACTTCCATACTAATATTAAAAATGCAAAAGTCTGTCTGTCTTTCTGTCTGTCTGTTAAGCATTCATGGCCAAACCGCTGAATGGATTTTGATGAAATTTGGTGTAAATATAGTACGCAGGCGGAGCTGCGAGAAACAGCTTATTTTATAAATTTTTAAACCTTCTGTTAGCTTCTACAAATATTTTAAAACCAAAATTAATTAAGCGACACCTACTAACATTCTTTAATTCATGATCATAAGAATCTATAAGTGACTAATTTATGTTCGAATTATTGTCAAGTTATTCTACTGTATCTCATTATCTATTAATGTAGTCATTTAGCATCTGTCTCTAGGACAATGTTTTTAAGTTTATCGTAAATCTAGTAGGACTAATGCAATCTAAAATGGCATTTTTACGATGTAAAGCCTGTGGTGAAGCAGTCTTTTCATAAAATACAAAGTTGCAAGTAGGCAATTTACTATGTAAAAACCTATTTTAAATATTAATAGAGCATTAGATATTACATTGTCTTGTTGTGGTAAAAATTATATTACATTTATTTAAAAACTTTTAACCACTCCGACATGCAGAGTAAGTTAACATTATAACCCAAATTGTATGTATAAATTTAAGAACTGGGTTGGTGGAGTTTTTTTCCATTGTGCCCTCTCCTTTGCCAGTTCTTTATTTTTTTGTTACAACACTACGTTTACTTTCTCCATTATTTGCTTTATGTACCTGTGCCCTGGTCTACCTGGACCCCTTTTTTCTTTTATCTTTCCTTCTATTATGTTTCTCATTAACTGATCGTGTCGTATCAAATGTCCCAAACCCAAACTATTTGGATTAAATACTGACAGTTCATGGACTCCAATAGCCAAGATACATAGTACAAGGAAACGAAGATCATAAAAAGGTTTTATATTTGGTCTGAGTCGGTCATGAAACTAAACTTAGGCTCCAAAGCAGCCGGCTAAAGACGCAATTAGCTCGCGCATTAAAAGATTAAATGCGGGATTTGTTAAAAATTTGGCGAACGTATAATGGTTATCTGTAGTTAGCCGCCATGTTTTTTCGAGAAATATCAAATTTGACTTCACTCTAAAAGCGTGAAAATTTCCCCCCAGGAAGGTGCTTAGATGAGAGAGAATGAATAGAAGCCATTTTTTTGTGAAATCATGTATTTTACAATTTTGTTTTTAACCCTTCATCTGGAAGGGGGAATAACATACGCCATAACATTACGTGACAGCCAGCTGTCAGTTGGGGCCTTCATAGCACGGAACCATCATTTTTAACAGACAATCATGTGACTCTGTGAAACTGGAAATAACTAATCAAAGTATGCTTTCCATGAGAATCGAACCCACGACATCCGGGTCGAAGGCATGCGCCTTACCCTCTGGACCACGGAGGCAATTTAATTACACAGTCCAATAGTAACAAACATTTAGCTAATATAGTCTAGTGACAGACACACGGACATAACGAGGCTTTAATGGAATTTCGTCTTACATTGTGGACCTAAAAAAGTAGGTAGGACTAACGGATATTTAATTTAAAAGAGATTTTTCAGGTTGTTTAAACGCTTCTAGCACATTCTAACGATATAATGTTTTTTTTACTAAAATAAAACTGTAGGACAATATTTGAACTGAATTTCGACTCGCTTATCTTTGTAATAAATTGTAACTTTGTTGTTTATTATAGTTTGTTAGTATTTCTAAAACATTTCTAGAACTAAATGGTGAAAATTGTACATTGTTAGGTCTATCAGACCTAGTGAATAATTTACTCTGCAAAATGGTGGAATGTAGATTGTTACACCTCTCTTCATCTAGTTTTATTATTAATTCAGTTTTCTGTGAAACTCCAATCCTTTATCAATTTACATAGCTTATTATGAGATTGAATTATAACCGCAATAATTTATATTATACAAATAGAATGTCTTTTTAAACCAGTAATTTTTTTAGTACAAACTACTTCTACAACTAGTTTTACACACTGTTAAAGTTTGTCTGATGTTAAAAAAGTTACTCAAATCTATAGATTCTGCACAACTTGGTACCAGAATTTTTGGAACCGCCTCTCGGCATAGGTGCTATAAGCATTGAGAGAAGAACTTTTTACTAAGTAGAGTTTCGATGCTCTTTGGCTACGAACGAGTGTCTATAGGCTACGCCGTAGTCGCTACGATGGTCGTGTGCAAACATTGAGAAAGGAACGTCATTTGTGGCGATTTCAATGCTCTTTTACGGGCTATTACTTCTTATCTAAAACTAGCAGCCCGTCCCGACTTCGCTCAGGCCTATAGTCTTCCTCGATAAATAGGCTATCCAACACTGAAATAATTTTTCAAATCGGTCCAGTACTTCCTGAGATTAGTGTGTTCAAGCAAACGAACAAACTCTTCAGCTTTATAATATTATACTATAGATGTTATAATAGACGCCTTTTACGACTTCATTCATACTGCCAAGTACCTCAAAATGTATACAGAAATAACCTAAATATACAATTTAATAACCAACAAAAAAAAAACTAATAAATACTTGCCTAAAATAAATAAATAAATTCAGAAATTCCAACTCAATTGAACTACGAAATAATAATGTAGCTAATCTTGAGATAAAGCCTTTTATCATAACAACCCTTAGATTTTTTAGAGTCGCATAGGTTTCAAAAATGCAGTGTGTGCTCATTATCTTCGTAATAATCAGGTAGTACCTAGTAGACATCAATATTTATGTATTGTATTATCTAATATTAATGTAGTATATTTATTTTATTAATTTATGTACTCTATTTAGTCACTGTTTTTTATTCGGTATTTATTTAGATATTAGTTCTTAGGTATTGTAAATTTTTATAAGTTTACTATGATTTTATCACATCACTATTTTTTAACACTTAGCTTAAATTTATAATATTACTAGTAGCCCCCTTCTTCCGGGTTATACAAATTATTATGTAGTAGGTTGAAGCTAACCTCTTCATTTATTGAAAACCGGCAAATTAGATATCTCTAAGGCCGAGTCAGGTAGTCCTATTAACCGATGAATAAATACCATACGTATTCATGTCATGATGTGGTTGTGAATCCCGCCACCGAAAGTATTTATTAAAAAATTAAAAAAATTAAAAAATTAAAATTTGTTTATTTCAGGCTACTTGGCCCATATTTTAAAAGTCACAGTTTACAGTCGTCGCTCTCATACATTTTAAAACATTACATTTACATTGAATACAAATTTAATTACAATAAAAAAATAATTAGAACACATATGTCAACGAAAAAATATTAAATAAACTACATTTACTAACTTAATACTGCCTCTCGGCTCGGCAACACGGGGTGTGCCTGTCACAACAATGCTGCAAATACGGACAGTCCTCTTTCTCAGCAATCGCTGCCAGGACAACGTTAGAGCTGCCCCGCACCCTGCGCACCAGGGATGCGGCCCGCTTACGCATCATCGCGTGAAAGCAGTCCGTCCGTGCGTCTGCGAACATACCCGAAGCGCTACAGCGTCGAGGCAGCCCCAACACCGCCCGGAATGCATTGTTGAATTGTACACGGAGAGCGTTGTAGATTCCCTGCGAATATCTAGCCCACAGGCTGCAGGTGTACAACGAAGTGCAGTACGCTCTAAACAGAGTTATTTTAACTTGGTCTGAGCAACGCGCAAATCTGCGTGCCAGCATATTCGCCCTCCTCGACAACGCCCTCCGTTCCCTCTCTATATCAGCATGGTCCCTAAGGTCAACCGTGACAACGTGTCCAAGGTAGGTAAACTGCTGAACTCTTTCCATTGGAACTCCGTTCAATACGACAGCTGGCAGCTCACGCGGACACCTAGCGCTGGATGACTCAAAGACCATGTACCTGCTTTTTGCGACATTATATTTCAACCCGTGACCAACCGCGTATCCCTCACATGTCTTTAAAAGTTTATTTAAACCACTGACTGACGCACTCAGCAGCACCATATCATCGGCGTAGCTCAGATTATTGACACACACACCATTGACGTGACAACCTATATATTGACTGCTGAGTGCGACAATCAGTTCATCCATATAAAGATTAAATTATTTTCAAGGAAGATCAAAACATAAAATAATCGAGTTTTATGGTTACATGTTAGTATGACCCTGCTACTTCGGTGGGCATATTAAAATTTAAAAAAAGTAAATGTCAGTGTCAAAGTCAAACTATCGAAACGGTTTGATAGGATAGGATCTACCAATGTGGCATAAAGAGCAGTCTAGATCGATGACGATGATGTTTATTAAGTTATAAACTTTTCTGTTTTTCCTAATGGTTGACTGGGTGAGAATGCTTTTAGCATTAAGTCCGCCAATTGTAAAAAGAATTTTTTTACTTGTGGTTACAATAAAGATTTATAAATAAATAAATAAATGTTATTAGGAAATCGAATGTGATTATTATTTTAAATTCCAAGTCTTTCACGACTTTGTCTTGGTCGAATGAAAAATCGTTCGATCGATTCGTTCATTCGATATCGTACAAAAATTATTCGATACGCCGATTTTGCGTGAGTCACACTTTTTAAATATAGCAATCTTGGGTGTTTCCAATCTTATTATTATTTTGTCCTGTTTTTACGACTGGCCGCCTGCCTAACGTCAATCTTCATTGGGAACACAGAATGTATAATATGTTTAGATTGATACCACTGGTTTTTTTCTCATCGTATTTGACGACACCTAAGCGCAACGGAGAGAAAGCGTGTAACTACTTCGTAGGTACTGCTTCCTCCGAGTACTGCGTTTCGCGCAACGCAAGGGCTTGAAACATAAAACAAAATCCGTAATATCTTTGGAATGGAATGTCCGATTTCATTCACTCAAATAGTTAATCTATAGGTATTAAACCAACCTTGAATATGAAATGATTTATTTGGATAAGGATTAATACTGAGAATAGAATAATATGGCCTAGTTTGTACCGGCGTTACTAATGCAATTAACATGAAAAAGTAGTTGTTGTGACGTAACTACAATATTTAGACATATGGTACCGTGGTTTTCTTGTAGATCTTTTTAAGATGTACAATACTGTAGTACATTATTTTGACCTATCTCTTATGGTAAAGCCAATGTTAGCAATGTAAGAGCAAAAAATCACAGTAGAAACCTCTAAAATTATCAGTGTTCCTCTACTATATTATGCATGTATTATACATAAAAACCTTCCTCTTGAAACACCCTATCTATTAAAACAAACCCCATCTAAATATGTTGCGTAGTTTTAAACATTTATGCATACATAGGGGCAGACAGTGGAAAGCGACTTTGTTTTATACTATGTAAATTTACATGTCATGTAATTAAAGTTAAAAATTGACCGCAACCTGCGATCACCATGCGATGATCATGGAAATATATAATAGACTTCTAAAATTAAACACTTTTGATAACGAATATTTACTTATTATTTTACCTTTTCTACATTTAACAATAATTTTTATTGATAATTCGATAATAATATAATATTCATCTCTATCTCTATCATCTAAGCTCTATCCCGAAGGCCCCCAAGGACTCCTCTCGTTGTCTTGAGAGTCTAATTAGGTATCAAATTTGTCAGTCAGCTATAAAATGAATATAAATATTCATAATAAGTTATATTGTACAATTTAGAATGTAAAAATATGAAACGCTAACAATTACCTCAGCCTTATTGCAAGGTGTATTTCCATTATTATTTTTATGGAACACATTTTAGGTAAAATGAGCTTAACGAAGGATCCTCATTTTATATGAATAAGGGAGTGCTTTGCCAGTGGCTCAATATAAATTGGTCTTTACAAAAATAATTATTATCAGAGTCAACCCGCTAAGAAGATGAAGTTTTTTACCGATTCATTACCAAAGATTACCTTAGATAGCAATTCAACTACTTATTGTACAACTTAAAACTACACAATTTCCTCTAAAATAAAAGCACTTAAATCTTGACACAAAATAAAGCCTATAAAGTTAAAATTGTTCAATATCAACAGAAATTTTATAGACACATAATATTAACTTCCAAAATTACCTGCCAAACCAGTAAATGTCTTCATAAAGTTGAAAATAGACGTATCCGAAGGAAATTTTATGTAAAACCATTACATAAAAGCAACGCCCTCTTTACAATATAATCAACTCTCGAAAACAATTCCCGAAATCACATTGGAATGCTTGGCAACAATAGTGAAGATTATTGTGATTATCCATCTAAGGATTAGCCTAGATACGCGTTTCCATCCATCGAAGGAAAGTGTTCCAATTAAACATATAATAAAACAAAGGGTCAAATATCTCTTACTCACTCGTTTAGTGATTATTTTAAGTTTATTATTAGTAAGTAATAAAATAAATAGACTAGACAACTCAAAAACAACTTCAGATGTTGTTGGGAACTTAACTCGCATTTTTAAAGTTTTAACACGTTTATTGTTCTTTCGAGTGCTTAGAACGTACTTGAATTTTTATTGGTTTAAATCCCTGTGTTCCCAGCTGCTAGCGTTTCTCTAAAATTACACTAAAAAATACATTAATATTATATTTTTAAAATTACATCAAAACATTTGAATCTCGAGTGATCACAAAACTAAATTGCTCGTTTTGGTTTCATCGGCCTCTCGAAAACTGCCTTAAAATTGTTTAATTTTTGCTGGTTACCCATCCGCACATAGATATTCAAAGGGGTCCAATGATGATTGACATAACTGTTAAAATTTTAACACCGTCTCGTTGTGTTTCCTAAATTTAGAGTGAGACAGAGATTGTTGAATTAACACGATGTGAATAGTAAGCGGGTGAAAGTGGCACTTTCACTCGACAGAATAACCTTGGGTTACGGACGAAATACGCAATGTTACTTAAGTATTCAATTCGCGTGTTTCATAACAGAAAATTATTTTTAGCAGATTATGTTCTAAAGCCGCCGTAGGTAGTCGGAATATTTTCAATTCGTCCGAATTGTTTTTTGTAATGCAACAATTGCTTTATACGTGCGTGGCTGATTGTTTGTCGGGACAGGAATAAATAACAGTATGATTGCCTTATTAGCCGCGAAACGTTTTTTTAAATTGTTTTTGATTTTATAAAGGTATAAAAATTTGATAATCATGAGTTTTAATGGTTTTCGTAGCCTTTAATAGCTGTGTGAACTAGATAATGAAATGATTATATAACTAGCTGTTTCACTCGGTTTCACCCGTCCACGACATATTTGTATTATCAGCCATCACCATCTCCAAGATTTAGGCTTACATTTACAATATAAGCAGAAATAATTTACAAACTCTGATTAGTAGTTATTATCCATACTATCCATATTAATTCCATACTAATATTATAAATGCGAAAGTCGGTCTGTCTGGGGGCTACTTTTTGACGCAGGCAGAGCTGCGGGAAACAGCTAGTAAGTTATAAATGTTAAAACAACCAAACTCTTCAGCTTATCTATCTATATCTTTCTATACTTCTATATCTATGTACTATCTATATCTATACTTCTATACTAATATTATAAATGCGAAAGTCTGTCTGTCTGTCTGTCTGTTACGCTTTGACGGCCAAAGCGCTGAAAGGATTTTGATGAAATTTGGTATGAATATAGTTGAAGACCCGGGGTCAAACATAGGCTACTTTTTGACCCAGGCGGAACTGCGGGAAACGGCTAGTATTAGTATAAATATTTCTTTACATGTTATTTACGAGATAGATCCTGAAAGCACATTTACTACTTAGCCCGTTATTTATAACATCCGCATAAAGCACTTTAAATTTTCTGTTACGCTTAGGCCTTGACATAGCTGTAGACCTCCATAAATAAAATTAAATTGGACCTACGGGGCCGCATCTCTAGTTATTGGAACAAATATGATCATCTTAACCCCTACTTAAGGTTACGACTAAGGTTTATGGGCTAATTTAAACTTTATTATTGAAGAAATAAGACCTGTAGAGTAAGCCAGTAACTGTTATAAACTGAAGGTTGCGCCGTAAGCGCGCCGCTTGCTTAGTTCATTAATTTAACAATAGACCCTTTTTATAGACTATAATGCCTTTTCCTGTAATTTTTGTGATAATTATGAAGAATTTACCATAAAGGTAGCATTCAGATACGTCGCCTTTAGAATTACCATACGGCTAAGATACTAAAGTTTTCCCTTCTTTCCCTGTTATATTGTATTGCATTGTTTTGGGCTTCTTATTGGCAGTTGGTTTTAAGACTGCTTCCAAGTCTTTCATAACTTTATCCATCCACACTTAAAACATACTACTGGATTTGATTGGAGCTAGAATTTTTTAGGCATCGAATATTGTTTGGCATCATCTTAAACTGAGCTACAACTATTTACTCCAAACCACTTATTTACATGTTTTATCAGACAATCAGGTGAATCAAACCTGTTTTATGTTCTCAAAACTAGAAACAACTAAAAGAAGTATGCTTCCCGTGGGAATCGAACCCACGGCCGGACCACGGAAGCAAATAAATAAATGTTTTTATTGTAATTCCAATTCAACTATAATTTGACATATATTTCGAGCTGAATCTAATGTAATTAAAATATACATTTTTAAATAGTTTAGGTGACTCTACATTTCACAACAACAAGTACCTAAAGTACTGTAATTCAATCCGCAAATAAAAAAAGAAAACTTTATCATATCTGTTCTCTTCTATATTACTATGTTTTTTATGATAAATTTTTTATCGGAAGAAAGCTCTTACGAAAGGGTTTGAATTATCCATACTTCCATTAACCACACTTAATATTATGAGTGCGAAAGTCTCTCTATCTGTCTGTCTGTTATGCTTTCATGAAATTCAGTATGAATATAGTTGAAGGCCTGGGGTCAAACATAGGCTACTGCTTGACGCAGGCGGAGCTGCGGAAACAAGCAAGTAAAATATGAAGAAAAACAATTTTCCAAAATAACACTCCAATAGTTTGTGGACATAGGAAATGAAGGAGTGGAGCTCCAAACTGTTTGAACTTGGTCATTCTAGGTCAAAACAAAGCCAAGCTTTACAGAAGTTGAAACTGAGGTCATGTTTAAATATTTAGACAGTTTGATGCTACTATTCGGATCTCTAAATAACACACTCGTATTTTAATTTAGTTTGACATGATTTTTAAGCTGGTTTCACAGAATACTTGGTATTGATGTATAATAAAGTTTGTAAATTATGTTTTTTTAATCGAATTTTAGAATTTTCCGAATTTCTACGGACACAGGTTGTTTGTTCCGTCTAAAATTTTTCCTAGTAGATCTATTTCGTCCTTCTGCGTCAATTAAACTGCTTCTTGGTCTCATCGGTTTATTGTAATTATATGTATTAGTATTACATGTCCCAATTTGGACTTTGCACAAAATTTCTCATTTCCAAAAAATTAAAATATTTTTTATTTTTTCACAAATAGATCTGTCTTGTCGAGACGAAGTCAACGACACCTCGTTTTTTAAAATCTGACGCATACTTTTTGAATATTTTCAATATTTACGTAGTTTTATTTTTCATTTTAACTCATTACTGTTGTCCACAATTTGCACTTAACTATTTATTGTTTTAAAATTTGTGAAACAAAATAATTTGGCAACATTTAAAAAAATTAAAATTAAATTAAGGAGATTATTCGAATTACAAGAGATACATATTATTTCCAACAGATTAGAATAAAATGAAAAAGTTCAACAAATTATTAGGTAATAAAATAACCAAAACGTTTTTCTTTCAGTGTTCGCCCAGCTATCTCTACCAGAGGGGTTCAACCTGCCACCGATCATGCAGGTGGAACGGAACTGGTATGCGAGGTCAACAGATCCTATAGGGTCAGTGGTCACCAGGGTACATCGAGAGAGGACCGGTGACAAGAATACTACCTTCGGGTTGGAAACCTCTGGGCCTCCAGCGCCATTTGAAATCGATCCCCATACCGGAGTTGTTAAAGTTAATGATACGCTTGTTGATAAGGTAAAATATGACATTTCTTCTTCTTCGTCTAAGCGTGTTTTCCTTGTTGGGTTCTCAGCTTACGCTTTCAATCCTAGATGTAAGTCATGGTCTTAGATTTGGCGGCACTGGTTATTACAATGGAGCTACTAGTTATTACAGGGAAACCAGACAAACAGAAACGTGACTCAACACACCTTGAGTCATGTGGTAAATACTGTCAGATTTGATCTGACTGCCTAAAGGCATCTGAATAATAAATCAAAATACGTTTTATTAACTTGAATACTTTTTTTATTATTTGCCAAAATCCAACAGAAACAATCAATATGTTATGCGTTATACTTGTTTTAATAAAAACGACAAATAATAAATTTTACAATTTGATTTTCAGGAAAATAAATCGTTTTCTCTATGGGTCACAGCTGGCACAGATGGCTCCATTCCTCAGCGAACTGAAGTCCTGGCGACGATTACTGATAATTCCGGCAAAAGACCGAAACTTCCTATACCACCATATTTACCAAACCTGTCCAGTTACCCTACATTGCCACCATATCCTCCACTACCTCCTAAAATTCCAAGACCACAAAGTACGACCAAAGCAACAGAAAAATATTTCGATGTCACAGTACCTGATACTACTCCAGTCACAACTACACTAAGCCCACCAAAGAGGCCTGATGACCTTTTTATAAATATAAGTAATCATGGAGAGAAAACCACAAATATTTCTGATCCAACTGAAGAACAAGCAGGAAATGATGTTCCATTAACAGTTATACCACTAGTTGCTATTGGCGGCTTGGTAGTTATCGTCGCAGTAGTCATATTTTTTGTTTGGAAAAGAAATAATTCGACTAAATCTACCAGCAAAAAAGATGATATGGTGAGTCATTGATTTTAATTTAGTACTAACACTAATAACAATTTTATAATTGTATAGTGTTAAAGTAGTTTGTTAAAGATAAAGTCTAACACGTATTTGTATGAGCATAATAACTTCTGCATGTCTTTTAAGTTCAAATGCGTACTAACAATAATAAATTTATCCTCCATAATTGAGTTACAAAATTTTTGATAGTTTCAATTTTATGTCAAGAAAAATGAAATGATACAATTGTCAATAATGGAACCCTTGTCGTTCACAGAGCAAGGACGCAAGTGGTATTGTCCTTCAAGATTCTTCAGTTAACTTGTGGAATCGTCCTCGCACGTACTCCAATCGATACGAGTCCTGGGACAACAGTCATTTACAGGTCAGTGCTTGATAAATCCAACAATTGTTGGAAGATCTTAAGCACATTATCATTTTTTATATCAAAGCTGGTCAGATAACTCTATTTTTTTATCTCAATCTCATCTCAACTTCTAAATCCTAATTAGATCAGAAGTTTGATTATTGAAGATCGATGTCTATTAACGATCAGGATATGCTTTTTACTAATTTTATTAAAATGACTTTCTTTACGACCATTTCATTAAAAATTATATCACAATTAGTTTTCTCAGCTTTAAGTCCAATAACATTATCAAACTCATCATATTAGGGATGACTTAGTTGAACGACTTAATTTCCACAATTCTTTAGTAGTTTATTATTCCAGTTTATTATTTATACTGCTACGTCTTCGTTATTATCTTATTTACTCATCACATGTTTTCGTAATTTCCATATTTCAGGCATTTGAAACTTTTGCTATTATTTTTTGAAACAAACTCGTACAAATCATATTGCAAATGTTTGAAACTTGCGTAGGTGTATCAAACTGTTCTGTGTTTACATCAAAGATAACACACCTACTGATTTAACTTTTAATTATTTTCATTTCTGTTCAGATCGGTGCTTGATTGAAAAAAAATATATGGAATTTTTGCGACATACTTTCCCTTGCTATTCTCATTGGTAGCTAGTAAAAAAAACAACTCTATAATGTTAGGGGGCAGTTCATATCATTATCAAAAAAATATATAAAAAAAAATTACGTTCCATTTAAAGCATTAAGCTCTATTCAAACCAACACGAATCCCGCGCGGCTGGCAGTACGCCCACAGAAATGAGAATCGGGTAGAAGTGACGCAGTGTATGCCACAGTTAACTGGCCTGCTAATGACATTTCTATATATTTGAATTGACCTTAAAATAATTATTTGAAACTTTTTGTCAGTGTTAACAACTGCAGTCAATGGATTGATATCTATTTTCAAAATTGGTAAAACAGTAAACGAGAATAGCTTTATTAGAAAAAGTACTAAGTCGTATTTTGTACAAGATTTTCTTCTTTAATAGAGTGGTTGTGTATTTCTAAGATATTTAATGACTTGATGCATGACGTTTTAAATTTTTTGATGATATTTTAATCTATTGAATCATTTAACAGTAATATCTATTCAAATAGGACATAATTTCTTTCATAACTACCAAGCATGTTATGTTAATTGAAAGCGTAGACTAACTTTCTCTAGTAGGTACCATTTGCTTAATCTAATACATAGCTATATCTAACACTAGTAACAATCTTTCATATAGGTACAAGATATAATTGAAAAACAAAATTTACTACTTTTATAATTTTTATTTTTTTAGCTATCAGAAGAAACGACAATAACAAAAGAGGATCCAACAGATGAATGGGAATTTCCGCGACATCGATTGCGGATTTTCAACATTGTAGGAGAAGGTGCTTTCGGCCAAGTTTGGCGGGCTCAAGCTATTGACATCGATGGTAAGCAATTTTCTACCAAAACAACATATGTTCATATTTACTAATTTCTTTATTTACATAGTTTATTCAGTATTGGAATTCTTCTCAGCGGCGTTCTTCCATTCTTCTCTATTTCTGGTAAGCTACCCTATCTTTAACATATTTTTATCGACTGTGACGAAGCCAAAAATCAGAGTTGTCTCCTGAGGGTTGTCTTAAAGATTTTTTTTTTTTTTTTCATCACGATGGCATATTTAATAATTATGAAAAACGAATAGGCGATTTTTCGGGGCTAAATATTTTATTTTCTTTTTCCTCCTGAAACTAATGACTAAATAGTAGGGTTTAGGGTATAAAGGTAGTAAAAGGGGCTTGTAAAGGAAAACACAAAAATATTGAGCTATTTACTTATATTATGTTTAAAAAGTGTTTTGCAATGTAAAGTCCCAAATGATCTACAGTCTGGTCTTTTATGTTTCCGTTTTTGTTCAATAGTATTAAAGCTATTTAAACAGGAATATATGTTAATGTTAACTAAAACTAGTCGCTATAAAACTTTCAAGCTTGCCTCAACATGTTTTCAAAGTAGATAAATGTTGGATTTTTATACGTGTTTGCTGCTACAGCGTTTCTCATTAGGGACAGTTTGTAAAGAGTAATTAATTACCTGTGAAGCAGTTACCGCAGACCGCGGACTTAACGAAATTGAGGAATTTACTAGGGAAAATATTCAGTGCCTTCATCACAATACAATACAATATAACTTTATTGCCAACATCTGGGAAATCACAAAATTGAAATTGTAACATTGTTAACAATATGGAGCAAAGGCGGACTTATTGCTAAGCAATCTCTTCCAGCCAACCTTCACGAGATTTTCTAAGCGTAGACCCGATTTTGTTTGGAATTTCTTCGTGACCTACTATCCGCGAAGGGCACAGATTGGCATACAAAATTGCTATTGCGTTATTAAATTCTTATGGTAGAGGTATACTTATGGTTTCTGCGCCATCGTAGTAAGTAGTAAGCAAGTAAGAGTATTTTCTCGTACAATAGACTACTTGACTGTGCTCATACTTGAACACGATTTTACACTAAAAGAGACATATTCCGCAAACAACAACAAAATTGGTTGTTAACTAAAGCAGTAATTAGCGTTTCAAGTTTTCTAATTAAGAACAGTCTTGCAAGAAACAATCTTGCATCTCTTTTGTACGCACGATACTAATTGGCAGTGACGTCACTCAACCCCTAAGTGCGACCTTTTCTTGTTTTTTATCAGTAACTTCAAAGGCTTACTTATTTTTTAACATATTTATTTTTAAACGGATTGAAAAATACTGTCTTTTACGGTTTCTGGTATTGATACTTTTGATATACATATTAAAAAATAATTTAGTACAATAGCCTTTTAGTTTTTTCTCTGTTACAAAGAAAGGATGGATGAAAGGGGACTTACGAAAGGTATTTACAAATCAAAGGTGACAGGAAAAGTCGGTAAGGTCCGGGCTCAGAGAACATACTGTGACCAAATCGCAGACATATTAAAAAAGGGAGATGTCAGGAGTACCGGTATTCGACGAGCGTGTATGATGAAGAAGAGAGGGAAGTCTGTAAGGATCGTAGCAAATGAAAATCCGTAGTCTCTGCCTACCCCTACGGGAAAAAGGCGTGATGGTATGTATGTACAGAGAAAGGGTTCAAAATAGTGGCACATATTATGCGAGTACTGGCATAGAGTTTGTCTTGTTTAAAAAAGCTATTAAAAAAAATTTACTCCTTTTTGTATTACAATTCTATTTTGATTTTCTTTTGTTTCTTTTGTAAGAAGCACAATTACTATTTCTATGATTGTTTAATTTACATTACCAGTATTACAAGTTTAATCCATATCCATACTAATATAATATCAGCGAAAGTCTGTCTCTCTATCTGTCTGTTACGCTTTCACGGCCAATCCCCTGAATGGATTTTGATGAAATTTGGTATGAATAAGGTTACTTTTATTAGGCAAGCGGAGCTGCGGGAAACGGCTAGTTTGCTTAAACTGCAAGTATGTATGAACTAATAACTTAAACTTTAATATTAAGTTTAAGTTATTAGTTCATACACAACACTAAGTGTATTACAAGTTAGGAAGTGAAGTTTTAGTAATCAGAAACATCCTACTTTATCAAACATGTAGTTCAAACTATGAGTTCAAATAACCAGAAATATAAATAACTATAAATTTAGTACCAAAAAAAATGTTTTGGCACTAAATTTATAGTGTAAATTAAAGTTAAACCATAGTTGACAGAAAAAGGTATCAAAAAGGTCTACACTCAGCATAGGTCGGCAAACTTTTGGTATTCCACAAATAAAAAAAAAAATCTGTTATTTCAGACCGTAGTCCATATCTGTTAGTAATACACACACTTACATACTAATGTTAGTTCCTTACATAACTAAATTGGGATTTTAGTACAGCGTCCCAGTGGCACTGCATACGCCCGCCCCATCTCTCTGACAGCGCGCTAACAATGCTATTAAATGCCATAGCCATCGACAAGCAGATCTTGGGCTCTAAAGGACGATGCTAAACCTTAGCGTTCTAAAACGCCACCGCGGGAAGCGGAAAGATTATAAAGTGACACAGATATATTCCGATAATGTGGCATCAATTAACGTAAGTAGACTTGAATCATAGAAGCGTCAAATGTTGATTGATTTGAGATTTAGCCCGAAGATTTCGTAGGATTTCGAACGATGACATTATTATATTGTGTTTGGGTTCAACTTTATCCTATAAAGCCGTGATCTGCTCGTGCATATAAAATGTTCCTCAAATTTATTTGCTAAATGAAATCAAATTTTCTGCTCTCGGTGTCCCTTGCTAAAAGATGGTTGTATGGCTGCATAGAAATAAGATTAGGTAGAAATTAAATTATTAGGTTTAATTAGCCATGTGTGGGGCTAAGTTAAATTAAGCTTCTTTAACATTTAACTTTAAATTAAAAAAAAACAACGATTCCTTCAGCTTAAAAATACTTGTTACAGGTAAGAAAGGAGAGCAAACAGTAGCAGTAAAAACGCTGAAAGAAAATGCTTCTGAGAAGGAGAAATCTGACCTTCTCCAAGAGTTGCTGGTCATGAAGAACCTTGGGCCTCATCCTAACGTGGTGCGGCTTATTGGGTGCTGTACTGAGAAGGTAGGAAACTTTTACCACAAATAATAATTTTTCCCTTTAATTTTCGCAATAGTAAACGTTCCGTTCGCTTCTTCTAGACTAAATTGAAGAACACGAAATCCATATTCAACAAAGTTATTCTTAGACTTCTCTGAAACTTATTTCCTACTATAAATTCAACAGCAAAAATGATTATAGATGATAGGAATATCGTGTATTTTTCACTTTAGTTTTGCTTTCTTTAGCTTCGATTTCATGATTATTGAAGCCTTATAAAAGTACGTATTAAAATGTTCTTTTGCTTATTACAAATGTGTTGTGATACGACCAAAATATTAAAATCAATCTCGTCCGCGGTTCCTGGACTTGGTCTTGATAATCATTTTAAAATCCTTAAATTGGTTTTATATATTAAAATCGTAGGTTACATTATTTTTAGTTTCGCCCAGTATGGGTCTGCAAAGAAACTAATAAATTACTTTTTTTCAGGAGCCAACATTAGTTATTATGGAATTCGTTAGTCTAGGAAAGCTCCAACAATTTCTACGGGACTCTAGAGCTGAGAGGCACTATGGAAACACTCACGGTGGGAGCCAGTTCTTGACGTCCAGGGATCTGACACACTTCGCGTTCCAGGTCGCAAGAGGAATGGATTTCTTGAGTTCTAAGGGGGTGAGTTTAAGGACCTTATTATAGATTTTGAATTTTCTTTCGCTACGCAACATATATGGAACTTTACATCAGATGGTTCTGTGAATTACCTAGAGAGGCTCAAGAAATCAATTCCCGTCTGTTCCCCTTCGCTGGTGATAAGAAGGCTGGCTGTTACTTTGCTCAGCAAATCAGCATCCCAATTCAGCAAGCAAACGCAGCTAGCTTTCTTGGTACCATGCTACACGTGTCTAATGATGCATGACAATTATTACGTGAGGACTAAGTCCAAAGTTAAGACAGGGAGTGATCTATGTAATATTAATTATTAAAGCGTGTAATTATGGTCAACAAAAATCTGTTTCTTGTAATTATAATATAAGCAGCAAATTTTTCACAAAACAAAACAATTTCTAAATCTTTGTAACAAAGAGTTTCAGCCGACACGGCTTTTATAATAACACCTGTCAGATATTCAATCGCAAATACCATGATTATAGAGAAAGGAACAGATGAAAAGTTTTTTTTTTAATTCCAAGTATTCCGTAATTCCTGGTATGGATATAGGTAATATGCCCAGTCCCAGCCCATACCATGTTTCGGCTTAATTCATAATCATCCTTTTAAAGTTTGTCTACATACGCAACCCGTTTTGAGGTATTGAGGTTATCAATTTATTCCGCAACAAATTTAATCGAACTTCCTAGGAATTCTGAAATCTTCAAAAGGTCGCTAAAATATATTCTGTCTAGATAAACTAAGAAATCCTGTACTTTATAGTATACGATCTCCCGCGGGCTTTGTAGTTTCGTATTTCAATAAGTTCCCTAAGGCAAATCTCTTGATAGCGTTTGGATAGGATATTTCTGTATAATTTAAAAGTATTGATTTTGTTTTTTTTTTAAATAAGAAGACACGGTATACTTCCACTCTCTTGACGTCAATGTTACTCTACGAAGTGAAAAATTATAATCTATACTATAATGAAAGAGTAGAATCGACGTGTCTGTACATTTATTATTTTGGGTAGAAAATTAAAGGAAACGACTAAAGAACGAATTACGAAATTTTTTTTAATATAAATCTTGTCTGTCTGTCTGCACACGCTTATCTCAGGAACTACTGGACAGATTTGAATTTAGTTTTCACAAACTGATTGCCCTTAGCTCAGGGCAACATCTAATCTTTATTACATATAAATTGGACATCAGAAAAGAAAGTTATCATCATTTAAAGATTTTTTCAATTTCAACTGATAAAAATTTCATAGCAAAATAATAAGCGGAGTAAGTAGGTTAGTCGTCGAAGTCACATAACTTCTGCATTTTCCTCCGAGTTGTTTGCTTAAATTATAAAGAAACTGTCTTGGTCAATCGACCCTGTATCTCCTGGTGTCATTGATTCAAAATCCCTTCCCCTCAAGGTGCATTTGATGTCCGTTTCTCTTGGTTCATTCAATTCATATCCTAAAAACTATTACGGATTTATATAAAACTTTTTTATTATATAGTTATCTAGCTGTTTCCCGCAGTTCTTCATACAAATATTATACAAAATTTCATCAAAATCCGTTCAGCGGTTTGGCCGTGAAAGCGTAACAGACAGACGGACGGACAGACAGACAGACAGACTTTTGCATTTATAGTATTAGTATGGAAGTGTGTATAGTCGTCGGCAACATAAGACATTAAGTTATCCCGAAAATTTTACCAGTTCTGGAAGGACTAAAACCAACTTGAATTGACTCCTAAAATATATGAGAGGTAAAATAACACTGGCCCATTAAATTTTTGGAAACAAAAAAACGGGTTTTTTTCCACTACGACAGAATATTTTTTTTTTGCCATGCTTTATAATTTGAGTAATTGATAGTGGTGTTCATAATGTGGGTTATTTTTAAATGTATGTGATTACGTAGTTACTTAAATGTTTTTTTATGATTGTGATTAATTTTCTCTCGAAATGTAAAATTAAAAATAACTTTTATTCAAATAATCATACTAATACAAATAAATTAACCTAAAAACTTAAAAAAAAACTAATTGGAAGTAAAAACAAGAAATTTTTTAAGGAAATTTCTCCTAAGCTTGTTGACGCCGTAGGTGACAAGAGGGCTGGCTCATTCCTAGCGCAAAGAATTGCAATTGCAATTCAACGCGGGAATGCAGCCAGTGTTCTTGGCACCATGCCACACGTATATTGCTTAGATTTTAATTTTTAGTATTTAATTTTTTTAATTTTAAGTTTTTACTTTAATGTTATTTCATTTATTCATTCACATCGAGTGGGTTGCATGGCCAATCGCCACCAAGCACATCCAGATGATAAAGTTTTCTTGGAATTATCTTACGGCCTCTTACATGGTTCCTTTAACGACTGCCAGATGGCAGCCGGGCGGGACCAACGACTTAACGTTCTTTCCGAAGCACGGAATCAAGTCTTTTGAATTAGCACGTGTTGCAGAATTTGGCCATTAAATACTGAAGGGCAATCCCACTAAATGAAAAAACGTTAACGTAATCAAAACCTCGCCTCTGACGTGGGTTCTATATTGTTTTCATTCTTATCAAGTGGGTTACATGGTCAATCGACCCTGCACACCCTGGTGTCAGATTTTTTTCGGAAACGTCTTTCAGCCTCTGACGTGGGATGACTCTTTAGTCATTCTTATCGAGTTGGTTTACATGGTCAATCGACCCTACGCCCTGCACATCCTGGTGTCCGATTTTTTTTAGGAGACGCCTCTCGGCCTCTAAGGTAGGATGACTCTTCAGTCATTCTTATCGAGTTGGTTTACATGGTCAATCGACCCTGCACACCCTGGTGTCCGATTTTTTTTGGAGACGCCTTTTGGCCTCTGAGATGGCATGACTCTTAAGTCATTCTTATCAAGTGGGTTATATGGTGAATCGGCCATGCACACCCTGATGTCAGAGTTTTTTTCGGAGACGCCTTTGGGCCTCTGACGTGGATTCGTCAATATTATTTTTCAGTCATTCTTATAGATTAAGTTACATGGTCAATCGACCCTGCACACCCTGCTGTCCGATTTTTTTTGGAAACATCTTTCGGCCTCTGACATAGGTTCTTTATTTTGACTTTTTAGTCATTCTTATCTAGTGGGTTACATGGTCAATCAACCCTTGACACTCTGCTGTCAGAGTTTTTTCGAAAACACTTTGAAATATATCTATTTATGGTATATTTCAAATTTATGTAGCCTACATTGTAGTCGAAGGCCGGCGAATCAAATGAATACTTCTTAAAAATAGGTATATTTCAAGATTAGCATTCCTGCTACAAACTGGTGGTTGTCAATGAACCTTTCACACCCGAATCATGATTTTAAAGGTTTGGAAAGAGTTTATGGGAGGATAATGTTCATGTACAAATCACGATTGTTTGACTTTTTCTTTTATGCCAAACAGTATTCCGTCGCAATAGTTTACATAGCGACCTCCTGAACCTTTTAAATATTTATAGCGTTAAAGAGTGTGTGTCCAAACCCTGCAATGACTGATATTATGTGAGGAAAGTAGGTATACAATCGAATGTTACGCGGACGAAGTCGCGGGCACAGCTAGTCATAAATAATATTTAAAATAGTATGTTGTATTCCTAGTTATTATTCGTTAGTAGGAAAATAAGCAAGCGTTGTTAGAAGTAAGTGGAATCTGATACTTCTCTAAAACAGACGCATGATATGCAAGAACTATTTGTTTATTACTATTGATAAGTTTAAACATAAAAAGATAGGTTAATTTGTCTATTTTTTAATTTTGTTTTTGGCGTTTCGATGTCCTTTCAACGAATCGGTCAAATTCTTCTCGAAAAATGTTCTCCCACTTTTCAAAGTTTTGACATTTTTCAATCGTAGACATAATTTTCCTCATACGTTATCTGCACTTTTCCTGCGCTATTTTGCTCAGCAGAAGCAGTTAACATTATTCATGACTTACGTGTGCCAAATATTTCATTTCCCCATTTGTGACAGTAAGCAACAAATTGCTTGGGTAATCCCCAAGCAATGGGTAAGTCCTTAATATTCCCTTCACAGTCACCTTACTTACATTTGAAATGCGCCAAAGAGATTTTCAAATGCATATTTCCAGTTCGTATATTTCAGGTCACTTACAGTTCATTCGCGTATTCGATTTGTACCATAGATTACGTATTAAACATCTTTATTGCACACAAAGAACATAGTGTCAGAGTACAGGTTGCAACAAAAGGCGGACTTATCCCAAATAAGGATTTCTTCCAATCAACCTAACAAACATAGGACATAGACATATGGACACAGAAGAGGGTACAACACGCAAAGAAATCTTAGTACAAAGTATACAGAAACTTACATCTAACATACAAATTCAATAATTAAAATAAAATCTATAATTTAGATTTATTGTGCATTTAAAAAGGTTTTACCATAAAAACAGAGATATTTAGTGCGATTAAATTGAATATAAATTTGTAAGCATGTTACGTTACCAAGGTCAGATTAAGAATTTAGACATATGCCTTATAGGTACATACATACAATTTGAAACTTAAATAAACTGTTTTTTATGAAACTTATTTTTATTGGTTTGTAAGCTTACGTAATGTTACAATTATTTTATTTACAAATAAACAAAAAATATACCAGCTAAATATATATATAAATATATATATGTATAAATAAATAAAATAAATATATATATATATATATATAAAGTACCCAAAAGGCTGAAGGTATTTTCTCTCTGTATGGCCAAACTTAATCTTTGATATTCTTAAATTTTGTAATAGGTATCGCGCTCGCCGCTATTGTATGGAGTATCCGGTGTGTGACTAGCCTAGTTGTATTAATGAGATTTGCATTTGACAGAAATTTTTGCTTGCAGATAATACACCGGGATCTCGCAGCTAGAAATGTCCTGATTACAGAAGAGAGGACGTGCAAAGTTGCCGACTTTGGATTTGCACGGGACGTCGGAGGTACCCATGTTTACGAGAGGAAGAGCGACGGGAGACTTCCTATAAGGTACGTGAGATAAATAAGGGTTCCGTTTTCACCGTCCCCGGCACGGAACCCTAAAAATAAATCAACCAAACATATACTTTTTTCTTATTTTTCATGGATTTAAAGCTGGCTTAGCGACAAATCGACATCTCAATTCCTTAATATTTTTTATAAAGTAATGGATTCCAACAAAAACATTTCCAAGGAGTTAATGCTTATCTTATGCCTCATTAATGTTATGATTCTGAGCTTCGAAACAACACAGCTTCGATAAAACCGGGAAACATTAGAAGAGATAAAAACTCATTTATTCTAAAGACCATTGTAAAATATGCAAACTGTATTTTTTTAATTTTCTTTTACAATTTTTTTTACCTTTTCGTGTTAAGTTACTGTTGTTAAAACTGACGGTTCTTTCTCTCTATCTCAGATGGATGGCGCCGGAGTCTCTTTACGATGACATTTTTAGTGTCAAGTCAGACATTTGGAGTTTTGGTGTTCTCCTGTGGGAGATCGTGACACTAGGCTCCACTCCTTACCCCGGCTTATCTGCTGGAGATGTGATGAAAAAGGTAAGGATAGAATAGAAATTGAAGTAAGGAAACGCTATTGGTTAGGTACGACCAAGTTCGTCCTTCATAGACTTGGCTCCTACTCATGCTAGACTGAAGGACCATTCGAATTTCAAATTTTATTCGAGCCTATCTTTATTTACAGAGTTTTTTTTTATACAAATAAGTAGGCAAACAGGCGTATGGCCCATCTGATGGTAAGTGGTTACCGTAGCCTATGAACGCCTGCAACACCAGAGGATATGTCGCGTGCGCGTTGCCGAACATGAAGGAATTTTTTCACGCCGTTTTTGAAGGCTCCCATGTTAAAGTCACTAGATCATCCAAATATTAGACCAAAATCAGTGTAAACTTTCAGCAGGTGGAAAATCTCGGGCATATTATTTTTGTTCCTTTTATTTTCTCGGATTCCAGAGTGGAAAGCCGGTATACTGATACGCACGGGTCTAAGCCAAGTGTGTATCAAGGCAATTTATGTTTACTGTATCAGTGACACTATGTTGAATACTTGAGTGCGGTATGGGTCTATTTATAGTGGGATTGATGTCAGTCTGTAAAAATTTTCTAACCAAGAGGCAAGCATTTAAAATGACTGCTTTTTGAAGCGGACTGTAAATGTACGGTGATAGGTTTAAAGTCTTAAGGGACTGATGTAGTTGCTTCGGTGTAACTCCAGTGGAAGAGAGAACTATGGGGACAACTGTTACTTTCTGAAGGTGCCATATTCTACAAATTTCCTCTTTTAATTCTGTATACTTTGTTAGTTTTCAGCTATTATATTTTGTAGATTATGTGTATTCGGGATGTCAATGTCAATGAGAAGAGCTATTATTATAAAATAAACAAAAGTACAATGACGGACTTCTCCTACTTAGGGATCTCAGTCTTATTTATTCAAAACGCGAGCCTTTTCAGTAGACAAATTACGAGGTCGCGAACCATATTTTGAAAAATACTGCACCACACTAACATTTTTTATCACTAAAACGTGTTTTCACTCATACAGAGATCCTTCTGTGGTATACGTGATCAGACTTGAGTGTGTCTCGACAAGAAATATTTCATTATGTGTTTTTGTGATATGACGTCATATGTTTATCTTTGATATATTTTTCTTTTCTCATCTTGGTCCCTTGAGAAGTATTTAGTTAAAGTTTTCTAAATGCTAAGATGAAAGGTCTTTTAATAAATTATCTAGACACAATCTGCAATTAATACTAGGTGATATTATGAAAAACAACAATAAACGAATTTAATTGAATGGCTTAAAAAAGAAAATTCTTAACGGAAATCAAAAGTAGCATGATTTCCTAACAAAAAAGATAAAATTTCTTGTATTTTTCTGTATGAGCAGTTTCATTTATATCGAGTGAGTTACATGATCAATCGACCCTGTGCACCCTGATGTCAGAGTTTTTTGGAACCGCCTTTTGGCAGGCAGGTAGGATGCGACTGGCCGCCTGTCTGAACCCTCCTTGGGAGTTCTCTCGTTGCTATTTCCGAGTTAGTCTTATTGATATTGTAGTCGCAAATTGAAACGAAAATAAAATGCAGAATGTAAGCGGATTGTATAATAAAGAGCGTTTCTGCGGCCATAATTAGATTAAAATTCATGTAAAATTAAAACAAACATTCGATACCGCGTAAACGAGTTTCAATATTCACAAATTTTAACTGCCTCCGTGGTCCAGTGGTTAAGGCGTTCACCTTTGGCCCGGGGGTCGTGGGTTAAATTCCCACAGGAAGCATACTTTGTTTAGTTGTTTCCAGTTTGGTTAGGACATTGCAGGCTTGAATCACCTGATTGTCTGATAATGAAGATGATTCCGTGCTTCGGAAGGCACGTTAAGCCGTGGGTCCCGGCCGCCATCTGGTGGTTGTTAAGGGAACCACGTCAGAGGCCGAGAGGCGGTTACGCACAACTCTGACACCAGGGTGTACATGGTCGATTGACAATGTAACCTACACGAAATGATGATGATGAGTGCATTGTATGTTTGTACACAGTAACTTTCAGGAAAAGTACAAAGTATAACCTACAATAACTGGCCATATATTTTTATTAAGGGTTTATTATTTACTGCATTACAATAAATATAAGCCTAGGTATAGTCGCTATTTTTGATAAGTGTGACGCAAAATCGGCGAGTCGAATAATTTTTATTCGATACCGAACGATTTTTTTTTTCGACATATGAGTTTTCAAAAAATGGGCTCCTGGTTTCTTCTTTCTTTCTTCCTAAAGATATCGCTCTAATTGTGCGTTTAATAAAACAATGGTTTCAGGGTGATATTGTGGCTGGCCGTCTTTGTAGTGTCTCGGGTATGTTTGCTCTGAATCACACAGATGATTTTTCGCTATAATGAGAAAGAGAGCTACCTCATCTCTTACTAGAGTATGGTCTAACAGAAACCCTATGCTAAAATCCATTGCGGTAGGTACACTGATCCTTCATTAAAATGTGGATGAAACAATGTAGCTAGAAGGCAATGTAATTGTTACCAAATCATAGAGCGCAACCTCTGAATCTAAGCTAAGGACGCAACTGGCAAACATGCTAAGACGAAGTAGAATAAAATATTTATTTAATTAACTTCATAGCAATAATATAAAGGGTGGACAAAAAACAAAGTTTTCTACCAGTCAACCAAGAAATGGTGCGGAGAGAATACTAAAAATATAAATAAATCAATATAAATAAAATAAAAATAAATATAAATTCTTACAACAAGATAACGGTAATTTAAAAAACTAAAATGCCGCGTAGTCAAAAAATTCTAAATCAATGATTAAACCTGACTGCATTTCTGTGTAATTTGGAAATGAATAAAACTATTTTTTTTTTATTTGACATACCTAGTGCTACTCTCACAGTAAATACGATCTAAAAACATCTTTCATGTTAAAATCGATCGAGCCGTTCAGGCTGTAGAGCGTGCCAAACAATTAGACATACACACATATTATATATACTCTCGAAAAACATAATTCTCTTTCGATTACCGTCTGACCTCCGTAACCCCTTTTACAGGTAACGAGACCAACAGGAACATGACCCGAGGTGTGTTAGTGGCCAACACAGTCAGAATTTCTCACACAGCCTAACAACTGCTATCCATCGATAGCAACCGGAACCAACAGCTTAACGTGCCTTCCGAAGCACGGAGGAGCTGAAGATAGAAAATGCCACTAAATGCCGACCAATCGAATAATGGTCGCGTCTCGTCGTTGCTTGACACGCGCATTCGCTACGGATACGCGGGCCACGCTCGACTATTGAGTTCCTCTGTAAAAATATAAATAAATAAATATAAATTCTTTCCATTCCAGGTCAGAGATGGCTACCGTCTAGAGAAACCCGAGCACTGCCGTCGCGAGCTCTACAACATCATGTATTACTGCTGGGAGGCGGAACCCCCAGGTCGACCTGACTTCAAGGAAGTGGTAGCCATGTTAGAAAGGCTTCTGTGTACTGAGACGGATTATATTGAATTAGAAAGATTCCCTGATCATTCTTACTATAATCTGCAGGAGATAGACGGAGAAAAAGTTTAAAAGGTATTACTTTGTCCATTTGTTTAGGTAAACATGAATGATCATGTCTCGAATTACAGATCAAATGGTATCTGCATGTGTGTGTGTGGTTTACTATACTTACTGGATGTTTTTTATTCTCTTGTGCGACAATTTGGACTGTTTCTAGTCGCATTGTGTGCAGAATGCTCTGAGAGATCAATGGAGACGAAAGGGGCTAGGAATAAAATGTAAAAAAAAATCAAATGTTTTCTTTCAAGTTATGTCTGATTTTTATGTTTACATTTATTAAAATTAATTAATTTATTAGAATTTTTTGTGTGAGTTTTGACAATAAACAAAAAAGAGGTTCTCAGAAATATTTTCTAATCTATTTACATCCTAACTTTCGTGATAATGAACCCATTACTAAGGAACCTTCTTGCCTAAATTTACATGTCCTCTTTGTTCTAAAAATATATACAAGGTCTGGCAGAAATTAAGCGATAAATACGCCTACAGTTGATCTTTAAACGAAAGACGGGACGAGAGAATCAAAGTACTTCACGCCACAAAATAATTAAAATAGTTGTTCAGTGGCAAAAGTTGTTTGTGTACTGTTTTGCCTTTTCAAATTATCGCTTTTTAAACCTGTGTTGACATTACGCAAATTTTGCAAACTTCAAGAAGTACGCATCGTATTAATGATCTTCGTTAAATATCATAAAATTTTACTCAAATGTGTAACGCGGTAATTTCTGTTTCTCAATAAATTAAAGACAATCCGCTCATTTTTGTTCAATGAAAACACAGCCTTAGATTGATTTGTCGAAACGTTTTAATGCTTGAGAGCTTGCACTTAACTTCAAAATCAAAGATTTATGTAAGTCTAAGTATTTTAAATAATGTAAATTACACCTTTTATACAAAAATAACAAAAAAAAATATCTAAGATTATGATGTGTTTGTAATTTTGACTATTTTATTACTGTATTTGTAGTAACTAGTCGATAGTAAAGTAAGTTAGTTATAAAAGTGATGTAGGTGCAATAAAAAAAAAACGCGCAATCATCAAAATAGATTTTCAATTTTTGACAGGACATGTTAGTGTCACAAAACCTTATCATTAAAAAAATATAATTTTACGAGTATATAATACAATACAATACAATACGAAAACTCCTTATTGCACAACAAAGATACATTGTTGAATACTAGCAATTACAAGAAAAATAACCTTGAGCAAAGGCTTATCGCAATAGCAATTTCTTCCAGGCAACCTTTCGGAAAATTGAAGGGGTAGGTGAGTATGTCAGTATGATACTCGTTTGTTGTACATATTTAATTATTCTTGACCTAAGCGTATTTTACATATGACACGTTTTATGTATAAATCATCTTTAATAACCTGCAGAAGAAAAATGCTCTCAATTTTTAATAGATAAAGTAAAATATGCAAATGTCTTTGCTTCATAGTTCAAATATTTTATTTAAATATTTCTGTGGTACTCGTACCTACTTACTCGAAAACTTCAATGTTTATTTATTTATACTTTATTGTACACATATACTTATAACAATGTTCTTATTTTTTTCAATTTCATTTCAAATAGGTATCTTGATTTATTAAAATAAGTATTAGTTGTACATTTTGAAACATGTAAATAAATTATTGTAATAAGTTTGAATGCAATAAAAGGTTTCTGTTCTTTTTTAAATTTTGAAGTTATTTTATTTAGTTCTACGGATATCAACTTTTTTTTTTTTTTGTTAACGGAGGGGAAATGCATTTACGCACTGAGTGTGGGACTCCCAGGCAGAGTGCCTGGACTACCCACTAAAACCCCTCCGGCGTTTCCGCACCGGCTGTTGAGGGCGCCATGGGGTCGCGCTAGCATTCTACCACGACGCCCTCCAGCCATGGCCTTTCGGCCACCCCCCCAAATCGGACAGTGACCCATAAATGGACCACGCCCGTCCCCCAGGCCCACATCCATTCGCCGTCTCATCATAGACGGCGGTGGAGTGGTCTGTTGGCGGAAATTGGCCGACAGTCAACAAGACCCCGACTACCAGGGAGTTATTAACTGTCACCCAGGGTGCACCGTCCCGAATCCCTTGTCAGCCCGCCCTCTCACCGGATCCGTGGGATCAAATAAGAATGCAAAGCTTTCCGGGCACTCGAGGAGGTTCCCTGCCCTGCACCCCTACGGATACCAACCTACCCTACCCTACGTTTTAGAGAATTATTTATTTGCCAATGGTGTATTGCAGTAAAGTCAAATGCAAAAGGGATGCTGTCAATCCTCTTTACAACCTCGTGGTTCTTCTTGGATCTTTAGAATGCCACCATCTATAGAATACAGTAGGCAGTAATCAGTGAAGGCAGCATGCTTTGAATTCCCCACAGGGACACAGAGGATTGTTCGAAAAATTCCACCTGCACAGCAACTCAAAACCGGACAATAACGGACCTCCTTGACATACTGACATAGCATTAACTCTTCTTCTTCATCATCCGACCGCTTTCCCGGTTGCGTCCTCAGCGGTTTCTTTCGGAGCCCAGGGTCCGCTTATTATGTCTGCCAGTTGTAATTACCTTTTTTTTTTAACACTTAAATTTTTTCTTGATATATTACAAATAAACATATAAAAATAATTAGTTAACTCTTTGTAACTAATATTAGTTAGTAGTAACGCTCTGGTTAAATAAACAATTCTTTCTGACACTTGAAAAAAGCTCCCTTTACATTTTCGCAACTTAAGGTTTTCCTTTGTATAATAAATGACAAACGGGATTTACATTTTTAGATCAAAGGTGATTTTGTTTACGTTCTTTATCCCTAATAGAATGCCAGGAATTTCCCAGGCATTGTTTGATAGAATGTTTTTCATTCCATCTTTATTGACACTGTAAAAAATTGAGTAAAGAAAAAACTTTGTTTTTATTTCTTCAGTTATATTTATTAATCTTACGATAGAGATAATAATCTCTATCAAAGGATTAATAAATATTTGTTACAAGTATATATTAAATTAAACTATACGGATGTTTTATGTTACTCGGCCTGCGACCATGACGTTAGGTGTACCTAAATAAATCCGTACTAATCCATACTTAATACTATAAATGCGAAAGTCTGTCTGTCCGTCTGCCTGACTGTCTGTTGTTGAAAGAAAATACTTTCTTGGCACTGAACTAGTTTATTTTTAAACATTAAAACCAAAATTGTACAGCACAACGGGACACAGTAAAATTATAAGGTGAAGTGAAAGATGGCGATTGCCATTCATAAAAAATTCAAATAGTGTTGCCATTATGAAACAAAAGTAATATTGTCTATGTTAAATTTATTATTTAACATAATTGGGCGGGGCCACAATTCTATAAACAATTATTTTAAATTTGAACTTACATGGCAAACATATTGTTATTTAGAAAACTGAATTTGCTAGTAAGTATATAATAAAGAAATTATGTTTTTAATTAAATGAAACACTTAATAGTTTACAATATTTGTTCCAACAAAGATAGGTTTTTAATTTATTTATATAGAACCTTTTTTTTAATTAGTCTAATTACATGGTAGTGGACTTAACTTTCTTAAGGATCTAACATAGGTTTTGCCATTGGTCTTGACTTCAGCCACTCTTACTCTACCATCAGGACCAGGAAAAATTTTAACTATTCGTGCCATGGGCCATTGTAGTGGAGGTAATTTATCTTCTCTTAATATTACAAGATCTCCAACCTTTAAATTTGAATGTTCTTTAATCCATTTGGGTCTGCTCTGTAGTTGAGTAAGATAGCTTTTTGACCAAGCAATCCAAAAATCTTGTTTCAATTTGCACAAAATTTTCCAAAACTTAATGGTATTAATGTTTTCATGAGTTAAATCTATTTCTGGATAGCTGGTCATAGCGGTGCCAATCAAAAAATGACCAGGTGTTAAATAATTAGTATCAGTAATATCTGATGACATAGGAAGCAATGGTCTTGAGTTAAGTATAGCCTCTATTTCAGTCAGGACTGTACTTAAACCTTCAAATGTGAGATTTATATTACCAACAATTCTCCTCAAATAGTACTTAACACTCTTAACCCCAGACTCCCATAGACCGCCCATCTCAGGTGAGTAGCTTGCTATAAATATGAATTTAATAGATTTTTGTGTACAAAACTCAATAATATTATTTTTATGAGGTTGTGTGTTAAATAGGTCATACAAATTCTTTAATACATTTGATGCTCCCTTAAATGTTGATGCATTATCACAAAAAATCTTTGTGGGCAGTCCCCGTCTAGAAATAAATCTTCTGAGACATGCCAAGAATGCATCAGTTGTGAGGTCCGAGACAAGCTCTAAGTGTATTGCTTTAGTTGTAAAGCAAACATAGAGTGCAACATATGCTTTAGTTATTAAAGGCCTGCGTATCCTAGCAACTTTTATATTAAATGGACCACAAAAGTCAATTCCTACTGTCTGAAAAGGTCTTTCTTTTGGTAAAGAACCCATTAATTGCCTGGCAGCTACAGCTTTTATACGATGGCATTTGATGCATCTCAAAACAACTTTTTTAATTTCACGAGTGCCACTAATTAAATAAAATCTTTGAGACAGAGAACTTTGTACTAACTTTGGACCTGCATGAAGAAGACGTAAATGTTCCTGTTCTATAAGCTGTGTAGCAAGAAATGAAGATTTAGGTATGATAACAGGGTGCATTTTTTGATAGGGCAAATCTCCCGCATTCTGAAGTCGTCCACCCACCCTCAGAAGTTTATTTTTATCTAAAAATGGATGTAAATTTGCTAAATTTGACTTTACCGCTTTGTTATTGGTAAGTGATTGTATTTCTGATGCAAAGTGTTTTTTCTGAGTTGCATGAATAATAATGTTTAAAGAGTTATTTAATTCCTCAATTGTTAATGGACTTGTACACTTGTTATTTTTATTTAAGCAGTTATTTTTAAATCTCAGGATAAGGGCAATAATGCGCTGCAATTTGTTAAGACTTGAATATTTTTCAAATATAGTTAAATCTGATTCTGTAGTGACATGATGACATACCATTCCAGTAGGGTCAATAAAGGGATCTTCAATTTCAAAAATGGAATGTTTAAAATTAATGTCTGATAATTGTGAAGGTCCTTGCCACCACAGTTTATTGGATTTTAACTTTTGAGGGTCTATACCCCTAGATAATAGATCAGCTGGATTGTCACTTGACTTAACATATGACCAGTTGTGGTATTTAGTTAAAGAATTAATTTCTTTGATTCTTCGGGATACATAAATATCCTTAATATTTTTGCGGGATTTGAGCCAGCATAAAACTATTTGTGAATCGCTATATAGATATACATTAAGTGGAAATCTATCTTTTAAAATTTCTAATATTCTCTGTGTGAGCTGCGACAAAAGTAGTACACTGTTTAATTCTAACCTAGGGATTGTTAAAGATTTTTTCAAAGGAGCTACTCTTGATTTTGAACATAATAGGTTAACAAAGACTTCATTTTTATGATTAATAGTCCTTAGGTACAGACAACAACCAAAAGCTTTAAATGATGCATCAGCATAGCCAATGAGCTCAACAGTTTTTATGTTTCTGCAATATATCCCTCGAGTAACTGTAATGGTTTCCATTAATTTTAAATTGTTCAAAAATGTTTTCCAAGTGTCTAGCTGTGGTTGTGGCAATTTAGTATCCCAATCTATTTGTAATGACCACAGCTCCTGCATACACAACTTTGCAACAACAATAATGGGTCCAATTATTCCTAACGGATCGTAAATTTTTCCTATGAAACTTAAAACATTTCTTTTAGTTTGTAATTCTAACTCATTTATAACTGGACATGTAAAAGAAAATATATCATGTGTTATGTTGTATCTCAAACCAAGAGTCTTGATGATGTTATCTTTACTCATATCAATCTCATCAAAATACTTTTGATGATTAGGAATGTCATCAAGAATGCTAGGCAAATTAGAACACCATTTATGTAGAGTGAAAGAACCTTTGCTTAAGAGTGCGACAAGTTGACTTTTTAATTCAACTATTCCACTTTCTGTGTCTGATCCAGACAAAATATCATCAACATAAGTGTTTTTATGGATGGCTTTTGATGCAAGTGGGTAAATATTTTTATATTTATTTGCTAGCTCTAGAAGGCATCTAGTAGCTAGAAATGTAGATGCTTTCAGTCCATAAGTGACAGTTTGCAGTTGCAGGCAGTTAATAGGTTCATTTGGCCTTTCTCTCCACAAGATATTTTGAAGAGATCTTTGTTCCTCGTTTATATATATGGCTCGGAACATTTTAGTGATATCACAGATGAGAGTATGTATGTAAGTTCTGAATAAGATCAGAATATCAAAAAGTTCACTCTGAACAATGGGCCCATTTAACATAACATCATTAAGCGATTTTTTATTTTTTGATTTCATGCTACCATTGTAGACTACACGAAATGTAGTAGTAGGAGAATTGTCATTTACTACCGCATGATGAGATAAAAAATAAACAGGACCATTTTTAATGTCGTACTTCTCTATATCTACTTTCTTGGCATGTCCCCAAAGACAGGGCGAGAGCGCACACCACGTCTGGTAGCCTTTCTAGGGACAATGTACTGCAATTTGTGGACCAAATCTATTGAGTCAATATTATTATGTATAATATTAAAGAGTGTGATAGCTTCCAAATACTTACGTCTTGAATCAAGGGTTAAAAGACTATATTTAGTGAGTAACTGCTGAAAACTTAGATAATGCCGGTGGCATTTGAAATGCATTGTACGTAAAAATTTACGTTGTACTTTCTCAATCGCAGACGTGTATTTTTTATAAAAAGGATTCCACACCTGGACCGCATATTCGAGCTGTGATCGTACTAGGGTTTTGTAAAGGCATAAGTAAGTAGAAGCTCTTGTAAAGTCTGCAGAAGATCTTAATACAAACCCGAACATCTTAAAGGCTTTATTAATTATATTCTGAATATGGACATCCAAACATAACCTGTCGTCTAGAGCAATGCCAAGATCTTTGACACAGGTAACTTTAGTCAATAAGGAGCTACAAAGGTAGTAATTAAAGTTAATAGGGTAGATGTTCTTTGTAAATTGTATGAAATTACATTTAGGCAAACTCAGGTGCAGCTTATTATTATTGCAGTAAGCAGTTAGCCTGTCCAGGTCACTTTGGAAGGAAATACAGTCATCGATACTCCTAATAGATTTGTATACCTTAAGATTCTGGGGCTTTTACTGGTATATAATTCTTTAGGTTACAAAAAAATGTTTCAGAATCCATATCATTTGGTTTCAAATCAACTGTTTCATAAGTTTCAGTGTAGTCATCATTATAACTGATTATACTCGAACCTTTACAAAACTTTATCTTCCGCATATAACGTAGTTAATAATTACTACTTAAGGTATGTGTGAGGAGAGAAGATAAATCCAAGTTACAGCGAATAGCACACTATTTATTATTTCTACTTTACAAATATAGACTGTTAAGGATATACGAAGAAATATAGATAGGGGTCGTGAGATCGAAGTAGACACGAGATCCAGTCAGGCAGCCGCTATGAAATAGCCAGCCACTTAACTTCGAGATGACGAGATGATCCGAGCAGGCCTCTGGTGGACGCGCGCAGGCTTATATATGGCCCTCGGGGTGATGCGGCGCGGGGAAGCGGGGAAAGGCAGCCGTTGATGAAGGCACGACGTCACACGCATCTTAGAAATTTTTGCGCCTTCTCTTAATACAATCTGATAATCCTTGAATAGTGTTGTAAGGCTTTCAAAATCTGGAAACTTATTTCTCATATCCCGCACTGTAAAAGGTTTTTGCTTTCTACAGTCACGGACGAGTTTCATCCAATCTTCGGGTGTATAGATATCACTCCTCTTTTTTAGTTCTCTACTTATAAAAGAGAAATCGGTGTCATTAGGCAGGTAAGTATGGCCACTGACGAGATAGTGCATGATAATCACTTCTAAATATGGCGATTTAATAAGTAGGAACATCATAAAGTGCAAAACATTCCAGTTTCTGTTTTGACCGGAGCAACAGTCGCTAAAAAAACACAGCGATTTGACGGTATCCGGCACGGAATCTTCCAGGAAGTAGTGTAGTGAGGATATTATTTCTTGAGAGCCTCTTGCACCACAATGTTCTGGCCACGTATTCATAAGGACTTTCTCTCCTTCCTTAGCATAAGCATGAATACCAAAGTTTAGCATTTGCAGTTGTCTTAAATAGTAGACCTCACCAGTATTCAAATAGGGAAGAGGCAGGGTTCGTTCCAGATCAAAAGGAGCTACTAACATCGTCAGTTTTGACTATACCTTTAAACTCATTTAATTTGTTTCGTACTTCACCTGCAAGTTTAATATGCCTATCTTTTTCTACCCTTATAGCTATGCCTTCTTACCCTTATTCTATGTCTTCTTCCGCCTTAATCGATATCTCTAGCGTATCACAGGTTTTACAAGTGTCTGCCTTAGGGATGTAGAAGTGTAAATTGAACTCGGTTGTAAATATTTTGACGTAGGCACTCTTTTTCAACACTGGTTTTCCTTCTGACTCACATTTCGCTTTAAAAAGTTCATACATTTTGTTCATTGACAGATCGGGGCTCAAATATTGTCGTTTTGATCGTCTTTCTCCGTAGTGACTCACGTATTTAGGAAAACTATAAATGTGGTCCCTAATCCAATTCAACTTTTCATCAGATAGCTTGTTAGCGGGTACATGCTTTCCCCTCTTATCACTTTCCGCTATACCAGAAACAGATTTTTTATTACGTAATGCGTAATCTAACCTTTTGTTAGATATTTGTACGACATTTATAAAGAAATTTTTGCCAACTCAACAAGAAACTCTTTTGTCCAACAGCATGAATTGACGTACATAATTTATGCGGCTAGGGTTTTGATCTGTTTGTCTTTGCTTACGGCGTTTTGGTTCTAAAGTCTTAACGGCGCTGCACAGCCATGTTGTTTGAGCGTCCCATGAGGTGAGCTGATAAAACATTTTGTGTATAGCTTCTTGATTTTCAGATGAAACCTGCTCACTGCATTTGTACCTACAGTTGCATACAACGGGTACAAACTGTTTACAATATTACCTCGTACGTTGCGATATTCTTAACCTGCAGTTCTATTTCGCTTCCTTATAGTCTTCGCCCAATTGTCGAAATTTAGAACTCTTTTTCTACCTTTGACAGGTTCATCGGAATCTAGATGGTCTATTCCCCCTAAATTACCTATAGGAGCTTCTGGAATTATTCCAATTGCTTCATTATCTGAAAAAAATAGGACAAGCTATAACCCAAGCCCAAGCCAGTAACAAAACGAAGCAAAACACAACAATCCAGTATTATATTTCACAGCTTCATTCTTAGCAATTAGTTTAACATATTGTAGTCGAGCTTCCACGCTACTGCCTTGCACGTTTGTAGAAAGTGGGGGAAAAAAAGAAATGTATACTGGCAACACTATCCCCACTTCACGTCTGTATAGTTGGATCTCGTCATTCCGTGTTTTCGTGCTCAAGCCTTCGCACGTGTACTAGGTTCTCAAAAATCTCTCTAAAAAGTGTTATTATGCCGAATAAAAGGAAACGTGATAGCAGCAGTGAAAGAATTCACAAGAAAATAAAAAAGCTTAAATCTCAATTAGAAGAAAAATCAAATAAAAAACATAGGCGTTTAATTATTTACTCGGACAGCGACGATAACTCCGATTTTGAAGGTCAGTTTATTATTTAATTTCTCCATTCTAAGATTTCGTATATTAATGGTTTTTATATGTAAAAATCAATCTACCCACATATTTTTGTATTTTTGTATTTAGTGATTTGCTACAAAATCAGCACATAATGCTGTATTTTATATTGTGGTATTACCTGTCATGTGATGAGAGACGCCATATGGGCTACCTCTGTCACGATATAAAAATATTATTGGGCGTTGTTACGTTACGAATATCCCAAATACGTATGTGATGCGAGACGCCATCTGGGCTATCTCTTTCACAATAAATACGTAAAAATGCCTTTGTGGTAATGCGAGACGTCATCTGGGCTATCTCCTTTACGTTTAAACAAATGATTTGTTTTAGGAGCCGATTTAATTCACAATGCTAACAACGACGTACCGTCAAGCCCTAAACCAACAAATTCCAATGATATACCCTCAACTTCGCAGGCGGTTGAGAACACAGACATAGAATTAGACAGCGAGATATTTGCCCTATTGGGCGATGCACCCAAAACTGATAATAAGTTTGGCAAACCGACCCACAAAGACTTAGCGTCCCGGTGGCAAGACATCCTGTCAAAAGGGCTTTCCAAGGATGAAAAAAACAAATTATTAAATGAATATTTAATACCCGAAAATTGCGATATGCTTGTGGCGCCATCGCTTAACTCGGAGGTGAAGGTTGCATTAGCCGACAATATGGTCAAAAGAGATGCCTCTCTGTTAGCCAAGCAAAAACAGTTATCTGTAGCTATAGCTGCTATTAATCAAGCAATTGAGATGGCTATCTCGAAAGAAAGTCATACAAAAATTTTAAAACCGATCAGCGATGCCTGCAGATTGCTTTGTGATAGTCACTTCAGTGATACAAGAACACGCCGTGGATTTGTTATATCTTCGATAAACCCAGAACTTAGAGAAACCCTTACGGAGTCAATCCGAAGCAAATTACTTTTCGGAGAAAACATATCTGACAAATTAAAATCAGCAAAGAACATCAAAAAATCGGCAGCCGATCTTAAACAGGTCAAAAATGACAGGCCTAACATGTTTAATAAAAATAATTTTATTAAGCCAAATAAGAACTCAAAAGCTCGTTTAAACTGGAAAACGATGCCTCAGAAGATAACTCCCAAGACAGAATCGGGCAGAACGCGTCAACGCCAATCTTCGTTCAACGACTCTCAACAGCGGGGACGTCGGGATCGGGAGACATCAGAGCGAACAGGGAGCAACAGGAGGCGCTAAATGAGGTATATTCAGGACGTCTCAAGTATTTTATTTCCAAATGGGAAGATATTACACCAGACTCCTCAGTCTTATCTTGATTAAAAGGATATAAAATCCCCTTTAAGTCAACTTCTTGTCGTACCAATCGAATGCGGAGCACAATTTATTTGTCAATTCTATTAATCCTTATTAAAGATACAAGCCATTTCAGAATGCATACATAAGAATAATGAATTTATATCGAGTGTGTTTTTGGTACCTAAACCAAATGGAAACCACCGTTTTATTTTAAATTTAAAATGTTTAAATAAGTTTGTTACAACTTGCCATTTTAAAATGGAAGATTATAGGACAGCGTCAAAACTTATAACAAACGATTGCTACATGGCATCTTTAGACATAAAGAACGCCTATTTTTTAATACCTATAGATATAGCCTTCAAAAAATTCCTTAAATTTTAATATAACGACCGCTTATATGAATTTAATTGTCTTCCATTTGGTTTATCTACAGCATTCGTATGTATTCACGAAATTATTAAAGACTATAATGGAATTCATGAGATCTAAAGGTTTCATATCTGTTATATACTTGGATGATATTTTTTGTTTAGGTCGAACTTATTGGGAATGCCAGCAGAATGTAACATATACAAAAAATGTACTTGAACATCTCGGATGTATAATCAACAATAAAAAAGCTGCTTAATACCAAGTAAACAGTGTAAATTTTTGGTTTTATATTTGATTTCTATGATATGGTCTTAAAACTTCCCGAAAACAAGGTTACCAAAATTAAAGATGAATTGATTAAGTTTAGGTCGATCACAAAATGTAGGTTACGCGATTTTGCGAAACTCGTAGGTTTAATTACGTCAGTATGTCCAGCTATCAATTACGGATGGCTTTACACTAAAGCATTTGAGCGTCATAAATATATTTGCCTTCAAAATAATTCTAGCTACGATCAGACAATTAGTTTACCCGAAACTCTAATGCATGATATCGATTGGTGGCTTGATAATATAGAATGTAACGGAAATCCTTTGTTTAGATTCAATAAATTTAAACTCGAAATATTTTCAGATACATCTACTAGTGGTTGGGGAGCTCATTGCGATGGTAACAAAATCTATGGATTTTGGAATGATTATGAATCAAATTTGCATATAAATGTTTTAGAATTAAAAGCAGCTTTTTTCGGACTAAAAACATTTGCAAAAAATTTGTTAGGTTGCGAAATATTGTTAAGAATTGACAATACTACGGCTATCTCATGCATCAATCGAATGGGAAGTGTTCAATACCCACTCTTTCATGATATAGCAAAAGAATTATGACAGTGGTGTGAAGAGCGTAAAATTATAGTATTCGCGTCTTATATAAATACACGAGACAATTACGAAGCTGATCAGTTGTCACGTAAAAAATGTACGGATACTGAGTGGGAACTATCTGACAAAGCTTACCAAAAGATTGTACAGTATTTTGGCAAGCCAGACATAGATTTGTTTGCCAGCCGCTGTAATACTAAATGCACAAAGTTTGTCTCCTGGAAGAGTGAGCGTAAAACAATTAACCTTCGCTCATCTAATGATGATAGTTTATTTATAAGTTACCGGAAACCTCACCGAAAAATTACATCTCAAAGACTTAGTAAATGGATAAAAGATACATTACAAAAAAGCGGATTAGACACTTCAGTACTCGGCATGCAGCCACGTCTAAAGCTAACGCACTGGGGGTTAGCTTAGATGTGATCAGTAAAACAGCGGGTTGGAGCGAATCTTCTTCGGTGTTTGCAAGGTTTTATAACCGAAAAATTGTAACTTCTACGAACCAATTCTCACAAGCAATTCTCTCCAACCAACAACGTTAATTGTTATGTTAAACGAATTTTGTTTTGTTCTTAAAAGCATTAGAAATAAACTTAGTTTTTTGTTTCATGTCGATTGGATACAATAAATAAATATTGCTGATTTTTCACAATTGTTATATTCATTAAACATCCTACAATATGTTAAACTAATTGCTAAGAATGAAGCTGTGAAATATAATTAATGATCAAACGAACCTACCTGTACGTGAAGTTCGATCATAATTATATGATCAGCTTCATTCGATGCAATTAGTAATAACCCTCCCACATAATTAATTTATCCCACCCAAAAATGTGAAAAATCTATACAAGGCTTTAAAAAATGGTTGCTTTAAACTAAATTACGAGATCCAACTATACAGACGTGAAGTGGGGATAGTGTTGCCAGTAAACATTTCTTTTTTTCCCCCACTTTCTACAAACGTGCAAGGCAGCTCGACTACAATATGTTAAACTAATTGCATCGAATGAAGCTGATCATATAATTATGATCGAACTTCACGTACAGGTAAGTTCGTTTGATCATTAATTTTACATAATGAAATAGGTTACGTATATTGAAGAATAAGATTTAATATGTATTTCCATGCTAATTAATAAAACGAAAGCAAGTAAAAGCACTTAGATCAGTGTGGCCTCAAAGAATTATGAGTTTTCTTTGCTATTGTGTAAAAAAACTATTTTTGCCGAAAATGTCACTTAGATCACTCTGGTTCTAACGTCGTCGTAGTAAATTTGTTTCCAACTTGGTTAGGACATTGCAGGCTTGAATCACCTGATTGTTTGATAATAATGATGATGCTGTGCTCCGGAAGGCACGCTAATTACTGGCTGCCAGTTGTGGTCGTTAAAGGAACCACGTTAGAGGCTGAAAGGCGGATATGAATAACTCTGACACCAGGGTATACAGGGTCTAATGAACATAAAGAACCCACTCGACCTAAATAAATGAAAGCCTATAAATTCAAATTAATTTACTAATGATAAACATGTTTATGTTTGTATGAAGATTAACAATAGAGTCTGGTAAAATTCCGTCATACCTTGGAAAAAGTGTAGCATTTAAAAAAAAGTAAACATATTATGTTTTTCCTTTAAATGACTTCTACTGAACGAAAGAAACAAAATTTCCGGTAGGTACTTATTACATAAAAGTTTTCGTTCAATCAATCAACTTTATTTCGTAATAAGGGTGTACAATGATGTTGTTTTTATGGTAAGTACTTTCCATAGTCACAACTTTTAGCGAAAAAATCTGCATTTATTGTTGTACATCGTCATTATCATCACAACCGTAACAAGTCCACTGTTGGACATAGGCTTCCCCCAATACAAATTTCCCTTTTAGGATAGGGATTATCAATCGAACGTCAAATCCTTAGACTATGGATCCAATAGACGGGAAATGCGAAAAAGAAATATATAGGATATGCGTATGTTAGAATGAGATAGAGAGCGTGACCATTTCTTAACACACTATTGGTCCATAGCAGCCTTACGGATTTATTGTCAAAAACAAATATTTAAATTATAAACAAAGTATCTATCTGTAAGTGTTAAAAAAGTGTTCAGTAGAAGCGCATAATAATGGTTTCATGTGCAGTGCCTAACTGTAACTCAAATAAGAAAGAAAACCCACATAATTTCACATTTCACACCTAAGTACCTACCACCGATGTTTATCACTGTATAAATCCATAATTTCCTAATTGATTCGATAGTTTTTCCGCACTAAAATATAAGAAATATTTTAAAGTTTTATCACATAAATGTTTAGAATGCATAGGCATTCAATTTTTGATAAAAATAAATACGTGAATTTTCACAATTTTCAACCTAATTCTTGAAGTTTAGGGATTGACATCGATGCTGTCAAACATCATATCGATAGTATTGCACCTAAACGCTAGGAAGAATAAGTGCATATAGGTACTTTTTTAAATTTTAGAAATAGAAATTTTTATACAATTGGATTGGACTCGAAAAAACATGGCGGCTAACCACAGAAGGGCAATTCTCTTTAGAGATAAAGTCGAATTTGAGATATCGCGAAAAACATAGTAGATGTCTACTGAAAACCTCTTGTTCGTATTCTCATTCATTTCTTATGTTTCAGATTTCCATCAAATGTAGATTCGCCAAAAATGGCTAAAAATGGTTAGCAGAGGAGAATGGATTCCCAAAAAAATTTCAACCATTTGTAGTAAACACTTTGAACCAGAATGATTTTCGAACAGGGGCATAAAAAGAGTAAAATCAGGTTCAATCCGTTGTAAAACTTGTAAATTTATCAAAATAAGTACTAGCTGTTTCCCGCAGCTCCGCCTGCGTTAAAAAGTAGCCTATGTCTGTGTGTAAGGTCTTCAACTATATTCATACCAAATTTAATTAAAATCCGTTCAGCGGTTTGGGTTAACAGACAGACTTTCGCATTTATAATATTATCTACTGTCTTGTAAAAACTTTTTCACCGAACTAAACATTCATATGTTTGATTCTTCAGGACTGTTTAATCATAAACACTTGGCAACAAAGCTTATTTTATTGAAAATTATTTCATTATTAGGCTAAAATATGAAGCAAAATTAGAAAATACTTCCAAGGACAGTTTAAGACATTTTTATAACAAATTAATTATCTTTGGTTGTAAATAAAAGACTTGTACTAGGTACTTAAAAAATGAATAACGCCAGTATTTTTTTGGTCCGTAAATTATATTAAGGTCCATTTATTTACTCATATCGTGTGTGTTATAATTATAGTCAATTTTTATTTATATGTATGTATATGTGTAAATACAGGCCAAACCCGCTAATTGCCAATCACTTTAACGGTATTACCAAAACCAAACCACGACCCGAGATATATTACTGAATATGCAAAACCAGTGAGTATTGAAAATCATTCGACTCGCCAGTATTACATACTTAAAAATATCCTCATGGTTGTGCTTTGATTTTGGTATGTGTGTATGTTTTTGTCTGGAAAGAGTAAATTTTATGTTATTATAATGTCCACTTATTCGAAGTCGGGTCGGGGTGCTCGTTAAAAATAAAAATACTTAAGATGTTTATAATGTAATTTTATTACTTACTTATCCCAAATAATAACTGCATACTTAATTTGGCAATGGTCTCAGGTTAAGATAATCGATCATAGTGATGTCGATATTGCTCGGCTCAGCACTATTTGACAGTGCACACATGTATGACACACACACATCAACAGTTTTCAATTTGGTCTCGTTTCTTTTACTGACCAGCCAATCTATTGACGTAGTCAAAAAATTCTAAATCTATGGTCAAATCATTCTGAGGTTCCGATGAAGACCAGCGCTGGTTTGTTTTGTACAACCAGAGTGTCAATTTCGTTAATAAACTATAAAAGACCATGCAACTGATATTCAATTACTCAATTACGATGCATTTTTGATATGTCAGTATTGGTATTCTGCTAACGCACTTTCGAATCATCAATAAAATGTAAATGTAATAAATAGCAGAGTACCATTGTTGAAAAAATTATGTTTTTTTGATTACCAAAGTTTTCCAATTGCAGTTCAATGGCATGCCAATGGAATACGATTGGTCTTAAAATTAGTAACAGAATACCAGAAACGTCAAAAATTATCATTGCGATCCAATTACGATTCAATTGTGCACCATTTAAAATAATAGAATTGATACCCAGCTTATGCTGAGCCTGGTCCTATTTTTGCAAATTCTGTATATTTTGTTTTCTCACTTTTTCCTATATGTACATACGTGTTAGCAAAAATAAACGTATCTTTATCTTTAACGGGATAAAGGTATTTGAGATGCTACTTGTTCGGATGTATTAGGGATTAGGGATGAGAAAATAGCAGCTCAGGAGGCCAGGAGTGCGTATATGATATATCATCACCTGCAATCATCGGACAAGCAATGCAATTGAGGGTGACACCACTGACCAGATAGGTATATAATTTTACAATTTCATTAGCATCGAAACTTAGTACATAAAAACGTTCCTTTCTCAATGTATTACATTCACAGATCTTGCACTTTTTTATTTGAACCCAAAGATATAATATTTACATAATATTAACATTTCCGTTACCGGTAAACGCAGCGTTGGATATCCACCGACCAAATGGTCAGATGACCTAAAAACGGTCGCAGGCAAACGCTGGATGCAGATTGCTACCAACCGATCATTTTTGGAAATCATTGGGAGAGGCCTTTGTCCAGCAGTGGACTGACTGCGGCTGAAATGATAATGAATATTGACATAATTTTACATCTGTTGTTACAACAAACAAAAAGCGCAATTTTAAGTTCTCTGACTTATTCCGTTGGTACTTATTACTTCCATGTCTATTCCTCTTTTCTGCAAACCAATGGGATTTCGACATGATTTTAATGAGGCAATTTGTCAAAGTCGCACACCATAGATAAGGGCCTATTTTTAAAATGTATGACTCATGCCGAATGTTTCTCCGAAAATCGTTCGAGATATTATTCGATATCGAACGACAATTATTTTTTAACGAACAATATATATATTTTTTTTATCTATTTTATTTAGAAGCTTTTGTCTAATGACATGTCAGCTCCATCGATACAAACATGAATAACTTTAATGACTAAGACACGAAGAATAATTAAAAGAACTTGTGTATTTTACTTGCGGTACGCCACTAAACCACACAAGTCCCGGGCAGCGTTAGATGTAGGGTTGCTCAGGATACTCTGGGCATACCCCACGTCCAAGCCATTTACATTATATTTACTTTTAAATAAATTTCTTTGAATCTGGCTTCTTTCACATACCATCAAGATGTGAGATACATCGTCAACTATGCCACATACTTCACAATTGGGTGAACTAACTTTTTTGAACATAAATGCAAGCTTCTCTGATGGAATGTGACCAGATCTAATTCTCAACATTAGTTTGAGTATTTTTCGGCCCAAATCACAATTATTGAACCAAGGTATACGAGGAGGTTCACTTTGTATAGTTTTGTACCAAATTCCTTTTATTTTAGAGCGTTCATCAAAGTGCAATGCATCTTTGAATTGAGTCAACACTTCTGCGTAATATGGACTAATTTCGCACTCTATTCCGTTAGAACACGCATCGTTTGCTAACTTGTCAGCCTCCTCGTTACCCCGTATACCAATATGCGACGGAACCCATTGCAATCTCACTTTTATGTTGCATGACTCAAATTGTATTATTTGACCAAGTACAATAAAAGCTATCGGTACACCTCTGTGACCAGAAGCGCAACGAGCCAAGTGTTGTGTGGCACTTATACTATCAGAACAGATAACGATCTTATACCAGCTGTCTCTTTCCGCGTATGTCAATGCTTTAGAGATTGCAATGAGTTCCAGCGTCATTATACACACTTTGCTATTGACTTTGAAACTTCCGTGTTCCTTTTGACATGGATCAAAAAATGCAACACCTGATCCGTCTGAACAATAATTATTCGGCACGATTTTGCGTGACTCACACTTTCCAAAATAGCACTCCGGGTGTCAGTAATGACAAGCTCAAATTGGAAAATTTCAATTTGTACAAATAACATTTTACGTAATACGAGTATAAGAACATTTGAGGGTAAAACCTTTGGCTTTGTAACTAAACTATATGGATATTACATACAGTATAATGCGAACTATATTATGTCTATCAGTTTTCTTCAACTATCCAGTTGTTTCATATTTGAGTAAGTTTTCACTGATGGTTTTCACATTATTTTCAATTTTCCAATTACAATTTCTTTAAATGAGGTAATTGGAACTAAAAGGTAGTCAAAATTGCACAGTTTTTGAGTTCTTCATTAGAATCTAAATGCATGTGCTAGATGTATGTTAAGTTTGCCCGTAATGTCCGCGTATATCTTCATGCAAGTTCATCGAAATCGATTTAATGCTTTAAAAATAATTGAACAAAATATTTTTTGCTTAAAGTTTTCCTGTCCACACATAATCCACTGTACTTTTGGTTTCTCATGCCTTATGATGCTTTTATATGTTGTATAATTGTGTTTTGTACAATAAACATATTACAAACAAACAAACAAATCCTTAAAGACACACAAAAGCTCGTGCGAATGCTAATAAAATTTAAATTCCTAAACATTTTTTTTTTTAATAAATAAAACAGAATTCCTCGCTTATGGTTATTATACGTGCCTGCTTTTTAAATTTAAAACGTTCTCGTGAAACAATTTCACGCTGACCTTTGACCTTTTTATACCATTCAGTAGTGTTGACCTAATATAATGTGCTAGCCTGAAATAAAGTACCTGTGTAGGCGTCAGCATTTAATTCTAAGGGGAAAAGTATAGCCTACCTCATTATAATCTCAAAATTTGAATTGTAATTAAAAAAAGGTCCTTGTGGTTTTGCTCTCTTGGGTCTGCTGGAAGAGATTTTTTTACAAACTAGGTGTTTCCTGCAGCGCCGCCTGCGTTAAAAAGTAGCCTATGTTTGACCCAGGGTCTTCAACTATATTCATACCAAATTTGATCAAAATCCGTTCAGCGGTATGGCCGTGAAAGCGTAATAGACAGACAGACAGACTTTCGCATTTATAATATTAGTATGGATAGTATGATTTGTTTTGGACTTCTGAATACTTAGACTATGGATCCAATAGACGGGAAATGCGAAACAGAAATATATAGGATATGCGTATGTACTCGAGCGAGACCATTTCATATACACAATAATGTCCCATAGCAACCTTACGGATTTCTTGTCAAAAACAAATTAAATTATAAACAAAGTATCTAGTCGTAAGTGTTAAAAAAGTGTTCAGTAGACGCGCATAATTATGGTTTCATGTGCAGTGCCTAAATGTAACTCAAGTAACAAATAAAACCCACATAATTTCACATTTTACACAAAAGTACCACCAAAGTTTATCACTGTATAAATCCATGATTTCATAATTGTTTCGATAGTTTTTCCGCACTAATATATGAGAAATATCATGTAGTGTTATGACATGATTGTGTTAGATGCTTAAGAATTCAAATTTGGATAAAAATAATAACGTGAATTTTCACAATTTCTAACCTAATTCTTGAAGTTTAGGGATTGACGTCGATGCTGTCAAACAATATATCGATAATATTGCACCTAAACGCTAGGGAGGAATAAATACCTACCTACTGGTGTCAAATGTGTCTATATATTTAAAATTCAGCAATCCGGTTACGGTAGGGTACGGTTTATGAAAACTAATTCCGCTACGAACGCGGGTAAATGATTCTCGCGTCTCTGAGATAAGTCGAATTCGAGATTTCTCGAAAAAACTCTCACGCCTTTAATGATATGGTCTAATTTGAGATATCGCGAAAAAATATGGCGGATTTCTACTGAAACCCCGTGTTTATATTCTCATTCATCTCTCGTAATTGTAAAATTATAATTTCTATTAAATACCTATCTTTCCGATTTGTATCTAATTTAGATATTTGCAAAACATGGCTTAAAATGGTTGGCAAAGAAGAATGGTTTTCCGAAATATATTCAACTATATGTAGTAATCACTTTCAGTAGAGCGAGAATCGGCCACTGGTCTCAAAATTATTATAAAGTAAAGTTAATTACTGTCCACATATTGGAAGTCGAGTCGGAGTGCTCGTTAAAAATAAAAATACTAAAGTAGCATGTTTATTATGTAATTTTATTCTAAATTATCCCAAAAAATACTGCATACTGCATACTCGTTCCTTTTACTAAGCAGCCAATCTATTGACGTAGTCAAAACAATTCTAAATCTATGTCTGAATATTAACGAACCCAAAATCTTTTTCTTAAGAATTATATAAAAAGAACTACGATGTTTCGTTCCATCGATAAGATTGTCTTTTGTTTCCATAGTAACTTACTCAAATTATTCGCTTCCGCAAAATCCCTAAGACAGATTGTGAAAACAAATGACAAAAATAAGTCAAAAAGCACTTAAAGATAAATAAATGATTCCTAGTAGGAGCCAAGTACAATGCTAGCGTCTGGTTTAGGCAGAGCTCTGCCGAATTTTTTAAAGCGAAATAATGTAGTTACATTATCTCGCTTTTAAAAATGAGTTTACTGACACTAGGTATGTATTTTGGCTTGGCTTTTATTTTAGACTGAAAAATGTTACCCGAGTCTTGGTCGTTGTTATTTCTAGACTATATACCTATAGCAGCTTCGCCTGCAACTTTATTCATAACAAATTTCATCAAAATCCGTTCAGCGGTTTGGCTGTGAAAGCGTAACAGACAGATCAAATCAAATCAAATCATCTTTATTTGTGAAAACAGGTCAAATAAGTAGACATGCAATAAAAAATAAGTAGGTACTCTGTTTCTGCCAGATTGGCGTACAAATTTACAAAAAATAACATTAGTTCACTTGTGATAGGATTCATTCGTAATAAGATTCAATCGAGTTTGTCTTTTAAAAACTCATCTAATTTATAATAACATTTCTGGACGAGTAGCTCCCAAAGGGATTGTTTAAAAAATATGATGTCTGATGTAGTTTTAAGGAAGTTTGGTAGCTTATTGTATATGACAGGTGCCCTACCAAACACACTACTTCGCAACAGTTTCGTTTTAAATTCAAACAAAGCAATATTAGCCCTATTACGGGCTCGTGTGCGAAAAGTAAACATATTTTTATTTGTATGTACAAAGACGGCACATTCATATATATATATGCATGGCAACGTTAGCAATTTATATGTTTTAAAGTATGGCTCACATGAGTCAGTTTGTTGAATGTGAAACATAGAACGATCACAACGTTTCTGAGCTTTAAAAATTATGTCTTTATCCATAGAGTTACCCCAAAATATAATGCCATATTTTAATGTCGAATTTACATAAGCATGATATGCTGTGAGTACTGTATCTTGGTTAACAATTGTATGTAATTGATATAGAGCATAGGAGTACAGACAGAAAGACAGACATACTTTTGCATATATAATATTAGTATGGATATAACAGTAACGTGTACTTTAACGTGCAATGAAAACTACAACAAAATTTATCAAACAAATTCTGCAAACAAAATGATTTCATATCTTCGTCATGAAAACATCTTTGCACGTTCCTGATCGCGACATGTTCTTTATCGAAGCTAATGTTTATTTAGGAGAAACTCAAGACCAGACAAGCCCTAGAGCTAATACTCTTTTGGATGATGCCGATGACATACAGAGTCAATTGGAAAATGAAGCGAAGGATCGACTCAAATATGGAAGGGTAAGTCTTTTATCTAAAAATAAAGTAACAAGGTAGTGACTTATATCTAAAAATGTACACACAGATATAGATAGAAGTCCCATATCGTGTGCCAAAGTTAAGACTAAAGAGGTCTGGGCCTGCACATGAAACTTCTCATCATCATCTTAGCACCTTGTCGGTTGCATCCTGAGCTGTTCGTTTGTGAGCCCAGGGTCCGCTTTCTTACTTTTACGTCTCCACTTTACCCGATCTTCTCTTATCCTTGGTAGAGAGTCCGTTACGCATATCCTGCTTTACGACGTCAAACCAGCTCTTTTTGAGCGCTCCCCTTCTACCAGGCCCCGGCGGAGGCGGCATAGCCAGATACTTGTTCCCAATATATGTAACAGACAGATATACAGACTTGCGCACTTATAAAATTACTAGCTGTTTCCCGCAGCTCCGCCTGCGTCAAAAAGTAGTTGACCCAGGGTCTTCAACTATATTCATACCAAATTTCATCAAAATCCGTTCAGCGGTTTGGCCGTAAAAGCGTAACAGACAGACAGACAGACTTTCGCATTTATAATATTATAAGTATGGATGGATATTATAGAAGTATGAATTCTATGCCCATAACATGTCCATAACCAAATAGAATAAATAATAAGCAGTTTCCTTTGTCAAAAATTGCATAAATCCTAAAAGTTTCTAGAATACTCTCGAACCTTCCATTGACTGAATAATATGATTTTTATTGCTCCAGCCTAAAACAATCTGGGTGTTTCGCCTACCCACGCAGTATCCGATTTTAAGTCTAACAGAAGCAGTCAGTACCGACCCAATCAATGTAAGTATAGTTTTTTTTTTGTTTTACCTTAATTTTTAAAGGAAACTCTCCTTTTCCACGTTTTCGTGAATTTATTGTATGGCGATACCGTCAAAGTCACCATTTCCAAAGCATATCACCAGTCAAATAGTTAATAGTGACAACCGAAACAGAAAAAAATTCGACCGCATACAAATGTAGTTATCAGCCGGCAGGAAATTTATTTATTTATTTTATGTAAACACTGTAAATATACATTGGAAACTTAACATTAGGAAAACTGAGTACAAGCGTTCTACTTATTTCTAAAGAAATTTCATCCAGCAGACCGGCTACAGGATCTACGAAAGAAAGAGGCAAAGTGGCGTACAAAAAATTATTGTCATCATCATCGTAAATAAATATATATTTATATATATATATATATATATATATATTTATTTACGATTTACGAATATAAGGATATAAGGACAAATAGTGATTTCTAACTCACTTCTGTAACGGCGGTGAAAGTTTGGGACTCTTGAATGCTAGGTGGTAAAGTATTCCATAACCAGACTGCTTGAACAGAGAAAGAATAAGAATATGAGACAGTGCTATGAGCAGTAAAAGTTAGAATAAATTAGCTGTGAGATCTACAAAATTCTCCTGCAGGACGAAGAAAGGAAAAACGAGATCTCCGAGCATCGAATTCCTTGAATGCAACAGAGAAATCGCTGAGTAGATGATGACATTCGTAATTTTGACTTTTCAGGCGTCTATGAAAAACTATCTAGAAACATTTATAAAATAAATAAAAATAAAAAAGCCCTTTATTTCTACTACCATACAGAATGTCTTAAATACAAGAAAATATCATAGAACAATTTTATATATTTGTTATTAATAATTGATTTAAGTCTATTAACACACAAATTACCTATGTCATTTTGTTTTACTTAGTCTTCTTCACCAGTACAGGTTCGTCAATTGTGAGATTTCACACACACATATTAGTATTAGATTATAATCAATTAATTCTAATCAATGTATTATACTAAGTCAAATTTAAATCATAATTAGTTTTCGGTAGTAGTCGCCTCTTTGGCGTAGGCCTCCCCCAAAGCTCTCCAATTATTTCTATCTCTGGCCTTCTGCATCCAGTCCTTCCCCACTTTCCTGCCAAAAACATCTCTCCATCTCATTTTTGGTCTACCTCTACTCCTTTTGTTATTCCTCGGTATCCATTCGGTCACTCTTTTAGTTGGTCTAGAATCCTCCATCCTGCATATATGTCCTGCCCATTTCTATTTCAGTTGTCGTATTCTATAACTAACATCTGTCACGCCGGTTTTCCTTCTAATATTTTTGTTGTTTATTTTATCTGAAATTTTTATCCCCAGCATGCTCCTTTCCATTTTCCTTTGACAAACAGCTAGTTTATTCTCATCTTCATTTGTTAGGGACCAGGTTTGGCAACCGTAAGTAACACATGGTAATATTGCTACCTCGTACAATTTTCTCTTTATTTGTATATTTATGTCCTTATTTTTCATAATTTCTTTTAAGCTCCAGTACTTTTTCCATGCTAGAGCATTTCGTCTTATTATTTCATTCTCAGTCCTATCTTCAAAAGATACTGTTTGTCCTAGATATATATAGCTTGGTACATATTCAATTTTTTCCCCATCGACAGTTACATCGTGCATTATGCTATTAGTAATTATTTTTGTTTTTGAAGTATTAATGCTCAAACCAACTTTTTTGCTCTCTTCCACCAGCTCATTAACCATAGTCTCCATATCCGACGTAGGTACTCTCCGCAAAAATGACAATATCATCGAAGAAGCGAAGGTGGTTTAAGTACTCGCCATCCACGTATACTCCCTTATTTTCCCAGTCAAGTTTCCTAAACACTGATTCGAGTACCGCAGTAAATGTTTTCGGCGAGAGTGGATCTCCCTGCCTCACCCCCTTTGTTATGGGAAACTCAGGTCCCTCCTTCTCTAGCTTAATCGTGGCTCTACATTTGGAATAAATGTTACGTAGGAGATTGATATATTTAATGTGGATGCCTTGTTCAGATAATGCTTCCCAAATTGCGTTGTGAATGAGAGAGTCAAAAGCCTTCCTATAGTCTATGAAACATATGTAGAGTTCTTTGTTATACTCGTTAGCTTTTTCTATTAATTGTGTCACCACTTGGATATGGTCCATAGTTGAAAAACTCTTCCGAAATCCAGCCTGTTCTTGTGTCTGGTTTTCATCTAAAGTTCTTGTTCTCTTTAAAATTATTTTGGCAAAAATTTTATATATGTTTGAGATGAGGCTGATTGGTTTGAAGTTATTGAGGTCATATCTGTCTCCTTTTTTGAACAATAGAATGATTATTGATTTCGACCACTGCTCCGGTGTCGACTCACTGTCTAGAATGTTATTGAATAATATTTGGAGAGGTTTTAAGAGGAAACATTTATGACTTCCTAAATTGTCAAAATTAGTATCAAACGTAGATCAACACAAACAGAGTCGAACGTTCCACCGTGGTATTTTCAAAGAGAATGTAATCACTACGTTTTAGTACTTACTATGTCAGTTTTGTTTTGCGGTGTTCGTAGGTTCGTTCCAATTTGTAATATATTTTTTTTGTAATTTACAGCGATTAAGTAAAAGATTTCTGAAGAAACCGAAACGGCCAGCTGCTAATGGTAAACCGTCAGGTACTTAATTATTTTATGGCGTTATCATTTTCCAGTTTAAAAGTCGTTTTAACTCTTTTTATGAAATCTTCAGTTTTAATTCCATTATGATGGACGTTAACGAAATGGCTATCCTGAATGATGAAAGTTTAGTGATAAATTAGATAATTTGTTTAGATCTTTTTTTATCGACTGTTAGTGGAAAACATTGTAAAAAAATTCAACGAAGCTCCCTTGAAAAGTCCCACTTGGTTTCTAAGTAGAAAAGTCTTATTTTCTAAATAATCTTAGATCTTATTACTTAGGCACTAGTATGATGCCTAGTTATTTGTTGTCTGAAGCGCACCTTTTGTTAACGCTTTGAAGAATGTGTTAGGTATACTTTATTAGTTAAACTTGAAAAAAAACGTTTAAATCCGCACCTTTAATATGGCTCAGTAATCCGTTTTAAGTCATAATCCTGTTATTAATATACAGCGTCCAAATATGAATACTTAAATTGAAAAATGAAACCGTCGCGACGCCAAACGGCTATTTAATTTTTTTCATTGTTGCTTGATATTAAACACGTTTCGAATGGATATATTTTTTAATATTTATATCTGTTCCAGACGAATCCCCAGCAAAATGGAATTACAAAGGCAAGTTCAACTTTTACTGCTCAAAATGTCTTATCAGAATCACTGTTAATTTTATTTTATAAAAAAAGAAAGTGCATTGATAATTCCTTCGAGTATTAATAATTTCTATTGAAAGGAATAGGAAAATACTGTTGTCGGCACTCTTGTTGCTTTTCATTTTGAACGTGACAAAAAGTTTATTATTTTTTTAAATAAAACCAGCCATTACTGACTTAAGAATATTTTCTTCCACCTGCTTGGACTTTGATAAGTATTAAAAAAACAATACGCCTTATTGCGAGCCTAGGCCTAGAATTTTATTTTAAAAAAATGCCAACCGCTAAGGATTTTTTTTTAAATAGTACACATTTCGAAAAGGTCTTAGCTGCGCTTTGAACTTGTATTAAACATTACTCGGCCATGTAAATTGTTCAATTCCCGGCCACGACAGTAATATCGATAGAATAAAACCAAATGGCGGTGTGTGTTTGACGCTTCTTTTCGGTTCTACGTAGACGAAATAAATAATCACCTATGCACCATTCACTGACGATGATATTTCATTGATAGATCAAGGCCATTGGTCCAGCAGTTATCCAAACTGTGGTGGGCGTTCCCAGTCACCGGTGAACCTGCCTGCCAGAGGGTTGATCAAGTCCAAAGCCAGGAATCTGCTGTTTATCAACTACGATACAGTGCCTTCTTCGATGATCTTGCAGAATGATGGAAAGACAGGTAATTTTCTTTATCATGCTAGCATTTTTTGTTTTATTTTCGTGGCTTGAGGTAAAGGCTCCTATGACGAGCCTAGTTGATTATTAAGTTTTTTTTTTTAATTATTGTTTGTTAATGCGGCATATACCTATAGAAGTTTTACAAGTCAATCAATCAATCAAGTTATTTATTTGCATAAAATGTAGGTATTACATGTCTTGTTAAATAATAATATAATGTTCCCATATACATTTCACCGAGAAAGGTGTGCAAATTCTTAAACAAATATATTACAATTTAAGTATTATCAATGTATCATCTGAATTATTCTAAATAGTCATTACAAATTAATTATCCTAAAGTATATTCATGTCAGTTATTAAACAATTATGTCCAAATTAAAATTGTCATTTAAAAATTGATTTACAGTATAATAACATTTTTCAGTCAGGAATTTCTTGAGGCGTTCTTTAAATTCATATACATTAAGACTTCGTATCGCATTGAGAATCTTATTAAATATTTTAGTTGCCATGCCAAGAACACTTGCACTAAACATAGCGGTTTTGTGATAAATAAAGAAAAATTACGTTAAGTCTAGTTCCTTAAGCATTAATGTTTTAGCAATATAATTGTGTTTTAAATATGTGTTAGTACAGATGTAAACACATTCATAACATAAGGACAAACCTCAAGATTTACAATTACGTGGGGCGCACTATAAGTTTCCGGAATGAATATGAAAAAATACTATTAAAGGTACAAAATTAATTTATTGTTTTTCAAAATAATCTCCCTTGGCGTCTATGCACTTTTTTATTCGATGAAACCAGTTTTGAAAACTTTTGTGCCACTCCTCTGTGGTGACCTCTGAAACGTGTTTTTCATACTCCTCGACAGCCTCTTCTGGTGATGAAAATCGTTGACCGCGTAATTGGTTCTTAATTTTTGGGAACAGAAAAAAGTCACAAGGTGCCAGGTCGGGACTGCATGCAGGATGACTCATGAGTTCTACATTTTTCGCCTTCAAAAAGTCGTTTGTCTGTCTGGCCGTGTGAGAACTAGTATTGTCGTGGTGCAGGATGATACGGCGTTTACGGTTATTTTTACGGAGTTCGTCAATAACTTCCGGCAAACAAATGGTCGTGTACCAGTCACTATTCACTGTACGACGATTCTCTAAAGCAACAGTAGCCACGTGTCCAGTTTTATTAAAAAAAGAAGCAATCATCCGCTTAGATGCACTTTTCACGCGCGCCACTTTGGTTGGTTTCGGCTCATCTTGAAAGACCCATACGCTCGATTGCTGCTTTGTTTTGGGATCGTAGCAATAAATCCATGTTTCGTCACCTGTTACTATGTCCCACACCAAATTTGACGCACCTTCGTTGAATCTGGTAAGCATGGCACTGCACCAAGTGACGCGGTCCGTTTTTTGAGCCTCGGTCAAGTTGTGTGGGATCCACCGCGAGCACAGCTTTCTCACACCCAAATGTTTGTGCAGGATTAATTGTATTTGACTCATGCCTATTTCTAAGGATGCGCGAATTTCATGGTAGGTCACATGCCTGTCTGTTTCAATCATACGGCGCACAGCATTGATGTTTTTGTTGGTCACAGCGGTGGACGGCCGACCATCGCGAGATTCGTCACTGAGATTGATACGACCACGCTTGAATTCTGCAAACCAGCTATAAACAGTTGTCTTGCATGGTGCTTCATTGCCAAAAGCTGTTTCAAGCCGAGCGATGCTCTGTTGAGCTGTCAAATTACACTTAAAATCGTAGAAAATCATACTACGAAAATTTTCCCGAGTTAAATCCATGTTGATGCAGACACACAATTTTTTAAATGGCGCCACAAGGTAAAAACAAAAGACAGTCAGATGAAACAAACTGCATTCTACAGCCAAAGAGTTCTATTTTCAAATGTTGCAATAAATTTTTAAATATTGTTTATGTAAGTGGCCAGTTCCGGAAACTTACAGTGCGCCCTATGTATTAGTAGGTACTAGAATATGTATAGTAAATTTCAAACAAAAAAAATAAAGGCACTCGATCTTCTTTGCTTGACCTACCCTTTAGATAAATTTATGATATTTTTTAAAGATTTTTATTCAAAATACATAATCAAATTCTACAATTATATAAGAATTACATGAAATAAATAAATAAAAAAATTATATATCATCATAAATTTCTCCTTTTTGTCTATTATTTGAGAGTTCTTTCAGTTTCAGATTCAACACTACATTTACTTACTCCTATATTGGTTTCATGTAGCTATGCGTTAGTCTATCATTCTTTTTTTTGGATTATAGTGTCATCTTATTAGGTTGGGGGAAAAGTTTCTTCGCATTTTTTTAAGAAAATACAAAACATTTTTTAATATAGTTTATTTACATTTAACTAAAGTATATATAGGTGCCATTTTGTTCAATTACTTTTTGCCATCTTGTAGTTAGGGATGTCATGTGACCCTATTGCTATAGAAATTTTAAGGCTTCTGATCAAAATACTGTGACAAGGGGTTTTGGCAGTCCTCTCGTGATGTTAACCTGACACTGCCTAAAGAATTTTGAAGAGACCGAAACAGGTGGAAATCTTAAAGTGCAAGGTCAGGACTATACGGCGGATGCATTAACACCTCCAAGCCAAAATCTTTTAATTTTTGCTAAGTGGCTAAAAATGTGTCAGGTCTAGCGTTATCATGATGAAAAACCACACCCTTTCTGTTTAATAATTCCGGCTGCTTTCTTTCAACTTCTTGCTTTAATCTCATCAGTTGTTCGCAGTAGAGTTCAGAATCGATGGTCCTGCCTGGTGGTAACAGCTCATAATCAATAATGCCCTTCCAATCCCACCACATACACAGCATCACCTTGTTGCGAGTTAACCCGGGTTTCCCCATAGTCTGTGAAGCCTGACCTTTTTCGCACGTTCTTGTCGTACGTGATCCATTTTTCATCACCAGTTATCAGCTTCTTCAAAAATGGTTGGGTTTCATTACGTCGTAATAAAGAAACACAAATGAGGTTCATTAGGTTTTTTTTTCAGTGAGTTTTTTCAAATGCGCCAAAACTGTTTTGTGGTCAATTCCCAGTTCTTTAGCTACGTCGTAACTACTGATATGCCGATCTTGCTCCATTTTTTCAAAAATGGCACCCATTTTGTCCGTAATAGGGCGACCAGAGTGACGTGCATTTTTGACATCAAAATTTCCGGATTAAAAACGCTTAAACCAAATTTGTGCTGCTCTTACAGACACTGCACTAGGTCCATCAAATCAAATCAAATTTCTTTCGCGGCGTACGTTGCGTTTTTACCTTTTTTTCGATTTTTTTTTTTAAATGTATTGAATTTCTTTATTACATAGGGCGCACTGTAAGTTTCCGGAACTGGCCACTTACATAAACAATATTTAAAAATTTATTGCAACATTTGAAAATAGAACTCTTTGGCTGTAGAATGCAGTTTGTTTCATCTGACTGTCTTTTGTTTTTACCTTGTGGCGCCATTTAAAAAATTGTGTGTCTGCATCAACATGGATTTAACTTGGGAAAATTTTCGTAGTATGATTTTCTACGATTTTAAGTGTAATTTGACAGCTCAACAGAGCATCGCTCGGCTTGAAACAGCTTTTGACAATGAAGCACAAGGTTTGCAGAATTCAAGCGTGGTCGTATCAATCTCAGTGACGAATCTCGCGATGGTCGGCCGTCCACCGCTGTGACCAACAAAAACATCAATGCTGTGCGCCGTATGATTGAAACAGACAGGCATGTGACCTACCATGAAATTCGCGCATCCTTAGAAATAGGCATGAGTCAAATACAATTAATCCTACACAAACATTTGGGTGTGAGAAAGCTGTGCTCGCGGTGGATCCCACACAACTTGACCGAGGCTCAAAAAACGGACCGCGTCACTTGGTGCAGTGCTTACCAGATTCAACGAAGGTGTGGCACAAAAGTTTTCAAAACTGGTTTCATCGAATGAAAAAGTGCATAGACGCCAAGGGAGATTATTTTGAAAAACAATAAATTAATTTTGTACCTTTAATAGTATTTTTTCATATTCATTCCGGAAACTTATAGTGCGCCCCACGTAGATTCACTAATCTTGACAGTAATAAAAACAAATAAAAATAACACATTTTCCTAATTTGAATTTGGAATTATTTTCTTTAAAATTTAAACTTTTAATAATACCAAAACCAGCCAGATACAAATATTACCTATAGCCAAAGAGATTTTAATACAAGTTCATACATACTATATGCGAAAATACTTTTTCCCCAACCTAATAAAATTGATTCACACACTGTCATTAAATAAGTTAAACAACGGAAAGTGGTAAATTCTAAACTCGTTACAGAAAAGCCGTAAACTCGTAACTTTTTCGAGTACTAAAAGCCGAAGCTGGTGGTAATTAATGCTTTCGTGTGCTTTTTGAAGGACTTTTCGTTAGATATCAATTCTATATAATCTGAAGTAACATTTAAGGTTAATTTATCCATTGATTTCAAGTGGTTATATGGTTCATCGACCCTACATTGATGTTAGATTTTTTTAGAGCCACCTTTAGGTTTCTATGACGAAAATTGATTGTGTGTTAATGTTATGAAATTAATGGTATCAAATAATAAGAAATAATTTTTAAATTAATTTGTTAAGTAATCAATTCTGATTCATTTAATTAAATGTTTCATTAAAATAATCAAAATATCTATACATTGATACTTTGCAATTATCGGTTTCAGATGTGATTCGTGGAATGTATCAAATCTAACGCTACCAATTGCAAATAAACTATTTCTTTCTTTCTCTCTTTCTTACCCTTAAAAATATTGAAATGCGATATTCTCGGAATAAATTGGGTGCGATCTGAATGTGTGCGCTACATACGAAAATCCTACATACCTATATTTATATAGGTATGTAGGTATATGTTTAAAAAGATATCCTTTTTCGAATATAGGCCTCCTCCATATTGTTCCAAATTTGTCTCTCCCGTGCCACTTGCATCCAGTTGGAACCTGCGTGGCCCTTGATATCGTCCACCCAACATAATGCTCAACCTCGCGTGTTTGCCCATGGTCTCCACTCCATGAGGTTTCTAGTTCCCCTTGTCTCGATTCATCTGTGCTATGTGCCCCGCCCATTTCCAGTTCTGCCACGTTTGAGTTTCACGTATCTCAGTAGAATACTTAGAATTATTAGAATAGTATAAAGTCAACCTGGGAATCATACAGAACCATTTTCCAAGAAAATCCTGATAGACCTACGTAACATGTGTTAGATAGAACATAAAATCCTGATAGACCTACGTAACATGTGTTAGATAGAACATAAAAGATTTTGTTATCTAAAATTCTGATGAAATCATGTCCCAGAAGATTTCTCACGACAACAAAAAATATAAAGCCTGTAGGCAAGATACTGAATAGCCAATTTATTTTAGTGAAAATCGAATGAAAACATTCCTTTCCCCGCATTTTTTACTTTTCAGGGTTACTTATGTAAACAAAGTTAACTAAAGGAAAGCATTGTTTTACTAAACCTTGACTTATTTATTAATATCGAGTGGGCTTTATGGTTAACCGACCCTGTACATCCTAGTGTCAGAGTTTTGCGGGACTGCCATTCGTATCTGTCATGGTTCGTACTCTGAAAGGTCGTAATGAAACGTATGCCACATAGTGTTCCAAATCTTTAAGAATGACTTGGGACAAACAATGAATTTTTCGGGTCGTGGGACGAAATCTCAGGGCTAGCGAAGAACAAATCCTTTTTTGTCGTATTAGTACATAAGAACTAATATTCTTTTTGTGAAAATAGTAGAACCACGTAGTAGATAACTACAGGATTATTTTGAATCGAAATCCAGTAAGCTGATCACTAGATTTCTATGGGAGGAGTCGAATTGGTTTGACTCGATATACTGAGAACAACTCGTCGATAGATTTTTGTATGTTTTCACTTATTATTTTTATTTAACGCGGTTTAACTTACAATAATAATATAAATATAATATAATAATAAAAAGGCGTAGGGATGTGATGACCCCATCGCCCACTGGGCTCTCTTCCCAGTGCAGTCAGTCTCCGCAGGGCAGCTTGTGGCGAGCTGTTGGTGAGTGGCGACACCGCGGACCTGAGTGCTCCTGGGAGCACTCAGGTCCGCGGTGTCGCGGGAGGCCTCCGTCTCTCACCTCCGACCTTCCTTCGCCAAGGTCGGAGTAGACACCGATGAGGGACAGGACCCCTGGCTTGCCCTAGCCGGCTGGCTAGAGTGGAGTCGCAAGAGCTATATGCTCGAGGGTGGAAGTGTTTGCACGTAATGGCGTAATAACGAGGAAATCCGCTCACAAGGCAACTCGCGATGGCGAAACCGAAGCCGCACCTCTCGGCACCCTTAGCAGCTCATTCCAATGTTGCCCCTCTGTTGCCAAACGTGGCGACTATTTGGAAGGCCCATTCACTGAGTGGCGAGTCACCGCCTGCCACTAATAGTCAGTAATCATGATTATGGCAGGTGTCCGATTTCTATTGCAATAACCCACCTCCTCCTGCCCAGACCCGTTCATGGAAATATCAACTATTGATATAGCCGAGGACGGGTTTGGGCAGGAGCAACACCACATGACATCAACTTCAACAAAGGGCCTCTACGCGTTGGATCCATATCCCCGCGCAAGCCTCTCAAAGGACCGGGGTAACCCGTGAATTCCAAGCGGAGATAAATAATTAATATAAAATACAAATATTAATTCAGCCATATAAAAAAAAATAGATGTAAAACAAGATAAACAAACCCTGTCCTGGTTACCACAAATTAATGATGTTACTTGCTTACTTGGTGCTTGGATCCAATGGAAGAACTTTTAAACAAATTGGAGCGGCTGCAGAATCAGTGCATTAGATTTATATTTGAATTGCGTAAATTTGAGCATATTTCGGAATTCCGTAATAAGCTAAAGTGGTTGCCTATTAGGTTACGTAGAAACGTTCATATCTTGTATCTTCTTTTTAAAGTTCTCTTTATCCCTTCTTCTCCTGTCTATTTAAATGAAAAAATTTCCTTTCGTCGGATTGATGACTGGTTACGCTCTGCCGGTAACCCAACCCTTGACGTGCCGCCTTGTTCGTCACATTCTTACTCAAAGTCGTTTGTTGTTGTGGCAACTAAGCTTTGGAATTCACTTCCTGTGGAAGTAAGGTTGTCACAAAGTTTAAACTCTTTTAAAATAAATCATTCAAACTCTCCTTTGCTGAACTTAGACATTTAAAGTATATGCTAGTTACATGGGTATATGTATGTTTATTTATATGTATGTATGATTATTCTATATAGGTATGTAGGTTTATTTAATGTATATCCTTTATAATAATATTATATTGTACACACTTCTACCCTTCTGGTAAGCATATCTTCTCCTGCCACTCGCTGGTTGACTGTAAGAGATCCCAATATGGGATAAGTCCGCCATTGTACTTATTGTTTTTTCATGCTTGTGTATGGTAATTGTTTGTTTTTATTTTGTACAATAAAGATATTACAAATAAACATATATATATCCCTGATAAATAAAAATAAAGCTTTTGCAATATCAGCCTAATAAGCTCGGTTTGTCTGTCTGCCACTAAATGTAGGTCAAAGTGGTAAACAAGTCGGACAAAATTAATACAAATGTGGTAATACTTGTTGCAATATAGAGGTTTGAAATGTTTTTCTTTGACTTTGTTTTTATAAATTAGATAAATATAATACGTACGCCTGTTTGCCTACTTAGTTGTATAACAAAAAAAAATATTTTGGCAACTCTGAATGGTATGAATACGCTTACGAGTAGATGTATGTTAGAGCGGGTGTTATTTTGCCACATTTGACTTGTCTGATATTACTATTTCATTAAGTGTTAAGCTAGTCAGGAATTTGGAAATAAATAAACAAGCAATTCTCTTCTATTTATTTTTTAATCTACCACCGGATCGGAAAGTAGTTATCGGTTTAAAAAGATCCGGCAAGAAACTTAACCGTTGCTCTTTTAAACAATTTGTTTACGTTACAAGTTTTACATTAGGTACACTTTAATTTTACTTTAATCTAGAATAATGAACTAATAATAACAATAGACCAATTTTTAGTTCTTTCATTTCTTTTTCTTACTTTATTTTTTTAAGGTATTAATTTTAAGTTTTACTTTATTGATAGTGTAGTTTTAATTTTTAGGTTAGTTTATATGTATTAATCTTGTTTTATGGTCTGAAATAAACCAATGATTTACAATATTAATAGCAACAAATGACACTTATCGTGTTCTATGATCGACAGCCAAGCGAGAAGAGAGCAGCTCTTGCTTGTGCGACACGCCTTTTAATAGCAATCCCTACCCCACGCTCATTACCCACCAACACCATTGTCAAATCATAGACTTCGACATTTTACATAGACAACAAATTTAACAATACAACTAATTTACAATACAACTAATCCATACTAATATTATAAATGCGAAAGTCTGTCTGTCTGTCTGTTACGCTTTCACGGTAATACCGCTGATAGGATTTTGATGAAGTTTGGTATGAATATAGTTGAAGGCCCGGGGTCAAACATAGCCTACTTTTTGAAGCAGGCGGAGCTGGTGGAAACAGCTAATTCACAATATTTCTCAATAAAGTTTCATACTAATAATTTATACAAAAATAGAGCAATATTGCATTTTTGCTGTCGCGCCAACATATATTTCTTTTTAGTTAGTAGCGAGTTATTCTTCATCCAAGCATAAAAAACGTACTCTATACATACATAAACAATAAGCTAAGGACGGAACTGGAAAACACTCTTAAACGATGACTGTAAGTCAGATGCTGTAAGACAGCTTCAAAAATCTGACATCAGTTAAGGCCACTGACAAAAAAATCTATGTATAGTTGCATAAAAGAAAGTCGTGTTAGTTACACTATTTATAACTCAAGAACAGCTGAAAATTTATGGGGAGGTAGATTAGAACTTGGGACAGACATAAGTACTTTTTATCCCGTTCCCGTGGGACGTGACATAAAGTCAAAATTGACATTTATTGCCTCTAGTTCAAAGTTCGCGAAGTCAGCTAGTTTAGAATATTTTGTTTCTCTATAGAAATGTTGATCAATATCAGTACAAAGAAATATCAAATGGCTTGGGACCCGCACTGCATTTCCAACATTCTATGTTAAAATTAATGTAAATACTTGGTATGCTTCGAGATTTCGGTATACCACAAGAACATAGTTACTGTCGAGGTCAACTCAATTTATATTTTTCCATACTAAATAATATATACATTTTTAAGCAATAATACAAATACAACTCTTTTTAGCAACTGACCGCAAAGTGCAACGTTAAATTAGAATTTTGTGTACCAAAATACGTTTGAACATATAAGTCTTATTTAATCGCTTTTGAGAACCCTTTATTTTGATACTACACTCGATAGGTTTAATAGAAAAATAATTAAATGTGTACTTTTTGACGCTAAAAATACACCATTTTAATTTTTTACATTTATACCCTGTGACACTTGCGCAGTCAAGACAAATCTAACTAGGTACGTATAATTTATCAAAATCGGTTTGGCTGTTTTTGGCTACTAGGGAACAAAGGGAAAGACAAACATACGTCTCAAATACATAACCCTCCGTTTTTGGGTTCGCTGCAGTCGGGTAAAAACATTACAATCTGCTTTAGAGGTTGAAATGCAAATACTTATATTTGCGGTTCTCCGAAAATCCAATATCCCGCGAAGCGTGTAGGTCGCTAGTCTAGTATATAGTAACAGTAGGTACCTAGTCGCTAGGTAGCAATAGTAGAAATTAAATAAGTTGCAGTTACTACGTGAGACACTTGAGGAGGAAACTCGAACTTGGATGATGTTCTGACTCCAAAGAAGGAGGAGGTTGTATAAGATACAGTAATCAGTTATACCATTAGAAAAGCTACATAGTTTTATTAATCGTTACGTCTGTATATGTTTTAAATATCAGAACAATATCCAAAGTATGGAGCATAGTGATATCAATTTTTCTGTGCATAGGGCTCCGAGGCAAACAGCTAAGGACGCATCCGGAAAGGCGCTGAGGTGAGATAGATAAAGTCTTACAAATGTGCATAAACCTCGTTGAAAATGTTCAGATTCAAATTCAAATTCAAATGTTCAGACGTAATAAAAATGACATGGTCATTTTTATTACGTCAGAAATACAGAATTTTTGACCGCGAACAGGATTCCTGGACTAACAATGGCCAGAAACTATGTATACCGCACAGTGTTAGCACAATGTCAGAGAAATATAATTATATTGATACCTCGCATAAAAACTGTCATTCGATTTTCAGTGACTCTTTTTGGTAGCTGGAAGAGACACAATCGACCCCTGATTTACGGAGGAGCGGCGTATAGCCGTCGATACTTGTTCCACTCTCTCATCTTACACTGGCCTTCTGAACATACTGTTGGCGGTATGCAGTACCCTGTAGAAAGCCAGGTTCGATTTTTTTCATATATTTCATTTTTATAAAGAGTTGAAGCCTCCAATAATATGCGTATATTTAGAATCACGTTTAAAGAATTACAAGAGCCTGTTACAGCTGATGACGACGATGTCACACTTGGAGATGTTAATGAATCATCATTCATCATAATTTCAGCCCCAGTCAGTCCACTGCTGGACATAGGCATCTCCTAATGATTTCCAAAATGACCGGTTATAAGCTTCCTGCGTCCGTGAGTCTTTGCCTGCGACCTTTTTTTAGGTCATCTCTCATCATCACCGCCCACTTCTACTTTAGAGAGTTTATCCGCTAGGACATGTCGGTGGCTTTAGTTCCCCTGCGGATCTTCTCATATCTGATTCGATCTCGTTGGGAAACACCGAGCATCGCTCCCTCCATAGCTCTGGGAGACCTTGAGATTTCTCATGAGACCCATAGTCAGGGGCCACGTTTTGGACCCATATGTCATCACTGGTAACACACTAGATCTTAGTTTTAAGGGAGGTATTTTGGACGAGAAGATGATACGACGAAGCGAATGTGCGTGTCAAGCGACGGCTAGACATGGCCCGTAATGGATTGGTCGCCGTTTAGTGGCATTTTCTATCTCGAGCTCCTCTGTGCTTCGGAAGGCACGTTAAGCCGATAAGATTTGTCTCAGTTCATTCACTCTAGATTCTTTAAGCCCTTGCGTGAGCTGAATGCAGTAATAAAGTGTAATTCTACCAGGTTCTTCACATATCAGCCGAGTACAAGAATCTAAAGGACGCCGTCGAGAGGTCTTCAAGTGATCCCCTGGCGTTCCTTGGCATTGTCAATATTTACAGGGTAAGTACTGCCAAATAGCGACTACCAAATATTTATCTAGCGAACGGCCATTTAAAAAGAACAATATTTACTTGGACTAAATTCCCAAAGAAAAGATAAATAGCTTTTGAAACATTTTAATATTACTAAGGACTTCGACGCCATCCAAAGTACCTACTTTTAGTAGGCATTTATTATTATAAGATATTTACTTAAAGATATTTACTTAAAGATATTTACTTAAAGATATTTACTTAAAGATATTTACTTAAAGATATTTACTTAAAGATATTTACTTAAAGATATTTACTTAAAGATATTTACTTAAAGATATTTAAAAGAACAATAATTTTACATAAGAAAATTATTGTTATTTTAAATTAAAACTTAACAAAACCATCCGTTCTTGAAATGCCTTAGAAATAACGCTTAAAAAACGCTAAGCTTTGCTTGTCTAATTGTCTATAATTTTTGTTGTTTGACCACAAATTTAAAAGTTTTTAATTTTGCGAGAAAATTAAACTACAGTAGAATCCGTTTATTATGACTCCGCCTATATTGACCAACCGATTATTATGACGTAATTACACTACGAAGTTTGGTTTTCATTTTAAATTCTTACCCTTACAGTGACATGTCGCTTATTATGACCCATTTTTAATAAATTATGTCCGGTTATAATGACCGACATGATTCTTTACACCTTCGGTAATGCTCGTTAATAGTTGAGAGTCTGTTTTTACAATACAATGAAAAAACAAAATCGGACAAAAATTACAGATTACTTACATTAAAAAATGAAAAATATTTAATAGTATGTTTACTATGTTTCTCTATTAAAATACTCTATTAAAGTACATATTTACATAAAAAAGGTTTTTTTTTTCACAAAACTCTTTGTATGTACGTCCACTTATTATGACGTGTTTGTCAATTCCCTTCGATGTCATTATAAACGGATTCCACTGTAATTCTTTTCTAGCTTTCCAAATTTGTGCAAATATACATATCTAGTTCGATTTATATATTGCTATGTTGATAATTTTTTTTATACACTACTTCCCACTTTATACAATACAAAACTATTGCAATACAAGAAAACTTTTTCAAACACAAGCAGTTAAAATAAAAACAATGCGCAAAAGGCGGCCTTTTCGCAATATCAATTTCTTACAGGCAATCTTTCGAAAAATTGATTAAGGAAAATAAAGATTGCGCGGTGTAGGTTACAATGAAGAAATTTCATTACAATTAAAACATCAAAATAATAAACTTCCGCTTAAAATTATTAACACTTATTTCTTTCTTCATTCATTTTTTGGATCATTTGGTTAAAAGAATTGGATAAAAAGAAAGATCTGAACGTTGTTCCGTAAGTTAGTCTCAACAAGAAAATCCATTGATCCGTTCGACTTTGATTCAAATTAAGGGTATCCCGATAAAACCTTCCAGTCTGACTGTTTTATTATCCGAATGGATCCCTTCTTGCAAAGTTAATCAACTGAATACTGAATCTTAAAGTGGTTCTAATATGCCACCGTGTAGGTTAGAAAATTAATTCTCCTGACATCTCCGGTGTTCATAGGCTACGGTGACCACTTACCATCAGGTAAGCCGTACGCCTGTTTGCCTACTTAGTTGTGTAAAAAAAATACAAAAAATGATAATAATAAATCTACATCAATTCCCTAATATTATCGGATGATAACAAGTTAGTCGGGAAATCAATGTTGCTGTAAGCAGGGTCGACTGGAAGATGATTTCTTTTACTAGGTCCTAAATGTTGATGAGAAGATGAAGAGAAGAGCGTTAGGAATTTCTTAAAATTACCACTGGCTAAATGATGATATTAGTGTTGATGATAAATAGTGTTTAGTGTATGTACTTTTTGTCCGATATTAGTATATTTAACTCAAAACTGTAAATCAGGACAGGCTTGTCGCCTAGTGTGGGGCCAACTATTAATTTGTAATGTATTGTTGAAAGGAAATAAATTATTCATTCAAATCTTTCATTCATTTATTGTTTCTGTGCTTCGGAAGGCACAAAAAGTCGTTGATCCCGGTTGTCATTGATGGTTATCAAAGGAACCACGTCAGAGGCCGATAGATGGTTCCTAACATCTCTGACACCACGGTTTATATGGTCGGTCATGTTACCTACATGATATGAATGAATGAATGCTTCAAATATCCCCTAAGTATCTATTTTAGTGGAAGTAGGTAGTGGTCTAACGTCAGAATGTAGTGCATTATAAAAAAATGTTCCAGTTCTCTAATCAAACGCACCCAGGCGTCGATGATCTCCTGAATTCGGCAATCAATATGCGTTTGGGAAATGTTAGTCTTATACCGAAGCCGCTTAGCTTCTACAGCCCACCGTTTCAGAAGTATGTGTGCTACCAGGGTTCACTGACCACGCCGCCTTGCACAGAATCTGTGTTATGGATTGTAAGAGGGAAAGCGTTACCAGTTAACAGGGTAAGACTATATTTATAAGTTCTTTCTATTTATTAAGTCAGCTTCTTCTTCTTTGCGAGTCATAATGGCTACTTATCATCAAAAATAAATAATCATCATCATATGTGATTGGACCAGTATAAGGCTACATTCACCGCTCTTTCGTAGGACTCCTCCAAATCCTCAAACGTGCAGGAGACTAGGCATTAGGCAAGGTACATGAGGCACGTCTACATTCTTTACAAGACCTTTGGAGAGGCTGGTCTAGTAACAGCTAGTAGTAAATTTATTAATATTTTGACACTAACTCGCTAATCTGGAGGTTCTGGTTTCATTTCCAGTCAAAACAGGTCGAAAAGTGGCCTTCTTAAATGTCTTGAGCCCGTATACAAGTTAATATTTGGGAAAGGACATTCGGGTTCGCCATCTTTCGGAATTAGTATGAAAATCGACCACGTGATTTAGCGCGGCTAATGTCAATCCCATCCATTTTATTTTTATCGAATGTTGTTATCGTTTTTCAAATAGTAACTTGTATCTTATGACAAGCATAAAAAAAAGGTAACTTTTGGTACAGAATTAATAATAGTGCTAACGCTTTCGGGCTAGTCTGTGAGATCTAAATTTATTACTAAGAATTATGGAATGAAAGTGAGTTCCAACGCGGAACGGTAAAATAATTGAGGTAGTACTAGTTGCCGTGCAATATTGAATTAAAATTTCCATTTGTTTCACTTATCATTACAATAGTAACTTATGTTCAAAACTATAAAAGACATTTCGTAACCAATTGTGACATCTTGGTTCGTCCAGACGCAACGAAGTAGAAATGACGTTTACATTGAATGGTAGCTTATAGAGATATTGCTGAGAGTAAGCATTGAATAAATTTATGTGTCTTGAAGTGCTATGTTAAAATTGAGCATTTACCTTGTCATTTACCTAGTCATAATAACCAGCATAGAAGCTGTGCATCCTGACTTACTAATGAGTTTCGTAAGTCAATATAAATCCATACTTTCATATCTATGAATACTAATATTATAATAGTAGTATGGACAGACAGACAAACAGTTGTCTGACTGTCCGTCTGCCACGCTTTCACGACTAAATCACTGGACCGATTTTGATGAAACTTCCTATTGATATAGTATCCAAGACCCGTCTTTATGATAGATGGCAGTCGCTTGGACGGAGAAGTTTATTTCTTCCTCTGACGGAGATTAGGTATATTTCTATTTATTTGAGTATGAAAAATTTACTATTAGTGATTAACGGCTCTGAGTGCCGCAATTAGCGGCTGTTTTGTACATTGTATTTTTTTTTCCAGGAGGACTTTAACTTGCCATATGGGATAATTAACATGTTTGGAGAGCCGGACGTGAAGCCGTTTCGTCTGGTTACCCCTCTCAATGATAGGACAGTGTATCTTTTTGGATGACACTTTTGATATCCAATAAAGGCTGACATTAAAGAAAATGAGAATTAGAGTTTTATTTTTATTTTAATTTTATACGTACATTACACAAATACTTTTTAAATAATAAAAAATAAAAAGTGTTTTTAAGCCTCTTTTAACTAAAATATGTTCTGTCTCATTCTTTCACATAAACATCAGTAATAGAGAAAGGGACTTAATATCTGTTAGTTAAAATATGTTTAGAAGAGTTGCAGAGGTCAGACGGCAGTCGCTCCATTCTAATTACCAGTTCCGCCAAATCTAGGACCATGACTAGCGTACCCTAGGCTCCGAAGCGTAAGCTGACGACGCAACTAGGAATACACGCTAGGATGATGATGATTTAGTTTTTGTTGTATAATAAAAAAAAAAAAAAATTGACTGATGGCTTATGAAATTTTAATTAGGTCATTAACATAAAAACATGAAAATAAATTTTTGGTCATTATTTTGAATTATTACTATAATAGTTTAATACATTATCATGAAAACGAAAAAAATATCAACCAATCAAAATACCTGTTAGTTTTGTATTTAAAACGATCCATTTGACCTATATTGCCACAAGGCCAGATATTTTCGTCCAGTCTTCAGTATTTGGAGATTATTGTTATTTTTATTGACATCTTACTTGTACCTAAATTCAAACAATAAAGGCTTATTATCTTTTGTTTTATCTTCTTCAAAATTTGGTGATGATATGTGACGCCTTTGGTAGGATTTCGTAGTGGACAGTAATTGAACGTATACCGCTAAAATTAACTTTCATTTCCAAGTATATCCATTCGTGTATTCCACACGCTAGGATGATGATGATGACGTATTTTGTGCAATTAAATATTTATGTTCATTTATTATGAAAAAGTCGGTAAGGGCCGGCCTCGGAGAACATACTGCGACCAAATCGCAAACATATTGAAAAAGGGAGATGTCAGGAGTACCCGTAAACGACGAGCGTGTATGACGAGAGTGATGAGCGTAGAAGAAGCGAGGGAAGTCTTTAAGGATCGAGGCAAATGGAAATCCGTAGTATCTGCCTACCCCTACCCGAAAAAGGCGTGATAGCATGAGCATGACCTATTTGCTAGCTGTTAGCATATTTTAATTCACCCATTTTCAAGCTCTCAATCTGCTATAACTAAAAGATAGCTTATATTTGACTACATTAAAAAGCCTTTACTTTGGAAACTATTAAATAAAAATTCTGCCTTCAAAGATAAATTACAGAAAGATACATACTTGTGTATCCTATTTTTAATAAAAGTATGTATTTTTCATGGAAATCAGTATCCATCTAATAACAGTCGGAAACTGCCAGCTGCAATGGTGTATTGATTTGATGAATTTATTATAACTCCCCTTTTGCCGATGCACTGAAGGAAAACAGTGCCCTACTTGACGTTTAAGGCACGGTTTCATTGCTCTTGTTTAGAAAAAATTCTTACCCTCTAGGTTCCACATGTAAAAATGCCACGTCAGTCTCAGAAAAAAGTATAAAAGAAATTGGTAGTTTATTAGCGAAATTAACTGAACTGAACTTTCTCTATCCATTTATCAATGATGCTGCCAGGTTTGCCTGAAAGAAATGGGATGAAATTAAAATTTTAAAATCCATCCTAGTGTGACACAACCTTACAATGCCGGGGCAGGTCGCTGGACTCGCTGGTATTATGAAAGTATTACAATTTACACAAAACATTTATTTTGTTTAGATGGTTTCTTTATAAATGCATGTTTTTGGGTGTTTCGGGTCCGACAGGTGTCGGAATATGGGGTTTGTTGATATGGCTATTTTAGCAAACCAATTATTATTAATATTCTGAAGGAGTGGAATAGTATTCTACGTTTCAGTATTATACCTAGTATCTACGTCGGGCAATAGAAAACTTTCACTAGTCAGTAATACTATCGGTGTTACTTAGCCGCCACGTAATAAAAAAATATAGTAACTTTCCAACATATACATAACAAAGTTATATGACAATATAATTCCCTATCAGACGTGGTAATCTCTTTGGATAAAAATGACAGATTACTAGCAATGGGATTTGATAAAAAATAGTATTTTCTATTCCGTGAACTGTATCGAAGATAAAGAAATCGCATGATAATTGGTAAGACAGTTTTTTATTGGCGCGTCGGTCGAAGATTCGGATCGCGGTGGAACCATGGAGTAATTACAAAAAGGGAGATGCCATTTGAAATGGCGCAGTGATGTGATCATTGGCGCCTCGCCGACACAAAAGTGGGCGGAGCTTGTCATTGCTCATGCTTCATGAATGGATCCACGGCCGAAAGCAAGCACCCCGCACGTCTGCCTTCCGCCCCGTGTAGCCTCACAAACGCTTTCTTACAAAACGCTTATTACGGCATCTCTTTGTAATTACTCCGTGGTTAGACCTCCAATGAGCAAATCTTAAAATATGGTAGCGTACCTGCCGTGGGTCTATCGGAAAGGGGGTCTAACGACCTGTCCTCTGAATGTGGCAGATTCATAGAATTATTAATTATCCATTCTCCAAGGCCCGTTCCTAAATCAATGGGTGTATGGTTTATAAAGGACGTAGTTTAACAGTAAGAATCCATTCCACAAAATTGTCAAAATTAAGTATGCCAAAGTGGTTTTAAAGGTCGATACTTTTGATCAGTAAAAACACCTTAAAAAAATACATATATACCCCCTTTTTGGCCATGCAGAACTTACTCACATGTATGAACGAAGTGTTTCCAATTTCACTGTAAGAATCCAATGTTTCTGGATTCTTACTCTTAAATTGACGAACTAAGACACTGGGTTGGATTACAAACATGAAAAAGACTCTACTTTGCTTGGATATTTTTAAAGAAATACAATTTAAGTATTAATAAAATACTATTATATTTATAAAAGATCCGCCTTGTCAGAGTCTTTTTAAATGTTTAATTTTTATTTCAAATATGATAATATTAAGTGTTTGTAAAATACTCAATAATTCCAATCCACAGTAAGGAAGTTTAGAGATGTGAAAAGTTTAAATTTAACTTAAAAAGAATCTGAGTGCTGACAAACGTCTTGATTTACTTTATTTTATTTTTGTTGTAATTTTGTTTATTTAAAACTAACAGCCCACCCCGACTTCATCCGGGTTATACAAAGTATGTAGTAAGTTAAATTAAAGATAAACATTTCATTAAGCATCTCTTTCAAAACCGGCTACATAGATCTTTTTGACGCCGACCCGAGTAGTTCCTAATAACCTGCGTGAATACTGTACGAATGTATTTCCAAGGAAGATTGTTAAAAGATCGTCATACAGCCGTCAAACCAATCGAGTTTTCAGGGGAATTAAATATGATATTTTTTTTAAATTAATTGGCTGAACCTAAAGATCTGATATCTTTTCGGATAAAAATAAACCTTATTCTTACCACCACAAAAATAATCAAGCGTATCAAAAATTTTTATCAATTCCCTCCGCGGGGTAAACTGAGTGTACCTATAGTCTACGTAAAATTAAACTCTTGAAATACTAATCTATAATTTACTATAAAAATTATTAGCACTATCCCAGTTTCGTCCTTAGCTCCCGTTTCCATGACTTCGGCTTGTTTCCATTCCTATTATTATTTTGGCATGTTTTTACGACTGGCCGCCTGCCTAACGTCGACCCTCCTTCGGAACGCAGAATACGTCCTCAGCTCCCGCTTCCATGACGGTTTCCCTTCTTGGTGTTTCCATTTCTATTGTTATTTTGGCATGTTTTACGACTTGCCGCCTGCCTAACGTCAACCTTCCTTGGGAACACAGAATGTACAGTTAGACTGATATAATCATACATTTAACGACACCCACGCGCCGGTATCCTATCATAAGATAAAAAACGTATGACAAAAAATCATTTGACAAAAAACGTTATATAATTTTTTGTATGACAAAGTTATACCATATAAACCAGTCTTTCTTAAAACCACTCATTTGACAAACTAATCAAAAGTTATAATTCTATTACAGCAAATCATTATTTTATAAACTAATATTTTTGTAAATAATGTCAAATTAAAAAACAATGCATTTTTTAAACGTTATTATGCGTATGGAATATAGAAAATGGATTGTTTGATAATTGATTCAATTGCCACAAATCTCTGTGAGAAATCTGGGAAATCTGTTTTCTTTGGTCACAGCTTATAAAGATTTATACTCACACAATTAAATTTCTTATATTTACGGAACCCTTATCACTCCGACTTTATTTCAGAAGCTAGGTTAGGTTATATACAGTGATCATGACATGAGCGAGCGAGCGTCTATTTTGTTTTGAAATTAGCTACAGCTCCCAAAAGAATTTCATACGTTTAATAATTTGCAATGAAAAATATAAGATTAACTACATAAAACCTTTTCTTGTACGGAACCCATATCAATCCGACTTTGTTTCAGGAGGTAGGTCAGGTTATGGTTATACAGTGACCATGAAATGAGCGAGCGAGCGAGCGTCAATCTTGTTTTGAAAGTAGCTACAGCACACAAAAGAATTTCATATGTACATTAATTTGCAATGTAATAATATAAGTTTAACTAAATAAAATATTTTGAGGTACGGAACCATTATTACTCCGACTTTGTTTTAGAAGATAGGTTAGGATATGGTTATACCGTGACCAAGACATGAGCGAGCGAGCGTCAATCATGTTTTGAAAGTAGCGACAGCTTACAAAGCTTGCTTTCTAACACATAATTTTTATCAAGTGACAGTGTTTATCTACCTTTTTTTTAATAAACTAACAAATTTTATAACGTCATGGTCAAATTTTTCTTTTTTTTATGTTAGTTTAACATCTGCAATATTACAAAAAACTTCATTTCTAAAATCTGTAGTTTGTTAAATGATTACTTTTAAAGTAATATATTTGGTAAATGTGAGGTTTGTCAAATGATTGGTTTTTCTATACTTAGTTTTAAAATTATCATTTTTCTTTCGTTTTTTGTCAAACATTAGGGAAACCCACGCGCCACGGGAAGAAAATGGGCCTACTTAGTACCACTTCGTCCTGGTTTTGAAACAACAAAACAAAATCCGTAATATCTTTGGACTGGCATTACCGATTTCATTCATTCAAAGAGTAATCTACAGGTATTAAAACAGTCTTGAATATAAAATGATTTATTTGGATAAGGATCAATACCGTGAAACGAATAATGAAGCCTAGTTTGTACCGGCGTTATTGTTGCAAATTTTAACGGAAAAAGTAGTTGCTGTGATGTAACTGCAATAGTTAGACATATGATATCGCGGACTTTTTTGTAGATCTTTGTAAGATTTTTTCATAATTTTATACTTCATTGCATAAGTGTAAAATATTATAAAAAATATAAAAAATTTCACAATGAGGCCAAATTAATAATAAAAATATTATGAGAATATTTATGAATCTAAATTTTTTTTTGTAATTAGTCAGTTTTTGTTAATGTCATTCTATATAGTCTAATATGTCAATAAAGAACTAATTTAACCTCCATGAAACCAGAAACCTAAAAAACATAAAAAAAAAGTAATAGGTACAGATAAACTGAAAACTAATTTACTTTTTTTTGTGGTGGCCAAATGAAAAGGAGTTATCCAAAGATTTAATTAATCTTCTAGATTTTTATAAGTCTATAAAGGTAAATGACCAATGCTGATATTGATGTATATGAAGTCAAAAATATATATTTTTTTCAGTTGATTTTTATCGAATCAAATTCTAGCTCAATGCAAAAAGCAACTGTTATTTTATTAAATTTTTTGTCGATTTTTGTAAAATCATGATTGATTTTATTATGAAAATTGCATTTTCATGTAAATTTTTATTGACACTTGTACAATTATATTTAGTGATCGGATAATCGGCTGCTTATATACCTTAACATCTTTCCTAGAAAGCATAATATGAATATTCCTTCCTGAATTTATAAGTAATCCGCATTCTCGGGATTGAACAATTTTGTAAAAACAACTTTAAGTAACTTAATATTATTCTTATGTAGGAATAAAAATTCAGTTTAGGTATATTAGCGCCCGATTATCCGATAACTGCTTATATTACTACTACGTACTTACTCTTATAACAACACGTGGAACAAAATCGGAGGCCGTGTTATGAAAATTATATTAAAACTGTAAGGATCCAAACCCATATTTCCATATTATCTTAAAACCATTTAAGATTGACTTTAAAGAGAGCAATCATTAAAAAGTTCTATAATTTCATAATTTTAATTAAAATTACAAAGTAGTAAGACATAAACTTTTATGAGCAAATCAGATTTAAACTTCAAAAAGTCATATCTCAAAACAAGGTCACTGTGGGTTGGACTTTTACTGTTGTTACTTACTTGTCCTTGTGGTTCAATTCCCTAATCGGGAAACTTTTCGATTCTCACGTGTCGCTACTATCCTAGCTATATTAAAATACTAAAGTGAGTTTGTATTTTTATCAATTTAAGTCACAGTCCGTCCACTTCTAAACATAGGCCTCTCCTTATGATTTAAAAAAGAAAGGTAAGCCTGCGTCCAGCGTTTGCGTGCGATCTTTTTTTAGGTCATGTGTATATTTATGTAAGCATTTATTTACTAAACCAATCCTCTTTTTATTCAGCATACACACATTGAGAAAGTAATTTTTATCTGTCAATTGGAGAGCTCCAGTGTTGACAGCTAAGATCCTCTTTGTGGGTCCGTCCCAGTAACTAAGTATTCCATCCATTCCACATCTGATGGCTCAATTACAGTATTGTGGGTATTTCCGTAGTAGTCAGTGTTTTAGAAATTGATTGTATTACATATATTTATGTATATACCTACAAATGTGGCTGGTATTTAAAAATCCATCCATATTATTTGAGAGGATTATGCCTTAATTTGACGAGAGATCCACTCCAAAAAATGTAACTCGTTGTCTGACGTGACGTGGGATGATATCTATACATTTTCATAAATGAGAAGTGTTTTTTTGCTCTGTGACGTATTGGTAAATAATACCTGCCTGCCGGCCATGAGTTCAATCCCCGGTTGTAGAAAGATGACAAATATCCTTTTTCTGCTTTTCCCGGATCTCCAAGATTAATATTTATCTAAATATATACGAGTATGTATTAATTATAAAAATAGTTTAGTTTAGTATCCAATAACACAAGTCTCGAACTTACTTTGGAGTTAACATAATTGGCTACTAACACTTGCCAAGTCTAGCAACTGGGTATTCTACTAAATTTATTTTTATCATTCATATGAAACATTTCACTACCAGAAACCGAAAACAGAAAGATTTTTTTTTTAATTCGTTCTTTAATAAGTTAGTTGTAAGCCTTTGAAATTCGATGGAAGGAAAAACTGTCAAAAAACAAGAAAAGGATGCACTGTGAGTGCAGTGACGTCAGTGCCACTTGATTTCGTGCGTACAAAAGGGATAGCAAGACTTCCTTTTTAAAAACTTTAAAATCCAATTACTGATTTAATTAACAACCAATTGTGTTGTTGTTTTCAGAATCGGTTACTTTTAAGTGTACATATTGTGTCGTATGCAAATATTGCCCAAGTATGATCGGCGATGGATTTAATTTTCAAATTTGTATCTTTTTTTAAAAGTGTCTAAAAACGTAGCGATATAAAAAAAAATTACACCATTTTTTATGTTTTATCTAATTCCAAGAGATTAGATAAGGTAGTGTATGAAACTGCACATAATTAGGTCTTACAATACTCGTGTAATGCTATAAAAATACTCGCATACAACACTTTCATAAACTGACTGACATTTAAGTTCAGTTATGAATTTGTTGATCTTTACTTTTTAATATGAGCTTAGATAAAATAAATTATATCTTTACTGTTAAACGCGCAAAGTTTAGACGTGAAATTTTCTAAATTTCACCAATTATGGGCGGAATTTTCATAATTTTTGCGTTAGAATCTTAAATCATAATAAATTGAGTCATTTTTGAAGATTCTTACGTTCAAGTTATGGCTTTGTTATCAAGTTATGGCGTGAGTTGCGTGACCATGGGAAACAGTGATTCATTTTTCTTTTTTCTTCTTTTTGGGATGAATCTGTCCCATAATTAACCTATACTCCGGCCTTTACACTTTTGAAAAATAAATTGCTTGCCATGTAATTCTATGTAAAAGTTGAATACATAGTAAAGGTGTGAATATCTTTTTACATAGATATCTGCAATACTCTGACGGTAATAAAATAAAGGTAAAAAGATTTATGTAAATTTATAATACATATAAAATCAAACAAAACTAAAACACTGCAGACAAATTTTGCCCTTAAGCCCTAAGAGCTTTTGATCGTGGATAACGTCTGCTATCGATAGCCTCCTCTTAATATTCCGCCTAAAGGATGTTTAGACAGATCTTTTTGGGGCCAAGCCGAGCGCGGCGAGCGTATCCGTGGCTCATGCGCGTGTCAAGCGAACGATAGGGGCGACCCGTATTAGATTGGTTGCCATTAGCGGCAGTTTCTACTTCGAGCACCTCTGTGCTTTGGAAGGCACGTTATGCCATTGGTCCTGGTTGCGACCAATAAATGGCACTCAATAGCTGTGTCAGATGCCTTTAGTCTGTCAGACGGCAGTCCCTCCATTGTAATAACTAATAAAATCAAGGACAGCCTACCCTATGCTTCGAAGCTTAAGCTGAAAACGCAACTGGGATGTTAAAATTTTTGACAGTAAACGCTTCTTAGTCTAGTTTCTATGGCCACCTTCCGGCTCCATCATAAGACCCAAAAATCATCTCTGAAAAAAGTTCTTCACAAGACAAATCCAACAAGTCCAAACGAGATGAAATTTTGTAGTCTACTTCCGAAATTCCTATGGGTACCATTATTATGTTTCCGGCACCATCAAACCCTGAATATCATCTCGAAACAAAGTACTCTACCAAAACAAATCAAACGAGTCCAAACACGATGGGGTTTTGTCGTCTCCTAACGGAGTGTCTAGGATCAACTTCTGACTCCATCATCAGAATCTGAAAACCATCTTGGAACAAAGAACTCCACAAGACAAATCAAACGAGTCCAAACGCGATGGGGTTTTGTCGTCTCCTTACGGAGATTCTATGACCAACTTCCGGCTCCATTATCAGACAGTGAATACCATCTCGGAACAAAGTACTCCACAAGACAATCAGTGTCAGGTGCCTATAAGCAGCTTGAAAACATCCTATAGTCTAGGCGACTAACACACCTCGGGTCAGACGGCAGTCGCTCCATTGCAATATCCAGTCCCGAAAATCCAGGATCATAATTTGTAAATCATGATGAGCCTAGGGTATGCTGTAGCGTACCCTAGGCTCTGAAGCGTAAGCTGAGGATGCAACTAGGAAAAATACGCTGAACGAACGAAGAAGTTATAATTCTTAAAATACTGGTTCAAATTGAATGAAATTTGAAATATACTGTGTTTATACAATGCTTACTTGATTACTGAAAATTCAGGCTTCTAGTTTTATCCACAACGAAGTTATAGGGGGTTGAAAATGGTCTTAATTGTTTCGAGAAAAGGATGGTACGGCCGTGCCGCTTTTTTGCTCGACTTAGATAGGTAATCAACGATTTAAAGCTTTTTATTAATTGCCTCAACAAGTTGTTGAAAATATAAAGAAATTAAAATAATTTTTGATCAATTACGTAGGCAGGTATTATTACTTAAATCTTTGAAAATAAATCTACGCTGCTTATTTTGGTGTTAATTAAACGATCCAGCGAAGGAGGTAAAGAATTATGTTCGTACTTCTAAAAATTCCATACCGAATTATTCCTAAGATGTAATTACCTGGAACTGTGGCGAACGAGTTGGCAGGGCGATAGTGACACTCTCAAGGGTGTTTGCCTGAGACCTGGAGGTCCGGGGTTTGATTCCTACAAAAATTGGTTTAGTATTTTTTCAGTTTAGTTACATGAGATTGAATTTACATTATTTTGCTTGAATCACCTGATTGTCTGACATAGATTTAGAATGTTTTTGGCTGGATAATGTTGATTCCTTGCTTTCAGAAGGTACGTTAAGCCGTTTGTCCCGGCTTGCATCTTGTTAAATGGATCATGCTGGAGGCTAATAGGTAGTTCCGTAAAACTGACACCAAGGTATACAGAGTCGATTGATTATGTAACCCACTATAGATTAAGAGGTGGCAACGTTTTGACTAAACCATCGCTAGACCGAGTGATTTAGTATCAACAGCGTGTAGGTCACTTATGTGAGTTGGAAAAAGTTGGTCTGCCATCATGATTTTGGTGCGTTTCGTAGGTACAGCCGTTTAAACATGGGTATTAGTCAACTAAATGATCACTAGACCGACTAATTCAAGGACAACATGATACTCCACACAGAACCTATATTATCAGTACAAAAGCTGACATGTTACCTTGCGGTTTAGTCCAAACGTTGCCACCTCATAACCTACTAGATATTATTTTGAATGAAAGAGTGAGACTCAAAGTATGACAAAATAAAGTAGACTACATTAATGTTTTGAGAGTCGTATGCTTTACTGCTAAGTAATCATAAAATTAATAAAAAGATTACTTCCTAGTGATTGTTGTCCTATACTAATCGTGAAAAGATGATAAAAATATTTCGTGTTTATCTAATCTGCATTGAATCGCAATGGCAAATCATTGTTTTAGGGACGTGTTTTTTAAATATCAGACGTATTTAGTGTTGCAAAAATAAATATTTTATTTTATAATACAGATGGAGAACAGGATTGTGACCCTTTACTTGAGATCAGTCGATGTGAAGGCAAAGAAAACTGCTGCTGATGGTATGTACAAAATATTTTTATTTAGGTTTTTATAAGGTCTATTACATAACTATTTTATCTTATGTCAGCTGACTGAAGCTAGGTCGGAGACTATGGCGGTAACTCCAGGGTATACAGGGTCGATTGACCACGTAACCCACTTGATATGTATGAATTAAATTATGAATATTTATTGTTAAATTGTGGTACATAAAATACTAAAATATAATGTACTATCTTAAATAGTAGGTAGGTACATTTCAAACTGTAAATTTTTTTCACATAATGTAGTGGTGCCAAAATTTTTATTTCTACATAAGTATGATCAGTTTGTATGTACAAACTTACGAAATTGATGTTTTGTATTAAATTAGCAAAGAATCATGAAAACGCTGGATGTAATGCTCAGATCACTCACTCTAAGTCAAATAGGCTAGAGCCTATATATCATAGGTATACCTATGGATGTAATAATAGGCGACTAAGTCAGTAATACCTTTTGGAGAACTCATGGCCGATGGGATGGGACAGAATGGTTCTCGAATATCGATCACGCACCGGCACACGTAGCGTTGGACCAAATGGTCAGACGACCAGAAAAAAGATCGCAGACAATCGCTGGATGCAGGTCGCTTCCGACCGGTCATTCTGGAAATCCTGAGGGAGGCCTGTGTATAAAATGAAGATGATGAAGTAAGCAATGAAAGGCATATTATCTTAATGTGCTATTGATTTCTATTGATATATATACGCCCGCTAGATATGTTCAAAACCGTCTAATTTAAATTTGTTTGTAATATCTTTATTGTACAAAACAAAAGTAATTTACTTACACAAGCATGGCAAAACCAAAGTACAATGTAAATTTCTTTATTTTCACAACAGTAAACAGACATTAGCACAACCTCTGCCTATGCAGAATGCAGAAATTTACCTTAGTCACACTGGTGTGACTATTCACACCAATGTGACTAAGGTAAATTTTAATTATCCGTAGTCACACTAGTGTGACTATGGATAACATAACCTGATCCCGATTGTAGTGACACCATCACACCCTTGACCCAATTTTTAGGAAAATCCAAAAACGCTTTAGACAGTGATAACAGGACAGTCTTATACAATCCAGAACTAAGGGCCCTTTCGATGCAGCAGACAATAATCCAGCAAGTTTGCTGCAGGCTAGGGCTCGTCCTGTGACTGTCGCGAGTTAGCAGATCTTGGAACAGCACGTGTAGATGGTTATGCTGGAGTAGCAGCAGCCGCCGCAGCAATGTAAAACAAGTTATTTACGGAATCAAAAAAGCTCGCTTTTGCGTCGCCAAAGTTAATTTCACTTGATTCCCAAGCCTTTGATAGTTTTCTTCGGCTGTTGTGATTCCTACTTTCAAGTTTTGTCAAGTTTACGCTAGTGCAAAGTTTACCGTCAGCTGTCTTGTATTTCCAACAGTTTTCCTTCGACAACAATTCTACAGAAAAAGGGATCTTTATATTGTTTCTACGCCAAAATATTCTTAGAAATACTATTTAAAATGAGTCCCTACTTGGAAGTGAGCGGAAACGTAATTTTGGTGTCAATTTTCTTAAGAAAAATAAAAAATGCTCCGAATTTACTTTTTTGATTAACTTCCAAACAGGGGAAGATTTGCTTTGTTTTTTACTTTTTAATTTGTAAAGGAAATTTGGTAAATAATTATCTTGAAACAAATGTTCTATTCTTGTCAGCTCAATTGTAAGTCTTCCAAAAATACATTTCCTCGTTTGTGTGCCTTGTTGTCGCTTCAAAAATTTGGAACCTTTTTTGGAAGATAGTTTACTTCGATAGCCTCTAAGAAGATGAGTCAGCTAGAGGCTAAACAGAAAGGAGAAAATGGACTGTATAATGAGATGAAGTTTGGTGAAAGTGTATGTCCTAAATCCTCAGATAATAGTGAAACAAAGAGAGCCTTACCTTTGGTTGATCAGATCGCTGCAGTTGTGACGTCACAGCCATTGGTTTCTCTGCTTCACGGACAGATGTGAGTTCGAGATTCTTCTACGCTGACTGCGTAGTGCGGATGTAACATTTCTAGTAGCGGGTAGAAAACGTAAGGCACCTCAAACTACCTTCCCTGTTATAAATCGTCTAATTTTAATGAATAAACTAGGAACCTACTCATAGTTCAGTTATTAACATTATGTCTCATATCTTGAACGGAACTCTGTAACATTGTAATAGAAGTGAATTTTCAATAACATTAATAGACATGTGAAGCAGCTTCATGATTAAAAATTTTCACGTAAATAACTTTTTAATTTCATGCTTTAAATTTTATCATCCCATCTTAAATAACTAAATAATATGTTATTTATTTATCGTATGGCAATTTTGTTCACTGTGCACGCCTACATTTATCCTAAAATTACATTTATTCCAATAGACTATGCTGTAGTCTCTATAGCTTCGCTCGTGAGGTCCCTGAAATCCTTCAGTCTCTTACGAATTACATTGGCCCTGCTACCAAATCTTACAGTTCTGTATTTTTTCTAAGTTAATTTAAAAATCAAATACATAACAATACACAGTTACTTTATTCCAACCAGTTTACTATTAAAGGTCCATCTTAAGCTAATTCCAGTAAATATGTTTAAGATTTTAACAAAAATCCTCGATCATTGTACGACACGTATTAAAAAGAAAATGTCTTTGCTCTCGTACAAAAACTACTACGGTATAAGTAATTGATGGTGCAAACCCACACGGCTTGCTAATTTTGATTAATGAATCAGGTGAAACGGCTGAGTGACTGCCAATTAAAATTAGCCAATTTGCTGCTACTAAGCTATTTCCAGCCATTAATGGTATAGATAGACCTTTTTCATCCTAGCGTTTTTTACCAATATAGGTTGCATCCTTAGCTGGTTGTTTCAAAACCCTGGGGTGCAATCCTCTCGTCTTTAGAGAAATAGTCGAATTCGAGATTTGTCAAATTTTTCGTCCAATCTTGAATTCTACTTATCTCTAGAAGCTCGATACCCCAGATTCCGCTTTCCTACTTTTTCATCTTTATTTCACCCTGTCTTCGGCATCCTTGTTTGCTAGCCGGGCACGCATATTAATAATATTTATATTAAACGTATTATAGACATTTACACATGTTACAAAATAAAGTTGCCCGTGCAAGTAGTCTGTTTTTTTTTTTGTGTGGCAACTTAAAATGTATCCAGATGGTTATCTTTGAAATAATAATTATTTGGGAAGGATTAATAAATTGGATTAAATAATAAGTATACTTTTAATTAAATAAATAAAATAGTCGGACGTTTTAGGTTAGAACTCACGCAAAACCAGTACTGACAGTTAGTTATGCATAAAAACTAATATTTTATGTAAGTTCATACATCTTTGTATGTTATTAATATTTTCAAATAATATACAATCTATAGATTTTCTGTTGCTTTACATCAACTTAATTGATTTCTAAATATGTATACGGCCCACCCTTTGGAAGGTTACGGCGGCCTTTGAAAGTTAACTGGAAGAGATCATTAACCCGTTCTATAACATTTTGATCGGTAGTTTAGTATATTTTAACAATTTTGAACTTTGGTAATAACATTTTCCCGTTTATATTCCCAGCTGTCCGCTTTTCTAATTTAACGTCAGGCATATCCTACTTGGCGACGTCAAGCTTGCTGGCTTCGGCTTCTGATTTTTGGCAATAATACTATTATGCCAAAAATGTATATTTTCATAGTATTGTCTGATCAAAATTATAGCCAGGAAGGCAAAATTTGACGTATGACAAGTATGGATGAGTATGTTATTGAACTTTTATCTTAACGATAACACTATCAACTTTAGGATTTCCAATAAATATATAAGTTTTTTTTTTTATTTCCATCTCAGATATCGTAATCTTTTCCGTGAGATTTATTATGTGTGAGTTTAATTTAATTTCATTCGAGTGCTTAGGTAGTTCTTGGTTAAAATGTGAAATAAAATAGAAATAGCTTTCTAATAGTTAAGTGATTGAATAATAATTTGGCAATATTAGTAGTAGGAATTTTCTCAAGTTATTGAATGCACAACCACGGGTTTTTTTTAAATAATTCATAAATTAATTTATCAGCATTATGTAAAAATGTATTTAATTAGTGTACACGCGGTTAGTTTAACTCTGCGTTCATTTCCAAATTATAAATTACTAGCTGTTTCCCGCAGCTCTACCTGGTATATAGCCTATGTTACTCAGGGTGAATGTAGCTTTCCAATGGTGAAAGAATTTTTGAAATCGGCACAGTAGTTTTTGAGTTTATTCATTACAAACATACACACAAAAATACAAATCTTTCCTCTTTATAATATTAGTGTAGATAGTGTAGATGTAGATAAATCAAAATAATCGAAATACCTAAACAGAAGTCAAAAGAGCTTTCTTTTAGCACTGTTATGTTTCTTTTATCTCCCTACCTAACCATGTGATATGATACTCTAAATTTTTTAAACACAGAAATTGTCCTCGCCATTTGTCGTTATGCAGGGTCTGCTTTCCCAATTAAATTTAGTATCTAAAAAATAAATTCATTATTTTCTGTTTCAGCGGAACAAATATCAAGATTGAGACCGTCGCAGTCTCCCATAGCGATTTCCCTTCAAAGATGTCCCACCTGGACGTCCCTGGAACCTTTGAAATTTCAAGGATATTGGGACAATGAGTCTAAAGGTGTGCTGGTGAACACTGGTTCTACAGGTGAGATATTTATTTAATCAGGAAGATAGGTTTACGCGTAAAAGCGAGTTTAAACTAACAAGTTTGGGTTTAAAAGAAAAGTTTAGTCAATCTTTGTAAGACGAGCACTCGATGAGTATTAAATACTTATTGTACCACAATTAAAAATAGTTCCTTAATTTTTAAAGCATTCATTATCCGTAAATACGAATCCTTCTCTCCCGATCACTTATTATTAGTCGCGGCTGCTTTTGTTACCTTATTAAACTAAATAAAGTGCTTCAAATCATGGTGAGCAAAAACAGAAAGCAAGAGAAGTGCAGGGAGATAATAAAAATCATAGATGAAAAACATCAGGGAGAGAGGACAGCGATCGATCGGTGAAGGTGTCTATTGGCCAAATATTGGCCAAATATTGGTCAAAATTAATTTAAAACTATATACTGATTTTGATTTAAATGACTTTTGTGTAGTTGATGGGTAAGAAGAGGCCTTTAGATGAAAAATTTCATGAAAAAAGAATGAAAGCAGAGGAGAGTGTAACTTTTTGTTTTAGTAAATATTTAAAATCTTTTTACATTCATAGGTAATTTATTTCATACTAGCTTTTTCCCCCAGCTCCGCCTGCATCAAAAAGTAACCTACGTTTGATCCCGGGTCTTTAGCTATATTCATACCAAATTTCATCAAAATCCGTTCAGCGGTTTGGCCGTGAAAGTGTAACAGACAGACGGCCGTCTGTCTGTCTTTCGCATTTATAATATTGGTATGGATTCAAATTTATACTCAAAGTTAACGTTGCTATCTTGACTGGAGGTCGAACCCAGAACCTAACTAAGTCATTATGATGAGAACATTTTGGCAAATTTATTCACATTTCGATAATCAAATTTTTAATTAAAAACAAAAAAACTTAACTTTACGATTGTCAAAAAATCGGGAAGTCGATGTTATAAATATTTCAAAGTTAAGGCCAGTTGTTTGCTGATTAATGTTATTTAACTGATAGTGATAAATGTTATTTGCTAAACAGTTACATAAACTGAAATCACTGATATTGACTGATAAGTTTCTGCAAGATTAGATACCGTCCGGTAGTAAAGGTGTTTACTATCTTATTACTTCTAAACCGCATTCTTCAGATCAAGTAAAATCAATACTCTTATACATACATTTTTCGGATGAATTATCTAGTAATGAATAACATAGTATGTAGTTGTGAAGAACTGTAGAGTCTTGATTAATAATTGGTCTCCGCGGCGCTACCACGCGAGACCAATTATTAATCTAAGTGTAAAGAATAAATTTCCTAGCAGCATATGTAACGATCGCGCAAGGATGTAATCAATAAATCTTTGATGATCTGTATACCTACTTAGTTTTTTTTTCTCTCCGTACTTCGACGTACCTTTTTACATTGCAAGTTGGCAGTCGCTAAACGTGTCTTTGGAGGACTTGAAAAATCAGATAGTTTTGGATTATGATCATAAACTTCTCAATGTGACTTGACTTCATCATTGGTATTTGTGTAGGTACATGCATATATATATATATATACATATATATATTTAAAATAAAACAGTATTTGTGTATGTTTTATGTATGTTTACATAGTGTATGAACTTAAGCTTTTGATAAAATTTGCTTTATAAGTAATACATTTTTCCCCCCCTTAACTTTTTTGCGCCAAACTATCTTTCCATTTCTCCCAATGGTTGACTGGTAGAGAATGCTCTTAGTATTAAGTCCGCCAATTGTTATAAGTATATGTGTACTTTGTGGAACAATAAAGTTTTAATAAATAAATAAATAATGTTCTTTTTTTAATTCTAAAAATTGAATCGAGATAAGATTTGTTTTAAGTTTTGTTTGGCAGGTTTGTTGTAAACCAATGTCACCTTATTTAAGTAAAACATGCTCTGAATATTATAACCGACGTAATTTGTTATTTACTCCTCGGTAGTCCGAAACATAATTAAACTCACTTCGGTACAAAGTCTCAAATCATCCGAAATGAAGAACCGACTACTATAATATTAAAGTAGGTATTCATTGACAATTAATTATATTACTAGCGTAAGAACGTGATCAACCGGTGTGGCAAAATGTCACCGTAAATTGCTGGTATTAGAGCCGTAGCGCCGTAGGATAATCATTTACTGAAAGCTGAAAGTTTGTTTTTTAGTTCTAATAATGCCTTATTTCTTAGTGAAAAACAAAGAAAAATCTAATAATGCACGTATAAACAAAATTCACTTCATGCCCACTGTAAATCAAAAAGGATACAACATAGAACAGAAGATTAGTACAAGAGTGCTGCTTATTTCTAAAGAAATCTCTTCCTGCAGACAGAGAGGATACGTTTTTATGCTTGTATGGAGAGTTTATAGACATAATGCACAGAGATGAGCTCGTCCAGATATTGAAATCATTGGTATTTATTGTACATGAGTTAGGTTTGAATACAAACTACTCCAGCTTTTACACAAAACAAAGTTTCGACGAAACCTTGTTATTGTCATTGTTCATAAATAATGTTGATTTGTTCCAATAACAAACAAATTTGTTTCACTCGATTTTTCGATGTATTATTTACGATAAAAATACAATTGTTATGTCTTCATTTTCACTTAGAAAACAATTGAAAAAATAAACAGAACAAAACATACCTAGGTACTTGCGACAATTGTTGTCGTAAGGTATGTTTTGCGCTTATGCTCTAAGAAAGGTTGTTTTTGTAGCGCATCGTATGCCTAACAAATTATTGTTAAGCATTTAATTATTTATGTTGTTTTTATTTTACCACAGCAAAAATAATTTTGTTAATGGGCGGCCTTAATGATAAAAGCTTCATCTCCTAGTAACAACAGAAAAGTTTTCTAATTAATTCGCGAATTAACTTTAAAAAACATTATAAAAAACTGTCAGCTACATTAAAGAAACTAGGTAATTAGTTAATTTGGTCTTTTTGAACGTTTGTTTATTTTTATGAATAAGAGGGACTCTTCTTTTGTCTTAAAAATAAACAGTATTATTGGGCTTCTAAAAATCTCAATGTTTCAGCATACTTCACCTTCGACGCATCTGCAATCCGTCCAAAACTGAACGGAGGTCCTTTACTCGGGGACTATATCTTTGAACAGATGCACTTCCACTGGTCCGTGGACGACTTCACAGGCTGTGAACACGTACTTGATGGACACGGGTGAGATTTTAATACATACGAGTACTAACTAGTTTCAGTAACAACTAGATGTTTGCCGCAGCTCCGCCTGCGTCAAAAAGTAGCCTATGTTTGACTCCGGGTCTTCAACAATATTCATACAAAATTTCATCAAAATCCATTTAGCGGTTTAGCTGTGAAAGTGAAACAGATAGACAGACAGACTTTCGCACTTGTAGTATTAAGAAATTGTATGGACAATAGATTCAACTGAATTCTACTTATGGAGCAAAGGACTTATTGCTTAGCAATCTCATTCAGTCAACCTTTGAGTAGGAATTCACAGGATTCTCCTGTTTTCTTATTTATATATTTTTCTCCTTTTCATTAATAATTTCATAGATTATCTCATCATCTTGTTGCTGGTCTACTTCTCTTACCTAACCAATCAGCTGCTCTACCAGAGACAGTAAAATGAACTAGAAACAAAGCCTAATGAACTGGACGAGAAAAGTTTAAACTTTAAAATGTTATAAAAGGTCCACGTTGGGAAGTGGAAGTTTTGAAGCAATCTATTTGTTTGAAGATCTAAGTAGACCTTTGTAAAAAGCTCAGTAGCCCTATTTTTGAAATGTAAGACTCAATTATGCCGAATGAAAATCGTTCGAGCCAGCTATTATGACGAATGACACTGATTCGTTATCGAATGAAAATCTCATTCGACATAACATTTTTGCGTGAATCTTAATGTTCAAAAAATTAAAGCCGTTGATGGGCTGAAGTGAAGTCGTTGTAATATAAACGAAATTCAAAGTTGTCTGTAACTCATTCCGCATGATTTGCGCTCGCGTAGTTGAATACCTCGCCGTCACATATTTTCTGCCACAAAACAGCATTCTTTTGTTTCGATATGAAATATGAGATCCTCTCTCCCGAGTGAAATTACTTGATACTGTTGCGGAATATCCCAAGCTAGTTGGCAGCGCGCTATCGACACCCTCAAGATATCATGAGCGTAAATAAATATGTGGTGAACACAACAAGTCAGCTGGTCACTTATCTTTCGCGGTAATTCATAATTCTTCTTCTTAACGAGTCGACTCACGCAATCACTAGCGAGCACTAGCGAGGACCAAAACTCCGTCACCGACAAAGTATTGTCAGTAGCTTCATATAGGTCTCTGAGCGTGCAGATGTCTGGGCATGCAGGGCAGGACAGGAGATAAGCCATGGTTTGAAGGGAGACCACACTGAATACTGTAACGGGGAGAGTACATACAAAAAAAACTCAGATTGGTACGACGGTGCCTCCACTATGTGACGGGGAGAGAGATTCAAAAGAGGCGACTGTATGTTTATTTTCAGACTGAACTTTATTCCTTTTCAAAGGAGCCTATGTTTATATATACTAGCTGTTTCCCGCAGCTCCACCTGCGTCAAAAAGTAGCCTATGTTTGATCCCGGGTCTTCAACTATAATCATACCAAATTTCATCAAAATACATCCAGCAGTTTGGCCGTGAAAGACAGACAGACAGACAGACAGAAAGACAGACAGACTTTCGCATTTATAATATTAGTATGGATATAGATAGTATGGATGCAGCCAGTACTCGTTACAATACATAATTGATTTTTTCAGATATGCAGCAGAATGTCACTTTGTCCACTACAATAGCAAGTACCAATCCATGGAAACAGCAATCGGGTACCCCGACGGTCTAGCAGTAGTAGGCTTCCTTCTAGAAGTAGTAGATGCACCAAACCCAAGTTTCGACAAATTGGTTGAAGGCTTGGAGGTGATACCGAAGAGAGAGCAGTCCTCTCAAGTCACAGCAGGTAACTTCTTTTTAAAATGTTTGAAGTATTTTAGAGGAATTGTTAGTAAAAGAAGAGTTAACTTCCGATAATTTGTAAAAAGGGGTATGTTGGGTGAAATTTGTGATCTTTTTCGTCTAAGCGTGTTTTTCTAGTTGCGACCTTAGTTTACACTTCGGAGTCTAGTACCTTGTAAGTCATGGTCTAAGATTTGGCGGCACTGGTTATTATAATGAAGCGACTGCCATCTGACCTCCGTAACCCTTTTTACAGGAAACCAGACCAACAGGAACATGACAAGGCTGGATAATCTCTGATATAACCTACTGATGTGAATTAGAAAATTATTTCACTGTTCGAAACGTACATTATCTGCGAGTGACATAGGGTATATTCTAGTCGGTCACTCTCACTCAAATGTCACTAAGAAATTTCATACAAAATCCACACTTGGTTATAAAAACCTGTTTATTGCCTTTGTATTCATATAATAAATAAATTTGAATATGTGGTGCAATAAAGTGTTAATTCATTCATTCTAAGGATACTAGCAATTCAATTAAATTCAGTTTTCTCATTTTTTCAGAATCCCTCTCGTGGATGAACAGATCAGATTTGTATGAGGGTAACTACGTCACATACAAAGGTTCTCTAACAACACCGCCATACACCGAATGCGTTACGTGGATCATCTATGAGAAACCAGTGCAAATTGGCAGTGAACAGGTAACTTGAGTAATAGTAAGTTTTATAGAGCAACACGGTCTATTGACTGCCAACTTTTATATGAGCAGTATCGTATTGTGCTCTAGTGCATCACGAAGTTATCGTGGTCTGATAAAAAAAAAAAAAAACAAAAAAAAATACAAAATTTTTTTTCGACCAACTTAGATCATATTATACAGGGTTGTATCGAAACAATAGTAAAAAAATTTACAGTGTGAAGCTAAAACCACTTTAGAAAATATGTGAAAAATGTCTGTCTTAACAATTATTCATAATTTTTCACTAGTTGACTTTTACTTACTCCTCTGGCTCAGTGACCTCAATTGGATCTTGGCCTCCGGAACGAGTGTTGTTGTTGTTGTTGTTGTTGTTGTGTGTGTGTTGTTTACTAGTAGACTAGTAAAACCTTATTCTTAATCAAATATTACTCAATAATACATCCATTTAAAGTAAAAGGCATCTTAAATTCACGATTAAATTACTTATCATTATCGTGTAAGTTTAAACGCCCATTTCCTTAGTACTAAAATGTAGTAGTAACGAAAGTGCAGCCTTTATTTTCTCGAACAAAATTTACTGAAAGTGTAACAAATTGTTACGAGTTAAGAGGTAGTTTATGTTTTTTCTAGAGTGCGCGTAATTGAACCTGCGAAGAATGTTGTAAAAATAAAGTAGAAAATAATGTTGAACACTTTTACAAATTGTAGTAACTTATTTATTTTCTTTGGCAATCAAAATGATACAAAGGTGTTGAGAAACAATAATTTCATAAAAATTTATATAATTTGCTAAACTTATGGAACTGAAAAAGTAAAATAAATACAGACACAATAAAAAGGTCTTATGTCATAAATCCATACTTTCATATCCATACTTCCATACTAATTCATACTTAATATTATAAATGCGAAAGTCTGTCTATCTGTTACGCTTTCACTGCCAAACCGCTGAACGGATTTTGATGAAATTTGGTATGAATATAGTTGAAGACCCGGGGTCAAACATAGGCTACTTTTTGACACAAGCGGAGCTGCGGGAAACAGCTAGTTAAAAATAAGTGCTGGCGTTTTCGGTAATAAGATACCTAAAGACGCTGGTGTATTGTAAAAAAAGTTTAAAATATAAACCAATTTTCATCAGAATTTAAAAATAAAATGACACGCCGTATTTGCCCAATCTGTCGAATATCGCAGCGCATAAAGATATTCTTCTACTCTTTCGCGCGCTCTATAGCTCTACCCCTAGACATTTACTGTAAACCGATTCACCCAGCACTAAAGTCCAATTATCTTGCCTTCACAGCTGGGGCTCCTAAGACAACTGGAGGGTCCGGATAGCAAACCCATTGAGAGAAACAACAGGCCTACACAGCGACACCCCCCTGGACTTTCAGTTATTTACGTTAAGCAAGCAAATTTAGTTAAATCTAAGATATGACAATGTATTTAAAAAATAAAAAGCACGTTTCTAATACAATGAATTTTATTTTTTATATTTCTAATGCTTCTTCTAATTCCCTATTTTACTTTTATTTGAATATTTGTTTTTTTTTTTTAGAAATTGATAAAGCTGTTTTTTTATGTGTGGGAAGAAAAATCATGTTTTGGTGTTTAAAGACTTCTTTCAGCTTCTTATAAATATTTATAATCCATACTAATATTATAAATGCGAAAGTCTGTCTATCCGTCTGTCTATCTGTTACGCTTTCACGGCCAAACCGCTGAACGGATTTTGATGAAATTTGGTACGAATATAGTTGAAGACTCGGGCTCCAACATAGGCTACTTTTTGACGCAGGCGGAGCTGCGGGAAACAGCTTTTGCATTCGCAAATGAAAAGATTTCTAAACTAACACAGATACAGTAAACATAGATCCCTATGTTTACTGTATCTGTGAAAATGTATGTAATCTAGTTAACTATCAATTAATCAGACGGAGATAATCATAGGTTTAGAATTTTAATGCGGAGAGAATCATAGCTTTAGAATTTTAATGGTCAGGTTATGTTTTGTCTATTCAAATACAGAATCGTAGAGATAAGAAATTGGGATTGAGATAATCAAATATTCTCTAATACAAAAAGGTCTAGAAAGTACTATTACATAGTTATTTTCTAGATTGAATATTGGTTCAAAAATCATATTTGATTGTTGGATAAGCTGTTCGTTTTCCACTATATTTTATAATTTTGGTAAAAAAAATTCTGCTTGCATAACAAATTTTCGTAGCCCAGAATCGGCTCAAACGTTACTTTGACTTATTGTTTCTTCCTAATATGCGAGGGTTTCTTCTTAATCTATAATGCTTTCACGGTCAAACCGCTGAACGGATTTGATGAATATAGTTAAAGACCCGGATTTGAACATAGGGTACTTTTGACGCAGATGAAGCTGCGGGAAACCCCTAGTCTATTATAAGTCCACCACACAAGAGCATACGTACCGTATAACATCAACTTCTCCAAATTAACTCTACATGTTAGATAGAAATGTCCCTTGTCAAAAGGACCATGTAATTCTAACTAAGCCAAAATTGTATATCTCAGCACCCAAATTTTGAGTTTCAAAAAAAGTACAAAGGAAGTGAAATAAAAATACAAAAATTTTAGGGAATTCGGATTTATTTGGTGAAAAAATAGTCGTCTAATATTATACAAAATGATTTACTTAACACATTAATTTCACAATATCTATTTATGTGAAATGACAACTTATGTTTGGGAACACTGTATGTAGGTACATCAATATTTATTTTATTTACCTAATGACTTGAATTTTATACAGCTTATTAATATTGAGCTTCACAATATAAATACAATTACATTTTATTACAATATTTACATACAACTGATAAAGATATATTGCAGCACAGTGTCGCAACCAATAAAAAATATGACATTTGGCAAATAGGAGCTAAATTAATTAAATAAACTGTGAATCTTAAAATATTAATAAATAATTTATTCGAAACAATAAAAGAAATAAACTGCTAAAATTAGACATCAAATAAACTGACTGTTAGGTAATGCTTTAAGTTCGCCTTTTGTGCTATTCAACTATATTTTCTACAGTAACGTTTAAAAAAATAGTGTCCGTGCAAGTTAGCAAGAACGCTGGCTGCATTTCTCCTCTGGATAGCAATGCTTGTCCGTTGGGCTAAATAGCAGCCAGCCTGGCGAAGAGATCTTGCGTGGCGAGATGTATTTGAAAAAAAAAACTCGAACGCCAGGGCCAAACGACACAAATACGTAACTTATTGAGAAAGACATGCGTAACCTATTGAAAAAGACAGGCATATTTCAGCTAGGGAAAATGAAAAATTCGAAAACACTTATTTTTCCCGTTGGTAAAACAGGGTTCTTGTTCGTTAAAAAATATCAGATTTTTTTGAATTAGCCAATAATGTAATGAATAATAATTAATTTTGCTTCCCAGAAAATAAATCATCTCCATCTGAATCAGAAACGTTGATAGTCGCAAGCGTTTTTAAATTGTTCATCTATTTCATATTATTTTCAATATAATACGGTGCATGTTACAATAAGCTAGACATATTATTCTGATGTAGAAAGACATTTAATAAGCGCTCAAAACAATACATATATATGAATAATATGTATATTCACTATAACAAAAGATATTTCTCGTGCAATTTATTTAAGCAATAATATAACAATGAATTTATTTTAAACGATTCAATTAATTCTAATGTCTATTATATTTTAGAGCTTTACAATTTTTGAGGTAAAATATGCACATGCATAATAATAACAGTTGTTATTTGATCCATGTTAAATTTAGCCCTTTTGTGCGTCAAAAAGCAATTAAATATAATTGATAGTCGTTCTGTGGTATTAAATATCAAAGTCTAACATTATGGATATATAAATTATTTTCTCAAAGAACATTTAAGCATTGTGAGATCATTTTCAAAATGCACCAAATTCAATTTGAATAGCGAACAAAGCTTAATTTATCGTATCAGATATCATAAATAACAATTTTTTAATTCGTTTGTTACAAATCTTAACAAATGTAGACGGCACTGAATAATTTAAATGCTCCTTACAAAACATACGTTTATGAAATATAAATGAGAAAAATCTGCACTACGTTAAGCAAACAAATAGGTTTTTATAAGGCAGGCTTTTCTCATTCGCCACAAAGGAAAACATTGCTAAGAATTTTCCGGAAGTGGCTGTTCTTACCGTAATCAACTGTAATTGGGCTGCTTCTCGGGTAAAAACAAAACGTTTTGATGCCTTCGGGAAACTGACAGAAAATAATATGGCGTGTATATTCATCACGGTCTCATTTTCAGGTGATTTTGTTGGGAAGGATATGTTCTTACTTACTTGGTGAACAAAACATTTTTTCTGTATCTTTCGGAATCTGAGCTCTTTACCGTTTTATTTTCGTCCGTATTCGTATCGATTTTTCTCACTTGGACTTTACCTCTAATGTTATTGTTTCAGGAAATTAATATGGAAAGACATATAATCGAAATCAGAAAAACGCGGTTAGCTTTAAATATAATATGTGTTATGACATTCTGATGTGGAAACCATAAATCACAAACCTATCGGAGTAAGAAATGGAGAATGTTGGTTTTTGTTTCGGGGACGAAAAAGCTGTTAAAGTCAATGTGAAATAGATGGCTACACTTTTTTACGAACCTACAGTCAGCTGCAGACTTATTTTACTGAAACTGCCTTATTCTTAAAAGTTAACAAACGTTTGTAAAGCCCATTATAACTTAAATATATTAAGAGTCTTTCTCTCTCAATAACTTTAATTGTAAAAAAATTAGACAAAATGGACTTTAATTAAAATGAGCCTAACCACGACTTTCTCCATATCCAGTGGCTAAGGCTTTACCTGATGGCGATTCCAGGTATGATTGAGAGGTGATTTCCAAGGGAATACTTTGTTTAGTTGCTTCCAGTTTGATTAGAACATTGCAGGCTTGAATCAAAAATACGAGTATATTGGTCAACGGGACTAGTAATTAATGAATCCGTAACATTTTCCAAGGTGTTGACTGTGAAATAATCTTGGTAAAAATAGTAAACACTACTTTTTACTAGAGCGGGAGCTGATTTGACCTCAGAATTGCTGTCTACAATCTACAAATCTGAATTGCTTTTTTTGAAATGTGCGACTCACGCAATATCGGCATGTTAGACACTTTGTTCCATCAATGTGCTGATAAAAGCATCCAAAGTAATTAATTTCCGATTCAACTCACCCAACTTCTTAAAAGAGCTGATGACATCCGACTCCTCGGGGTTAGGTTCACTGAGTTGTTTTTCAAAAACATTCGCCGCTTTTGTGAACAACCTTCGCAATACGGATTTATCCATTTCGCGGTCGTCAGTTGTTTTTATTTGATTTTACAAATTGCTAAAAGGTCAAAACACGGTTTTTCAGTAAAATGTTTTCTTCATTATAATGTATAGATATTATAATTAAAAAAATATATATTTCGGATTACAAAGATTACATTGATAAAAATAAAAATTTACTATAAAAAGAAATAAAATTAAAATAATAATAAATCAAATAACGTTTAAATTATTAAAATACTAGAAAGCTATGTAACTACACATTAAAATTTTACATTAATGATTTATAAATTTATAATAATTGAAATTTATAATTGAAATGAAAACAAAAAAAAGTCATGTCAACCCAATATTAAAAATAATTAGGATGTTAATACTCCTTCTCTTAATATAGTCTGCCCACATTGACAAACCCACTCCAGAAGTATACCATTTAGTCTGACAGGTGGTACATTCTCAGACCATGCATTGACTTTTCTTAACATTGTATAAAAGTCCGTGGCCACCCGCGTACTTCTCGCAAATCCCTAAAAGCTTTCTCAGGCCGCAGACCGACGCGCTCAGCAGCCCCATATCGTCCGCATAACTTAAATTGTTGACGCACACACCATCAACATGGCAGCCAACAGGCTGGCTACTGAGCTCGGCGATCAACCCATTGATATATAAATTAAAGAGGGTGGAAGATGTCAATCCGCCCTGTCTAACGCCGCAAGCCAACCCATATGAATCCGACAACATTGCGCCACAGCGAACACTGTTAGTTTGATGAGCGTACCGGTACTGAAAGATGTTTATAGATTCCTGGGGTAGGTGTACGCTCCTTAAAGTCAAAAGCCTGCGACAGTTCGAGAAAGCAGCCATACACTGGAATGTTGGGGTCAGTATAATTGACATCTATTTATTTTTACATTTTAAGAACATAATTTAAAATACTACTACGAAGGTTTCAAAACAGGTGGATACCCTTCAAGATATGATAAAAACAAATTTATTTGTTTATTAATATCTACTCATTACACTTAATTTTTATCTTACTTCTATAAAACAGACGCTTTGTATTTATAAGGTATTTAAATAGAGCAGTTATATAATTATTACAATAATGATTTATTGTAGACGAAATGAATTTATATCTTTGTGAAACGAACAAAGATCTTCATAATAATAATAATAATAATGAGTTTTTCACGCAATAAAATATCATTATGTGCAAAATAATAATGATATAACTGCGTTCCCTTTGTATCATTAAGTCTTCATTAGCTAATGAAAATATCACTTGAATTTAAATTTAATATAATATAATATTAGTATAATATAAATATAAATACTATTAATTAATATATTATTAATTAATAGTATTTCAATATAACTCAGGTATAAGAAATTATAATATCATTTTCAATATCAATAAAAATGTACTGCTTTGTACTTTTCCGGTTACCGGTTCCGTATTCAACTGTTTGCTTCGAAGCCATATATGTATAATAATAAATATAAACCGTCTTATATTGCCTTGTAATCGCATGCGTGATGTATGCGTACACGTGGACGTCATCCTCCTAGCTGATGACGCGTTAACTAAATAACCAACAACTCCTAATGTTAATTTTCTTTTAGCAATTTTAATACATTTTTAATTTTCATCCAATGAGTCATTTTTTTTATTTTTTGCGACTCGGTTGGCACCAAAAGTGAGTCATTCTCACGATGAAGAGGAATTTTGTAATTAAATAAGCATTTGCTAACGTAACGTCCCTTCAAACTTTAGTTTTCATCCCTTACATGCTACATCACAATATTCGATGCAATTCCTTCAACAATTTCATCTTTCTGATAAAAATATTCAATTTCATAGTTTTAAAATAATATAAATAAAAATATTTTTAAATTATTTATTTTTAAAACCGCATTTAATATGAATAACCTATTTATTACCTGAAAATAAATTTTATAACGTTAATTTATGAAAAATAGCACTCTCTCAGTTTGGTCGGCAAAATATAAAATTTTATTTCGTTCACACGAACAAAACTTTATTTACAGAACATCAACGATAATAAGTAAAATTTTTATAGACAACATTATTTACACGAACAGTAACTTATTTTCCAATTCTTCGACTACTCTTTATATCACGAACACTAATTTGAATTTCAGTATCTTTCTTCTAAACTTTTTACACTTTACGGCCGTGAATGTACGCTGAAACAAAGATTTTACATTAGTAACAAAATGGCGGGAATGTCTCGATTTAAGGAAAAGCACACTTTGTAAATTTTTCAGGAAGAACTCATCATAAATTATTCTTTTAAAGGAAGTAACATACATTTTGATAATTAAAATAAATTATATCAAGTCTAAGTTTGTATGGTGAGGTTGCTTATTCATTCATTGCGAGTGTGATGGGTATAATGTACGTAAACTTATATTATATTTCGAAAAGGCAGTATATACCTACTGTAAAAGTAAATATATAAAACATGAACTTGATATTGGATCAGTATTTTTGGAGAAGCGGACAAAAGGGTTCTATAGATAAATTGACAAAAATGTGACTTTTCTGGAATAAAAGCCAACCCAATACTTTACTGAATTAAACAACGCTTTACTAATAAATATCATAGGTAAAGATATCTTACTATCATAATATGTGCTATTTGGGCACCTGGGGCACAAACAAACACAACAACTTTGACACAACAAGGGCAGCCATAAAACTACCTTTTTTTTCTTGTTACTTACCTTGTCATGGACTATTTCTATAGGCATATAAAGGCTACAAATTTAAGCATGTAGGTTTCGAAAGCCATTACTTGTTGAGAGCTGCCTTATTTATAGAAAAGGGGGGTTTATTTGCCAATGAGGTTGTAAAGGCAGGGGAGGGGGTAGGGTTTTCTGGCAGAATACTTTATGCGCTTTACTAATATATGTCATAAATTATATTAATTGTAAGTTATTATAAAGGTTACCATTATAATACGTGCTATGTGGGCACCTGGGGCAGCTAGCAAGCGAAGGCGGTTTCTGCGATGGGGGGTTTGGGGGTCTCCGACACGACAACCGCGGCCATACGACTACTGCATTTCCTCTTGAATCTCTGAGTTCCTCGATACCTGTAGAGCCGTATACTTCAAGGGGATTATCATGATAGTAGCAGTTATCAAATGAATATATCGGCAAATAATTTTAGATGGCAAAATAGAAAAGGTATTAGTTTTTCCCCGGCTGCATCAACAAATCAAATCTAATGCACAAATGTGGTGATTACCTCATTGCTGTTTTACTTGTTTTTGGTTTAACTATTTTAATAAAAAAAATTAGGCATAATGATCGATTTTCTGTACAATTACATTTTTTTTTGGGGATCGCGATATTTTATACTTAATATAATAAATACTAATATTATAAATGCGAAAGTCTGTCTGTCTGTCTGTCCGTCTGTCTGTCTGTTACACTTTCACGGCCAACCCGCTGAACGGATTTTGATGAAATTTCAAACATAGGCTACTGTTAAACGCAGGCGGAGCTGCGGGAAACCACTAGTGTTTAATAAGTTCATGAAATAAAACTGTTGCCAAAGCTTAAACCGTTTCATTTTACCACAAAAATGAATAGGTATTTCTTTTCTGAAAATCCGACAACAAATTTCATCGAAACTTTAGTTGAAGCGCGTGTACGAAACCAAACATTCGCATTTGTAATAGAAGAATAAAATAAATTATTAGTAAAATAGAATTTATAAATTGATTTAACATTGGTTCTATGTGTAGCTTTACTGTAAATTTTTGTTACGTGATAACCTGACAAAAGGTTTGAAATATTTCTAAATTATGTAAAGAAATATATTCAACAAATTAAATATCTGTCTTATGTAAATTCTTAATATTAAAATAGACGCCCTAATTTGAAGCTACAGGCTATTGTAATCTCGCTCATTCAGATTGATTTATACCACAATTTATACTCCTACCGATATCATTGTTAGCTCGTCTATTATTCTATTTCCTTGTAGCTTCCAGATTTTGAACGGTATTTGTATAAAGGTGCAGATAGACTTGAGCTAATTTATTTAAGACAGAAAAATAAGCCAGAGTATTATTCCAGCAAACGAAAGGTAGATAAATAAATTTGACTGAACTAGAGTAGATCGTAAAAGTATTAAGCTTTGTTCAACTTTCAGTTCAAGAATTGAAAAAGCTAAGACTCAACATACAAATTCGAACACTTCACACAATATATGGAAATATGGGCGATTTTTCAATGGATAGAATTTTTTCTTCTTACTCATAACGTCTATAGGTTTTCCTTCTTCTTCGTCTTCTTTGCGTGTCGATGTCATTACATTTTCTTAACCCAGAAATAAACCACCTGAAAAGCTCTGTCAGAGGCCCAGCACACATGTTTTCCTTATAAACGCCATTTAATTCCTTGGAAATTCAAAATAGGATAATCCTTAAAGCTTTCTCTTTAGTCCTGTACTGTACAAGCTATTTAATCGTTAGGGAGGTGCACCACGTTAGTAGTCAATAACCTTATTCATTATGGAATACCTGACCAACATAGAAACCGTATTCAAATAGTTTAATTTAATGTGTAATAATCGCGAAAACATAAAAAAAAATTAGCTTTCCTTTACTACCTTTTATCCTACAGAAATGACTAACCTAAATTACACTAAGATGGTTTTGATAAAAGGAAATATTGGTAAAAGTCAATTTGTCTATCTAACAATAAAAAGTTGGTGATGAAGCAACAGTTGTCGATTTAGTGCCTCTGGTGATGTCGAAATTTTATATAACCTAGGCCCATAGTAAACTCTCAGTACTGGTATTCTATCTCAAAAATGTAATGAGAAAATAATTTCTGTTAAATGATGCTAAAGATATCACTTTTATAATTACGTTAACGAGTAAAAACCTGATCTGGATCGGCTACCAGACTGCGAAACGCAATCCGGTGGCGACTCTGGTGACCGCTTTCTCCGCCTGAACACGTCCCGCCATCGACACAGGATAGCCGTACGGAAGTACGTCCGGAACCTGGGAACAATGTTGGACAATCCACTTGACTCAACTCAATTGACTCTTGACACGTTTCTAGTCAATTGACTCAACACAATTAGCACTTGACTCAACTCACTTATTTAATTTTATTATTTTATTTATTTATTAATTGATCTTAGGAAGATTTACAGCTCCTATGACTATTTATGACCTTACTTTACTTAATTGCCATAAAATTTTCTTCAACCAGTCGTTCTTGTTTACTGATTAAGTATGTAAACAAGCTTAATAATAAAAAACCATCAGGCAGGTATACTACATTGCTATTTCCTTTGACCAAAATAATCGATACTAAAATATAAATATTTTTGCGGCACAAAATTCAGCACAAGAAAGATTTTAGTCAAAATAAACTCAAAAACTAAAATAATAACTATCTACAGAAAAAAAATGTTGTTCGGTGAAAAATTTACTCGTGACAAAATGCAGTCCGTCGGCCGAGGTCGTTTTAAAACCGAATTTTAAGAACCTTTACAAATTTTTTAAATCAAAATCTTGTTAATCGTGTACCCTTCTATTATTTTGAAAACACTGGCTTTACATAAGTAGGAAAACATCAATAATATTGATATAAATACTAAATTCAATCATTGTGTTATACCAGTAAACATATCTTGAAAGAAGACGTGTTATGATTGAGATTCTGAATTTCCCGAAATTCAGATCACATTCAATGGAAATGAATCGAATATTTTCATTTTTGGGGATCAATGTCATAAAAAATATTATAATAAATGCCTTTCATGTGTGACGATTTGATTTATGTCATTTATATTGGTTTATTTTTAGGACGAACTTCGTCGATGTAATGAAAAGCGAAAGCCGAAATACTTAACGCCAACTCATTTTATAGCAAGGCGAATCCAGCTATTTTATTCACCAACACCTATTATGTGGAATGGTGTGAAATGTGTGGCTCACGCAGAATAAACGATTTTTTTTTAAACAACTAAGTAGGCAATTAGGCGTACTGCCCACCGGGTGGTAAGTGGTTAGCGTAGCCTATGAACGCCTGCAACACCTGTCTGCTATCAGCACAGCGACCCCTCTGGAGCCTGGCGACCCTTCTCACCAGCAGGAACACAACACTGCATCACAGTGTTATTTGGCTGCGGTCTTCTGTAGGGTGGAGGTACTTCCTCAGACGGACTACTCCTTACAAAATATCCTACCTCTTTTAGATTCTTATGATATTTGTTCAACATCGAACAATTTTCGTTCGATATCGAATAAATCATATTCGATATATAAAGACATTTAAAAATAGGGCTCCTGTTTTCTTCATGTATTTCGACATCCACCTTCAGAGCGCACTAAAAAAAAATTGTTTATAAATTAATAAATAAAGTATCAAAGAACTTACTTGGCATTCATCCAGTAGTAGATGATTGGGTTGACCATAGCATTCGCCATCGCCAACCAGTAAAACCCAAGGTACACGTGCTGAATATATTTCATGTACAAAATGGACGGGTTGAAGTGAGTATAGATGAAATAGGTGTGGTAGGGTAGCCAGCATATCCCGAATATCACTATCACTAATATGAACATCTTCACAACCTGTTGGAGAGAAACAGTTGGTTAGAAGTAAGCTATACAGAAGGTACGTTGCCCTATGCTAATCAATCAATCATTTATTTATTTGTTAAACATAGGCAAGCCCCTACAGGCGTAGGGCCCCAGCTAGGCAGCTGACGGTGTGCATCAAGTGACCGTGGCTTGACTTAGATTGGTCACCACTAGAAGAATTTGGTCCTGGCTGTTATTTTTCTTATGCAATAAAGGGTTTTGTATTGTGTTGTTATCAGTTATCAATGACTTTGGCCATGTAAGATGTAAACTGTTTCTGTGGCCCAGTGGTCAATGCGTTTGCCTAAAAACCCAGAGATCGCCAGTATCCTACGGGAAATATACCTACTTTGTTAAGTTGTTTCCAGTTCGGTTAGGACCATGGAGTAATTACAAAGAGGAGATGCCGTAATAAGCGTTTTGTAAGAAAGTGTTTGTGAGGCTACACGGGGCGGAAGGCAGACGTGCGGGGTGCTTGGTTTCGGCCGTGGCTCCAATCATGGAACACGAGCAATGACAAGCTCCGCCCACTTTTGTGTCGGCGAGGCGCCACTGATCACATCACTGCGCCATTTCAAACGGCATCTCCTCTTTGTAGTACTCCATGGTTAGGACATTGCAGGCTTTTCAATATTTTCAGAATTCACCTGAATTTGGAATTTGCGCTTTGAAATGCATGTTCAGCCTTGGTCCCGGCTGCTATCAGAGGGCATTTTAAAAAAAAACGTCATAGACCAATAGGCGGTTCCGCAAACAGCTGACACTTCTCAGATATTTTAACACTCCACTCGTAAATAAATAAATTGAGATAGTGTCAAATATCAGAAATTTTTTTTGGTTTTCCTAAAAGAACGGATAGGAATGTGAAACAACAATTGCTTTTTGCTTCCATAACTAGACTATAACACGTACTCTTGGCTCAGAAGTATAAGCTGATGATATTGCAGATTTTTCCATAACTTGACCATGATTAACGCCTACTCTCGACTTTGAAGTATAAGCTGAGGTTAGCAGATAAAAATACTATAATCAACTATACCTATACATATACCTTTCCATCTTTTCAATATACTATTAACGTCTTCAGGGTTTCTCAAAACTTAATCTTTTAAAGTGATAGCAATACAAACAGGATGTCCGTATTTCTAGTTTTATTTGCAGTTGGAGCCCATCTTGAATCATAGTTTGCGATTATACTTAGCTCTGAAGCTAGTTATCTTGGATCTTGAGTGCTAAGCTCTCACTTGACCCATTTTTCAAAGATATTTATAATTGCTTTGTTAAATTGAGTATCGTCATGGTTTCTGAAGATGAATAACGTTCATGTTTTTACTAACAGTCTCCAGCTGAACGAACTAGGAATTCAACAATGAAATTGAAAATAAAGAGTTTTCAATCCTATCGTGCGAGTTACTAGGTCACTCAAGTTTTACAGAACCGCCTTTCGGCCTCTTGGTTTCTATATCGACTGTCAGATAGCAGCCAGCTTAACGTAATAAAAACGTAAGTTCCGAGCTTAATATGCCTTCAGGGCGGGAAACAATTTGTACAAATAATTATTACAATTCCTGTGGCATTCCAACCTTCCTAATCCAAGTTCGTAAGACAATGCCAAGACCACTTGATCACCGCGACAAGAATTATGAAAAGATTTATTTTTATTTTTATTGTTCTTAAATCATTATTAAAGATGAACCCTTTATCTATGGCTTTATAATGAGTTAACATCGATATTGTTATTTTTAAAATTTCCAGCTTTGAAAGTTTTAAAACACTATGTTTATTAATTTGTTTAGGAGTAAAATGGATTAAATTATTCTGGCGAAACTTTATTAACTACAGCATTTATTAAGAAGAACATTGACCTTTGTTTATAACTAAGTCGCTTAAATTTTGAGGTAAAAATGCAAGAAAACCTGGGACGAAATATGTTAAATTCAATTAGAAGTACACAAACCACTATTTACACAGGTTACCTGAGTAAAATGAATTTTCTGTGGTCAGTTTTTGCCAATATTCACATTATACGGTAAATTAAGTGAAGTTATTTTGAGAGTCTGTAGTCAAGGGTAAAAATTTTCAAGGTTTTTATAAAATGAATGATCGGCCAACGCGGAAGATAATTGTTTTTTCTTAATTTTTTTTTTTCGAGTAATAATTATTACAGTCATCTCCTTAGCCTCAGACGTGGTTTCCCTAACGGACCAATGGCTTACGTGCCTTCCGAAGCACGGAATCATCTTTTTTATCAGAAAATCAGGTGATTTAAGCCTGCAATGTCCTAACCAAAGTAGAAACAAATAAACAAATTATGTTTCCCGTGGCAATCGAACTAACTTCCGGTTATTTTCACCAAGTAGGTAGTCGGAGTCGAGTAGCTATATCTTTCGAAGCATAGAATCATCTTTCTTACTGGGCAATGCGATGATCCGAGCTTGTCTTGAGGTAGACTGAAAAAATATTGCTTACCGTGGGATTCAAACTTTGGGCGTAAAAAGTAGCGTATATTAAGAACTTGAAAGACCGATTCATTGAGGGAATCAAAACGTGCTCATGAAGCGTTATAGATCTCTCTTGGTAGATATCTGCTTTCAGTCAATCGCGCCTGAGGCTGGTTTGCTAACACTACATAAAATTATGTTTTTTAGCGAGACTATCTGGTCTTGAAAGAGAGAATCACTGGCGAATCAGTGGCAAAAAATACGTTTCTTACCTTTCTTTTGGAACGAATAGAGTCGACTTGCCTCTGGGTTAGTTCCCCTATAGACCGAGACCCCCACAACACCCGTCCCATGGCTGAGTAGAAGAAAGTCATACCCAACATGGGGACGGCATACGTCACTACGAAGAATAATACTTGATATCTGTGAACAAAATAAAAATGTAAAGAAAACAGCTTTTAATATTGGGTTTATTGTTTTTAGATTAAAATGTTCTTTCAGACTCAAGTCGTTCAAAGTAGATAAAACATGCAGGTAGAGCTTCAGTTTAGAAGATAACTGCCAGAAGTATTTCTCCCAGAATATGACACATAATTATTTGCGCTGCGTGCCTCTCCAACTGCACGCTCAGAGACCTGGTGGCCGATCGCGCATATTGCAAAACACCGAATTTATTAAAACCAAACCTGGTCATTTTTTTTATGGTTAGTAAGGTCGGGGGCTAATTTTCAGAATGCAAAATCGATGAGTTTCGAATTATTTTCATTCGACATTATTTGCGAGTCGAACTATTTCAATCGATTTTATATAAAAAAAATAGCCACGGTCTTGATTGAGTTTTGGTAAATAGCTGCTGACAATGCCAGCACTGGTTATTACTATGGAACACCTGACTTCTAACCTTGGTAACCATTTTTTATACAGCGACCGGGTGCTTATAGGGCAGAAACGAGTGAGTAAACGAGATGTCGCCTTACAGCTTGTACTGCGCCACTTATATTTGGCGGCACTGGTTTTGATAATGGAAGAACTGCTGTCTATATTAAAATTCCGACACGGCTTATAGACTGACATCAAGCAATAGTCTTTATGAATACGGAGTGCTGCTCAATTTATTTTACTCATCGATAAGTCATTTTATCATGTCACCACATCGAAGACATATCGTGCCGAACACCAACGGAATTTCAATTTTGTTTATTGCAAACTAGTTTAGTAACTATATACTTAACTAGTTTACAAGCAAAGTCTTCTCGGCAAACATGTGTTTAATCAACTTTATTGCTGAATCTAAATAGTTAAAATTTGAAAAGCAAGTTGTGGTCAGACGTCCCGTAGTTGAATAAGGGTTGATATACACAGAGGCAGTACCTTTTTATTTTCCGAACGCGAAAGATTTGCGGGTATTTATGGTTCCGTTCCCGAAGGGTAAAACGGGACCCTATTACATCGCTGTTTGTCTGTCACGGCTGTATCTCATGAACCGTGATAGTTAGACAGTTGAAATTTTCACAGATAACTTATTTCCGTTGCCGCTATAATAAAAAATAGTAGAAAACAGAATGAAATTAATATTTCATACAACAAACGTAATTTTTTTGCGGTTTTTTTACCCTAAGTGCGCGAGTCCGACTCGCACTTGACCAGTTTTATTTGTTCTAATGTGATGCGTACTCATATGTGTTTATTATATATTCATGAACAATGTTTTTAAGTTCACTACTAAATGACAGTGAAGGCGTAAACGACGGATATTCTAGAGCGACAATTTGGGAATATTCGAGGCTAAATGATCAATGTTTTTTAACCATGGTATAATGTCCACTATTATTCACGGGAGCTTGTATACATGGGCCCTAACCAACAAATGGCTTCGTGCCAAACCACTATGCAGTACATTAGAGGCCGTCCGCTGCAGTCGTCGAGAGCCGTGATGAAGATTGAAGTTGATTCGGTATGATGAAAGTCTGATTTAGAATTTTTGAAATCAGGTACAAGTTTTCTTAACTTAAATGGTGAAACTCGCTGCTACCATTATATACATGACTTTAAACTGTCGATCATTCTGGGTATTTTTTTTTTATGCAATTAAGTAAGTAAACAGGTATACGGCCTCATGGTAAGTGGTAACCGTAGCCTATGAACGCCTACAACAACGGTGATGTCACGAGCGCGTTGCGATCCTGAAGGAATTTTTTCACGCCCTTTTTGAAGGCTCCCATGTTCCCTAGTCCCGTTTGAAGCGTACTGTACGCGATAACATGGGATCCAAGGTATGGGGATGAAACCCCTGACGATGGCGAGAGGTGCTATGGTAAAAAGTGGCTGTTGAAATCATGTCAAACAATTCCTCCAAGCATAGCCCATTATACAAGCGGTAGCACACGCATAAGGAAACGAAGTCTCTCCTGAGACTCAAAGGCTCAATACCGCTTGTAATTACGGGAGCTTCGGCAATTCTGACAGCGCGTCTCTGTATTGAGCCAAACGGCTTAAGCTGACATTCACGTGCTCCCGCCCACACACATACCCCTATAAATAAATTTCTTACAATGCTATTATGATCGTATTGGTACGGTTTTATAGTCAATCGAGTAGTTTAGACCCTGGTGTCACAGTTTTTCGGAACCACCTTTCGGCCTCTGTAGTGATTTCTTGACCACCAAATGGTAACCGGGGCTAAAAATCCAACGTGCCATCAAAGCACGGAATCGTCATTATTATCAGACAATCAGCTGATTCAAGCCTGCAATGACCAAACCAAACTAAAAATAGCTGAACAAATTATACTTCTCGTGGTAATCGAACACACAGCCTCCGGTTATTTTCACAAACTTTTTGAAAAGTCCTCATTCGAGCCGGATTTAATATTTTTGTGGTTAGCTTTCAGCTAAATTAAAAATTACAGAGTTGGAATTTGAAAGCGTATTCGTATTGAGGTAATTAGGAGCAAGTGTGAGCTTAATTGGCTTTCCACTGCAATGAAACATCGCAGCTCAGTAATTGAAATTTGAAAACTCGTGATATGAATGTTTTGTAGCCATTTTCCGCGCGTTTTCGGCTATTTAGATTTAAAGCTTTTATAACAATAGATTTATTTCTTGTAATAATATCAATAATTTTTGACCAAGCGAGCGAAGCGAGCGGGGAATTTAAATCAAGTTGGGGCGAAAAACATTGTTTGTATGTATTTTTCTATGTATGTTCCGCAATAACTCTCGAACTGTTAGTCCGATTTCGATGAAATTTAGAAGATGTATAGGAGACATGCATAAAATTTTCAAGTTCGTTTGACATTAAAATCGGTTTAGTAGTTTTTGAGATAATTCCATTAAGACAAAAACAAATATTTCTTAATAATTCCAAAGCCTTACCAACGGCTTTGGAATTATTAAGCTTGCTTTGCTGATATTCAGAATGTATATAGAAAACGTTAAAATACATCTGGAAAAAAAATAAGTTTAGTTGTTTTTAACCGACTTTCAAAAATCCATCCAGGTGTTGCAAGCATCTATAGACTACTGTGAAATCTCACCATAAGCCGGGCCGTATGCATAGCATACATGACATTCCAGTAGATACAGGTGTCTATAGGCTACTTGACCTGTTAGCTGGCAGGTCGTATGTTTGTTTGCCTACAACATTGTTTGAGGGCTTAAGGGTCGACAACGTGTGTGGCACTCCTTGCGTGTTGCCGACCTTACGACTACTTACTTGGAACCTACTACAATAATATAATGAAATAATCGCGAGGTCTATGTTCTAAGGGAGATGTCAGGAGTACCCGTAATCGACGAGCGTGTATGAAGAGAGTGATGAGCGTAGAAGAAGCGAGGGAAGTATGTAAGGATCGTAGCAAATGGAAATCCGTGGTCTCTGCCTACCCCTACGGGAAAGAGGCATGGTGGTATGTATGTATGTATATGTATGTTCACGGCGAACAACTAGTTTACTTAATTAGGTGTATATATTTTCGGAAAGCTTAGCTTAGCTGCGAAAATACAACAACAAAATAATTATTATTTACTTCTTTTTTCATTGGCTATAGATACGTGTCCCACTACTGGACAAAAGCCTTCCCTTTTTAAGTAACAACTACTTTTTTATAACTAGCTATTTCCCGCAGCTCTATCTGCTTCAAAAAGTAGCTTATGTTCAATTCCGAGTCTTCAACTATATTCATGCAAAACATCAAAATCCGTTCGTCGGTTTGACCGTGAAAAAGTAACAGACGAAGACAGTCGCATTTATAATATTAGTATGGATAAGTATGGATTAATTTAAAATTATTTCATCTCAGGTTATATTTAACCAGTAAAACATTGGAACTTTGTAACAAGGGCAATCAAAGCTAAACTTTTTTTGTCCGTGATCAAAACAATAAACGTTCTTGATTTCATAAAAGGAAGGTCAATAATACTGGATAAAACTTTTCGAAAGTAATCTTCATAATAGACGTCATAAATACAAGGTCATTGATTACTAAATCTTTTAGTTCGCATGAAAATTCCTTTACTTTTTCCGATATTACGTTTGCGTGATTTAGAACATTGTTGTAAATAAAAAATCCATACCAATATTATAAATGCGAAAGTCTGTTTGTCTGCCCATCTGTCTGTCTGTCTGTTACGCTTTTACGGCCAAACCGCAGAACGGAGTTTGATGAAATTTGGTATGAATATAGTTGAAAACCCGGGGTCAAACATAGGGTACTTTTTGACGCAGGCTGAGCTGCGGGAAACAGCTAGTAAAAAATAAATCTCAGTATCGATTAACAGATGTTTAGCATAGGCTGCAGTCAAGCAGTTAACTAACCTGAAGCGTAAGCTAAAGAAAATTTAGACAATAAAATTAAGAGCTTGGTTCATTTCGATCGAATTTCTTCCAAAAAAAACACAAAAAGGAACACCGATTGAGCTTAACCTAAATAAAGTTTACACATTCTCCAATATATCACCCTGTCGGCCATATGCTTATTATTCTTATGCTGTACGTAAACAATATGTAGATGTGTAGAGGTCATTCGATAAATTTAATAAATCTTCATCCGACAACATGGTCACATAAATGGCGTTAAAAATATCTCGAATGTCTAGACAAAGTCGAAGGAAGTTCGATTCTGATCTAGACATAGACATATTTCCATTTCGACCTAGATTATTAAAGGAATGTTACAGAATCCGTGCTATGTCTGGATCGGTGTGGACAATATGGATATGTGGCAATGTCTCAGTGTCACATTTGTATCCGGAACATTACTTAGAATAGGTATATTCCTTTTGATAACCTATAGGATAGATAGGGAACAGATATTATATGTTGTTTAAAATATTACAACTTACATATAGGTATTTCGCGTTTTTACATAAACAATAAATCATATAAAAGTTTGTTAGACACGTATCGAAAGGCAGAAATATGTGGAGGACGTTTGCATGTCAAAAGATGTTTCTTATGGCTATTGACATATTTTGTAATTCTACTGGAGCTACGCGTGTTTTTTTTCTCATTACACCCAGATACGACATGCTCATATTTGACCTTTTATATTTTTAGTAAGTAAATATTTTTGTTATCCATTTTTTCCATCTTTATTTTTTTCTAATTGTAGAAAAATTTGTTATGATCGATGATCTCACATAAAACAAAGGATCTATTTTCTTATACACTATATTTCAGGTAACTGTCGAACAAACCCAAGAACAATCTCAGCTTAACTATTACAATATGACGGCATCAAACCATCTATTCAGGTATTTTATTAATAAAATAATTCCATAAAAATATACAATCTTTCTGATTTCACTTAAGTTTACAGTAATTTTAAATTTTAAGGTTGGAAAATTTGTGAAAAATATGCATCGCCATATTTCAACAAATCCCAATTAGCTACTGTAATTAGAACTTCTGTTCGCCGCACATCGTTCCGCCGGACTGCCCTTTCATACTAAATTCGTAATTCGAGGACTAATCTCTATGTGGAATAATGTGTCATGCAAGCAAAACATTTCTGTCGTTCTTAATTTGCATGTAGAATTTCACTATTGTTCGATATATTTCGCTAATTGTGGTATTCAATCTTAATAGCCGCAGAAGTTTTAATAAAAGCGTTGGAGCCCTTGACAGTATTAAGGAGGTCAAACGTTTGGAAGCGAGATCATCCTGTAGCCAATTTTGTTATCCCATGAGAGGAACTACCCCTTTGTCACGACCTGCCTTGGCCTGCTTGGAAGACGCTCAATCGGCTGCGGACCAAGTTGACCGCTGTTAAAATAGCCTGGCCAGGTGGGGGTTCATTAGAGAATACAATCCCGGGATCCCAAATCTCGGGATCCCGGGATCCCGACCGTTTTCTGGCCCCGAAAATCCCGGGACTATACTTGGCTAATCTCGGGATTTTTGGGATTGCCACAAACAAGTCTAGTTTGTATTCCGTAGTCCGTTGCGTCTTGAAAATAATCTTGCCTAGATTATTTTAATACATTACGACAAAAAGCAACTCGTACAATACGTAGGTAGTTAGGTACCCACTATTTACTACACAGGTACAGTCCTAATAATATGTTTGTCGTAGAACTTAGAAGGGACTTCCCCACTCGGAATACTTTAATACAATACTCTTAAGGTAATTCCCCAACGAACCAACAGGGGAATCACCCGATCATCTCATATCATAATATTGTTGCGGGTATTTCCCGTCGGGGATTCCCTGTACGAAAGTATAAATATGCAAATCCGGTTTTATTTTTTTCATTTATGGTTCTGTCAGTGACGGGTTACGTAGGCTACGTCATTAAAATTTAAAAGTCAATTATCTGAAATTAAGTATTTCAAATGGCGGGAGACTTTGTTAAACATAAAAAAGACAGTGATACGACGTCAGTGTGGAGTTATTATTTAGTTGCGAAGGACGGGAATAGTGCTAAATGTAAGCGATGCCCAGCCATCCTCAAGTAGAAACCACATAGTCTAATCTCGGGATAGGCCCGGGATCCCGGGAAAAGGCTTCAAAAATCCCGTAAGCCCGGGATTGAAAAACATGCTCGGGATTGTATTCTCTAGGGTTCATACATGCCTCAAAAAATGTATGTGAGTGTTGTCTCCCCCCAAAAGATGAAACACTTGTTGTGCCCTAAAACCTGCACTCGGATGGCGGCTATCGATAAGGCCGTGAAAGTGGTAGATTTCTTTTCTCGGGAAAAATTTAACTGTTTCTGTTATAACAACAAACACTAAAAAACATAATTTAATAAATATTTAAGAGGGCCTCCATACTATGTGATGATATTAATGTGATTTTTTGCTCGTTTTTGCTTGATATTGATAACGGCAACAGGAAGACACTTCACATACTTACTGAATACTTAGTCCTTTATTCACTTTAAAAATAAATAATTAAATTAAAATAAAACAAATATTTATTTTCCCATATAACAAACGTGGCTTTATTGCGATTTTTACAGGTGAACCGTTTTGTGCACGAATCCAAATCGCACTTGACAGGCTTTTTATCATTACAAATCGCACTTGACCGGACTTTTTATCATTACAAATAGATATAAAGCGTAGCTTGGGCTCTGAAGCGCAAACTGAAGACACAATTGGGAAATGAGCCACAACCCGCAAGACTAAAGGTTGCCTAGCTGTACGGGAGGCTGCGTTTTCATCTATCTTTATTAATTAATAAAGGTGTTTTATACTTTCCGCTAAAACTGCTGAAGAAACATGTCCATAATTGCTTTTTAATATCATAATTTATCCACAAACAATCTTAAAATTGTGACTGAGTTCTAACAATACACTTACTAATAGTCAAATAGAAAAAAATAACATAACAAAGGAAGCCTAACAACAACATTTACTTACTTATACCACGAGGCAAATGAAGGTATATGCATATCGTTCAAGTCACATTTTCATTGGTATTAAATTCTTTTATGTTTTGGAAACCATTTTACAAGACCGAAGCGACAGTCGGCGGCCACGTTATAGATTCGATAGTCTCCTCCGGTATAGCCCGCTTGAAAAATGTTAGTAATTCTATTATGATAACAGGATAGATAACTTAAGGAGTACCTTAAGAATAAAAGCAATCAAATCTTCATTTAAATAATTCAATTAACAAACTGTACTTTCGTCGAAATGGCATCTTTTTCATACAAACAAGAAAACAAAAGGGAAAGTTGAGTTGGAGCATTTGCTATTGTTCATCTCTATAGTCGCAATAGCATCTTATGAAACCCTAAAAATAAGAAAATAAGATTGCATTTTAAAACATTTTTAAACACAAAATTAAAACGGTCAATAGACTTGGCAAGTTAGAACTTTTTGTATGCATGTCCAATCAGAACCTTATATGGCTTGGCGAAATAAACTACATTAACACATGACGAACTGGAACATCAATGGATGATAAACATTCGCATGACGAATCAAAACAACTTTCAGACAAACCCTAAAGCGTTACAAGGCATATATTTTTTCTTTTTTGCTTTGACAAAAGATATTTAGGGACAAATTCACACATATCTCATAGCTTGAGTTGCCCTAACCAAGTTTAAGACTTATTATGGGATGCTAACTCAACGATAATATATTTTTATAACAAACTAGCTATTTACAGCAGCTCCGCCTGCGTCAAAAAGTAGCCTATGTTTGACCCCGGATCTTCAACCTATATTCATACCAAAATTCATCAAAATCCGTTATGCAGTTCGACCGTGAAAGCGAAACAGACAGACAGAAAGAAACACAGTCTTTCGCACTTAGGTATAATATTAATATAGAAGTATGGATATGGATACTTAAATAGATAAACCTCAGAGACCCAGGCAAAGATCATTTTCCACCTGACCGATGGTTGAAACCAGAACCTCGTGGCTGCGTTTCCACCAGAGATGTGCGAGGGAAATGTGTCGTACGAGGATGTGTAGTGGAGCTATGAAAATGCGCAATAATATGCGGTGTGAGCCGTCTATGTACTGGTTGATACAGTATGACTCAAACTTTCAACGCATTCCTCGCAACACATCCTCGCACATCTCTGGTGGAAACGCAGCCTAACGGGGAGGCGAGTTAATTACTAATACGCCAGGAAAGTTGTCTTTTACTAACAGGAGCCCCAATTTTAAATGCACAACTCATAAATTAACGTCGAATGAAAATCATTCGACTCACCGATTACGATGACGTACAATCATTCTGGTCACAGTGTAAAATCTGTTACCTATTAATATTACTGCACAGTTTTTACAGTGCCACACCAGAATGATTGTACGTCGTCATCGTAATCGGTGAGTCTTAACGATTTTCATTGGACATATGACTATGACATTTGAAAAATAGGGCTTCTCTTTGTAAAAGAACTACTACTCATCATTCGACTCACCAATTTTACGAGTGTCATACTTTTCAAAAATAGCACTCCTGATTTCTAAGTTGCCAATATACGAGTTGTGCTACGCGCACTCAATAAGGGAATTCCTTTCCACTTACTAGTGTAAAATCCAGTCAGGCTCGAAACGGTTAATTGAAATTCAGGTGATGTAGGAACCTGCGGTAGAGCTACTTAATTCCATTGGCTGGTGAGCATGACAGTGTATTTGGTCGTTTTAAGATAAATTGCTAACACTTTTATTGGCTTAGAGTGCAATAAATTGACGTCAAGGTTCAAAAATTGCGTGTCTTTCCCAGTTGCGCCCTCAGCTTACACGCTTTGGAGCCTAAGGTACGCTGTGAGTCATGGTCTTAGATTATTATGTATTACAATGGAGCGACCACCGTCTGACTTCCGTAACCCTTTGTACAAGTAAATCACAAAAAATAAAGAAACTTTGTTTTTTACTTTTTATACTTTGATACGTTTCTAACAAAATTACGTCAAAAATGTCATGTCTAAAAAAATTGCCAAACTGTTTTATAACTATCAACAATATACAAAACCAAAACTGTGATTTTAGCGGTAGGAATCCATACTTCCAAAACTGTACTAATAACATGAAATATTATTATAAAATTAAGTTTCCCACGCACTTAGTTTGTATATACTGTTTCCCAAACAATTCATGTTGACTTGAAATTGCAGTCTGAAACAAAATATCCGGCGAGCGAAATATAGACCTGTGTCAATAAACACTGTTTTCCTAGGTCAAAATTCAGTTAAGATTAATTTCCTGTTTGTATGGGACCATTTGGTTTTGTCAAATAGCGTTTGTTGTGACTTCTGGGGTATGATTCAGAGACAAGTCAAAGAAAATAATAATCACAATATAATAAGAAAATAATAGTCTATGCACCTAAGATTTCTTTGCGTGTTGTGCCCTCTTCTGTGCCCATATGTCTATGTCCTATGTTAGTTTGGTTGACTGGAAGAGATCCCTATTTGGGATAAGTCCGCCTTTTGTTGTAACCTGTATTCTGATACTATGTTCTTTGTGTACAATAAAGATTTTTACATACATACATACACAAACCACGAAAACAAAATGAAGAAGAAAAAGTTAGAACGCGACTCCAAACCAACTAACAGGATCTCTATCTTTAGCAAACAGTAAGGTGCTTTAATGATAGAGAGATAGAAAAAAACACTCTGTTTTTATTTTTGAACGTAGGTAATCTATCTCACGCGCTGCATCAGAAGTAAAAACAAATCCAACATCACGAACAACAACATCAAATTGAGCCCGTCAATCGCAAAGCGTTTTCCGTAATATGTATTCGACGCAAAAAGCAACAGCACGGTGCTATAGACAAACATACAGACCGTGTCAACACTTCATAGAATAGGCTTTTTTGATGCGGTCCTTTTAGCCTGAAAGCTTATTTCCTACTTGACTACGTACGAGTAGTAAAATATATTTATCATCATTTAGATTAAATTGAATTATTTTAAAAATAATCAACTCATAAAGTAAGTGCTTGTCTCAAAAAAGGAAAAAGAAACTTAAGCAGATAAGATGAAAGTACTTAAAGTATCCTCAGATCTTCAGTAAGTTATTATGCGGGCTAAAATGTAGGAATAACAGACGTCTTAGAAGGATTACGAGTGGGGTTTTCAAGACATTCAAGTGGTCCAATTTATGAAAAGTTTTCTATTTTTCGTAAAAAAGCGTGATTTATATGACTTAATACCTAGTGACATCTGTGGTCCAGTGGTTAAGGCGATTTGGTTTGGACATTGCAAACTTGGTCCCTTTGTCTACTTAGAATGGAATAGAATATATCTTTATTGAGAAAGCTATCACGTAGGAACAGCAAAGGTCTTATAAACTTATGCTACATGTTTATAATGTACGTGACAGACATCTCATTAGGTGGTGGCTCAGTGATACGCTAGACATGCAGACATGACTAGCACTGATTTTCAGCCACCACCTTCTGAGGAGTCACGGAACAAGTGATCCTAAAACAAAGATTTAAACCAAAACTTAGTGAATATAATTCTTGACTGGTGTCTTACTACCATCGTGAGATGGGGGTGTGAACCCCCATCCAAGTCTGAGATCCAAATTCAAGCAAGTGAGCAAGATATCGCCTTACACACCATTTATATATTATATTAGGCTTATTTGTCAGAAAATAATGACGATACGGTGCTTCGAAAGGCACGATAAGCCGTTGGTATATTATATTATTCTTTGCTATATTCAAGAAACGTCATGATCCATTGTAATAACCATAGATCAATAATTGGTCTCCGCTGCGCTACGACCGAGACCAATTATTAATTTATGGTAATAACTAATACCGCAAAATTAGAGCGGACCCTGGGCTACGAAGTAGTGTTGCTGAGGACTACGTTTACGCCTAAATTAAAGCCTATGGGTATTTTTTTAGGGCTAGTCTAAAAAAGCAGGGCTTTAAAAGGCTAGTCATTTTTAAAAAGCCCATGAATCTAAAAAGCCTATAGGCCTTTTTTGCAACTGTAGGTTTTTTTCAAGTCGTAGGCTTATATTAAGGCTAAAGGTCTTTTTGAGACTCCCTTTTAGGTAGGCCATCATTATTATAAATTAAACAACCATTTTTATACATGGCATTTATTGAAAAAAAAGAAGGAAGTTAATCGTTTACAAAGTTATTTGTCGCCAAAACAATTTAGCCACGATGAAAGGCACATGGAAGACCTTATGGATATATTCGATAAACTATTTCTTTTCCTATTAATAATATTAATACTGAATTAAAATAAACTACTACAAAACCAATACTAGATTGAACCTTTTTCCTTGAATTATTTTAATTGATCCACCTTACCAAAAATCTTGAATAGAAGCTAAAGCCTAGCGAGGGCTAGGAGCTGCTATGCCTTCATAGCCTTTTCAGAGGGCTAGGCGTTATTGTTGTTAGTATAGGTTAGGCCTTTGGCATGGCGATTTAAGCCTACAACCATATGTTTTGAATAGGCCTAGCCTACAGAGCTAAAAGTCTTTACAGGCTTTTAGCCTGTCAAGCCCGTAATTAATAGGTTAGGCTTAAAAAAAGCCTAAAAGCCTCGGGAACACTACTCCGAAGCGCAACCTGAAGATACAACTGGGAAACACGCTGGGATGAAGAGGATATTTACTACCATCTAATATTTAATATCCCACATACTAATAATACCGTGTAATTTCTCTGCAAATAACACTATAAAAATACTTACACGAAATCCATATAGGAGACGTCTGGCAAACCATCAGGCCAAGACAAAAGGCATGCGGTTTTAAGGGTTCCCTTGGACCTGCGGACAAGAGATTTTCAATATCTAAATAATAAACTTAATGTAAAAATAATGTAATTAATGACAATAAGACTATAAAAAATAACTTTGCCATATTTATTATGACATGATATCCCACTAATATTATAAAGGCAAATGTTTGTTACTATTAGGGTTCCGTACCTTGAAATGAAAAATTGGAACCCTTATAGGATCACTTGTTGTCCGTCCGTCCGTCCGTCTGTCTGTCTGTCAAGACCCTTTTTCTCAGGAACGCGTAGGGCTATCAAGCTGGAATTTATATCAAATACTCAGGTCTACTGTTCCTTGGAGCTGTGAAAAAATCAAACTTCTAAGCCAACGCAATCAAAAGATACAGCCGTTTATGCCGCAAATTTTCGACACTCGCAAGGGAATTACAACCTACGGGGTACACCCGTAAACTCAGAATATTGAAATTTGGTACGAAGCCACATCTTATAGCACATATTATAAAACCATAAATTTTTAGTTACATCATATAATAAAAATATTTTTAATAATTTTAAACTTACTACCCCTTTCCTCGTGAACGCGATACCTACAGATTTGTACGGAACCCTCGGTGCGCGAGTCCGACTCGCACTTGGCCGGTTTTTTTGTAGCTCAAACGACTAGGCCAATATTTTATGAAATTTGATAGGGATGTTGCTGAAACCTTGAAAGAACACATAAGGTAGTTTTCATTCCGAAATGTACGCAATTCCCGTAGGATTTGTTCAAAAATATGTCGATGTTTAATTCCATTCTATTGACAGATTGGTCTAATTTTATTAATTAATTATAAACCGTGACGTCACTCGCGTCGCCGTGATATTTTTTTACGCCATCTAGGGTAATATCTCGAAACTAATTTCTTTACGATATTTTACATAAAACCATTTCAAAGTTGACAAAATTTTTTTGCCAATTTTTTTGCACACTAGAACAAGAAAATTTAGATATTTACAACGGATTTAAGCGATAAAAGAGCAAATATGCTACGAACATTCCAAAAAAAATCTGTCAAAGTGAAACTTACTATACCTACATGTTAGGTTAGGTGCAAATAAATAAGTAATAAACGCAATAAATAATAGTTTAATTTACAATACCTACACTTGATAAATGGCATTGTGCCTGATGGTACCGATTCTGAAGCCCTGACTATATCGAATAAAAATCGTTCGCTTCACCGTTTATGATCAATGAATATTATTCGATATCGAACAAAAATCGATTTTTCTAGTGTCATATATTTCAAAAATAGGACTCCGGATGATTTTCGCCAGACGAGCGAGGTACTGCAATAGGAGCCTAATTTTTAAAAACAAAAATCATTCGACCCAGCAGTTTGGCTTTAGTTATACTTTTCAAAAAAGCAATACAGATGAGTATTCGTTAAAAGAGCAAATTGTTCATGAGTTATTCCCGAGCTTACAGTAAAACCTCGACTAACGAGGAGTGCGCGAAAGAGCTAAGTGTATATCTATATAACTATTCACTAATGTTTTCTAATATCGTCTCCTTTGACGATGTTTACTAAGGTCTTTCAAGAGGACTCAAGGTATTTTATAATTAATATCTCTAACATGACTGCATTCAATTAACTACCATTTTGCGGGGAGCGTGTAACGTGTAATAAAATTAATTAAATTAAATAATGCAAGCCCTTGTTAAAAGTTCATGTACATTTTGTAAAATGAAACCTGCCTGAGTCAGCTATATAAATAGACCACCTGTTTATCGCAGCTCCGCCTGCGTCAAAAAGTAGCCTATGTTTGACTCTGGATCTTCAACTATATTCATACCAAATTTTATCAAAATCCGTTCAGCGGTTTGGCCGTGAAAGCGTAACAGACAGACAGACATTCGCATTTATAATATACTAGCTGTTTCTCGGTATATAGCCTATGTTACTCAGGGTGAATGTAGCTTTCCAATGGTGAAAGAATTTTTGAAATCGGCACAGTAGTTTTTGAGTTTATCGTTCCTCTTCATAATATTATTATAAGTGTAGAAGTATGGATTATAAATCGCAGATATATTTATAAAAAGGGAGATGTCAGGAGTACCCGTAATCGACGAGCGTGTATGACGAAAGTGATGAGCGTAGAAGAAGTGAGGGAAGTCTGTAAGGATCGTAGCAAATGGAAATCCGTAGTCTCTGCCTACCCCTACGGGAAAAAGGCTTGATGGTATGTATGTATGTAGTATGGATTATAAGTTGTTTAGTTTCATTTCAGATTCAGATGTATATTTTCATAATAGCCTGAATCTGAACGCCTTTAAGTAAAAATATGTATTTTGTGTTGTTTTAATCTTAATATTTTCTCCCTCTTACACTGCGATGATGAAATGCACTCCCTGCGATGGTTGTCCCTAAATGTTCAAAAAATTAAAGCCAAAGTGAAAAACAAGCCATCAGACTTGGCAACTGATATGGCAGGTTACGGTAACCACTTACGATCAGGCTCTAACAATCAGGCGGGTCGTCATAGGCAACAGTGTAAAACAATGATACAATTGAGAAAAATCTTATAAAGCCTCCGTCTGCCGTAAAACGGAAGTCTTCGTCTGAGCTCTGGAGCCATATTTTTGAAATGACATATATGTCGAATGAAAATCCTTCAATATCGAACAAAAATCATTCGACACGGCGATTTTGCGTGAATCACACTTTTCAAGAATAGCACTCCAGAACCATAAAGTAACCCGACCCATATACGAGTAGCACGTGTTTCTCCACATTACACTTCTCTGAACGGACTTAACACGTAATCTATATGCTCATGAAACCGTGATCTTTTCCAAAAGAATGAATTCAATGGGACTTTGGATCTGCTCGTTCGGGACCATATCATTCAGAAATCTTTTTCATGTTACTTCAATGCAAATAGTTTCATTTTCACTAAGTAACCTGCCTGACCCATTTCAAAGACGACCGGGAGAAATTTCTGGCACGTTGGATCAAAGTTATTTCCGCACTCCATATTTTTGGATACATATGAAAACGGCTGAGAATATTTTATATCATACTAGCTTTTACCCGCGGCTTCGCCCGCGTGCACCCGCGCAAGAAGGATATAAAAATAAGTGTTAGTTTTCGTTGTCTGCGACCCCGAATATTAAAAAATAGGTGTTTTCTTATTTATCGCTCTTTTTTTATTATATAGATTTAATAATAACTGGTATCATTTAAGTTCGCTACAAAAATAAAAAAAAAAAAAAAAAAATTTGTTTGATAAAACCGCTTTATTTTCAGATAATCTATATATAATATATGCTAAATTCGGTTTCGATTTCGTAAGTCGAGATAATTATTAAAGCAAAAGACAGTCAAACATTTGCCTTTCTTAATGCGAAATAACAAACTTATTCTTGGAATACAGCCGTTTTCAGCGCAGAAGTTAACACACTGTTTTTTGGGAGTTCAATCTACTTATTTAAATTAGGTACACGGATTTGATTAAAAGTTATTCGGGAGTCAAAACCTGAAAAAATGTGCTACCGAGAACAAATTTGGACAGGAGCACCATATAACATCAACTTCTCCAAAGGATCAATATCCACGCGCAAGCCTCTCAAAGGACTGGGGTGAATTAAAAAATTTGCAAATATTTTTATTGGTGAACCAAAATATACAAGATAGAATCAACAACATTCCTCCCACAATAACATTTTTAAAACATTGAAAATTGTTACTTATTAAATCATTTATCAAATTAATATGACACTTACTTGTATTCCTTTGTAGTGGAGTAAAGTAGGCAGGGTATAGCCAGCAACATTCCCCCCACCCAGATCAAAATAATAATGATCAGAGAACAGGTCTTGGACATTCGAGGTCGCATCGGCCTGACGATAGCTTGGTATCTGTTGACAAATAATTGTATTACTTAAATATTATTCAACAGATTAGTGTCGCAACGTAGCGAAGGGACGCAGCCAGCGTTCTTGGCACCATGCCACAAGAGTACGAAGTTTAAAATGTCTTTCTTTTTATGTTTAAAGTTTCTTGTAAAGATGTTTCTGTTTTGATTTTAGATGCTTTATTTCAGTCAGCTTTATTTAAATGCAATGCAGAGGTTTTTTCATACTCCGTTTCGCAGATAAAAAAAAAATAAACCATGGGAGGAATGCTAATACCATTCTAGGACAATTAAGACCTACAGGACGAAACAAATACATAAAAATAAATACAATTGTTTTTTTCGACGACAGGCAAGTCATAGAGTACCTAGTAGTCTAAACCCTAAGATAATCTTTCCTAATTAAGCCTCAAATAAGTCTAGCAGTAGTAAGTCCTAAATGTAGTTTCACAAGGGAAAGTTTACTAAGTCCACTCAAGTTTCTTAGTTTGTATCAAATACTTAACATAGATTACCAAAGCATCCATACCCTACTTAAGAATAGATTACCTACCTACATACATTAACATTACAGTTTTAAAATTTGGGAAACATATTCAAGTTTTAATTTGATGATAAAATTCATCATCAAGGAATAGAGGGAAATCAAAAAAGAGGTGACTGGAGTGTGCACGCCACTTGCCCCATCGGCCATAGGTTCTCCACTTTTAAGAATTAATCTGATAGCCGTTCTCCTACGGAACTCCTCATCCAATAAAAATCTCTGAATGAGAAAACACCGAGCATAGTTCTCTCCATAGCTTTCTGGGCCGACATACAGCATTCTGTCGGCGACAGCAGATAACTTTAATCTTATTAAATATTCCATGTTTTCCATAACTTTTGTTTTTTGACTAGAAGCCAAATTTGTTTCGCTTCCAAAACGAAATTCTATGTCGATATGTAGAGAATTCTGAGTTATTTTCGTAATACATACGTAATATGTTTTAATATTCAAAATTTGTGTAGGCTGAGGCTTTTCGTGTTACAATATGAAATATACAGCGAACGGATCACGCAGCTGTCGTGTATAAATTATACATTAGGATCTGGAGATCAATCTTATTTTTAATACTAACTGTTACCCGCGGCTTCGCTCACGTGATCAAGGAGAAGTGTCAAGGAAAACAATGATAACTAAATTACACATTAGTGAATCCAGAGATCTGCCTACCGATATAATAATAAATAACAACACAAAATATACTCTAATGTTTACATCTCGTCCTAATTATAAATAAAACTTAGAAACAAACGAAGAAGATAAGCCATAGATAACTAAAACTAAATTTAACTGAAATAAGTCGGACAGAATGAAAAAGGAGCTAGATGGCTAAATGTGAGGTGCAGCAATAATGAGTACCGTCAAATAAAGGATAATGATAGTACCAATCCCTTAGAAATCCAGCCAAAATCCTCCCGTCTAAAATTGTGGAACGAACAATTTGCTTCTCCTCCTGACAACTTGTCACCATCTGAAGAACTACCCCCGGGGAAAAAAATATGGAAGTCCCGAAATCTCTTCCGTACTGAGGTAGGCTGTTCCCGAGATAACTTGGCGCATTGGGGTTACATAGAGCCAACAGAGGTTCAATGCCAGTGTGGTCATCCCGTCCAAACTGTCCAGCACCTTCTGACGTGGCTTGCTTGCCCTGTGAGCTGTACAAAAGGGGACCTTATGTCGGCCACGAAAAGTGCAACGGAAGTGGCGCGTTTCTGGAGTAACAAAATTTTGAATTTTTTGAGCTTTCGACACGAAAAGAAGAACAATAATGATTAAATAAGGCATACCTGGGCTCAAAATCGCAAGCTCAAGACGCGCCTGGCAACCACTAAGATATTATAAGGAAATTCTCCTTTATAAGAACATTTATGAGAGGTAGGACATTTTGTAAGGAGTAGTCCGTCTGGGGAAATACCTCCACCCTACAGAAGACCGCATCTAAATAACACTGTGATGCAGTGTTGTGTTCCCGCTGGTGAGTAGGGTCGCCAGGCTCCAGAGGGGTCGCTGTGCTGATAGCGGCCAGGTCGACAACGCGCTCGTGACATCTCCGGTGTTGCAGGCGTTCATAGGCTACGGCTAACCACTTATCATCAGGTGGGCCGTACGCCTGTTTGGCTACTTAGTTGTATTAAAAAAAAAGAGTAATTTTAAATCCATACTCATTACAAATAGTGGAAGCCTATGGTCCCGATTCCCATGGGAAGCATTTCCTTCAATTGTTTCCTATTTAATTAGGACCTTGCAGACTTGAGTCACGCACGTCTGCAATTAGTACTCACGTTTCACATATACATTAAGCAGTTAACCCCGCCTGCCTGGTTGTCTTTATAATAAAGGAACCAATATGCCGAAGGGTCCGAATACTTACGTAAAACAAACTGTATAAACTTCTATATTCGTAAATGCATTTAATAAGACTTCTTTTATTTAATATGAACTGTAGAATTTATCAATGAGTGACAGTAAAAATTAATGAAGAACTTTATTTTAGGATTTTCTCTTGTGGAATTCATTTATTTAACAAAAAGTACTTATGCATCATAAAAAAATCTTCCAACAAATCTCATCGAATTACGACGTACCCAGAATACTGGCAGCATTTCCGTGCTGTATTGCTAAACAGCGTTGGTCGAAAAAGCTGCCAGACCTGGGATCTCCTGGCGAGTTGAATAGAATAGAATATAGAATATATTTTATAGAATATTTTTATCTTCTATCTTCAATAAATTCCAATTCATGTCATTTAAAATACCTATTATAGTACCGGACTCAAATAATTTTATGACATAAAATCCAATGTATGTTATTTTTGTTGTCATTGCGATAGTTTCGGGGTCGGTAAATGTCACAATGTTTCATTTTGATGTAATCAAAAAGTTCCTAAATCTGTGGTTTATGGCGGCATATTGAAATTCAGAGTAAAGGTCATAGCCCGCTTACACGATTCGGCTCCAACACCGTCCAAACCTGAAACGACTCGCGACTCACGCACTAACTGTAGAAGGAGCGACATCTTATAGGCGCAGCCAGCCACTCTCGCTTGTCTCGACAAACACGATTACCGCTAGAAGTAATTTAACAGAAAAGTTAAAATTTAATTTGTCAATGTAAAAAACAGGAAAAGTTAAAAGACTTATAAAATTTTAATCTAATTATTTCGATTCTACAATCTGTACTCTACGACCAAATTAAAAGCATATTAATATCATTTCAAGCCAAAATAAAAACTATTCCGAAATTACGGAGTTTATGTTAATATTTGTGCTTTACAATTGTATTTGTACAATAAAGTTTAAATAAATAAATTTAAGGTAGTTATTAATAAAATGGCATATACCCAAAACATACTTTAAATAAACTAGCTTAAAATTAAATAAACGTAAAAAGTTTTAAAATAAGTATTAAAAATATGGGAATTTATAACTTCCTAATGATTTCTTATGTTTTCGCGATTGTTACACATCACAATCGGAATAGTTTTTAATAATATTATAGGCGGTAGTTTTGTATTCTTATCTCGACTATGAACACTGTAAAGTGTTTGAAACGTTAAGTGTAAATAAGTAAGAAATAAACGCAATAAAAAACCGTATCAAAATAGTTTAATTTAATGTTAAAATCTCCTTTTTGGAAGTTGTTTAAAAACATTAAAACCGCGTCACAGCAGCGGTAAAAAATATCACTCATACCTACATGCGGTACAAAAAGAAATGCTAATATCGCATGTGCTTCCACGAAAATTTTCAGCGCAGCTTTGATACTGGAAATATATGTATTTTTAATTTTCAAATTGCCCAGCTTATGAGAACAATTCATCACTCATATCAAGAGTTATATTGTCAACTGTAACAAAATTATTGTGTTACAGTCTTTCGAAACCGCTTTTCGGCCTCTGTCGTGGTTTCTTAAGCGACCAATATATGGCAGCTTGTCGTGAACTGATGAAGTTTGTAAGGTATCCCTCGGAGCGCTACTTAAGCGCAAGTAATGAAGCGCATCTAAATCATTCTTCTCTTAAACGAAATCGGTTAAGATAACCGTGGCATTTTAATTCCTAATTAGTTTTTAAAGTATTTTCGCGGCAAAATAAAACTTTCCTGAGATAACTAAATTCAGAAGAGTCGTATAAAAGCGTCATAAAGAATTGTTTCCAAATTCCATTAAGGTTGTTCCTTATTCGGATAGGGAGTTGTTTTTATGTCGTCACGTACAATGGATGAGCTGGGAGATATTGTAATGCATTATGTAGAAACCAATGATTTCTACTAAGGATAGGCCTACCGGCTTGTTATGCTAAGATAAGTTTCTGTTAGGTTTTATGAATAAAAACACGCCAGACCTTCAATAAACATCATAGACATAAGCATAGGTATTTAAGAAAATAACCATGTCCAATAATAATTATTTTTAAGAAAAGTCTTAAATAGGGTATTTCACGAATATGGTATTTGCGGAATGAGCCGTTTCCCGAATAGCTCCATAATCGATTACAATTCGCGAAGAAGACCAATGTCTACTAACCCAAAATTATGATCAAAGAAAGATTTAATTTACAAACATATCAGCATGACTATTACTTTGTCTAATAAGATCATTTCAAAACGCCGTTGGCCGCGTCCTTTGGCTAGAAATATCAATGTTTAAGCTCTGAATGAATTGTAGGCTTTGTACAGCAGCGACATAAGGGGAACTAAAAGTACTTGAATACAGAACTCACTGTCCTATGATCACGTTCAAGTTACCTATCGGTTTGACTTGCAGTTTTACTTGCCGAAATAGATGTGGTCAACATAAATCAAACTTCTATCGATTCTTCTTATTTTTCACGTTTTGGGCTGTTGTAGTTTACAGATGAATTCAAATTTTTCATTCGACATATACATAAATTTCAAAAATAGCGCTTCAGGTCTCTAAAAAAGTGATCCAACAGAGAAATATTAATGCAATTCTAGTTCCAGCAAGGGCAAAGGTTTCAAACGGCGGACTAAACTTCCTCTTTGGACTTCTGTGGTGTTCGGCTAGTCAGTAGTGGGGTCTGGGTCCTCGTGAACATTAATAACTACTACGACAAGAATTGTACCATAGACAATTAGTACTTATGCAGATAAATCTGTGGCATGTTGCTTTGTGATGCAGGTTTTTTAAGTAAAAAAAAAAAAGTTCCTAGCCTTTTGGTGGGCCTAGGTCCTAGGCATTGAGGCAATATCGTGCCAATGAGGTTAATCCGAGGTGCGATTATTGTTAGTTGAAAACTTTACCAAGTTCCTAGGCATTGATTCAATAGATGTGTTTATCGTTTATTTTTCAATTAATATTAAGTATTATAAGTGATAGAGCGTAGTGTATTCCAAACATAATCATTTAGTTTGACTATTTGCAAAAAGGTTTATATCCGGAGAAGAGTAGAGTCAATGCAATAAGAAAAACTTAATTTGGAAATTCGCTAAAACAAAGTATTGCCTTTAGTATTTATTTATTTTTTTAAATATTACGTGTCTTTCATATTATCATTTAATAAATTACACCTATTAATACTTTATTAAAAAAAACTGAACTACATAATAACATACTTAAACTAAACTGCACGAAAATTCCAAACTCTTTACTTCTACTATACTTATCTAAATTTCATTAATTTTGTATATTCACTACAAGCTGTTTCCCGAAGTTTCGCCTACGTCAAAAAGTAGCCTATGTTTGACCACGGGTCTTCAACTATATTTATACGAAATTTCATTAAAATACGTTTAGCGGTTTTGCCGTGAAAGCATAACAGACAGACAGACTTTCGCATTTATAATATTGTTACGAAAATGAAAAATGCGGCGCTACAGTTTAAAACCACTGGAAAAGATTGAGCAACCCTGCCCGCGGAAACTTCTCGTACAAACGCTGCGTGTTTCCATACGGAAATAATTGCGCGAACGATCTAGTACCTACGTTGTTTGTCTCTCTCTGGCATATTGCTTTGTCTCACTCCCACGTGTTCGAGAAACTGACTGAAAGAGACCGAGAGTATCGCTGTCTCTTTTATACTATTCTAGAGTATTATATATAATTGTGAACTTTCTGAAACTGAAACTTGTCATACGCGTTGCCCGAGCTATATAAACAGCGGAAGGTGCTACAGGAGGCCTATTAAAGTTTGGTTAAGCTACGAGAGTGATCAAGAAGTGAAACCAGTGAGAAGAACAAGTGAAACCTACGACTTCGGCGATACAGCAGGGCAGTGTTAAGCAAGTGATCCGGACATTATAAGTAATTAGTGAAGTTAAGCGACGTCGGCGACCATCCTTGTGGGAATAAACGTCTATTCGTGTGACCAGTAATTTTTCTCCAAATAGCGAACCCCCAGCTCGTAACTATATTAGTATGGATTTTTACAAAATGTTGACAATGTTGCACAAACCAAATTAGAATTTCCGAACATTGGGTTCATTGGTAAAATAAAACCTTACCTGTCAAAAGAGATGCCAGTCAAAGTGAAGACGCTAGCTGCAACAGTCACGTTGGCAATAAAATTGCTGAGTTGGCAATACCGCACTCCAAACACCCAATCGCTGGAACAAAACGCTTATTTTATTCATCAAATAGAGTGCCGTTGCCGAGTGGATGGCTTACCACAATAATGCTCGTTTTTAACAGTATCAGAGTTAATTATTTATAATTCCTAGTGGTTCTGTGATGTTAGAACTTGCGAAAATTCGCCAAATATGAAATCTATAAATTGATCGATTTATTTATTAGTCCTATTAGATCATAACAATACAATTTAATTAAATAAACATTCAATTTACAACTTCGTCAATTATTTAAAAGCTCATCAAAAAGTCCACCCCGAATCGTGCCTGACGCTTGCGGCAATTTATAAATTATATAATAAAGTTGTAGTGTACACTCTTAGATGCCCATGTACTTTTTTACCCTTTGACATGGGTTGTCTGGAAGAGACCCTAGTCCGCCTCTTATTGTGTTATATTTTGTTGTAACAATGTTCTTCTGTACAATAAAGTTTTTACATACATCTGTACTATATTAAATGAGTATAATTGACGTATCTCTACATTTTTCATTTTGGGTAGAAAATGAGAAGAAACTATTAAAGAAGGACCATACGTTGCAAAAAATGTGTTTTTATACTACTAAGTGGGCAAACAGGCATACGGCCCACCTGATAGTAAGAGGTTAACCTATATTATGAACGCCTTTAACACTTACGAGCGCGTTGCCGACCATAAAGGATATTTTTCATGCCATTTTATTTTCGAAGGATAAAACCTTCGAAAAAACAATTAATCATTTCTTTTAAATAATGCTACTAAAAACTTTCCCCTTTTGGTATTTTTACAGCAAGCTATAAGTAATAGTAGTTTTTACTCCAGTGGTAAGAAATCATTTCATAGATATCGATACAACAAAGTTGACCCTTATTGCCTTCATATCCAAAAAAAAAAAACCAACAAATCAACTTTTAATCATCTAGTAATGTTTATACTACTATTTAACTTGATACGTTGTTTTTAACATAAATAAATGACTGAAACATCTAGAAAATTCAGTACTAACTCTTAACGTATATTTTTCAACCATATAAGTCTCAAAAGATTTTCCTTCATCCCCATTAAGTATACATTTGCGAAGAGATTGGTTTTTATGTGAAAATAACAATTGTGCTTCTTTTTTGATCCATCACGCACGTTTGTGTTAATGTTGCTTTGTTGTTGGATGGATGTTTCGGAATTTTCTTCTTTGAAGAATTATTTAACGTTTTGTTTGTAATAAATTTATTGTAAAAATAAAAAATAAACATAATTTCATAGGTCTCGCAGCTCCGCCTGCGTTAAAAGGTACCCCATATTTGACCCCGGGTCCTCAACTATATTTATACCAAATTTCATCAAAATTCTTTCAACGCTTTGGCCGTGCAAGCAGCGGAACAGACAGACAGACTTTCGTACTTATTAGTATGGGTGTTGTTTGTCAATATAGAGATATGAAAGACAAAAGTTATACAATGACGAATTCTACATACGGCGGAGCACCTGAACTGACCCTATCACACGTGGTAAACGAATGCCCAGTTCGCTGTTCTCCCGGTGGAATATCACTTCACCAACTCACACCCCGCCACTGAAAGCTGGTTATAAAGCCTAGTAATATCTATGGCATTCATCCATGCAGGATGAAAGCTATAGGTACGCAATGATGATGGTCCTAACTAGAGATCTTTTCCTTGCTTTTTTTCTTTTAATTTGAAATTGTTTACTATCCCTAGCTAGAAGTACTTAAACTGAGGCCTTTTAGTAACTTGTAAAATATGTTGGCCGTTTACACACTAGAAGATGATCACTTTGATCTGATTTCACCGTAAACAAGTAACAGAAGTTAGACAGCTGTCGGTCCATTGTACTAAACAGTAATTGATATAGGTACCTTGGAATTTGAAGCGTAAGCTGACGACATAGCTGGATAACATAATTGAATAAAGAAATAAGAATCTCAAGAGTAAGTACCGAAGATGAACGAATTGTTGCTTGGGAACTCTACTGAGGTCTCCAGAAATAGTTTGTAACCATCTGCTCCATTAATATAATATCACTACCAAATGAAAGTCTATTTGAGGTTAGAGATAGAGGAAGTGGAAAGAACTAACATAAGTACTGTGCGGACCCCACATGACAAAGTGGGACAAGGTAAAGGAGAAGAAAAAGAAGACCAAATAAAAGTCTAATATGTAGGAATCTAATATTTTGTAATAGATTTTATTTGTCAATATTTTTATGTTTATTGACTTTATTACATAGTCCATATACATAAAGTAATGCGATAATATCATCAAAATGGTGTATTATCCAGATGTTTATGTCCCATTATTAAAAATTAAATTATTGGTAAATAATATGAGTTCTTTTATTTATCAGAATGCCTCTTAGGTCCCGTGGTTGAAGCGTTTGCCCGAAGACTCAGAGGTCGCGGGTTCGATTTTCGCGGGAATTATTTTTTAAGTAATTTCCATTTAGTAGATTTAAGTCCTAAAACTACCTGTGCCCTTACCATTAACTCTAAACGCAGGGCAGAAACGAGTGAGTGAACGAGACGGCGCAATACAAGCTGTAAGGCGACATCTCGCTTGCTCACTCGTTTCTGCCCTGCTATTAGAGGTGATGGTAAAGCACCTGGAGAGCTATTTTTGTAAAGTAAAATCGGTGAGTCAAATGATTTTCATTCGTCATACTTCATTGGTGAGTCTAACAATTATACTCGACATGTCCATACTAATATTATAAATGCGAAAGGCTGTCTGTCTTTCTGTTTGTCTGTCTGTTACGCTTTCACGGCCAAACTGCTGAAAGGATTTTGATGAAATTTGGTTATCATCATCATTTCGTGTAGGTTACATTGCCAATCGACCATGTACACCTTGGTGTCAGAGTTGTGCGGAACCGCCTCTCGGCCTCTGACGTGGTTCCTTTGACGACTACCAAATAGCAGCCGGGTCCAACGGCTTAACGTGCCTTCCGAAGCACGGAATCATCTTTATTATCAAACAATCAGGTGATTCAAGCCTGCAATGTACTAACCAAACTGGAAACAACTAAACAAAGTATGCTTCCTGTGGGAATGGAACCCACGACCCCGGGGACGAAGGCGAACGCCTTATCCACTGGACCACGGAAGCAGTTGAAATTTGGTATGAATATAGTTGAAGATCTGGGGTCATACATAGGCTACTTTTTGACGCAGGCGGAGCTGCGGGAAACAGTCAGTAAGTAATACATTTCAAAATTAGGATTTTTGATTGATTCTTAAATGATTCAGCTTAAAAGGTCATGTTAAGCCGTTGTAAGTCCACCCAATATACGAAGTAAGGCAAATAAACTTTAAAATTATTGAATAAACCTATTTTGATAGAGTTTCGCACAGAGAGATGAAACCTTTATTATAAGTGCAAAAACTATCTTCCTGTTACGCTTTCACAGCCAAATTGCTGAACGGATTTTTATGAAATTTGGTATGACTATAGTTGAAGACCCGGGGTCAAACAAAGACTACTTTTTGACGCAGGTGGAGCTGCGGGAAAAAGCTAGTAATGTATAATATTCAGCTAAAATCGTGATTAAGTATCAAAATTAACAAACTTTCAAATAAGATACCTACAATTAATCAGAAATGATAATATTCGGGGGTATTTCTAAGAATGAAGTCTCGTATTATTTGTTTAGGCTACAGTTACTTCAATGATACTTTTGCGGGTTTAGATTTAACGAAATTATACAATAATAGTATGGGTTATTTACAGAATCAATTTTGCTACCTATGCACTTTCACAATTTAGGCACGTACCAATCAAACAAATTGCCTAGGTAGAGCTGAATTGCCTTAAGATTGACATATATTAGAACTAGCTCTCCGCAGCTCCACCTGCGTCAAAAAGTAGCCTTTGTTTGATCCCGGGTTTTCAACTATAGTCATACCAAATTTCATCAAAATCCGTTTAGCGATTTGACTGTGGAAGCGTAACAGACAGACAGACTTTCGCATTTATAATATTAAGTTACTTATTAAATTCACGGGCAAAAGCTCGTGTTTGTAGTTGGTTGATGATATTCTCGGGGAGTCTGGAGTGCTATTTTTGAAAAGTGTGACTCACGCGTAATTGGCGAGTCGAATAATTTTTGTTCGATATCGAAGGATTTTTATTCGATATATATGTCATACATTTCAAAAATAGGGCTTTTGTTGGGCTTTGTGTTCGCTACGACACGATTGCACAGAAAATGTTTCCTCGGCTTTCTTTTTCTTTTAATTAGAGAGAATTATGTGGTAGCAAATGATTATGATTTAGTTGTATTGGATTTAACTATGTGTTTCTTTTGTTTGTAAATGGTGCAATAAAGTGTTCATTCATTCATAAAACTAAAAGATATGAGTTGTCGGAAATATTCATTTCTCGCTCTGTGAACAACCTTCGAAACCTATTTCAGGCAGCATACCTGCGATGTGAAGCAAAAATTCACATTTAGATACATCGCTCCCGTTTTAATAAAATTCTTTCATATTAGGTCCTTACATATGAAATTGGGGTTTTGTATGGGAGGAACAAAATGTCGAATATTTTTTAATTTAATATATTTATTTAATCAAAGTATGAACCATTGTTATCTATGCACTTTTGCCATCTCATAGGTAGTTCATTGATCCCTTTACGAAAAAAACCATTCGGGCGGGAATCAATAAAATCTTTGAAGGCGGTTTGGACTGCCCCATCGGAGTTGAATTTTTTCCCTTGCAAGAAGTTATCCAAATTTCGGAAAAAATGGTAATCTGTTGGAACAAGGTCAGGGGAGTACGGTAAGTGGTCACATTCCAATTGAAGCTCTTCTAATTTGGTAGCCGTCTGTTGTGCAGTGTGTGGTCTAGCGTTGTCGTGAAGCAGCAGTGGCGTAGAGCGATTGACCATTAGCAACTAGCTAGATTTAGCAACTAGCTTCCATTCATCATCATGGTTTTCAAATGCTGACAATAGATGTCTGACGTAATCGTCTGGGCAGATTTAAGAAAACTGTAATGAACAACACCGGCAGTAGTCCACCAAACGCTTACAAGTAACTTTTTTGGGTCAATTTTCGCTTGGAGCAGGATTTGGCTGGCTTGCCAGACCAGCCATTGCGATGAGCGCTTCCGATTATCGTAGAGAATCCACTTTTCATCACAGGTAATGATTCGATTAACCCTTTCAGAACCCGCCAAATCGATTGTGTGGTCTATAAAATCTTTTTTCGTTTAAAAACTGCATGATTAAACTGAACGGGCCCAACGTCGAACGATTGTGCGGTAACCGTTCTTTGACCTTATGTACAAAATTACCGCGTTGGCTCAGTGCGCGAGCAGGAACGGACGTGTTCAGTCGATTGATTTTCGGCGCGCCTCCCTAAAAGACGTTAAGTACTAAAAATGTTGTTATTTGATAATTTTCTATGTTTTTTGTGTAAGAAACATAAATGTATTAGTTTATTTATATAATTCCGTAGTATTTTACGTTAAAATAGTTATTTTCATTCTAAAAAAAAGTTAACGAAGTTTTATGACACAATTGTATTAAGCCGGGCCGAAAGGTTATTATTCATATTTTGTGAATAATTTGTTTTTCTCGATTTTACAGAAGTTATCAATAATGGCACACGCCCTACGTGAAATCGACATCGACCAAATCCTCAACGGTTCCGGTAACAAGGGTAGCGACGATGAGGACTATCTAGATCTGTTTGGAATGGACCAGAACTCCGAAAATGCCTTGGATTCCTCTGACAATATATGGAGTAGTGACGATGAGCAACCACTCAGCGAGCTGAAATGGAAGAAGAAAAAGTTTAATGGTAAATCATTACCGTCAGAATCTTCGGAGCAAGTCAATTCTGTTTTGAAACCAGCTGAATATTTAGAAAGATATTTTAGTACGGAATTGTTAGAACAAATCTCTCTTGCCACTAATCAATATGTACCTATTTCATGACAATATCTGGTAGCCAATTGAAGCCTGTTTGTACTGCAGCAGAAGTAAAAAAATTTTTTGGAGTGCATGGCCTAATGGGTTGTTTTAAATATCCTAGAATTAAATTATTTTGGAATCAACGTTATAAATTTGACCCCATTGCAAGTGCCATGTCTCGAGACAGATTCTTTTTGCTTCGAGTAAATCTTCACGCCGTTAATGTACATGCAGTAAACCAAGCTGAAGAACTTCATAATTTAAAGGTTTGTTACTAAGCAAATAAATGCTGTTATTTTGATAATATTAATATCTTTTTTTCCCATGACCAATCTTCTTGAGCCCTGTATAAACTAATTGTGTGACATCACAATTGTAGCTGTGTTAGCATTGGCCGTTGCTAGTACAATTGTGTGGGTCAAAATTTTCCAAGATGGCGGACGGAAAATGGAAAACTGACCCCGGGTTCGTCGTCAGGGGGTCGTAATTAGTCTAAATCATGTTTTTTCACTTTGAAATTCCTAGTAGTTTTGGCGTCGGTCTGAAAGGGTTAAGAAACCCTTCATTATTGTGCCGGTCAATTAATGTAACGCAGCAGTCGACGTGCGTTTGCCGGTTTGCTTCACTCAATTCGTGAGGAACCCACCTTTCAAGCTTTTTAATCTTCCCAATTTGCTTCAAGTGGATTAAAACAGTTTTATCACTAACACCGCAGCCTGCAGCTAAATCGAACGTGGTTTGCGATGGATCCGGTTCCACAATAGCCTTCAATTCTTCATTGTCAACTTGGGTCACCGGCCGTCCACGGGGCTTATTCTGCAGGTCGAAAACGTTGGAACCTAAAACGCACTGTGTTTTCTTTTTCGACACGACCGCCATACACATCATTAACGTTCGAGCCGTTTCCGCAGCACTGTGGTGCCACAGTGGAACTCGTACTCGTAAATAACGAGATATTTCAAGTTTTCCATTTTGTAAACTGAGCACCGCAAACAGAAAAAAACAGAAGAAAAAAAAAACGTTTACGACACATAAATACATGTGGAAATAGCTGTATAAATTTGAATTTGGAATTCCTAACCAAAGAGTAAAAATTTGTGATTAAAGTGGCCAGTACGACAAAACGCCAATTTTATATGTAAGGACCTAATACATTGACCGTACCCGTAAAATATCCATATTGGTAGCTATATATATATATATATATATATATATATATATATACATATATATATATACACATATATATATGTATATATATATACACATATATATATACATATATATATATTTTACAAGTCTTACTATTAAATAAATTCCATTTAACCTTCTGCAAAGCGATGGCTAACTGAATTAACTATCTGCCTCAAACGTTGGCTACTTGAGAAAGTTTCTGCCAAACAAATTCCTTCTAGTTTAATTTACTGAGTGAATCGTACTCTTAAAGTCGAACTCACTGGATTCTGGTATGTTTGCATTAAAGTTTATTCTAAAACAGTCCGCCCTTAATCTCCTGTAGGATAGTTGGAGCAAATACTATTACCGAAGTATTTATGTTCAGCAAATTGAAAGTGTACTCTTTGTTTGAAGCGTTCTCATGGAAACTTGTAAAGTACTGGCAGATATATTTCAGCAAAGATAAGCATAGTAACACTAATTGATTCAGGTATTACGAGTACTTTGAAGAGATTCGAAGGGGATTAGTTACAAGTTACTTGTCATGTATTTTGGTTGGTTTTGGTTCTTCGTCCGAACGTGATTCCCAGCTGCGTCTTCAGCTTACGCTTCATAATCTATGCTTTTAAACATTGTCCTAGTTATAATAATAGATAGCGACTGCCGTCGTACTTCCTACGTTTTTGCAAGGAAACCAAACTCACAGTAAAATGGCCCTGGGATCTGTTAGTGCCCAACACTGTCCAGGTTCTGTTAACTGATGTTTTTAAATATTGTTTCATGAATATGTTTTTTAATGTTGCATTAAAGGAGCCTCCCCGTGTGACGTAGTGAAACCGAATTACGTCCAGCGCACCCTGGGCAACAATCTGCGTGGGCAGTCTAGTCGGTAATGCAGATTGGCTGATCCTTTCACCACTGGCAGACATCGCAGACATTTCGACTCCAAAAGAAAAAGAATAGGTTGCCTGGAAGAGATTGCACTGCGATAGGCCTTATGTAAACTTTAATGTTATTTTGTGTAATGTTTTATAATTTGTCCTGGTGCAATAAAGTTATAAAACAAAATAAATAAAATGAAGAAAGTACAAAGGATCGCAAAGCACAATGTCAATTCTAATGAAAAATTATAAATATTTACCTGTGTAACATGTATATGAAGTTGAAAAGACAGTTGAGCGATGCCATCATGAGGTCAGCGAAGGAGAGGTTGACTAGAAAATAGTTCGTGACGGTCCTCATTCTCCGGTGAGCTGTAACAAAAATACTCTTTATATTTTCTTATCGTTGAATTTACCGCAATTACATGAACATTTTAAGTCATAAACGAATTTTATTAGTTATTGCGGAAACACTTTAAGAATACTCTTAATGTTTATTTGAATACCTATCAAATGATACCTCACACTACATACGATAGATGAAAATAAATTTTCAATCCCCACTTTGCACGTAGGGGAGGTACCCTAAAAAAATATTTGTCATAATTTTATTTTACTAATATAGTGTCTCAGAAATACGTAGGACAGACAAACAGACATGACGAAACTATAAGGGTTCCTTGTGTTCAGTACACAATTGACGAAATGATCGGTGACCATACATCATTGAGAAAGGAACGTCATTTCATTCATAGAACAAAAATACATAGGTATAGTCAAACGTAGAACCTCATCCTATTTTGAAATCATTAAAATCTTGATTAGCAAAACAAATGCCTACTTCGTTTACCATAATTAATCATTCGCACAATCAAGCCTTTGGCGTGTACAAATCAGTAATTTATTACATGAAAGGAGTATTATTAAGTCAGAGGGCTTTACCGTGTAACTTAATTGCGGTGCCATCAAAGAACAAAAGCAAAATCGTATAAATACAGCATATGTTGGTAAGGCAGAATGACATCAGTAATTCACCCGGCGGAAATAAAAAAAAGAAGCTTTTTAGAAGAAGCGACATTTTGCCATTAGCTTTTATGAGAATGCTAAGTTAGAAGAGCTCGGTGTCCCATGTCATCCTGTGACGTCATGAAATTTAATCATCAGAATCGGCGACTCAAAACATGTTTCTTTTATGGCCAAGCTTCAGCACTTTTAGTCGTCAAAGCTAGATAATTTTTTCTTTCAAAGCTACAAACTACCAGCGTTCCGGAACGACCAATGCTGAGAAGAATGTACTGAAAAAAACTTAATTCAGTATTGATCCCATCAATCCTATTTCAGAAATGTATGGACTCATATGTATCGTAAAAATTATTTGATATCGAACAAAAATCATTTGACTCGCCGATTTGGCGTGACGTACAATTTTCAGAAATAGCACTCCTGCTGTGCTTTCAAAAAATTCTGACAACCTCAAAAAAGTCGCAGTAAAGCACTGAATAGTAAGCCGCTTCCGGTCATATTGAAAATTTTTGGTCGGGGCTAATAACCGGCAGTGTACTGACTGCAGCTGAAATGATGGGGTTGTACATTTGCCACAAAGTTAATTCGTCACTAAAAAAAGACGGTGAATCGCATAATTTGAATTTTAATCTCCATACAATTTTTAACAAATTATCGAAAATAGTTTCGCACAAATGAATCACTGACATACTTTGCATTTGATATTGCGTACTTAGTCGCTAGGACACTACAATAGTCCGTTAGAAGATTTCTGCAAAGGATTTGCGTATCTTCGTGCGCGAGGTAGATTACATTCGTAAGTAGAATCATTAAATGAGACTTATGGATACAAATTCGGGACCACTCGTAAAACCTTAGCGATGAATCCCTTAATACTACGTACTCGATAGGCGAGCGCGACGAGCGTATCCATAATAAATGCGCGTGTCAAGCGACGGCGAGATGTGACCCTATTAGATTGGTCACCATTTAGTGTCATTTTGTGCCATTTTCTATCTCGAGCTCTTTCGTGCTTCGGAAGGCACGTTAAACCGTTGAACCAGGTTGTTATCGATACATGGCAGTCGTCAGGCTGTCTGATGCCTTTAAGCAGCCAGCAAAAATCTGACAGTGTTGGCCACTAACGTAACTGTTGGTTCGGTTTCCCTGTAAAAAGGATTGCGGAGGTCAGACGGCAGTCGCTCCATTTTAATAACTAGTGCCGCCAAAACGGTACTGTAAGCTACAAAGCGTAAGCTGAGGATAGATAGATAAATCATTTATTTGTAACAAAAAAGACACACACTTACAGAACAGCATAAAATGAGTTAAGTATACATTTACTCAGAGAGCAAAACACTTATTTTCAGTTACCACCAAGGCGAAGAGCGCGAGTAAGAAGAGAACAGCGTTAAAATAAATAAAAATGCGTACTAGGATACAACTGAGACACACGCTTGGACGAAGAAAAAGAAGAGTTAAGTATGACTACCAACTATTCATTTATTTATTACATACCATTCTATAAAACACTGTGATTAAACAGAAGTAAGTTTTAAAAAGAACTAAAGCTTGTTCGGCATTCGTAAAATAACAAGAACATTTTCCTGTTCTCTAGAAAAATATGACAAAATAAATTCATTTGAAGTCCATATTTTCGTACCTGTTTAATTTGAATATTTACTTAAAATTCAGGGTTAGACATTCCACGTATTGTACAAAATAGATTGTTATTAGAGCTTAGGTTTAAGCATTAATCTTTAAGAGGGTCAGGGAGAAACAAACCTAGTCTAATTTATTTTGTTATTAACCTACGTTTAGATTTGTTATTTTAAACACAAGGTATGTACCTTAACCTCACACAATGTTAAACTTGTCTAATGAAATGAAGTGATTCGAACCCAAGAAATATGGACATGGTAAAATTTGGGGCCCAAACATGGCCCAAGGGATCGTATTCTGCTATTAAAATATCTGAAATCCATTGTGTATAACCAAAACTGTTCATTAATTGTATTATTAAATCAATGGTCAATTTTTTGCTGTAAGAAAAAAAAAATTAATTATTAATTCTACTTATTCTTTGTCGGTCTCACTTCAGGTGTTTGTAGCTAATGATTATTTTAGGTAATAATCATTAGCTACCTGGAGGAAAACACCGAGGCTATCAGCCGAGAATGCAACCAGGAAGGCGCTAAGATGAGTAGTAGTACTAGGGGTTGCTATTTTTGAAAAATGTGACAGCGCGCAAAATCGGCAATTCTATTGTTGTTTGTTATCGAATGATTTTCATTCGATATTTAAGTTTTGTTATTCGACATAATACGATATACATTTCAAAAATGGGGCTCCAGGAGGAAGAGGGCCTGTTTTGAAATGTTAAAGAATGGTGTGAATCAATTAAGTGAAATGACACAATAATCACGTTTTACTTTCATGAATAAAATCTAAAGCGAAATAGTCTATTTGGTGTTTAGAAATAGAGTCTACCGATAGGCTGTTATGAAATTTATTTGTGACAGTCTATCATTTATATTTTGTTTTTGTTTCAAGTTTGTTAACAACCCTTGATCACATAGTAGAACAAGATCTATATACTACGAGTATACACCAAGAAAGTATTGCTAAAAAAATGGGTAGGTATGTAATAGAGGTAATATTTAAAAAAAAACATTTTTAAATCTTAAGTCTCAGCATATTTTCTTTATAATGTAACATTAAAGTAGTGATTTGGAAAGCAATAAATGAAAATGATAAAAAAGGACTTTTCGTTTTTCCAAACTTCTAATTTTTGATTTACATTTCAATAAAACTTATTTTTTGTAGGTCGTAAATACAAACATTAAAATTTTCTTGGGGTGTTTATCCGAGTTAAATTTGGAGTTAAGACATTTGTTTCCCAGGGAAAATTACACATTGATAATAATTGGGGTGTAGTGACCAACTTATTACAAATATATTTTACAACCCAATGGACCAACGCGCTATGACAATCGACCAACGCGCTATGAGCAATGTGTCCTTTACATCGCAGTTTTAAAGAAAAAACATGGTTAGGCCGATGAAAATATTGAGTGTAAAAGTAAATTTTTAAGCCGAATTAAAAACACTACATACGAATAAAGAAAGTATAACTTCAACGTACCAATGTTCGTAAAAAATATACATTCAATAATTAATAATCATGCAATAATATAGCCACTCAAATAAAAAACTCATTAAATAAATAAAAAATTAAACATATCTTACTTTTAATTATAAAATGAGTCTTGTGTCATGTGGGAGTTTATTTTCTGTTACTGGCTGCTTGGACGCCTAATTAGTAACACTTGAAAAAAGCATCCATAGCTCGTTCTTTTTTGAAATTGGAGAATAACATTTTTTTCTTGGCTTTTTCTATTATTTTGGCGGCAATACAAAATTTAATCTTAATTTTATTTTGTTCAAAATGGGCAAAAATAAAAGTTGTGATGCGTCAACTAGGCAAATAATTGTTAATTTACATATAGATCAAAAGTGGGAGTACAAAAGAATAGCTGAGCATTTAAATTGTTTTGTTAAGAAAGTTTTTAATGCAATTGATCATTATAAAAGACATGGAACTATTGAAAATGTTCTTAGAAAGGCTCGGCCATGAAAAACCTCTCCCAGAGAACATACGCTAATCGTTCGAGTTGCTAAAAGAGACCCATTTAAAGGCTTCAACCAGATTAAAAATCTTTTCGCCTTTTGACCCTAGAAACGTCTCGTCAAGACTGATACGCCGAAGACTAGTGGAAGCTAAACTGTTTGAAAGAACCTCTCAAAAGATACCGCTTCTTACCAAGCAACACCGAGAGAAGCGATTATTATTCGCTAAAAAATATGTTAATTGAACGGTACGAGAATGGAGAAAATTGTTATTTTCAGATGAAACAAAAATAAATATGGTAAATTCCGATGGAAAGCGCTATGTTAGACGTCCTGTAACCAATGCTTTTAATTATAAATACACAAGGAGTATAGTCATGCACGGTGGCGGTAACATAAAAGTTTGGGGGTGTTTTTCCGGATGTGGAGTTGGAACCGTTCGGAAGATTGAAGGTACAATGGATCAATGGCAATATAAAAATATCTTAGAGCACACAATGATTCCCTACTCGGACGATCATTTGGCTGTAACCTGGATCTTTCAACATGACAATGACCCTAAACACACGGCCAATAGCGTCAAATGTTTCCTTAGCGAACAGGGTATATCCGTTTTAGAATAGCCAGCAAATAGTCCGGTTTTAAACCCGATAGAAAATCTCTGGTAGGTATATTGTTAAAAAGAAAGTCTCAAACAAACGTAACACCAGTCAAAACGAACTATATGAAGCATTTGTTGAAGCATGGAATTCAATTCCCCTAGAAAAATGTATGAAATTTATTTAATCAATGCCACGTCGTTGCAGAGCTGTTATTGAAAATAAGGGATACGCCACTAAATATTAATTATATCTATTGGTAGCGTGGATAGTAGAGCTATTTCGGAAATAAAAATACTAAATACTAATACTCAAAAATATTGTTTTTTTATACTTTTTTGTTGTTGTTTCTAATTACTTGACCATTATTGTTCATACCTTAAAACTGATTTAAATGTTTGTCCGTAATGTAACATTGAAACTGCACCTGTGTAGTGGGATTTATATTGTTTTTCTAATAAATAATAAATCGTTAAACATATTGTTGTTCTATTTATTGTTTAACGATTGCGGTGAAGTGTCTTACATAATATCAAGGACCGTTGGTAGTGTTTCTAATTCTGTAAACTGTATATCTATAGAGCGTCAAAAGTTGAGTAGGGCTGTATCAAAAACTCATTTTCACCAAAATGGCTTACAGACATCGATATACTCTGTCACTTGATAAAAATTGTATGACTTTTGGTAGGAAGCTGGAAGAGCAGTGCCGGAGCTTTATATTAATTTCCGAAATGTTTTTTTTTTACTATTTTTAAATCAAGATTAATTCACTTCACTCGCTCGCTCATGTTATGGACATAACCATAACCAAACCTACATATTGAAATAAAGATGGGTAATGAGGATTCCTTACTTCAACAACCTTCCTTCAAAAGGTTTTATTTGGTTAATCTTATTATTATTTAATACAAATTTATGTGTATAAAATTCAGAAAAGTTAATACGACTTACCTGTGACTATCCATATGACAATTGCGTTCCCTCCAATAGCCACAGCCAACATGGCTGCAAAGAGACAGACCCAGGAGTTGTGTGCCCAAAGAGGCATGGTGGTGGACGACGGAGCTGGAGTAGGAGCTTTGGGTACCAGGAGCGTCACGGCTCCTAGCGTGCTGCGGTTGAAATCCATCTTCCATGTGTATATCACCTGGTGACAGAAATATAAACAGAATTAATAGAAGTCGCGTGTAGACTTATCTTAATGGTTTCTTATGTTTTCGCAATTGTTACACATTACATTAAACTATCATTTTAATTTCTTACCATACATTAAGGGAGTCACGGACAAGATTGGTACCCGTATTAGATATATATAGTAAATATTGCTGACATGAAAAATTGACGCATAACCAAGTCTGCAGTCTTGTGAACATGCAATTGACAAACCCAACCACTATATGCATTTTGATAATCCTCAAGTCCTTGCAAAAGAAATCAGATTTATACCGAGGATGTTACGTGAAGCTAGTGAAATTAAAAAAACATCCTAATTTCAATAGAGATGATGAATAGCAGGTACCACCAGTTTGGGACCCGGTTATCAATTTAATAAAATCTCAAACTCAACGGAAGACTGCAAGTACCTTGGATACTGTCAGCCAATACTGCATGAATCGAAATAGTTTTCAACAAATTATAGGCTATGGTTTTGTATTCTTGTGACATCAAAATCAAATGACACAGACAAATGTCAACTTAGTCTAGCTGCGACCATGATCGCTCGCTGTAAAGTGTTTGAAACGTTAGGTGTAAATATATTTAAGTAATAAACGCGATAAAAAAACCGCGATGCAATAGATTCCATTTTTTTCTGTTTTTAAAAAATTTGCAACCTTGGAAGACCTGTGCTTACTTCGTGGTGCTTGAAAAACTTTAATTTTTTTTTTTTTAGTTTTTGGGTCTTCCAAAATGAGAATTGTACAAAAAGTCGTCGATAAAAGCTGCAAGTATTATTTTTAACAGACTTCAAAAAAGGTTTTTCTATGTATGTTCTACAATTACTCCGCCAATTATGGACGGATCTTCATTATTCTTTCTTTATTCGAAAGGGCATAGTCACTCCCGAAGTAGTCCCATTGTAATCAGGTCAGTATCTAATGATGAGATCCCAGGGAAATCGAAGAACTTCAAATTTTTTAGGCGCGCGTCACTTAGTAAACGATTTCTCGGCCAAAAGTGGACCGATTTTCATATTGACTTTTTATTCGCAAGAGCATGCTCCCGAAGTGGTCGCATTGTCACCAAGTCAATATCTGATGATGAAATCACAGAGAAATCAAGGGGAATACCTAAAATTTTTAGGCACGCGTCATGTATGTTCACCGATTACTACGCCAATTGTGGACAGATTTACATAATTCTTTTTTTATTCGAAAGGACATACTCCCGAGGTGCTCGCATTGTCACCAAGTCAGGATCTGATAATGAAATCCCAGGGAAACCGAGAGCAAACCTGAAATATTTTATTTTGTATTTCATATTTTCTGATGCTAGTCAAGTCTAGTAATTACAGTATTATGTTAAAGTGCTGATGATGTAAGGTGTAGGTCTTTAACGGTAAGGAGTAGGTGGATAATTATTTGTATCTTCGCCTGATAACTGATTCAGTTTTAAATGGAAGTTCCCCGGTGGTCTTAAACTCATCATATCAGGTCCTAATGCTGATCGAAGGGATCGAAGGAGGTCCAGTTGTCACGGCATTTGCTTTTTTAGGAGGTTGTGGGTTCGATTCCCATGGGAAGCATGCTTTGTTTAATTCTGACCAATTTGGTTAGGACATTATAACCCAAATGACCTAATTGCCTGATATAATGATGATTACGTGTTTTGGAAGGCACGTTAAGCCGTTAGGCTCCGCACGGCTGCCATTAAAGGAACCACATCAGAGGCCGAAGGGTGGTTCCAGAAAACTCCACGACCATGCGACACAATGATGTGCAGGGTCGTTTGGCTATGTAACCCATTCGATGTGAATGAATGACAGTGAGCCGACGCCGGATCGTTTAAATTTCGTAAATAAAGCATTCAGTTTTACTCGTTGCTATGGGATATTCCTCTAATCTAGACTCATATGATGCAAAACAGATTCACTCCAAAATTAGATCTCCAGAACCGAAGTCCTGTGTGGTGTGTCACTGATTGTAACTGGCGTTGACAAATGGTGTTTCAAGCAACGCCAAGTCTTTACAATCAAGTTATACTTGGTAAGCAGAGATTTTAATTTGATTATAATTATTGTTTCTAAAAATATATAAAATTTTCTTAACAGTTCCAAGAATAGATCCATCAATTTCTCAAAATAGAAGCTTTTTTTCACAAAGACACAAGGTCTTAGTGAAAAAAAGCTTCACGTCGCCTTATCTATTGGACTTAGCTGTCAAACCGAGCGTTAGAGGGCTTTCTCCGCAAAAACGAATTGAGGAAATTCTAAACGAGTATCTAGGACTATGTCGCATCTACACACTGAGTGATAGTGACCATTACCTATCTGGCTTAAGGAATCCATTCTCGTGGATGTCGAAAATAGGATCAAGATTGCAAATCTACCACAAATAGTGGATTCCACCAAATCATTATTTTGTCACAATCATCAAGGCCCTACAACCCAGGGTCAGGGACTACTTTTCCTTCCAGGGTCTGGATGCTTGGCTTTGTATTGCATGGATATTTTTAGGTCTCGTTCTACCCCAACAAAATACAGTTTTCATAGCCGATCCCAAAAATTTTACTCCGAATCATTATTCTGTAAGTTAACATATAATGCAATCGCCTAGACGTTGTCTGAATAAACTTGTAGCTGTAGGCAAAATTGAAAAAATGCAAGTGGAAAACAGGAAAAGCATGCATGAATAGACAGAATGAGAAGGTAGCGCAGTTATATGATCGTCTATAGTTCGAAAGATCACATAGAATGTAGTCACTATCCTCAGCAGTAAGGGACCTTAGTCTTTCAACCAGTAAGTAAAGATCTAAGTAAACAATGTGTGTTTCAAATGTCACGAGACCTAAAAAAAAGAAACTACTTCTCCCTTCTTTAACAACCTTTATGGTAAAAGACGCTTACAATATGTCATACCCCAATTAATTAATTAATTGCCAATTGAAATTGCAGAAAAACTCACCAATAAAAACATAAAAAATTGCTTGAAACGATTTCTTTTAAATGAATCATCCTGTTAATATTACGCTCTTAACAACATCTCACATGCACACTACCAACTGCTGGTCCGTTGTTACGCGAATGCGTATGCCCACCGTCATTTTGTGTGGATAAAAAAAAATTAAAGATATGAACAGAGTGTGTTGCAGTGTAATTGTGTCAAAGTAAGAATTGCATGTAATGAAAATATAGTTTATAGTATCGTATATTGTTGTATAACTAAGTAGTAGGTAAAAAAAAAAAACAAATTGTAAAATTTAATATATACACACAAATCTGTTAAGGTTTTTGTATATCTTTGTATATTTAATAAAAAGTATTGTATGTGAATGAATAAATAAAAATAAAAAAAGTCTTCAAAGCCTAGAAAAATACGAAAAAACGCTTTCACAATGATGATTATGTATCCTCGATGGGGAACAAAACTTAAGATGGAATGATCTACAAGTTGATGGCAAACTGGGAAATCTGCTGAAATTTGCGGAAACGTGTGACAATCACATGCCATTGTTCCGCGTCCGCACCTGACTGTGTACAGTGGGCTTAATAGAAAGGTACACCACTAACCCTAACACTAACTCCTGAGATAGTACAAACTTTTATGTAGTCCTGTATACATTTAACTATTGACCAAACGTTACAGTCCCACCGGAGAAAACTAATAGGTAAGAATAGAACTATATACAATATCTGTTCTTTTCAACATGGTTTACTTGTACTAGTAGGTATTTTGTACGTAAAATTGTTCAAATTAAGGATATTTTTTGTATTTTTTTTTATAATACATGTATTATTAGTATAGAAGATATAAAAAGTATTTTTTTAATCTGAACCGACTTCAAGCTCATCTGAAAAGGAAGAACAAATTAATTAGTTGTTGGTTATTTTATGTGGTTCCTTGTTTATTTATTTATTTATTAAAACTTTATTGTTCCACAATACACATACACTTATAACAATTGTCGGACTTAATGCTACTCGTAAGAGCATTCTCTACCAGTCAACCATGGGGAGAAACGGAAAGATAGTTTGGCGCAAAAAAGTTAAGGGGGGGAAAAATGTACTACTTAAATAGCAAATTTTATCAAAAGCTTAAGTTCAACAACAAACATTTTAATTAATTTGAAGTCGGTGCCAAGTATAAGAAAAAATACCTAGTCTATAAAATGAGTCTACGAAGTCGTGTACTTATTAACATAATTGTCATCATCAGCTGTCTTTAACCAACTTCTGGGCATACGTCTGTCTACGTGAACCTTCTCTTTCTAAGGCAGCACTTGGCACCGACTTCAAATTATTTAAAATGTTTTGATAAGGAACCACATATAATAACCAACAACTAATTGATTATTTCTTCCTTTTCAGATGAGTTTGAAATCGGTTCAGATTTTTTTTAAACTTATTTCACCCTTTTTAGTTTTAAAAGCAACACCTACATTTTTGGGAGTTGGTTAAATGTTCCAGCATCGACTCGCATTCATTCATTCAATTCATATTAAATGGGTTACATGGCTAATAGACCCTGCATATCATGGTGTCTGTTTTCCGGAACCGGCTTTTAGCCTCTTATGTGGTTCCTTTAACGACCACCTAATGGCAGCCGGGCGGGACCAACGGCTTTACGTGCCTTCCCAATCACCAAATCATCATTATATCAAACAATGAGGTGATTTGGGTATGCAATATCTTAACTAAACTGGATAGAGCTAAACAAAGTATGCTTCGCATGGGAATCGAACCCACGACCTCCTATAGGTCTAAAACAAACGCCGTGTCCAGTGGACCATGGAGACAGAATACATTAATATCCAAATCATAGTGAAATATGAAAAATTCTCCCGGTTACCTTCCATCATCAGCTCATCTACGTAATATGGTGACTACTAGACGTAAAGACTTGACTAGCAACAGAAAATATATGAAATATGTGACGTGCGCCTAAAAAAAAAGGTTTGCCCTCAGTTTTCCCGGGATCTCATTATCAGATCCTGACACCAAGTCAGGACAATGAGACCACTCCGGGAGTATACCGTTTCGAAAAAAAAAAGAAAGGCGGAGAAATCATACATAGAAAAAAAAAATACATACACACATAAAACCTCCTCCTTTTTTGAAGTCCGTTAAATATAATGTTTGATCTTGTTGTTGGCTAGTCACACAACGATTATTTTTGTTTTCACTTGGATTGTTTACGTGTCTGCTGACATTTTGTGTGACATTATTTATTTGTTTTGTCAACTTTCTCGCACAAAACCGAAAAAAATAAGTCATATTAGAGTAATACTAAGTATACATTATTTACTATACTTATATATTACTATACATATATAGCAGCCCGTCCCGACTTCGCCCAGACCAACTGTCCGAAGCCTTCCTTGATAAATATGCTATTTAACACTGAAAGAATTTTTCAAATCGGACCAGTAGTTCCTGAGATTAGCGCGCTCAAACAAACAAACTCACAACACTTTATAATAATATATACTTATATAGCTGTGCCCGTGTTTTCTTATTATCCGTTATTGCAAAGTTTAGCACAAAATCTTTTATGCAACAATATTAAAAAGGTTCAGGATGTCACTATGTAAAATATTGCGACGGAATCCTGTTTTGCATGGACGACAAAGTCAAACAATCGTGATTTGTATGTAAGTGAACCTTTCCAGAAGTAATTGAGTGGAGAAGTTTTCATTGGACATAATCAGTGAGTCAAACGATTTTCATTCGACTCACCTGCCTTCGACCACCATTCACGGTGAGTTATACTCATATTTCTTAAGGGAACTAAGGGATAGTACTTACGTCAATAGAAAGAGGCGGTTCTGAAAACTATGTATAACACCAGGGTGCGCAGAGTCGATTGAAAATGTAACCCATGCGATATGAATGACTGTCCGTAAGGCGTTTCCGAAAAAACACTAAACACAGATGTGCAGGGTCCATTGATTACATCATATGAACGACTGAAATGTCATAATAAAGGACCACTGCAGATGAAAAAAATCTGATACCAGGGTGTGCAAGGTCAATTGGCCATGTAGCTTACTCGACATATATAACTGAAAAATCATAATAAAGAATCCAGGTCCAATCAGAGGCCGTAAGGCTTTTAAGAACAACTCTGACACCAGGGTGTGCAGGGTCGATTGACAATGAAACCCACTCGATATGAATGTCTGAAAAAGTAATATAAATAAGTAGAAACTTAACTAAAAATAGTATAACTGTTACGCTACTCAAATAACAAAGCAATAGCAAAATATCACAAATACTAAATAATACCTAATGAACATTATAATAAGTACCTTCATAATGGTAAATTATGATACAAGGGTGCGAAGTTGGTCATTATTTACGAGGCGGTATATAGACATGAGCAGAAGGCCTATAAAGAAGCCGAGTATATGGCCAATTTCGCTCACGAGTTGCATACGACGATTTTCAACACATTTGTGTGGAAAAACACACTCATATTATTAACTTTTTATTATTCACACATAAATGAAAGTTCTCAAGCGATATCAAAACATTTCCTTATATTAACTTTTGCTGGTACACTTTGAACACTTTTCGCATTTAGAAACACTAGTAGAGCAAAATTGGACAACCACCTACCATACGTCTGTTGGACCCCAGAATAAAAAAAATCGGTTACTGTAAGTATTATGGTTAGGTATAAATTTTAATTAAAATTTTGTTTAAATATTTTTATACTCTATAATTAAAAAAAGAGGAACGTGAAAATTAACAATTACTTTTTAATAACTCCGAATAATTGGCATAATCTCTTGTTTTTAAGCTTACTTACTAATACTTATGAAAATGAGATCTAAAAAAAAAAACATTTAAAGTAATAGAAAATTATTCCTTTGTTTTTTACATAATTCAATCAACAAGATACTTAAAAAGAATTAATAACACTTATTATAATAATTAGTTCAACAAAATTGCAAGCCCTAAACTTACAGCTTTTCACGGCAGTGAAGGCACTTCTTCTTGGAGCATTCGAGGCAAATTGGCACTTTGCATTCGAAACACACATATTGTGTTTTAAGTTTTTTTTATAATCGCATGTGGAGCAGTTTTTGCAGACTGCCAATCGCTCTTCACCAGTGCTGCTGCATGGAACAGCTGCTGGAGCTGAAAGAGCCAAGTTGATCTGAAGGATTCGTTATATACTGACAGGTAAATCACGTTGCAATTTAACTTTGCTTTCACGACGTGCCATATGTGGTCTCGTCAGCTGTTGAGCCAGTTTCTTTATAAACTTAAATCTGCTTTCAACCTTTTGGCCATGTGGCTGCACAGAGAGGTTCACCACATAACAATTTGAGGCAGAAATATCAAGTAATCTGTAAAATATTGCTAATGGCCACCTATGAGTGCGACGACCTGTAGAATATTTCGCGCAACTTTGGTCTAGTAGATCGACTCCAATTTTAGTTTTATTGAAAAATAATATCATATCCGCTTCCTTAGTAGCTTCATCGACTTCTGGAAAATGGTGCATGCTCAGAACAGTGATGACTGCCTTATTTTGTTTTGGCACCATCACTTTCTTCCAGCACATAATTAATTTCGACCGGCGCCACATAGCTTCATTCGTCGTATGGTATACTCGTATGTTTTCATCGTCCACATCTTGTTCCACCCAACGCTCATTATAGCTTCACTTGCATTGCTAGGTATCTCCAAATACATAAAGTTGTAGATTTTGTTATAAAGCTTCGTCCTTATTTCTTGCTTTGAATTTCTGGCGGAGTCAAATTTAATGTATTATATAGACATTTGTTAGGTATTATTAGTAAATTAAATACAAAAACAAATAGATTAAAAATGGCGCCATTTATACAGACAGAGACGTAAAACCGTAAAAAAATTGACCCGGTAGTCAATTTAGTTTTACGGCCATGGATGCAAGTATTTTAAAGCCCTTCTTAATTTTTTTACACAAATTAATATTTGTTGTCCAATACGGTTTATGTTCAGTAAAATAAAATAAATATGAATTTTTTTTTTTGATTTATCTTTTGGAAGCTAAAATAGTTTATAATTTTTGCAAAAACAATGAATGGTGATACCTCAAATTGAGCCCTTTTTCTTTTCACCTGTCTCTGAGGATGAGATAAGCAAAACTGTTTTGGCAATCAAATCGAAAGCAGTCGGGTGCGATGAGGTGAGCAGAGAAATGATAATGAATATCTTTCCTATACTTCTTCCAGTTTTAACTCATATCATAAATTCTTCTCTAGCTACTGGTACTTTCCCTTTAGTTTGGAAGAAAGCATTTGTTATCTCTTTACCAAAAATTTCCTCTCCAATATCTCTTAATAATTTTAGACCAATCTCCATCCTATCGTTTCTTTCAAAAATACCTGAAGCAGTAGTACAGGCTCAGGTGTCTCATTTTATTTTCTCTAATTCTCTTCTTACTCCTTTCCAGTCTATAATAATAAAAAAATAATAAAATCTTTATTGGGAACAAAAAAGTGTTTACACAAACCAAGGTTAACGATGGCACCCGCAGTAGTTAAAAACTGTGTCGCGAGTGTCAACGCCCACCTCCAGAAATACAAAATTTTTCCCTACATATTTAAAATTATCAAATAAATCAATCAACCAATCAATTATCTATTCAAATATAAGGTGAATGTAATTAATTAAATTTAGACAAATCAAATTAAGTTTTAAGTTATGTATACTAACGTGATCAAATTGAACTTGGGTTACATAAAATTAATAATGTGAAAAATTATTACAAAAACTTCCATCATCATTCTCGAAAATCCAAACCAAATCAAAATAAAATTGAAGTTCCAAAATTAAAATTAAAATTTCAAAAATTGACATTAATAATAAGTAAATAATAACAAATCCATTAATAATAAATTAAAATAAGTAAATAGTATTAAAATAGTTACATTATTTAAATTAGATTAGTTAGATTTCTCTTTCTGCCTTAAAATAAATATTTTACATCTAAAATCAAATCAAGATTAAAATCATTCAATTATTAAAAATATACTATCAGTTCATTATAGATAATTGTGTTTATGAAAGTATAAGTGAGTGTGAGTGTAATAGGGTGAAGTGTAAATTGAGTATTTAAAGTAACGTTTGTGTAAGGTAGTGAAAGTGAGGACCGTAATATTTAATTTATAAATTTATTCGCCAACCTTTATAAGGTCTTCCGTAGCATCATAGGACAGGGATTTGAGCCAATTGGCGCAAGCTAATTTACAGTTGTAGAGGGTGAGTGGGTAGATGGACAATTCCTCATTAAGTCTATTGTACAGTGTTGCACTGATGTGATGATAATGCCTACCTGCCAATGCTGTACGACGGATTTCCAGTTGACAGACTCTATCGAACCTACGATTATTTTCAGCAAAGTTTGGATCGTATGGTAGTTCAGTGTGTTTTTTAAGGACAGTTTGGAGCACGAATAGCTGTCGAACCGTAAGGACTTTGCATAAAGAGTACAAGTCTATAGTAGGAAATCTAATAGGATTTTTTGTAAGCACTTTCAGGACAACTCGTTGAGCTCTTTCCAGTCTCAATATATGAGTCTTGTCAGCGTTACCCCACACCACTATACAGTAGGATATAACAGACTGAGCAAGCGCAAAGTAGACAAATTTCAATGAATGGAAATTTGAAATATTTCTTAGTTTTTTGAACACAAATATCAGCTTTCTAATGCGTGCCGAAACAGAGTCAATATGATGTTTCCAGGACATCTCACTATCCACAAGTACGCCAAGATATTTTATTGTGGAAACTCGTTCAACTGGCGAACAGATACAGACAGCCGATCGGTCATCCCGCCTACAAGTGTGAGCAGTGATTGTAAAATTAGATGGCGCCTGTGAAGGTACATGAGGTGAAAAGGGTATAAATTTAGTTTTAGACAAGTTAAGGGTCAGGATGTTAGAACGAAGCCAATTCATAACCTCACCAAGAGCGTCCTCAGAAAGTCTAGCCACTTCATCCCAGCTTCTGCCATGAATAAGGAGTGCAGTGTCATCTGCGTAAGCAATGATTTTACAGTTGGTGAGGGACAGGTTACACAGCTCATTCACGTATAAAAGGAATAGGGTAGGACCAAGCACACTGCCCTGCGGAACTCCAAATAAAAGCTGTTCATCCTTACTCCTGACTCCATCAATGACAACGTATTGTGAGCGATCTTTGAAATAACTACTAAATAAATTAAGGGATACACCTCTCACACCCATGTAGTCAAGTTTGGATAAAAGAATAGGCACATAAACCGTGTCGAACGCACTAGACAGGTCGAGAAAAAAACCAGCTGTTTTCATTTTTTTATCGAAATTAATAGTTATTGTCTTAGACAACTCCAGAACCGCATCTTCAGTAGATTTGCCGCTTCGAAAACCATACTGGTTCTCAGAACTTATATGGTGTCTACTTAAGAAATCGACTAATCGTTTAAAATGATCTTTTCAAAAAATTTTTAAAACACTGATAGTACCGATATTGGTCTATAATTAGATACATTGTCCTTATCACCACGCTTGAATACAGGATGTACAACTGCCTTTTTAAAGACAGTTGGAAAGATACCCAAATGAAGTGCCAGATTAAAAACATGTTTTAAGATGGGAATAAGTATATATTTAGCCGATTTGATGACTAGAGTAGGAATTCCATCCCAACCCGTCGCACTACTGTCTTTAAGAGAGTTTATGTATATTTCTATTTCGTCCTCATCCACATCAAACATGAACATAGAATGTGCATTACGGTTGGATACAACTGATTTGAAATTGTTCAATGTAGATGCCGTGTCATGAGTTGGAAATTTACCAGCCAATGTTTTTCCTATATCAGCAAAGTGTTTATTAACCATATTGACAGATTCGCATGGATCCTCATGTGCCTTAAGAAGATTAGTTGAGTTAGTTTTCGATTTTCCAATATATGCAGCTTGTTTGACTAGATGCCACATAGCCTTAGGATTTTTCTTTGCGTTTTTAAATTCATTTTGTTGATAATTGAGTTGAATTTTTTTAAGGAGGTTATTGCAAAAGTTTCTATATCTATTGTAAATAAGTTTAGCTGTGGCACTATCAGGGAACTTTTTAGATTGTTTGTGCAATTTATCTCTATGTCTTATACACCTGAGCAGACCAGGAGTGATCCATGGCTTGATTATACGTTTCCGGCTTGGTATACGGACAGTGTTTGTATGCAGCTTAACAACTTCAGCGACACTGTCAACCAGCCGTTGTGCTGCTACTTCCGGATCATTGCATGCTAGGACAGGAGAAAAGTCAGTGTCAGCAAGGTCATGAACAACATCTGCAACGTTAGTACGTACAGAAGTTCGAGTAGGTGTTGATGTGTTAAGTCTCCGACTTGTATTGCAGCAAAAAAGAAGCGGGACATGGTCCGTAATGAGTGAATCCAAAACCAAGGCTGCAGAATGACAAACAGTTCTAGAGATAATATGGTCCAAGCACCGCTCCTCTCTGGTGGGATATTGATGAGCTGGCAGCATAGCGTGAGACGCCAGAAGGTCAAGATAGTCATCTGCAGAGGATCCCATATTTTCAGGTCTAATGTTGATATTAATATCACCAATGACAATTACATTTTTTATTGACCTCACATTTTGCAGAGCTTTATCTAAGCTACCTAAAAAAGGAGAGTAGACAATGAAAGAGGGGGATCGGTATATGGCTAAAATATACAGATCATTGGAAAAGTTAAGAGCCATGCAGGTTGCTTCTTCTAAGATAGGGTAATCGACAGAGCACGCCAAATCATGTCGAATATAGGCCACAATACCGTCATTCTGATTCTTAAAATCTGATCTATAGGAGTCGTAGCCGTCAATAGATGGAATGATGGGGGATGACTTCAACCAGCACTCAGTCAAAATAATGACATCAAACTCATAATCAACTCTGTGGATGATCGTAAAGAAATTGTCAAAGTTGCAGTTAATACTTCTTATGTTGAGATGAAGAACCTTAAAATTAAAGCCATTATTGTTAACAATCTTTATACTATCCTCTGGAGAACAAAGGAATGCATCCGAGGCCGAGATGCTTTCGATGTCGCTACTCAGGCAATCAATGACGTCATCCATTATCAAATAAAGGATATAACAAAGGCATAGAGACAGGATATCTATGGTGTTCGCACAATAAACCTGATGAGCGCAATAAATAGGGACTTGCCGTTGGCAGCTTAATATAAATTGTATGAGAATGTGTGTAAGTGTGTTGTGGTGTGTCAATGTGTTGTGATTGTGATGTGTAACTGTGTTGAGGTGTGTAAGTGTCACATACGAATGACCTACATAAAAGAGAAATCAAAAAGACGAGCGAAAAATAAAATAATTGCAACAAATCAATAAAATAGGGTTCCTCATATAAGGTACATAGTCATGCTTGCTCCTTAGCTTTCTCCAGGTCTGATTCATTTTTAATGACGAACAAAGGACCATTTTCACGCTTTCGAAGAAAAATTTTACCATGCGATACCCAACAGAATTTGAATTCATTGCTTTTTGCAAATTCTCGGGACAAAAAGAATAATTTCTTCATTTTCGCAGTGAGGTTTTCTGAAATAAAGATGGGTCTAGATGTGCCCTGAATACGCAGATGTTCTGTTGTGAGCTTTGAAGGCCCCTTGTTAAATCCACGATACATTGAAATAATTTTCTCCTTAAGGAGCATACTAGTTAGGTCTACTAAAATGGTCTTTTTTTGTGGATCCTTTGATTTCAAGCGGAAAATATCTTTAACTTCATGCCGCTGGATAGGAACCTTGAGTACTTCACCGGCCTTTACAACAGTGTCAAGAAGGGAGTTTTTGGATTCAGACTTTCCGATCGGGACATTTCTTATTTCCAGACATGTTGATCTTGATACACGCTCCGAAAGTTCTAATCGTTCTTCCAGACTCTTAATGTATAGAGCGTCAGAATCACGACGCGACTCCAGCTCTCCCAACCTGGTCTGCAGCGCCTCATACTTATTCGACAAAAAATCTACAGATGTACGTATTTCCTCGGCAGCTTTACAAACTTTTTCTATTTTTTCATCTTGAGCAGTACTGTGTTTTATAAGCATATCTTCCATTTTTTTCATAAAATTTTCCAACCTATCATCCAAAGTTTTCTCATCCCACATATCCAACATATCGTCCGATGATTCCATGTCGCTTTCACAGTTGGTGCGTCTTCTCTTACGAAATGAATCAGCATTTTTCCCCTTGTTCCTTGAAAAATATTTTTGTAGAGATGACTGTGTAGACTGTACTGGTTTATTTTCGGTAGTTATAGAAGCACATGCATTAGAGGGCGACAACATATCAGTGTGCATTGGAGACCGGAAGACAGCCTGCGAGGGCGTCGGCGACGGCGACGGCGCAGCAGAGGTGTTAGGAATGGGCTGCACGGGCACCGCGGGCGACCCACAGAGGTCCGGAGGGAAGGGGAAGTCTGGTTTTCGCCCCTGTCACAGCACTGCTACTGCTCTCCTAAAAGTCACTGAAGACATTCGCTTAGGCATGGAGAATACCTTGGTCACCATTCTGGTTCTTATCGATTTCTCTAACGCCTTCAACATGGTAGACCACGATATTCTTCTTGCTATCCTGCGTCATTTGCAATTCTCTCCTTCAGCGCTATCTTGGTTTAATAGTTATCTTTGCGATCGACAGCAGGCTGTACGTATAGACCGTCAGTTGTCTAACTGGAATCCCCTTTCAACTGGAGTGCCACAAGGAGGAATTCTATCACCTTTACTTTTTTCCCTTTTTATTAATCTTCTTTCTTCTTCCATTGGCTGCGCTCATCATTTCTACGCTGACGATTTGCAAATCTATGCTCAGTCGTCAGTCGATGATATTGAATCGGCTATTGATAGCGTTAACACAGCGTTGACTGCGATTTTGGCGTGGTCTAATGACTATGGCATTATGGTTAATCCCTCAAAATGTCAAGCAATCATCTTGGGTAGCTCTAGGCAGGTTAGTCAGATTGACATGAGTACAATTGCGCCTATAAGGTACAACAATGACGTCATCACGATCTGTAAATGCGTGAAGAATCTTGGACTCCATATTGACGCCACTCTTAGCTGGACCACTCACATTGCTGAAATTAGTCGCTCTATTAACCTTACTCTCCAACAACTTAATCGTCTAAGAAACTTTCTCCCGATTAAATCCAAAATTTTATTAGTCCAAACGTTAGTTTTTCCAATTATTGACTATGCTGATGTGTGCTATTCTGATCTCAATCAAGATCTTCTCAATAAACTGGATCGTCTCATAAATAACTGTATTCGTTTTATTTTCTGTCTACGTAAATATGACCACATCTCTTCTTATCGATCCGAACTGAAATCGCCGATCACCGATCACCGATCCGCCAACGTCGTCAACTTCGGTTGCTTACTTCTCTTTTTTCAATTCTCAAGGAGCCTCAGTCCCCGGAGTATCTAAGGTGTAAGTTCAAGTATCTTTCTGACGGTCACGATAGGCAACTTAGATCTTCCAAAAAACTTACCCTTTGTACTCCCCTATTTCGGTCCAGTTTTATGTCTAATTCATTTACCTTACAAGCCACACGGCTCTGGAATGCTCTACCCGATGACATCAAAGAGACCATTACTAAATTCGCTTTCAAAAGAAAAGTCAAAATTCACCTCACTAGCATAATATCACCCTAAATCGTCATCTTTTTCCGTTTTCACCTCTTCTTTTATGTATGTTTATGTATGTATATGTACAGTTATGAATATTGTATGTAAATCTATGTATGTTTATTTAGCAGTTAAGTGTTTTTTTTGGTTTTTTTTTTTCTTGTTGAATGTTGTATAATTAATTTTAGTTTTGGTTATTTACTTGTAGTTTTTTAAGTTAGTTAGTTTACTTTTGATTGGGGAAATAAAAAATAAATTACTAAAAAATATACGAGTATATTTAGAGTAAATTTGGCATCACTGAAAAAAGCTCAATCAAATGAACATAATGGATGTTGTGAAAATACATACTGAATCAGTACACGGTGACCGAAATGACTGAGTGTCAAAAGACGACTTTATTGCAAAAAAATCAGTAGGTAATATGAATTAATTGTTAAGATATTTCCCCATCGGTTAAGGTTTTCTTTACAGCAACCAACTTGGATTTGCAACCTTTTGAGAGATTTCCAAACAGGCCAGGGCAAGTGATGATAAATATTATTTTATAATAATCGTATTCATTTCAAAAAAATAACATTTTTATTTCCAATTGCTTAAGAGTTTCTGAACATTCTGGTTTATGCTTCATAATCTGTAAAATAAAGCACAACCATTATTATCCAACTTCTTTAACTTCAATGGTCTGAGAAATAAAGTTAGGTTAAGGATTGAATTTCAACTAGCATGCTTGAGTGTTGAATAACACGGAAATTGTGCTGCGGAAACGGTCCACTATATATGTAGAACTTCCTCATATTCTCATATACTATCATACTTGGCAAGCATCCAAATATCTTATTTGAAATGTAGGCCAGTTAGTCAAGTTATCGAAATCTATACTATTATAATATTATAAAGCTGAAGAGTTTGTTTGTTTGTTTGAACGCGCTAATCTCAGGAATTACTGGTTCGAATTGAAAAATTCTTTTTGTGTTTGATAGATCATTTATCGAGGAAGGCTTTAGGCTATATAACATCACGTTGCGACTAATAGAAGCGGAGAAACAGTCGAAAATGTGGAAAAAACGAGGGAAAATTATTCATCTTTGAGGGCTTCCGTTGCGTGCGCTGCGAAAACCGTTAGACATACCCAAAAGATATGTATGAAAGAATTATTCCTCTTTAAATTATCTTAAAAAATGTCCGCGACAGTATATGTCTATCTTATAAGATTAACTCACAATAACAGTTTTTATGAAAATCAAATTTGGTCGAAATTAATGCATTATTACAAATTATTTGTCAGTGACTTCATTTGGTGCCAAAGAAATTCGCGAGGGAAACTTAATGCCCACTTTTAATAAGCTGAGGAGGTAGGTTTGTAAACAAAAAATAAATATGATTCCCAAAATAACTATTCCACGCGGACGAAGTCGCGGGCACAGCTAGTAAATATAGAAAATAAATAAGATAGCCAACTTTGTGTGTGGTCACAACACTGGACTAATTTTTATATATTTTTTTTTTGTGGTTGATGGCTAATAATGAGTAATCGTAATAAGATAATGTTTATGACCGAAAATAATAACTTTCAAATACGAATAGTTCTGCGATATGCGAATAGGACAAGTATTTCGATAGAGAAGAAAAAGCTACCAATACTCATGAAAAATCTGTTAGATTAATGATTTTTATGCGTCATGATCGGTGAGTTCAGCGATTTTCATTCAACATTAATATGTCAAGTCACTGTATTTCAAAAATAGCACAAAAAGAATGCTTTTTTGTGATCTATGTCTCAGTTTCAATGAAAATAGTGCACGGAAGGAGCCTCCCCGCGTGGCGCATTAATGTAATCATAGCGCCCGGCGCACCCTGGGCGACAGTCTGCGAGGACGGTAAGTCGGTAACGCAGACTGGCCGATCCTTCCACCACGACTCAATGGCAAGACCCACCTGCACGCTCAGGGACCTCTACGAAGCCACCAACAATGCCTTGTCGGTGGCGGAGTTTTGGTCCTCCGAAGTTTGATAACAGCCAGAGTCGACTCGCAAAGAAGAAGAAGAAGAATGAAAATAGTTCGATTCACCGATTATAAATAATAAATGGGTTCGATTCGCACGGAAAGCATACTTTGTTTAGTTATTTCCGATTTCGTTAGGACATTGCAGGCTTGAATTACCTGATTGTCTGATAATAATGATGATTCCGTGCTTCGGAAGGCTCGTTAAGCCGTGGATCCTGGCCGCCATTTGGTAGTCGTTAAAGGAACCACGTCAGAGGCCGATAAGCGATTCCGCACAACTCTGACACCAGGGTGTACATGGTCAATTGACAATGTAACCTACACGAAATGATGATGATGAATAATAAAATTAAATTAATGAAAGAGATAAAGTCATAAAGAAATACAATTTGATTATCCATACTTCCATATCCATATCCATACTAATATTAATAAATGCGAAAGTCTGTCTGTCTGTCTTTCTGTCAGTCTGTCTGTCTGTCTGTTACGCTTTCACGGCCAAACCGCTGAACGGATTTTGATGAAATCTGGTAGGAATATAGTTGAAGACCTGGAGTCAAACATAGGCTACTTTTTGACGCAAACGGAGCTGCGGGAAACATTTAGTGACAAATAAAATCATTCGACTCAGTTTTGAGCGAGTCACAGGACTGGCCTCAAAAAAAAGCTTTCATTATCGATAACATTATCATTATAAATATTAAACATTATCGATTTTGGCCTCCTAGGGTTTCGAGCAAACAGCTGATAGCTAAACCCTGAAACGCTTATTAAAGTATTAACATGAAGCCCTATTAAGCTCTATTATTTAAAGTATCGAAGTGATCGATATGACAGTTTTATTAACTTATGTCCTACTAGCTGTTTCCCGCAGCTCCGCCTGCGTCAAAAAATTGCCTATGTTTGACTCCGGGTCTTCAACTATATTCATACCAAATTTCATCAAAATCCGTTCAGCGGTGTGGCCGTGAAAGCGTAACAGACAGACAGACTTTCGCATTTATAATATTAGTATGGATGTCCCATTATACAAAAGTATTTCAATATAATTGACTAGACAGTTTTATTAGAAGTAAACTTATTTTAATTCGTTACTTAGATAGCATAGAAGTTTTGAGACTTCTTTTTCTTTACTGTTTTCCTAGAAATTTCGAAGGCTACTTTGCAAATAGTTAGGTATGAAAAAGTTTCGCAATAAACAAGTCTCTGATAGGTCTAGTTTCAGTTCAGGCTTATCTTAATACCTTTCGAATTTCCTTTAGAGACAAGTTGTCAATATGTCTGTTAATGGGAGTATCTATAATTATTTTATTTTGTTTGTTATTATTTCTTTTAAAGTGTCAACAGACAAACTGTCAAACAACAACAAACTGTGTGTGCTATTTCTGTCATTAATTCGAATCTTAATATTATTACATCATGGTCACGCAACTTTGGACTTAAGTTGAATGCAAATAAAACTCAAGCCATTATTATCGGCAGCTCATATTTCATTTCTAAATTTAATTCTTTATCTTTTTCTAATTTAGTTCTTGATGGTAATATTATTCCTTTTTCTCCGAGTGTTAAAAACTTGGGCATTATATTCGATTAAACCCTGTCCTGGTTACCACAAATTAATGATGTTAGTCGTAAAATGTTTGTAGCTCTACATTCATTAAGACGTCTGCAAAATTTTCTCCCTTTTCAAACCAAAATATTATTAGCGCAGTCTTTGTTGATACCTATCTTAGATTATGCTGACGTTGCTTACTTGGATCCAACGGAAGAACTTTTAAACAAATTGGAGAGGCTGCAGAATCAGTGCATTGGATTTATATTTGGATTGCGTAAATTTGATCATATTTCGGAATTCCGCAATAAGCTGAAGTAGTTGCCTATTAGGTTACGTAGTAACGTTCATATCTTGTATCTTCTTTTTAAAGTTCTCTTTTATCCCTTCTTCTCCTATCTATATAAATGAAAAAATTTCCTTTCGTCGGATTGATGACCGGTTACGCTCTGACGTGCCGCCTTGTTCGTCACATTCTTACTCAAAGTCGTTTGCTGTTGTGGCAGCTAAGCTTTGGAATTCACTTCCTGTGGAAGTAAGGTTGTCACAAAGTTTAAACGCTTTTAAAATAAATCTTTCAAACTCTCCTTTGCTGAACTTAGACATTTAAAGTATAAGCTAGTTACATGGGTGTATGTATGTTTATTTATATGTATGTATGATTATTCTATATAGGTATGTAGGTTTATTTAATGTATATTCTTTATAATAATATTATATTGTACACACTCCTACCCTTCTGGTAAGCATATCTTCTCCTGCCACTCGCTGGTTGACTGTAAGAGATCCCTAAGTGGGATAAGTCCGCTATTGTACTTATTGTTTTTCCATGCTTGTGTATGTAAATTATTTATTTTTATTTTGTACAATAAAGATATTACAAACAAACAAAAAAAAACTGTTAAAATTTCAATTTCAATTTTTTCTATCCATGTTAGGGACAGCGGAGTCTTAGAAATAGGGTCCGTTTTACCCTTTAAATCTTAAAAAGTACTTTTAATAGATAAGGAAGCAAAACAGCTAGCGACGACTCGTATTAGCATAAAGTCATGTCCCTGAAAATAAAATGGACTTATTAAAACTATGTAGTCTAAAAATAAATAAATTGAATTAAATGGTATCCTTACTGTGGAGAACAAAGGGCACTGGCCAGGTAACGATCATAAAGGGAAGCTAAATGGATCGACAGAGTATCCCTGTCGTACCTATTAGGGTGGAGGTCACTTTTTTTGATTTGACTATTTTTGTCCGTATATTTATATGTGAGATGAAGGCTGATATTTATGGGCATGTTTGGATGTCAGGATGATGGCAACAAGGTCTCTCATTACATAGTATCATAAATGACTTCATTGTTATGTAAATAGGTCAAAGCTGAGAGTAGTCGACACGACGAAGAAGAGAACAAAAACATTTTATCGTAAGAAAAGTTATTGAAAACGGCACCAAGTACCAGAAAAGAAAGAGTACTACCACTACCTGGTAGAACTCTTTCTTTTTTGTGCCCAAACACCAGACTTTCATTTATTCATTTCATTTTGAGTGGGCTACGTGGTCAATCGACCCTGTTTTCTCTCAACCATTGATTTGGTTCTCTTTACAACCTCCAGGTAGCAGACAGGATTATAGATGCAAAAATTATTTTAAACGTTTTAAAATATTTTATATCATTTTTTTTTTTTTGGTTTAAAACTTTTTTAACCCAATTTTTGATGTTTAATATAGGTTTAAATTTTTTTTCTTTTGGAATATACTAACTTTTTACAAAAAGAAATTCAGAATATACTTATTGCAATATTTATGACCTGGGCCCTAACCATCAACTCTTATAGCAGGACCTAATCTGCCTCGCTGGCTTATTTCGTACTATCACCATCTTAAAGCAGTGCAATTTCCATCCAACTTCCAGCCACTTGCTAGCGAGCCATCTTAACGGTCCACCTATTCATTTTGTATTGGAATTTGTACCATGACGTACCATTTTGACAGCGATGCAGTTTTGCTGGAACGTCGCAAAAGTCATATAAGCGATTTTTAAAAAGCTCCTATTGTACTAACTTTTTAACTCGGTTTCTGCTTAGCTGCATATAATTTCACAATATTGTTCCGTATGTTGGGATTTTTGGGTTGTATTTTAATTTTTTTATCTCTCCAAGTTATAAATTCACTCAAATTAAGTAGTAACATCGACGTTAATCAAGATATTAATACAAGTTACGATATCGAATAATGATATTTTTGTTTTGTGCTTACATTAAAATTAATGTTTAAACGGTAAGTCAGCTTTTATATTTTCTACGTAATCTTTTTAATTTGTGATATAAATGTTATGAGGTTAAGAGGTAATAACACAAACTAAATAGGGGTACTAGATAGTAAATGAACTACTTATCGTTTGTACTTACAAAGCAAACAAATCAAAAGTAGGGACTTAATTAAGTTCTTAAATCTCCATATTTGTTTACAGATGGGCAGTGATGGCTGACGATGAGTATGAAATTTATCTACATCCTACTTAGAAGGAGAAAATGAAAATAGGACAGCCAACCCGTATATGCGACTTAGAAATAGGATACAAAAGGACCCGTTTTATTTGGACTATGTTGAGTGGTTACGGAACAATTTGCCTTGGAACAAGTAAAAAAACAAGTTGCTACAACGTAACTAAGAACAGAATGTAGGTATGGATATTGTAACTTTACAAACATATGTCTTTATACGGTAATTACCATCCCGAGTTTACACATGAGCAGATTAATGAACACCCCACACAAGTATTTTTATATTATGTTTAGACTAGCTGTGGTTTTACCAATCCATGACCAATTGATCAATGTATATTATTATATTAGTATTTTTGAATCTCAACAAATTGATCACTAATGACTCGACAAAACCAAAGATAAATCAACTGTTTTGTTGGGTTATTGGCAATCAATGTGTTAATATAGTGGCTATGGTATATTATGCAGTAAATAAATTTGATTTGTGAAAGAAACATGGCTAACAAGTGTTTTAAAGTAAGTAACGTTCATCTCTTTTACAAGTTCTTCAATGCAACAATTTTGAATGCTGAACCAGAAGAGTAATTCAAATGATAAGAGGAAATTCAAAGATGATTGGACTGACCATGTCCAAATTTATATTGTGTTGTAAAATAAAATTACTGAAAATAATTACCGTAGTTATATTAATGGAATAATAAATAAAACCATTTAAAAATATGATTTAGATTTGTTTTATTGTTTTAACACTAGTGACTATTAACTTTCGTAAAAAAACATGAGACCTTACATAGATCCTTATACAGTCAAAAATTTTAATAAATATATTTTGATACATAAATTAGACAAATGATTCAAGGCCAACTAAAAAATGGAAGCAGACAATATCCACTTTATTCCCACCTAGTCATAACCAGTGGCTGGTAATGCCATCAATCTATAAATTCACAATTCACAAAATAAAATGATTATACTTCTTTGATTAATTCACTGTACTAGACAGACTTTAATGCTAGTCTTTATTGAGCACTTTCTTTCATATATCTCCTTCACCCACTTCCTGTATTCTAGTATCTGCAGCTGTTCTGGTATATAAACTACATCTGCAGTTTTGTCGATAACTGGATTAAATACGAGTAGTAATATCTTCAGACATTAACCATATAGGCCAGGAATGTAGTGAGACAATACATGGTGTATTTGCTCCAAGTTCTAAAAATAAATGAAAACAGTAAATAATTATTTAAGTTTTGAAAATTCAATTGTTGAATAATGAATAGTATGACAATTAAATACTTTAAATATTGTTTTTAACCTAGAAACAACATAACACTTTTTAGGTGATGATATTTGCTTTGTATTCATTTAACTCAGTAGTTCCCAAACTTATTTTTCACGTGGACCACTTTCAAAATTTTACTGGTTTCGGTGGACCCCCTGCTGCTACATTTCTACCACATTCTTAAAGTCGCCAAAAAATAAAAATTGTGTCACTTCTGAGTTCTGTCCCTATATTTCGATATGTAAAATAAAAACGAAAAATGGTACATTTTATATCACTTTATTTATTAAAAGAATAGAATTACAAGAAAAAAATATTAAGGTAATATAGGTTCAGGTCATAATTTTAATTAATGGGAAGGATGTATCTGATGGAGTGTCAGCAAACGATCAATGTTTGGCTTTATTTTTGTGAGCAATAACCGCAAATCCCCCCGCTCTGTGATGTTTAATTTGCTCCTTTTTTTTGTTAAGAGGTTTGTAACGGCACTAAAACTCCTTTCGACAAGATATGAGGAGGGAAAAGCTATTAAAAATTTCCTTGCGATTTCCCACAGTCCAGGATATTTTCTAAATTTCACCTTCAGCTCCTCATTAGTGCTTAGCTCGAGCAGCTCCTCTTGTAATACAACATTGGCCACTTCCGTTTCATCAAATGGATTTATTATCCATGGTGGTATATCCATCGTCAGTATATCTTCAAACCTGGTTTTGAAGTCATCATGCAGGGCACTTAAATGTTGACTGTAGGTATGGATATCCTCATCAATACATTCTACCTGCGACAAGTTTGGAAATTGAGAGAATTCGCGCCGACTAATGTTTTGCTTCATAAATTTCAATTTCCCAAGAAAAGCCGAAATTATCCCCTTTGTTTTTATTAAATTCAGGCTGTCCCCTTGTAACTGCAAGTTAATATCATTAAATTTTTTAAACAAATCTGTCAAATACGCAATGTCTGCTTTGAATTTGATCAAGTTTTTTTTTAAATCTGGATCTCTACTTTCTAAGAACTCTAATATGGAATCGAAAACAGAGTAAAATCTCGTTAAGCATGCACCTTTCGACAACCAGCGTACTTCAGTATGTAAGAGCAGTCGTTGGAAGTCTTCATCATTTTCGTCGCACAATTGAGCAAATAAACGTGTATTCAATGCATTGCTTCTGATTTTGTTGACAGCTTTTATTACAAAATGAAGAGATTGGTTCAACCTGTCACTTAAATGTTTTGCCACAAGATGTTGTCGGTGGATTACGCAATGAATAGCTGTAAGTCCTGGTATAATTCTTTTGAGATGACTTATAAACCCACGATATCGCCCGACCATTGCAGGAGCTCCGTCTGTTGCCACTGAAATAATGTTTGTAAATGGGATCGATTTTTCCGTAAAAAAATTACTCAGGACATTAAATATTGATTCGCCTTTAGTGTCAGTCTCCAAAGTTCTGGCAAATAGCAATTCTTCGTGAATTTCTTCCTCAACAATAAATCGGACATATGCCAATAGTAATGCTTCATTACTGGGTAACGTTGACTCGTCCAGTTGTATAGAAAAATGAGTTTTTTGCAGATGATTGCACAAAAAGCTTTCGATATCAGAGCTCATTTCATCAATGCGTCTTTGTACAGTATTGTTACTTAATGGAATTCTTTTTAGTACGTCAAATGGAGATTTGTGCAAAACAGTTTTTAAAACCTCTTCAACAGCGGGTAAAATTAATTGTTCTCCGATAGTGTGCGGTTTTCCAGATTTTGCTATAAGTAATGAGATATTGTAAGATGCCCGCAAGCCATCATCGTTACTTTGAGATGTTGAAGCGAACATACTGTGCATGGTGGGTCTCTTTCCATATTTTTCTTTCAATGTTTGAAAATATTTTAAATCTTTACCTATTTTATCAGTATGACACCTTTTTAGATGATCTTCGAGCTTTGATGGTTTCATAGAGTCATTGCTCAAAACTTTGTTGCATAATAGGCACATGGGCAATTGTTTGTCTGCCTCTGATGGAACAAAACCATATTTCAAATAATCGACACTATATTGTCGACATTTTTTCTTTGCTGTAGCCATGTTTCGTGTCAGTTACCTTACCTGTAAAAAAAATGTTTTAGTAACCAAGTTTTTTTCTGAATATAGGTATCACACCGCAGCCTTTGTCAGCACGCGGAAATAGAATTACGGCTTGTAAAGGGACCAACTAATAAACCGCTGAGACAAATACAAACGTTTTCACAAAACGGTATCAATTTTAAAGTACATAATTTACCACTAATTTTTAATAGTATAAATAAAAATTAGTGTACTCAGTATCGAATACTGATCATATTTGTGTAGGAAAAAATAAACGTCGAAATCCCAAAATTGTCCATAAAAACGATAACTAACATTTTATTAAATCAATGAGTTCACGCGCTCCGTGTATTTGCGTATTTTTTGTCTGCGGCTTCATTGTTAAAACGTGACAAACAGGCATCGAAGTTCAAGCCCCGCCCTTTTCCCGTCGCCCGCGCACCGCTCGCTCTTTCCGAAAAGGAATAGTTTTGATAAAATAGTTACTTCAAAATCAATTTAACATGATTATGAAATTACTGTTTTATAAAATTAGTAGTTATTTGCAAGAAAAATTACAAAATTAATTGCTCTGCAATATTGCTTATTCGACCTTTTTAGAGAGGCAGTGCTTCTCTCGTGAAAAATCAATTGAATAAAACGTGCTGTGTTTGTCTTCAAATCGAAAGAGGACAATTAAAATATCTGTAAGCTACTAAGTTACCTATCTATACAGGCCGTTGTGATCAACCGACTAGTACACGTAAACAAAATACTTAAGTACTATAACAAAAAAAGGTAGGTTACTTACTTTTCTCCGGCACTAGCAAACACAGATATAAATTTTCTCACAACTTTTTTCCAAATTCCGCCTTGTTTTCGAAATTCCGGAAACAAATGAATGCGTTTGGTTGCCTTTGGCATCAAGTATTTATAGTGTTGATCAAGTTCATGTCTGAACAAGCATTAAGCATTGTCGGGCGGATAGCGCTTTGCAAGTCTGTACACGAAATTGTACGTAATATCGAATACACAAGTTTGGACAAGTAACAGTCGCTTGCCTTATTAAAATATTATCTGCTTAGATAGGTACTTAAAACAATGTAGGTAGGCCCTTATAAAAACTATGCTTACATTTTTGCTCTTTACTATCAAAAGCAGATAAATTTTCGTGGACCCCCATTAACATCTTATGGACCCCCATTTTTTGTTCACGCCTACGTAGACCCCCAGCAAGTTTCCCGTGGACCCCTGGGGGTCCACCTGGACCACTTTGGGAATCACTGATTTAACTTGATATTATATTTGTGAAATGGGTATATACCAGTTGCCCAAAGATACAAGGGAAAAGCCATGCTATACGGCATTGACGGAAAGATAGGGAGTGGTATATTCATACCCGTAGACGATGGTAGGTAACAGTAAAATCATAATACATTTTGCACTTGAAATTTAAACAAAAGTAGAACTCACTATTTAGTACATTGCTAATTTTCCCACGTGAATTACAGCATCTTCAGTAGATTATTTTTGCTATTGTTTTTATTTTATTTCGCATTTAAAAAAAAATATATGTTGATTTGCTTGTAGTAATTCTAATTTGTGTTTCTAGGTTAGATTTGAAGTTCTGGGTGACCAGCTTGAAATTGGCAATTCTGCCAACTCCAAAAAAATACGAGAAATAATAAAGAAAACTTATTACCTAAAAGTAAATAATATTCTTCTTGTTTTTGAGATAATTATTTTTTCGTTATTTATTTATCATCATTTGTGATTGACTGATATTAAAAATTTATTTCGTGTATAGATAACGTTAAAAAGTACATTTTATTCACTAGAAGTAAAGTTATAATAATACTAATATAGACCAATCTAAAACTATATACCAACGTGCTCAAAATGCTTGCGTATCTATTTATGTAGGCATGTTTATGTGATTACGTGCTAGAAGCAATAGAACACGTAAAATTAAAATATATATAGATAATGGTCAAATGATCAAATTAAACCCTGTCAAACCCCCTAAATTTAGAAAAACTTATACTTAAAAATATCTTAATAACATAATACTCGTACTTACCGATCTAAAAATTACAAAACACCAAAGTTTTAAACCTCAACATAAAAGACGTGTGCGGGGTTAAGTCTCTCGAGTCTTAACTTAATATAGCGAAGCTTAACTTCTTAAGCGCAATTAAAAATAAAAATGTCACACAAATCAGTGCTTTTAAAACAAATGTCTATCTATCCGTTACGCTTTCAAGGCCAAACCGTCATCAAAATCCGTTCAGAGGGATTTTGATGAAATTTATTATGAAAATAGTTGTAGACCCGGGGTCAAACATACCTACTTTTTGACGCAGGCGGAGCTATGGGATACAGCTAGGTGCGAAAAATATCTTTTTGAAATTATACAGAAAGTCTTATTTATTTATTTAACACTTCTTTGCACACAGTGTAATACAAATTAAATGTTACATAAAATGTAAACACAGTATGTATACAAAAGGCGGCCTTATCGCTCAAGCATAGTAATATCAAGTCTTAGTAAGTTATGCCAATAAAAATAGTAATGATATTCTTAAAATAAATCCTGTTTCTGAATAAATGTAATAATTTTTTTCTCCAACTAATCGTACAATTCGTGGAATTAAATTCCATTATTTTAAATTGACTAACTTCAAGTAGGATAAGATCTTAAAATTACGAATGTATGAATTTTCTGTGATTATAATATGAATATGATCTCTTAATGCGAGTGAAGCGAGTGAGTAGGCGAGATAGACCGAGACTTTACATACATATTGCGCTATATCGCAAACTCATTAGCTTAATTTAATTCCTCATTAATAATAGTAGCCCAATTTGCTGGGCCAAAAAAGTGCTAAATCTTCCAAATGGCAGATCTCTTCCACAAATGGTCATATTTGGATTATGAATGAAGGATTTGAATGATTTTAAACAGGCCAGAGACTAAAATCCATCCACCTACTCGGAATTTCCAGTCACCAGCTGAAAGGATTTTTAAAGGTGATGGTACGGTTTTAATCCGTTCTTTAGCAGGCTGAATTTTGAACTGCCTGGAACTTGAATGGTTTACAAAAAGTTCATGGTACCTGTACTCCACTTTACAAGACATGTTTTTTACCAGTGACATCAAAAATGAACAAAAACTGATCCCAAACTTCGCTACGACCTCGCGGCATATTATTCACAAGAAAACTAATATTCGACTATACTCGCCCAATATTGTACGTGAATACTGCTAAATAATAAACAAAGCAGGAAATTCCCTGCTCACCGGGTTTTGATTTAAAACGGTTTATTTACAACACTAGACAGGACTAATGATTTGATGTACCATCAGAACGACGGAATAATAGGTTGGAGAAAAAGTTACTTCGCATTTCATAAGAAAATTCAAAACATTTTTAATATAGTTTATTTACATTTAACTAAAGTATGTAGGTACCATTTTGTTCGATTACTTTTTCCCATCTTGTAGGTAGACACATGATCCCATTGCTACAGAAATTTTAAGGCTTCTGATCAAAATACCTCGTACAAGTGGTTTTGGCAGTCCTCTCGTGATGTTTACCTGACACTGCCTAAAGAATTCTGAATAGACCGAAATAGGTGGAAATCTGAAGATGTAGTAAGGTCAGGACTATACGTAGGCATTAACACCTGCCAGCCAAACTCTCTTAATTTTTGCTGAGTGGCTAAAGATGTGTCTGTGAAGCCTGACCGGCCTTTGACCACGACCTTTTTCACATGTTCTTTTCGTACGTGATCCACTTTTCATCTCCAGTTATCAGCTTCTTCAAAAATGGTTCGGTTTCATTACGTCGTAATAAAGAATCACAAATGAGTACACGGTTCGTTAGGTTTCTTTTAGTGAGCTCGTGAGGTACCCAAATATCGAGTTTTTTTGTGTACCCAGTTTTTTTCCAATGCACCAAAACTGTTTTGTGGTCGATTCCCAGTTCTTCAGTTACGTCGTAACTACTGATATGCCGATCTTGCTCCACTTTTTCAAAAATGGCATCCATTTTATCCGTAATAGGGCGACTAGAGCGACGTGCATCTTTGACATTAAAATTTCCGGATTGAAAACGCTTAAACCAAATGTGTGCTAGTCTCACAGACACTGCACTAGGTCCATAAACATCGCAATTTTTTTACGTGGCTTTTTTACCCTTTTTATAGTAAAATTTTAAAATGTATCGAATTTCTTCATTAGGTTTACTCATCTTGACAGTAAGAAAAACAAATGAAAATCACACATTTTCCTAATTTGAATTTTGAATTATCTTCTTTAAAATTTAAACTTTTAATGATACTAGGTAAAACCAACCGGATACAAGTATAGCCAAAGAGATTTTATTACAAGTTCATACATACTATATGCGAAAAGACTTTTACCCCCACCTAATTATAAACGGAATAATTCATTTATAATCAGACAACCCTGCAAAGTCCTAATCAAACAATTTTCTTACACTAATTATATTTTAAGAAGCTCGACAGCCGAGCGCGATGCGGATATCAGTAATCCATAACGATTGCGTATGAGAAACACAGCCTGTAGTAGATTTATCAACATTAGTGATATTTTATATATTGAGCTTACTTTTTAAATAATTGTTTTTATTAACATTTTTTTATTAATTCTGATTAATATAAGTTTCGATCATTAGTAGTTAAAATGATGGGGAGTGAGCTAGGAATGAGTACTTATCAAATGTAAATCAGTACATGAAACATTTTCGTGTTCGATCTTCTTTTTCATCCTAGCGATTCCAATTGCATCCTCAGCTGATTGCATGGAATCCGAAGGTCTTCTTTACTTGTAGACTTCCAAAATTTATTTGGAATGGGGAATATGAGCACCTACAGGCACGAAGGTACATAATAGTAATTTATTTATTTTGTGTTTTACGTTTATACCGAACCATAAAATTGTTTTTTTTATATGGAAGTACTCAACGTAAAAAAACTCCAAAAATAATATATAAAAGCTAAGCTAAGATAAAGCCAGATAAAAGAGGAAAGAATACTTTAATCATGGTCCTAGATTTGACGATACTAGCTAATTACAATTACTATGGAGCGGCAGCCGTCTGTCATACGTAGCCTTTTTACAGGGTATTCTCCCTATATATTATCATTGCGTACGGCATTCATCTCGCGCAGATCAATTCACATCCAGATGGAAGGGTGAGATTGTGCAATTCCGTCATGCCTAAGGGAAAACAGCGAAATAGACATTCGTTTATCACGTCACGTGAGTTAGGGTCTGGTCTAGTGATCCGCAATCGCACTTTGGTAACTCCCTCAATCTCCATTATACGGTCTGAATCAAAGCCGGGTAACACACCAGAAGGGTTTTCTATGAGGTTGTCATTTATGTGATCGAAAACAATCCATGCCGAGCGCCACTCCTCATTCAGGTCAAACTGATTTTTCATCCGTTCGTGCGATCAAATTGGAGTTCTTGAGAAACTTTGGCGGAGGTATGTGCGCTAGCTCTGAAAGCCATGGGATTGGAGTCGATTGTAATACACCTGCTATTAAGCGCATGACCTCATTTAGCTGGGTGTCCACTTTGTTTCTGTGGGCACAGCGATACCATACCGGAGTGCAGAACCTACACCAGAATAAACCATTGCCAGAGCTGATGTGCGGAGAACAAATGTAGAAACTTCTTAGATGTGGTGAATGTCATGGTCAATGATGGAGAATAGATAAAAAGTACAACCAGAACAGGAGTTTCATTCTATGGCAATTTATAGTAAAGGGCTTCACACACGGCAGCTATAATGTATATTAATGTACATTACATTCCGGGATCAGACATTATACACACAACAGGTAATGTAATGTAGATTTCCCTTCATTCCAATGGTATACCTCTTGATTGATTGAGTGTTCTTATTTTTAATATAAAATATTATGGACCCGTCAAGTTACTTACTATTAGATTTACTAGATAGTTCATCGGAAGATGATTCGGATTTCAAAGAGAGAGAGTATTGAGATGTATCGAAATATAAATGTATATTTTCGTATCGCTCTGTATCGTTAAGATAGGAAGATGTAAAAATATACATTATAGCTGTCGTGTGTGGTCTCCTGACGATTTTTGGAAAGATGTAATGAGATGTATCGTGCTATAATGTACATCTTTACATTATAGCTTTCGTGTGTGAACCCCTTATGAGAAGTTAAATAATCGAACGTTACACGAACGAAGTTGCGGACACAGCTAGAAAGTCATAAACGCGATAAAAAACCGTAACTATTAAAATAGTTTGTTACACACAAACGCGAAAACATAAGCAAGCGTTCCGTTCCAACCTTTTAAACGGTATAAAAACCAATAAAGAAATATTAATATTCTTTCCTAGTTTTGGGATGTTCGTTATGTTCTGTTTCTGCTGCCAGCCAAACATCAACTAGCCTTGGGCTTCCTTTACGAGTCTAAGTGAGGAACAAAGAAACTTGGACCCCTATTTTCACATTTTACGAGACCCCCGTGACAGAAAGTGTATTTCAGATACTACTTCCAATCGAACTTTTGTTGGTCGCTTGAGGGTAAAGTTTATTATGAGGAAACGACGCAAAAAGTACTTACATTTATTAAATACTAGCTTTTTCCCCGCAGCTCCGTCTGCGTCAAAAAGTAGCCAATGATTGACCCCGAGTCTTCAACTATATTCATACCAAATTTTATCAAAATCCGTTCAGCGATTTGGCCGTGAAAGCGTAACAGACAGACAGACAGAAAGACAGACAGGCAGACCGACTTTCGCATTTGTAATATTAGTATGGATTGTTTTCAAGACCAATTGACTATCTAGAAGTTATCATCATCATTATCTAAGCGTTATACTAGTTGCTAAATAAGGTTCTCGCGCTTTCAGCCCGGGATTTCTTAAATAATGTTTAACCATAAGTTTGATTACTTAATTTTAACACTTTCACGGGAAATAAACTAATATAGGTAATGATTTCCTCCGCACTGTTAATTTTACTATTTGTTCTAGTCATTTGATAAATACTAGACAATACAGAATTGCGTTCTGTGAGCAAAGACGTGATAATTAAATAAATTGTTTGGGATTTTAGTTGAAGTGTAGAAATACATACTCGCTACATGCTACGAGTTCGTAGCAGCGTGTTTGTGCTACGAGGACGGTGCTACGTGCTTGTGCTACGAAAACCAAAATATTTGAGTGGAGGCCTCATAAATGACTGTGTTGGTAGGTTTTTTTTTTTTCAATTTTATTCATGTAGTTCCCGGCATGTATGGGCTGAGACTTTATCTATCCTTTCCATTTACATATCTTTTGTTTTTGAGTCATTATATTTCCTGTCTTTCTATTGTTTTTTTAATTTACTTTTCAATGTTCTCCTTACCTAAGTTACAAGCAGTGCTAATCTATAAAGTTGACCTTGCATGCAACCATAGGTTTTTAATTTTTATCTAGATTTTCTTTTTTGTCTTATTATTTTCATTACCACTTTCTTATTACTTCTTATTTGTTTCTTTTTATTACTATATTTGCTATTCTGATACTATAGGCCAAAAATTACTTCTCTTCATTTTGTTGTGTTACCAACACAACAAAATGAAGAGAAGTAATTTTTCGGTCGGATGTACTATATAGTTAGGTACCAGGCGATAAATACTGCATATCGACTAGATCGTTATCTCTGTCGCAACTACCAATTTAGGTGAAAGTGCAACGATTGCCGATGGATATTGTGCAATATTAACACACATTCCAGTGGATCCCAAGAGTAATTCATTTATGTTTTTCTTTCTCGTTTTAATATACCTACCTACTTTGACGACTATCGTTTCCCACAGCTCCATCTGCGTAAAAAAGTAGCCTTTGTTTGACCCGTGGTCTTCAATTATATTCATATTTTTCATCAAAATCCATATCAAAATTTAGGGTCGGCAACGCGCTCGTGACATCTCCGGTGTTGCAGAAGTTCATAGGCTACGGTAACAACTTACCATCAGGTGGGATGTACGCCTATTTGCCTACTTAGTTGTATAAAAAAGAAAAAAATCCGTTCAGCGGTTTGGCTCTGAAAGCATAACAAACAGACTTCTCATTTATAATATTAATATGGAAGTATGGATTTGATGCTCATACCCTCTGTAAAATAATTATAACATGTCTATTTTTTTTAATTTAGTAAAAGAGATCGCGCGATATTAAAACTCAAAGACGGCAGAACGTAGCTGTTTTTCTATTTTAATTATCCATTAATAAAGGCTCTAATGCTTTTAAGTGAAGGTGGTCTTTCAAATTATTTGGAACATAAAATCTAGCAACCATAAAATATACAAAGCGTAGATTCGAAAAATAAGTGCTGAAAATTCAATCGATTTCCACACGCAGTGTGTTCTTTGTTATAAAATATTCAATCAACCCCAAGTTTACAATGTTCCTGAAGTTTCCAAGAAATATAAATCTCGAACGATTTCTAATCCGTTTTCATATTTTACGATCCACAGGCATGAGTTGACAGGATCGAAAATTCAGCGGACTAGAAAGACGAATGTTGAGAATAATTCCTAAGGAATTTTCCAATTTTTGTTGAGATTATAAAAATACTATTTTAGATTTAACACGATGCCTACATACTCTCATTCAGATGAATTCTTACTTACTTTATCACTTCAGAGTAATGTAATATCTACAAAGATAAGTGCTGAAAACACCAACACACCGTACTATCTAAACTAAACATGTGGTACAAAGGTTTCAAATGTTTAGTCAAGAGTAGACAAAAAAAGTTTCACTTGTATGCCCATAAACAGTACATGTTTGATAGCAGTTTTGTTAATTAAGTCAACAATTATTAAAAACTTTCAAAAAAGTGTGTAAGGTAAAGCCAATTATATTAGCTAAAACAACAAACAACATTTAACTACTACTAACAAATTTAAAGAGTCTTGAAGGGTAATTATAATTAATAAAGAAACCGGTAAATGTAAAAATAAAGGAAATATACAAGAAATTAAATTTCAGGATATTTTTTCCCCCTAAAAAAATAGCCAATTCTTTTGAAAAATATTTTTTTGATATTTCACTGAAGTAACTTCAAATATAAATAATGATTTCAGGCTGTTGAAATACTGTAATTTGAAATGTTGAAAACGAATGTCACCTCTTTTGAGTCCAACTTTAAGTTTTCGCTTATTGATCCCAGTGATGTTATTAAAACATTTAAAAGCTTAACTTGAAAAATCTGAAGATCTCTGGGGTATGTATAAGGTTGGGGAAAAGGTCTTTTCGCTTATAGTATGTATGAACTTGTAATAAAATCTCTTTGGCTATACTATTTGTATCTGGCTGGTTTTGGTATCATCAAAAGTTTAAATTTAAAAGAAGATAATTCCACATTCAAATTCGGAAAATGTGTGATTTTCATTTATTTTTCTTACTGTCAAGTTAAGTGAATCTAATGAAGAAATTCGATACATTTTAAAATTTTACTAATTTTGAAGTTATGTATACGAGGAAAAATATGAAATGTATGTATGTCTGCCTGCGACCATGAACGCTGTAAAGTGTTTGAAACGTCAGGTGTAAATAAATAAGTAATAAACGCGATAAAACCGTATTAAAATAGTTTAATTTAATGAATAACAATCGCGAAAACATAAGAAATCATTATGTATGTATTGAAAATAAACGATTTCATTTCATCACTCATGTAAAACGACATTAGACCGAAAGGCGGTTCCAAATAACTCTGACATCAGGGTATACAGGGTAAATTGACCATGTGACCCGCTCGAAATTAGTGAATCGGCGAAAAATTTGCTTAATTTACTTTATATTATATTTTTATTGAGAAAAGAACGTCATAATTCCTTTCTCAATGCTGTAGTCTAATGATGTTAAAAAAGTGTACAAGATTATCCGTGTTAAAAACCGCATTAAAATAGTTTGATTTAATATTTCAACAAGATCGCTCCAGTATAAAAAGCAAAAGTCACATAATCACTTTCTCATATAAAAACGCAAAGCGTGAGCTTAAAATTTGCCTGTATTTAAAACTGTGTTTAAAATATGCCTGTAGTTTTAACTCAGCATTTCATAATGCGATAAGGCCCACATCTCCTTTGGCAAATTACCGTAGTTTATTCAGTGTAATTGAAGCGCAGCGTGTAATTTGTCTGTTGTTAGCAGAAACAAACAGTGCAGTCTTGTTATTACGTTTTCGTATAATTTCGACGATATAATTGATAGGAAAGCGAGTTTGTAATAAGGTCATTTACGAGTAATATGGTCAGTTTTTGCTTGTTTACTTTAATTTCACATTCATTTACGAAAAAGAAAGGATCATGAGCATATGCAACTAATTGATAAAGGTAGGTGAGGATTTTGAGAAGGGAACATTAATTTACTTGGTTTTGATGCTCTTTTCATCATTCATCTGACAATGTTGACAACTAACACACCTAGGGTTTTGATCCTTTTAGTCTGGTTTCCCTGTAAAAATAGTTACGAAGATCAACGGCAGTCACTCTAGTAATAACGAGTGCCACCGAATCAAGAATCTTCACTTACTGTCCCAACCTAACGCAACTGGGTACTTACATGTGGATAAATGTATGTAATTTAACCAAGCATTTTTGACACCCGAGTGTATTATGTAAAGTGGGATGTTTGTAGCCCCTCTAGTAATTAGTTGTAGATTAAAAACTCTTATACGATATACATTACATATACGTGGAACTCTGACTGTTTAGAATATCGAATGGTCGATCACATAATTCCATGTAACATAAAGTATACTTTAGTACAGATTGTGGCATTCTAAAGATCCATGAAGCCGATCCTGAGGTTGTCAAATGGATTGACAGCCTCATGATTAGTATTTGACTTGGCTGCAATAGGCCATTCGGAAATAATATGGGAATATTTATATTGCTTACCTCCAAATCCTGTGATTCCTGTGGGTTCTTAAAATCATGAGTGGCGTAAAACTTTTCCCGTTCAAGTGTGATATTGGCCATGACATCCATTTTGATCAGAAACTGTTTTCATGATAAACCGCAGAGGGTTCCATTGTACGCACATCTCATCTCACTATTGGTTAAACTTAATGTATTTTCATTTTAAACTGCACTTCACTGTTACTTGGTTTGTCTTGTTTATTCCACATTTGCGATAACCTGAAACAAAATAAAAGCTGTGTTAATTAAAAAAAATAAAAATTAAAAGAGTGCCACTCGTTATACTACTGTTCTGAAATTTTAAAAAATCATCTCGCAAATCGGTTTAAGTATCTATGTATATAACAAATACATATATAGATAGACATCCAAGACCCACGTCATATATATATATATATATATATATTCATGTATTTTATTCTAGTTGTTTCCCGCAGCTCTGCCTGCGTCAAAAAGTAGCCTATATTTGAGCACGTGTCTTCAACTTGCGGTTTGGCCGTGAAAGCGTAACAGACAGATTTTCGCACTTTTAATTTTATAGTATAGTAAGTATGGATTTAACAACTATGAGAAAACAAAGACATACATAAATCACACAAATACAGACATGTTAGTCAAAAGCATATACAATTTTGGCTTGGCCGCAGTCGGATAACAAAAGTAAAGGACCCTATGTGACTGAAAATAATAGATAAAGAAGTGTAATAGATCGTCAACGTGCCAAGGTTGCCAAGCGTGCCTGATCCCTTAATCCTTTACGAGTGCTTGAGTAGTAAACAAACGAAAAGTTGGTCACGTTAGTAGTATATTGTTGAAACAACAAATATTCGGGACCCCGGAAAACGGTGACCGCGCATCCATCTTTCACAAGTTAACTTGTTACATACTTTCCAGCTGGTCTTTTATAGTTGTTTAGCCAAACAACCATTTAAGACCAATCTGTCTGACTGGGCGAAGTAGACGTAAAAATAAGGAAGCGACCTCTGAAGCAAACAGTTGAGGATGCAACCGGGAAGGCGCTAAGATGATATATTTCTTACATCCATGATAATGATACTATCCTGTCCAGTCGTTAGTCGTGGCTAAAGAGTTCTTGCATCAAAACACCCATCATCTTACCACGATGAATGGATTACATGGTAAATCGACCCTAGGCACCCTGGTGTACGAGACTTTCGGTAGCGCCACCGACTAACGAGCTACAAAATGACAGCCGGTACTAACGACATAAAGTTCCTTCCGAAGCACGGACTCATCATAAGACAACCAGGTAATTTGAACCCGCAATGCCATAACCACAAAAATCTTAACAAATTATGATATAACACGATATGGATGAATTAATGAGCTTATTACGTACTCTGTGTGATAAAGGATCTATAAAAAACTGGTGTGAACTGCCGTTGAGTCGCCAACACAATTTGCTCCTCTCTGGTATACAAGGCAGCTCAGTGACACGTGGCGAATCCACTTAACATTTCAATCGACACTATAAAGGATGAACGTTGACAGTTTTCATCTAGACTAATATGGATGTATCAATTTTTTTTTCGTACCCATAGGGTAAAATGGGACCCTATTACAAAACTTCGCTGTCCGTCCATCTATTACCAGGCTGGATTTGATGAACCGTGATAATTAAACTAAAAATCAGGATAAAATAAATATTTAAGAGGGCCATACAACACCCAACTCTACCTCTGTCGTATCTCTCCCCAATGACGGAGCACCTTTTTTCGAGCCCCCTGTGCCCTAACATCTGCACTCGGGACGACCTGATGGCAGCAGATAAGACCTTGAATGTCGCAGAACACTTCTCGGGAACGAATACTGTTTCGTTGACGTTGGTCGCATCGACTGGCGAAGAAGAAAAATAGTACATTCACAAAAAACGAGGGTGAAAGTCCCTTAGTATACAATAAAAAATACCGTAACGGAACACGCTACCAGTATAATATCCATTCCTCAGATACATTTATCATAAATAAGGGATTATTGACAGTGGATACTTATTTCGTAATTTATATGGCGGATACCGTAATATTATAAAGATATCAGTGTGTATCAGGTTCTACGATACCTATCATGTCTAATTCTTTTATGAAAACGATTTTTATTTGTATGGGTTGGTTGATGTTATCATTAGGGCTTGTGCGAATTTTAGGATTCTGCGCAGCAAGCGTGCGAATGAATGATGCTTTTGCCATTATTTATTTCTTTGATGCGTACAAGTTAGGATTAAGTGAACAAAATATCTTATACTTCCAACGTTTCAACGGTGTTACAACGCATACTACGTGTTTTACGCTCAATCCTGTAATTTTATGGTTTTAAACCTATGTCAGTTTAAAAGTTAATTTATTAAACGTCTGTCGACAATATAAATAAATACTTGTTTTCTCCATTATACATTTAAACAATAAATGTGACATGGTTTTTTTAAAATTGCCGTTTAAATCCCTAATTTGATATGCACCTTAATCAGATTTATTCGTCTATATCTGATAAGCCGTTCAAGACTCATGGTGGAATTAAAAGTACAGTTTACAAATACTTTAAATGACTAATACAAATCTTCTATATATGTAAAAATCAATGCCCCTTTTCGTTGTAATTTTATAACTCAAGAACAGACTCACCTATCCAAACCAAATGTTTAAACTTTGTTCGGACTATTTAGTAGATGGTTTATGTGAAGTTTGCACAAAATCGGTCGAGCGGTTCTTCATCTATCACTTTATACGTAGCGAAGCACGTACCGGGCCACTAGTACTTTATAAACCCGTGTGAGAGCCGGATAATATAATACTAACAGCCTCCGTGGACCAGTGGTTAAGGCGTTCGCCTTCGACCGTCGAGGATTCGATTCCCACGGGAAGCATACTTTATTAAGTTGTTTCCAGTTTTGTTTGGGCATTGCAGGCATGAATCACCTGATTGTCTGATAATAAAGATGATTCCGTGCCTCGAAAGGCACGTAAAGCCGTTGGTCCCGGCTGCCATTAGGTGCTCGTTAAAGGTAGCACGTCAGAGGCCGAGAGGCGGTTCTGAACAACACTGTCTGATACCATTTACACCCTGTACATAGTCGATTGACAATGTAACCTACACGAATGATGATGATGAACAGAAAATTCACAACAGACGTTACAGAACCCGAGTGAACAAATTCAACTTGCGCTTGACCAATTTTATTTGTCGATACAAAATATGGCCTTAGAATTTATGATCATTTTGCGTGCTAAGTTTGTCTTTATTCCATGTTCTGTTTTTTTATTTATATCTTGTTACTTTAATATGACCTGTTTTGTGAAATTCTTGGCAAAAAATGAAAAGCCCAACAGATGGGTGGAACAATTGAAATAAAAAACAAAATATATGATAAACAATTAAACACTCCACATTATACTTAACATTAGTTTGATTCATAAGTTTTATTATGATTGCATTGATAAATGTTTATTTGAACTTATATGAAATTAATCAAAATTGTATGATAGTAACTAGCTTTTGTTGTTATATAGGTACCCTAAACCAGAGGTGGCCAACAGGTCGATCGCGACTGTTAGCCAGTAAATCGTGGCAAGGCAAAACAAAATTTTCAGATATATTTCAAATGGAGCACATGATGTTACAAAACTAAATTATTACTCGTTGCGACATATTTCTAAAAGCAAGGTCAGCCGCAGGGCAAGATTTCTGGGTATTGGTTTCTAACGAAAAATATCCAAATTTGAAGAAATGTGTTGAACAACTTCATTCGTATTTTGGTTCAACAAATTTATGTGAGTCAGCATTTTCCTACTTAAAACAAACAAAAAATAAACACCGTTCTCGTTTGACAGACGCTCATACATTGGATTCTTTAAAGTTGGCAATTTCCAACTACAAACCTGATAATGCTAAACTAGTGGAAGATGCTCAGACGCAATGCTCACACTAATAAAAAGGTAAATAAGTACCTACTTGCTAAGAATAATTTTCACATTTATGTTTTCTCTCTTAATAAAATAAAAAAATACTACATGATTGTGTACTGAACTATGCTGTTTCATTTAAGATTTCAATAAGTATGTAATTGGTAGATCGCACAGGGTTTCAATAGTAAACAAGAGATCTTGGATCTAATCAAGTTGGCCACCCCTGCCCTAAACTAACGCAAACAAATTATATGCCTAGCGGTGCCCACAGAGAACTTTATACTATACTGAACTTTATACATAGGTGTTAACCTATGTTACCTGTGTTTGACAAAATAAACCCTAAACCAGCCTATATTTTTGTGCCTGTTGCTTAAGCTTTTATAAACAAGTTAGGTCATCGCATATTTGTAAATACCAAAGATAACCACTCAGTGTCGTATCTTGTTTAAAGGTTATCAATAGCGATCCAAAGGGGGAATGCTGCTGGCGTTATGGGTACTTTTGGGCCAGGTACGACACGGGGTGGTCTTATGTATTAATTTTTTCTTTGTTTTTTTTCTCTTTTATCTTATTTTTTATTATAATGTTAATAATTGTAAACTGATGTAAAGAATGTTGTTTATATTATAAAATAAATATTTTGTAAATAAATGATTATGATTATGAAATTTATGGAGCTGACAGCCAACCTTCAGTGATGAAGTGGCACATAAAGGAGTAGAAGGGAAGGAATTGTTTACAAACAGTCAGTTGCAAAAGTGCATGCATAACTTTCAGACCGAAATGTACTACAGATTATGCATACACATTTGCAGCTAATCGTATTCAATACTAAAGAGTAAACATTTTAAATCCTTTGTTCGGTGTACGACAGATTCTGGATTGGACAGATTCGCTACTCGACACATTCGTTGATTACAGATTGAGAAATTCGCCATATTAGCTACTTTAAATCAGTAAATGAACACTTAAGCACAAAATATGATAGATAATTTCAAATTTTTTATTTGAATTTGAAGAATTTGCCACGACTCTGAGTGCGTCTGAGTCTTCTCAATTTGAAGTTCTCGTATTCAAAGATTCGTCTCAATTTCGCCAGTACAATTTACCAAACTAATTGACACTTTCAGTAAAGATCGTTTGCATGACAAAGGTTTTCAGTTTTCAAAACGGTTGAAGTTTATAGAAAATGAACGCTCCTTTTATTTGCAAGATCATCTATTGTGGCCTTTTTAGATCATTAAATCACAAATTAAAATTAACATAATTACATCGAATACTGAAATGAATGACTGGTCTCGTAATGCGGCCAGCTTTTTTGGCACCTTGCCTTGTGGGGATGAGCTGCAATATCTTTTTTATTTACAGTTTTTAAAGATTTATATGTTGCTTTAAGTATACTTTGTACATTGTTTTTAAAAAAAGAGTTGTTAAATAAATAAATAAAAAATATATAAATCTATAAATTATTTTTGGTCAATCTTAGAGCAACATAAAGCGGGCGATGTTTCTATCATTGATATTGTAATAAGTGCTATCTTCTTTATAGCTCTGATTACATAAGCAAAAAAATAGAATCATTAATAAATCCCTGTACTCCAAGCATTCACTTTCATAAATTAAAAAGAGAACTAATGAGACTGTAAAGGACTTTTCGGAAACCTCTATCTAGCCCCTGAAGGACCATATAATTTGATACACGAGTTCGAGGAATATATAATTTGATATATCTGATAAAACGATATCAAATATGGAAAGTGGTTATCCAAACTACGTCTAGACCGAGGCTGTACTTCTATGAAATTAATACCTACATTATTGTTTTCGAAAATTCGAAGTCGTGAGTTTTTTATTAGAACACTTTATTGCCCATCAACGATAAAAAGAAATTAATATAAAGGCGGACTTACCGCTAATGCAATGCTATTATTGGATACCAGTTGTTCCCCGCAGTTTCACCAGCCCGTGTTATATGACTTAACTTGAGTATAGCTTAAATTCCCAAATATCATGCATTAATATTTTTTTCAAATTCGGCCAATACCCATGTTATAAGCAACCAAACATCAATTTGTTTTCATTTTTGACAAATACCGTCGAAGTGCATGTTTTTAAATAAAATTATTTACAAAGGTACCTACCTATACCTAAATACTTACATAATTGGGTATTCTACTAATTTTTATTTTTTCTTTCATATCAAAATTATTATTTCCAGAAACAGAATTACCAAAGAATTTTTGTAATCCGTTCAAAAATAAATAAGTTTGAAATTCGGTGAAAGGGCAAACTGTCAAAAACAAGAAAAGGATGCACTGTCTGAGCTGTGACGTCACTGCCACTCGGTTTCGTGCGTACAAAAGAGATAGCAAGACGTCCCCACCACGCTCCCACTTTTCTTCTAGGAAAACTTTAAAATCGAATTACTGCCTTAATTAACAACCAATTTTAATGTATTTTTTCAAAATCGGTTACTTTTTAGTGTATATTTTGTTAAGTATAACAATATTAATCGAGTATGAATACAGACAAGTAGCCTATTCAACGCTAACTATTATAGCCAACTATTCATCCATTGGAGTAGGTATTTTACATATCAACAACTTTATGAGCCTATCATAAGTTACGACACTCATGATCAGATTTATTCCCGCTATATAATTAAGGGTACTGTATCTGACATATTGTCTTATTTGGGGCTAATCCATAAATAATTTATATGGATGTTTTATGGCCTTCGTCTCATTTTCTATGAGTCATTTTACTATGAGAGTCCGGTGACATCATAATCGTCATTCAAGCGTTTTCCTTGTTTATGTCTATAGCCCAAATTGGAATTGAAAGGTCAATCGCGCTAAGGCAAATTCTTGAAGCTCAAAAAATCATACTCAAAAAGGTATTTTTTTTTTATAAGAGTATATGTTTATTATTAGTAAAGATTTATGCAACACCTTAGTACCTATAGATTTAAAAATTCTTTCAATGAAGAAGATTTTTTTTGACTCGATAAATTTCCTTAACGTAACAATAGGATTGTTACGTTAAGGAAAATTCCAGTTTCCCCAAAATCAATGAATTCCCCAAAAATCGAATGGTTTTATTTTTTAAATTTAATTGTAGTACATGATGATCTTATGATTTCGCTACTGTACACATTAAATTACACTACATCTAAAATAAATAAACTGAACTATTTTAATAAGATTTTAAAATAAAAAATAAACGCTATAAAACCGTATTAAAAAAGTTTAATTTAATGTGTAAGTAAATCAATTACATTTGCTTCAGAATTTACATGGGAGTTGAAAATGGCGCAATCGGAGCTATTAGTAGACAGGGGAGGCTATTTTTACTTAGCAATTTTCTTTCTAACCAAAACCCATCCATGTAGCGAACGTGTAATTTTATATGTAAATTGAGACGTCACAGTGGCTTTTCTAATAAATCGCTTTTTAGCATCTCTCTAAAGGACAAATTACAGACTGAAAACCTACTATTTCTACAGTCATAAAAGTTTTCGAATGACTTTTTCGCGCTAAAAGAAAAAAAGCATTAAATTTAAATGTAAATAAACGATCGCAGTGTACGAGGGAAGAAATTCCACTTGAAACGCTTGCAATAGATTTTGTACTGTAGTGCAAAAAAATGTTACTAACTAAGCTAAGTTTTGAACAGAAATAGTCCAAATTTTTTACACAGATTAGAGGAACGTGAATTAACACATATTTAGATTACTTTCCGTTAGTCTGTTATGCTTTCGCGGCTAAACTGCTGAACGCATTTTAATGAAATTTGGTATGAATATAGTTGAAGACCCGGGGTCAAACATATGCTTTTTTTTGACGTACGCGTTGCTGCAGGAAACAGCTGGTATTAAATATACAGCTAGCAGCTAGTACCTCTATAATTGAGATCTTGTGATTTAGACGGTAGGATATATCACCAAAAGACCACGAAAATAACATTTCCTCACTATTGCATTGACGTCTTCATAGATAAAATAAAATAGAGTGGGCACTGGTGCGTGACTAGTGACATCACATTCGGCAAATCAAACACGCTCACTCAGCTTGGAATTTTTCGATGATAAATTTCTTGCTCGTCTAAGGACTTCTAGTAGCATACTTCTTAACGCAAAACATTAAAACATTCTTATGGCTTATAATCCTTACTGATTTTTTTTTCACTATCTGTAGTCAAACCCCGTCGAAAATGCTGCTCTTAGCAGTAAGCTCTGTTTGTCGATAGGTATTCGGGACATGCCTTTGGCTTAAGGCTACCCTGGATGACATGGAGTGGTCTATTCTTAAAGTTTATTTTGTATAGTATTCCTTAAGTCCAGAAAATGAGGAAGTACTACATAATATGAATTGTCAGTGAAAAAAATGGGAAAAAATTACAGGCTGGATTGAAAAAAAGAAACCAAAGTTCCCTCATTGGGTTGCCTCTTATATTCACATCACTACAATACTGCTAATAGACATAAATATGTCTCAAAATATTTCACGGACCCAGAGCCGGATATATCTGTGGACAAATTTTCAGAAAAATCCAAAATACGGTTTAAACGTTTTTATAAAATTGGTTGGTAATTGAATCCTTATATAAATACTAGATGTTTCCCGCAGCTCCGCCTGCGTCAAAAAGTAGCCTGTTTGACCCCGGGTCTTCAACTATATTCATACCAAATTTCATCAAAATCCGTTCATCGGTTTGGCTGTTATTTTGTGACTTGAATAATAAAGGAACTCGGATAAAGATTTCAACTTCATATCATTTCTTGCTATCTGCCCCTTTTCAATAATAAAAGTTTTGATGGACACCATTGAAAATGTTTTTGTGGGATATTCAATTTACATATTTCAGATTACAGAATGATATTAGAGTTTTCGCCCATATTTTTGAATCTCAACATTTGTTTTCATGAAATATCCATGAGATTGAGCTGAATAACAAATATTTGTATACAAACAGATTTTTGAAGAAAATAACTCGTCTACTTCTAAAGTAAGTTGTAAAAGAAAGCTTAATAATAAAATTCATTAAAAAATAATATATAAAAAGTGAAAACAGCCAGTGTAATTTGATCTTTTATATGGTATGCACGCCATATATTTCAGGGGTCAATTAAGTTGGACGATTGTCTTACGGGAACTGATAAAAAATTCGGGATAAATTGTAGCCTAATTTCTAAGTTGGACCTCTAGAAACAAACTGTGACACCGCATCCAATTCTATGCAGTAGTTTTCGCGTGATTCGATTACCAACATACAGACAGACAGACAGACAAAAATTGTAAAAATAATTGTTTTGGCTTCTGTCGATCCAAAAATGACCACTCATATGTTTTTTTCCTAAAAATCTTCTATGTACAGACATCGACCTGTTACAATTTCATTATCCATCCATACTAATATTATAAATACGAAAGTCTGTCTGTCTGTTACGCTTTCACAGCCAAACCGCTGAACGGATTTTGGTGAAATTTTGTATGAATATAGTTGAAAACCCGGGGTCAAACATAGGCTACTTTTTGACGCAGGCGGAGCTGCGGCAAAAAGCTAGTATGTAATAGATAGATTAATAATTGGTCTCGCGCGGTCGTAGCGTCGCGGAGACCAATTATCGATCTATGGTTATAGATAAGTAAATATTCTGTTTTGTCTACACAGTATTACTTTGTGCCGCCGTGGAGACCGCTGGCCCATGGTGTTCTGAAGCCAAAACATTTATTTCCGAGATAGGCCGCCGCTTAGCTGATCGTGGTTTTGACTACCGCTCAGGATGGTATCTGGTTCAAAGATTTCCATTGCTATTCAAAAAGGCAACCAGCATAATGGGTACCATTGAACTAGGTACTATCAGGGGTGGCATCCATACTAATATTATAAATGCGAAAGTCTGTCTGTCTGTATGTTACACTTTCACGGCCTAACCGCTGAACGAATTATGAGGATTTTGAAATTTTGTATGAATATAGTTGAAGACCCGGGGAATTTAAAATTATCTCATAGGTTTTCCTGTAATTTATGAATCGAAATTCTGGAATCGATAGTTTCGGAGATAAGGTAGGGGAAATGGTTAATTTTTTCTACTTTATGTTATAATTCTAATATAGAATCCTAAAATTGCAAAAAAACTTTCATCTGATTTATTATTACACAGTACAGTATGTTAAACGTTACTTTAATTTTCTATTTTAGCTTGGAGCTAATTGATTACTGACCTCTTTTTAGTTGTAACCCGGGTTTAAATACAGGTAAATAAATAGACATACACATCCTACTAATATTATAAACGCGAAAGTTTGTAAGTATGGATGGATGTTTGTTACTCTTTCACAACTAAACCGCTCAATTGATTTTCATGAAATTTGGTACGGATATAGTTCAAGACCCGGAGTCAAACATAGGCTACCTTTTGACGCAGGCGGAGCTGCGGTAAACATCTTGTGCATAGATATTATCATGACCTTTTTCCATACAGTAGTGTTGCCGGAAAATCGATTACACATCGAATAATAATCGATTCTTTGATAGTTGAAAATATAATCTAAGGTATTGATAGTAATCATATATCGATAGTATCGATATTGATATTATCGATAATATATTTTTGTAAGTACAATATTTTTTTCTGTATGAGTTGAATGACGATGATTTGTGTTATGCCCGCTGTACATCCCGCCGCCGAGTTCCGGTATATCTGTATAGTATCGGTGCCTGAAAGCTTGGTATTATTGTTAATCCATTAATCGATTATTTTTCATAAATTCTCAAAAATCAATACTATAGATTAGATTATATCGATACTACAGATTAATAACCATTGATATAAACGATTACCTATGTTGATTAAATCGATATAATTTATATCAATCCATTTCAATAATCGACTAATTGTTTGATATTGCACTTAATAATCGATTAATTGTCAAAAATCAATTAAATTTATTATATAAATACTTTCGATATCCTAGATTATTAAAAAAAACAAATTCGATTAATCGATTATCCGGCAACAATACCCTACGGGGTACCAACTACCTAAAGGCCATATTTAGAATGTTGGTGGGCGTAAAGTGGAAATGGAATCAAAATAGTGATAGATTGCTAGTCGCATCGCCTACTGATAGTTATGGTTCTTCGATTTTCGCCCAAACCCTCGGCCGGCTTATATGGTCTACGCGGGAAGAGAAGCAGCTAGTACATTCCACGTATTTACTTTTCTCCCAGATCAGCATTAAAGAAATAAGATGTTAAAGACAGACAAAATTTTCAGAAAAAGTCAAAATTACAACATCCCTCTTTTGGGGTCGGGAGTTAAAAATAATAAAAATCTAAACATCGGGGAATTTGGGATTTTTTAATACACGGCAACATTGAGCACCGAGCGGTACTTCGCGCCAAATTTTAGGGTTATATTATTTTCGTGAGTAATTTATGTCCATATTTAGAAATTATACAATACGTATTAATGGTATGTAATACCATTATCTTTCTTATTTCTTTTAGTATTATTCTTACACAGTTTGACTACGCAAACTGCACATTTTGCGTCTACTTTTACATTAAATTTTATATTTATCTAGACATCCAACTCGCTCATCGGTCGCGGCATGACTGACGCGGGTTTGCCGCAAGTATGCCGAATTCGGCATGGTTTTAGTTGCGAATTTTTCTAGTATGCCGACGGTATCTAGTCGAGCGCGCGAGACCAATTACTAATCTAAGGCCAATAACCTTAAAAAGCCACCGTTAACTTCTTTGTTTGGCTAAGTTACCACATCATTAAGGGGGTAAAACTTAATAATTGGAGGGATAAAACGCCATTGTCCTTTGTTAATTTCCTGTGTCGAGGAAATTAGTACATAAATAATTGTTGAAAGTTTAGAGAAATTTCAAAGATTTCATTAAACAGTAACTTAATCAAGTTGGAATCGTGTATTATTGCCACCTGTTTTGTTGTGGATTAATTTCTAAGTTTAGATTTCAATAATTGTACACATAAGTATGTATATATATTTTTATACAAGACTTTTTTCTTTCAATGGAGGCTTTTGTCAAGCAAAGTAGGACACAGTTAGCTAGTAAAAAAAACCAGTCAAGTGCGAAGCGGACTCGCGCACGAATGGTTTCGTACCATCCATATCCATACTTCCATAATATATATTAATATACTTCTATATATCCATACTTCCATACTAATATCATAAAAAACGAAAGTCTGTCTGTAACGCTTACGCGGTCAAAGCGCTGAACGGATTTTGATGAAATTTGGTATGAATATAGTTGAAGACACAGGGTCAAACATAGGCTACTTTTTGACGCAGGCGGAGCTGCGCGAAACAGCTAGTTATCTATAAAAACGGCAAAATGTCTGTTGTATGGTAGCTCCCTTAAATATTATAAATACGAAAATCTGTCCGTTACACTTTTACGGCCAAACCGCTGAACAAATTTTGATGAAATTGGGTATAAATATAGTTAAAGACCTTGGGTCAAAAATAAGCTACGTTTTGACGCAGGCGGAGCTGAAACAGCTACTTAGTAATATAATAAGTGCGACAGTCTGTCTGTCTGTTGCGCTTTCACGGCCAAACCGGTGAACGGATTTTGATGAAATGTGGTATGAATATACTTAAAGACATATAACAATAGATACATTGAAATATAAGTTATATACATTTTTGAAATCTCCTGATAAACCTCTTCATTTTGATGGCGATTAGGTTACTCAATTTTTTTTTCAGCTTGGCTTTCATTGCGTATATTATCCGCTATTTTGTTTTTATAATGACGTCATATACCCTATGATACTCGCAAGGAAGCAAGGAATCTGAAGATACCTCATACGTCTATATCCGATTAGCCGTTCCTGACTTATGGTAGAATAAAGAATCTCACATACATACAAACATTCATGAATGCTAAAAACATTACACTCTTTAGTCAGTTCGTGTAAAAATATGATAAGGAAGGGTTTATTAAACCACATTTTTGGAACTTGGGAAAAGGTACAATACAATATATTGTTACAAATGCTTGTTAGAAATAAAGTATAGATTTGACTGCTTTTATCTAATTTAAGTATAAAAGTGGACGGTATCCGTTTAAATGTAACAAAGCATATATTTCTATACAATACATAAAATAAATGTATGTAGGTAGGTAATTTTGTGAGTATCTATGATGTAGGCGTGAACCGACTTAAGGTTTATTCCACTTGAGTCATCTGGATGATCAAATTCCACGAAGAACTGCTATATAGGCTCACTTTTTCTACACCAGTTTTAACAGAAATGGTTTTGGTTTTACATTTTGGACGAATACTGTAAAAACAATTGCTGATCTCTAAAAAGTCATTCTGTATTATGGTTATAAATGTTTACCTACCTCTTGATTAGCTTTGCCATAATCAGGTTGAAAATAATATAAATCAAAAATGGCTTAACAGGACCAAAAAAAAACACCCGAAACAGTACCTTCTACACGGAAACGAAAGTTTCTCACAGAAGATGCTTGAAAGACCCGTAAAAAATATTATTTTGAATATGTCATTTAGGATCCATTTAGTTTACAAAGACTTGAGTCTTTTCCTGGATTTCATGATTATTTCTTAAATTCCAAACTAAGTTAAGTTTTTCAAAATGTTCGATCTGGATTCAAAGTAAGACAGGACGTACAATAAATAAATTGCAATAAATATAATTTATAATATTTTCGAACTTACTAACTATATATTGAAATAGTTAAAATTGATGTGCAATAAGTATGTTTTCTTATGAAAAATGGATCACTTGTTTTCACTTAAAAATATTTTACTTCTTATCAAGGTCTAATAAAAAACGATTTCTTTGACTTATTGTTTTACACATAGGTACTTGGCACCGACTTCAAAATTAAAATGTTTTAAAAAGGTATCATATTTAATAATCAAAAACTTATTGGTTACTAGTTATTTCTTGCAGCTCCGTCTGCTCAAAAAGTAGTCTATGTTTGAACCCGGGTCTTCAACTATATTCATACCAAATTTCATCAAAATCCATTCAGCGTTTTGGCCGGGAAAGCGAACAGACAGACACAGACTTTCGCATTTATAATCATCATCCTAGCGTGTTTTCCTAGTTGCGTCGTCAGTTTACGCTTCGGAGCCTAGGGTACGCTGTAAGTCATGGTCCTAGATTTGCCGGAACTGGTTATTTCAATAAAGCGACTGCCGTCTGATCTCCGGTATCTTATTTACAGGGGAACCAAACCAACAGGAACATGACCCGAGGTCAGAACTGTTTTGCATGTGGAGCGTAGTTCAGGAGTGTTTCAATATATGCTCGCTATCCATAGGTATTATTTGGTGGTGATATTAGTTTCTGGTTAAGATAAACATCCAATTGAGAAAAAAGTGAATGTAACCAGTAATTGGCGTGTGCTATTGTTGTTGTACGAGTATCAAGTAGAGGTGTCGAATCTTGATTCAATATTTTAACCTTAAGGTGAAGCAATGTATGTGATAAGTCGATATCATCATCACCAGAGCCTGGAACTTGGAATTCTAGTGGACCATCATCATTAAGCGATGAAATAGGTTTATAATGAATCCATTGTCCATTTTCTATACTCGTTTGAGTTGAAGATAATGCGAATAGATCCAATTCCGACTTAGCACATTCACAAGAATGATTATGTAAAAATGACATTTTTAATTATTAGAAAATATATGACTATAATTTAATATCTTAACTTTTTTTGTTTGAGTTTCATGATTGATTGAGCTTATATGCCTTTCGTCTCATGTTTTTATGCCCTGACCCCATCATTACTTTATCTATCTTCTCATCTGATTTTCTTTTTAAATTGGAAGTAGCTTCTTTAAAACGAGATTTTAATGAGTCATCAAGAGGTTTTGATTTTATCATATCAGATATGAGTCCTACTCCAGCATTTAATGCTTCTTTTCCAATTACTTTAGCTCCACTTGAGAAAAGAGGCAGCACACTTAAAAATAAGCCACCCAAAAAACTTCCATGTCCACGCTGATGTGCAACCCCTTTATAAATTATTCCAATTCCAGTTCCTGCTTGATAACTATAATATTGTTGATATGGACAAATATCCAAAATATCAAAATAATATTTGATATTTCGGATATATTATGATACATATTGTTTTTATTTGCGTTTAAAATGTCACACTGCTCGTTCCAAATTGGAATGGTATGCTCTCAGAGAACAGTCTGCCCTAAGGCATCTGACACAGCCTTACGACTGCTATCTATCGATAACAACCGGGACCAACGGCTTAACGTGCCTTCAGAAGCACGGAGGAGCTCAAGATAGAAAATGCCACTAAATGGCGACTAATTTAATAGTGGTCGCGTCACGCCGGCGCTTGACATGCGCATTCGCTACGGATACGCGGGTAACACTCGACTAATGAGCTCCTCAACTTTCGCATTTATAATAATAGTATGGATTTCTTCTTTTTAAAATTTATTATAATTTTAGGATGTTTGAAGTCAATTGTTTATTTTTTTAAATCTTTTTTTGTTTTATTAAGAAATGAACATTACATTGCATAATAATAATGTGGCAATTATTTATTTACCCGACGCCAGATGTACTGGGAAGGTGGCAGGAGAAAGGAAAAGAAGAAAGATTTTAAATTAAAAATCTTTTGCTATATGAACAGTCATATAGAAACTTTGTCTATCTAACACCTAAGTTTAGTAAATGTCGACTGTGGTTAACAGTATACATTTAATACCAAATGAACATTTATTCTTTCATTTTTAGGGTTCCGTACCTCAAAAGGTAAAAAAGAACGCTTATAGTCTCACTCATGTCGTCTGTCTGTCCGTCTGTCACAGTCGATTTTCTCCGAATCTACTGGACTGATCAAGTTGAAATTTGGTACACACATGTGAGTCTGTAACCCAGAGGTAAGCTAATTAAAAAAAGCTTAAGTTTAAGTAGTCAATTAATAAAAAAAAGTTTTTCAAACTGTACCTCGTGATATATCAAACGAAAGGGCTCAATTTAAAGATATTCATGATAATTTTTTTCAGTAACTTTTAGGTCGGTATTTTTGAAGTTATTTAGGAAAGAAGACAAAAAATGAGCGTTCCCCCTCGGCTATCTCCGAAGTTGCTGGAAATAAATTTTGAAAATAATATTCAGAAAGTAACAAGGTCTTGTTATCAATGTTATCATTTTTGGGGGGATAAGTGATAAATTTTTATAAATAGTATATTAGTATGTATCTTGTGATATACCACACTAAAGGGCTTCTTTTGGCCATCTTAAATATATTTTTTTCAAATCTGTGAAATAATCATTTCTTAACTTATTTAGGAAAGAAAACAAAAAATGAGCGTTCTTCCTAGACTGCCTCCGAAATTGCTGTACTAAAAATTAAAAAAAAAAAATCTTGTAAGAACTTTACAGGAAAAATAATCAGAAGCAAGTCCTATGAATTTAATTTTTGGCGTATTTTTTATAATCTTTGCTTTTACTAAGATTTCGCTGTCCATCCGTCTATCTGTCACTGAGCTGTACCTATCTCATGAACCATGATAGTTAGACAGTTGAAACTATCACAAATTATGTATTTCTGTTTAGGCTACTAAATATTTAAGTGGGCTCAATACCACAGATTTTTTTGCGGTTTCATGGATGGTACGGAACCCTTCGTGTGTGAGTCCGATTCGAACTTGACCGGTTTTTTCTATATAAAAAAATTCAATACTTACGCAAATTTACAACTTCAATAAAGTTCAACAAACTTTTTAACTTTTGAACAAATTAACTTGACAACATCATGAACAAAACTTGTCACATAAAACAGTTTTTTAATTTTTTAAATTAAGAATAAAACAATTGTTGTTTGAAATTTCGAATTCGGAACCAAGTCAGTCGAACACGAAGAGCGTGAGACGTGCTCTCTCGGTGAAAGTTCGCTCGGCACTGCAGTGCCTTCCATTCTTGATCCTATGTTAAGGGATAGCTCCCTATCCCTTTAACTGAAACATAGTCCTTCATAGTCACACACGGATATGCCTCTTCATTACCCTTCATGTGTACACAAACCGGATTTGGTTAATAGAAATGTAATTATTATTGTTATAAAGTTTCCAGCAGCAATGGCAATGAGGTGGAATTTCTAGCAGCAGACGTATTTCAGGACACATGCAACAAGGACTTTTCAAGGCTATGGGCTAATGAGCCAGCTGTCTTCATCTTAAGTTAATTCTTCTCTTTATCAGGTACCTGAGATCTTTATACTACTGAATTTAATTTTAATATAGTTGTGGTCATTCTTGTGGTCACAAATCTTACTAACATAGATTAAGTATGTACTAACAAATATGGACCCATGTTGTCTGATAATAAATGATTTTAATTTTTTATTTTATTTTTATTTAATGAATACTTTTAATAAAATTTGCGCAGACCCAATAAATTGACTTACCAAAAAAAAAATTGAGTTTTTAGTTTTAAAATACACAGACGTACAAACCATATCCGAACTAAAATTTTGAAGTATATATTATCTGGTATGGACTTCCGAAATTGTTGTTTTTAAAAAGTCTCGCTTTCGACTTTTACTCTATACATGCGATATTTGGCCCCAAGAAGTGGTGACATAGGGGCATTAATCATATCTAACCCTTTGTTAGAAGATATATGTTATAACTGGGTTGAAGTTATGTTAGCTGGCTTACTCAACTTTACTATAGGTCAATCGAAAACTTTCGTTGGCTTGATATATAGCTTGCGGTAGAAATACGTCATATCTGTGCTTTGTTCACAATCCCCGTCGCCGTTAATTAGCAATAGCACCAGGACATTATTTTAAAACATTACACCAAATAACAACTTCGGTAAGAGATTAGGTGATGTACCTGATCTCACAGCCAAGTCAAATAATAATATACATATACTCGTATAATACCTTTTTTTCTGTCGACGTGTTACAATGGTTGAAGTTTCATCTGTGCGTTTGCAAGAACAAACCCCCAGTTAAAAGAAAAGTCGGTGCAATCATACCAAAATGCGAATGCATCTACCGACACTGTGTGTTTTGTGACGGAACTTAGAAAAATCTAAATATGCAGCTGGAAGATGATTCCGTTGGAAGTATGGAACTGTAGAAAATTTAAAGTGTAAAAACGTCCCGTGACCACAGCTGTTGTAACAAGGTTGAAACATCGAAAGTATAAAGCCGTTGTAATATTTTTTTAAATATGCAGTGCGTTAGTATAAAAGTTGAGATTCAGTCTTCCTTACGACTGACGGCGTAATTGCAACCATATTTTAGATGAAATTAATTTACTGATTTCAGGAACAGTATGAATTCTTCACAAAAATAGGAATAAAGCGTCAGGCGACCACTACTATAATTGACCGAAGCAAAGCGAGTGAAATCTACAATTGAAGTTGGGGCGAAAAAAGATTGTCTGTATGTATATTTCTATGTATGTTCCGCGATAACACTCGAGGCGTTAGTCCGATTTCGATAAAATTCAAAATGTGTAAAATGGACATGCATAGAATTTTTAAGTTCGTTTGACGTCCAAAATCCGAAACGGAGGAGGTTCTCAATTTGAGTGAATGTTTGACAATATTACTCTATAACTCCGTCATTTCTGAACCGATTCAATTTTTTTTGTTCAAAAGGATTAATTTTATTGAGATCCCATAGAAATTCCAAATTCCATAGAAAAAAAAAACAACAATTATAATAAAATCATAGAAAGTCAATATACTGACAAATGAGAGAAAAACACAATCCAACATTTTTGATCTTTCATATTTCTAAGTTACTCGCTTGATCTTAAAATATGTTTGTTTGTTTTCTAAGGCAAATCGACCGACCCCATATGCCCTGGTGTCAGTTCTACGCCATGCTATATTATTAAAATAGCGTTTTAATGCAGCATACTGCATTAAAACGCTATTTTTGGTCAGTCTTTCTTGGATAAAATCCATGTAGCATGAACACCAATGGTCAATGAAATGAAATCGTTTGTTTTCAAAATAGGATATAAATATCAATCAATAAACGTCAATTTCGATCGATAGTTTACACCTTGGCATTAATAATAATTGCCTAGGTATCTTCTTCGTTTAAGCGTATTACATTTCCCAATCGCGTCCTGAGCTTACACTTCAGAATTAGGTACTCAGTACGGTTACTCCCATGGAACGAATGTTTGAACAGAAATATGACCAGAGGTGTTTTAGTGGTTAACACTGTCAGATTTTTCAGGCTGCCTAATTTGCTCCCTGGCCTAAGCTGATACTTATGCCCAGCAGTAGGTTATAAAAAGCAGATGATAATTATGAGTCTGACACAGGATAACGATTCATGAAACTTTTGGGTGCATGATGTCTTCAATATGGCCACAACGAATTTATTTTGTTTTTAATTTTGGACCAAACTTTATAGAGAAAAATTCGCGAGGTCTATATTCGCGGCGAACAACTAGTAAAATATAAACCCACACATATTTTTATGAGCAGACCGCTCGCGTATTTTTTTATAACTCTCCAAAACATATTTATTCATATCCGCAGTTCGGGAACAATGTGAGCACTGGAATCTGAAAATTCATCTTTTTTTAACACCAAAACTTTAATCTCCGTTTTAAAATTGCATCCTGTATATTTTAGTCGACCACTGACCTCCGACGAAGGAAATAGTTTTTCTTGTTCAAATTTAATCCTATGCCACAAAAGAATTAAAATACCTAATGAGACTGTTACCCGCAGTCAAACTGCGTAAGCAGTTTTGCAAAATATGGAAATGTTAAATGTTTTGCAAGGTTTTTTTATATAAAGATACATACATACATATCTTAATAATGATTCTGTACTTCGTCGTTCGCGTTGGCCCCGTTCCGGCTTTCAATTGATCACATTGGCACGTCAGAGGCCGAACGGTGGTTCCGAAAAATCTCTGATACCAAAGTATACAGGGTCGGTTGACCATCATGACTGGGACTGGGGATTTGAATGAATGAGTAAAGAGAACGTGTCACGTATGCAATAACACGTGGCAATTAGTGAAACTATTTACAAGGAATAAATCCACTGGACGAAGACACTAGCGCCATGGACAAGAGATATTTGCGTGGTCTACGCGCCTAGTTCACCTGTGTGTACCTCGGAAAATTATTTTCGCTCATAGTTGTACTTGGGTATACCAAAATACGATTAAAAAAATTAAGAAAATTTTATAATCATTTCCGTTGCACTTACCTTCAGAAATCTTTACTTTCTCCGCACCACCTCTTGATTAACCGGTAGAAAAAGCCTTCTTTACATTATTTTAATGAAGTTAAATAAATCAATGAGTCGTAATGTAAAATTACCTAAATCCTCTTTATTGACATAGACAACAATAATAAAAATGAGCGCTGTCAATCTCAAAAATGACTCCTTGTCATCGACATCTATTTTGTTAAAAAATATTTAGAAACACAAAAAAACGGACAAATTTCAGTAAAATGCCAAATACGAGGCGTAGGAGGTTTTCAGTGCAAAACAAAATTGCAGCGAATCCATCTAGTATACAAAACGATTCTCCACATAGGTAATGATTCTACGTTTTTTTTTTTTCATTTCTATTTTATTTCGTAATATTGTGTTTAGGACACTATTACTCTATGAGTTGAATACAAAATGTTTAATGATTACTAGATACCGCATATGGCACGGTGTCATGTAATAGTCAAACGAAACTACTCAGTATGCAAGAATGCAATTAGTTTCACTGGGACAAAACTGAGTACCTAATTTCCTATATAATCAATGATTCTGCGTAGTCTTAGAAATTATAGACCCGACAAATCGACCCTCGCAACGCGTTCAGTGCTTGATGCTCCCTGTAAACAAATAAACATGTACTAGTAACATTTACATTTTTGTTGTTTTGCTTTGTTTCATGCAGCCGTAAGGTAAATCAAGAAAACTCTAGAAATGTAAAACAACGACGTAAGTTTTCTCCTAATATTACACCACATGCTAATAGTACATTGGAAATAGTCGCTGAATGCGATAGTCTTTTGTCTTTAGAAACGACATCAGCGAGTAAGAAGCAAAGTGAAGAAACTGTAACAATGGATAAAGACGTAACCGCGAGTTCTAGCAACATTGATTTCTTTAATATTCTAAGTGCTACTGACGATATGTCTATTGCATCATCAAAAGAGACAGTAACGTCAAAGGATCCACCTAATAAAACTGATAGCGACAAACAAACGAATAGAGATAGAATGTCTTTAAGAAAAGAAAAATTGCCTAGACAACATCGTGTTAAAGTACGAAGCCCTAAAAGGAGTATTGCAATTTTAGATACAAGCAAACCAGAAGTAGAAAATATTGTTTTGGAAGTCATTCAAATCCAACGATCGATAGCTGTAGACGCAATCAATTGGAATAAAGAGTTGCAAGAAAATGCTAGTCGAGAGGTGGTGACTAACGTAGTTGAAGTAACGGAAGAAATAGGGGATAGCGAACATTCAATAGATGATAATAATATGTGCCGTATATGTCATGGTGGAGAGTCGTTGTCTACTGAGCTGGGGCAGTTGATTTCAGCTTGTTCATGTCGTGGGACAGTGGCGAGGGTTCATGTTAAATGTTTAGAGCGATGGTTGACTGAATCTGGAAAATCTAGATGTGAGCTCTGCGGAACGAGATACGTTACGAGACGTGTTCATAGATACGGCGTGCCAAGAGCCCTTGTTATGTGGATTCTGAGCCAAAATGCAAAGCAGGTAGGTTGTGACTACGGTTTCGAAATAACATTTATAATTATAGGCCATAAGCAAACATTTTAGACAAATCAAATTATGTTGTTCACATTAAAAATTATTTAACAACACTGAGAAATTTTTGGTGGAAAATAATGAAGATTAAACTTTTCATTAAATATACACAACGCAAACATCGACCACTGTATGTGGATTTTGGGGCCATGATTAACTTCAATAAAATATTTTATATTTTTATTTCCTTATTCATATCTTTATTAAACTTCGAGGAGGGAATACTTTGTAAATATAAATAGCATTACCATGCCAAATAGCGCGCGGCCACATTGTTTCCTTGGAACTTCCTAACTTTTCAGCTCCGCGGAAAGTTTTCAACATTTTCAGATGACGGTTAGCTTGACTTCATAATATATAACTCAATAAAGAGAAACATATTATTGCCATGAAAATCTTTTGAAATTAGCTCCATAAAAATTTACCGAAATTATCCATCAAATAATAAAAAGTTATCACTACCTATTTTGAGTACAAAGTGTCATATTCTCTAGTCATAAGCTATAAGGTCTAGATTTGGCCTGTATTTTTTTGCCTATATTGCAATTCGCAATTACAGTTTTTGACATCTTTAATCTATACTAATATTATAAAGCTGAAGTTTGTTTGTTTATTTGTTTGAACGCGCTAATCTCAGGAATTACTGGTTCGAATTGATTTTTTTTTTTGTGTTGTATAGACCATTTATCGAGGAAGGCTTTAGGCTATATAACATCACGTTGCGACTAATAGGAGCAAAGAAACAGTCTAAAATGTGGAAAAAACGGGGAACATTATGTATCTTTGAGGGCTTCCGTTGCGTGCGCTGCGAAAACCGTTTGAGATACCCAAAAAATATGTATGAAATAATTATTCCTTTTTAAATTATCTAAAAAAATGTCCGCGACAGTATATGTCTATCTTTTAAGATTAACTCACAATAACCGTTTTTATGATAATCAAATTTGGTCGAAATTAATGCATTATTACAAATTATTTGTCAGAGTTGTATCAACATAATAATATTAATCTTTATCCAAATAAATGTGTTTTTGATTAAGAGTATTTAACTGTGAACAAAATTGTCTAATTTCAATAAACATCTTATATGATAATACAATTTTAAAATAACTCTAAAACAAAATTCACACGCGCCGCATGATAAGCGCTGCCGCGCTGGGCGAGAAGAGGTGGTGCTTGCGGGCGACGCGGAGGGGGGGTAGCTCTACGAAGTACCATGCTCCATACTGAACGGTTAAATGCAGGGTTAATTTGTTTTTGCGATGTAATATCATCGTGTAAAATACTTTTTAAATACAATTTATGTAGAGGCTTTAGATAGGACTCTCAGAAATATTAGAAGCTGTGATAAAATCATGGGTGGGATGACTGTTATGTTTGCTGGGGACTTTCGACAAACTTTACCGGTAATAGTAAGGGGAACTAGAGCAAACATTGTAAACTCTTGCCTTAAAAGTTCCCCATTATGGAAGTTTGTTAATATCTTAAAATTATCTACAAATATGGATATAATATCAATCCCTATTGGGATCCGCTAGGGCAGTAATCTTCTAAATATATAAAAATAAAATCCTGAGAGACCTGCCATAAATAATTTATGTAATTCAAATATCATTAGAAATACCTTTTGATCAGGCGGGCGAAGCCGCGGGCTACAGCTAGTCTATTATAACTATGCTAGATTATACAAAACACCTAATTATTTTAATGATAGTTGTTCTGTCGTACTTTTCAGACTGCTATTTAGTTTTAATTTCAAAAAAATTAACTGATACAAGTACAGGACTGACTGTAATTTCCGAATGAGATGTAGAAGTACATTTTTTTTGGAAAATCGTGAAAAATCCATAGTGATATAATAACGACCCATGACAGTCATACAAATGTAGCCATTACATTAAGTATTGAGAGAAAATTACTTTTTTTCAGCTGATGGTCGACAGTCTCGGCATCATGCTGATGTCGCCACTAGCAGTACTGGCTGCCTGGTTATCTGGCAGGACTCTGGCTGGACTGATGACACAAGAAAGTCATGTCACGCCCTGGCCATTGGCTTCAACCTTCGTTTTAGCGTGTATGACTTTGGTACGTGTCCTTTTGTCTAAACCAACAAGTCAACGAAAGGCTTGTCAAACCGCTGGATGACTTCTGGGCTTCTTTCTGGTGTGTTTTTATTTGGTACCTTATCTGCATAATATTTCGACTTAAAACAAGAAACTCATGTCGCATTGAGATCGCTCGCTTCTTTTGTTTTGGATTTTGTTTTTGGTATGTATCATTTGTACCTATATAAGTTTTAAGAGATATGTTAGATGACACGAAGAAAGTCGTTTCACCTCATAATATTTATTAGAATTTTACCTCAATTTAAGAGTTTCTTTCGTGTATGTTACTTTCATTATTTTGTTATATTAGTTAGTTTCTATTTCTGCTTAAAAATCTATTTCAGTTTCCCATTCAGTTTTTTGAGTATGCTCATTATACGACACGTTTATATTTATTACATTTACTTCGACTCCGCCATCCATTTTCAGAACATCGATTCACACAAAAAAAACCTACTCAAGGATTTTCCTAAGTTTAAATTATAAACGTTTCAATATTAATTTACTCACCTTCTTCATCCGCCAGTTGAACCTTATCCAAGCCTTATATGTTCTCATTAAACTTCCTCACTGCAATCACGATCATGCCAACGTAAGTGTCCTTATTTCTATCAATCAAATACTTACTATCATAACTTTTAGCAGTTCCGATGGCCTGGTTATCTAGCAGAATTTTGGCTGACATATGAAGAAAACTATGCTACGCCGTTGCCTTTGGCCTCTACCTTAATATTGGCGTGTTTGGTCATAATGGTGTGTAAATTTACTCTTTTATTGCTCAAATATTTAAATCATGAATATCTGGCAGTTTTGGCGGCCTGATTATTTGGCTGAACCCTGGCTGGCGTGGGAAGGCATCTATGGTACACAGTGGCCTTTGATATCTACCTTCGTTTTGGCGTGTATGACACTTGTGAGTTGTTGTTATTGTTTTATTTAGTCTGGTCATTATCAGATATACTACAGGTTACAACGAGGCACTCAATAGTTTACAACAATACAGTACAATATATCTTTCTTGCCCATATTACAAACAATACAATAAACATTATATTAATAGTACTATATGGAGCAAAGGCGCACTTATTAAAATAGAACTTTCACACACAACTCATCGTACATCAAAGCTTTTATCTTTTTATAGGTTCGTCAACGAATACAGTTTTTAGTATATTTTGGTGTACCCTGTTAATAAAATAAGAGCTACAAAAGTCATTAATTATACTCCTATAGCGATGATGCTTTCTTCTCGCTAATAGATTAGGAGGGCAACGTTTTGACTAAACCCATTGCTAGACCGACTGATTTAGTATCCACAGCATGTAGGTCACTTATTTGAGTTGGAAAAAGTTGGTCTGCCATCATGACGTTGGTGCGTTTGGTAGGTACAGCCGTTTAAAGATTGGTTTTGGTTCAGTCAACTAAACGATCACTAGACCGACTAATTCAATGACAACATGATGCTCCACACAGTACCCATATGAACAATACAAAAACTGACATGATACCTGGGTGCGTTTGGAAGAAATGGTCATTCAAAGATTTTCAGTAGCCATAACAAAGTAACAAAAATAGCATTAGGCTGGCTGATTTCGCATCAACGGCGTGTAGATCACTTATGTGAATGAAATAGAGCCGGCCTGCTTCAAAAAATGCTGGTGCATAAACAGGTTTTTTAAGGAAAAAATATTTAGACTGACTGATTCATGAATAATATGATGCTCCAGACAGCAGCCATACGAACAGTCCGAAAACTGGGATGATGCCGTGGTGCGTTTAGAAGATATGGCCATTCAAATATTTCAAGATGTGATAACGAACTAAAAAAACATTACGACTGCTAATTACATATCATCGGCGTATAGATCACTTATTTAAATGGAATAGAGCCGGTCTGCCTTCAAAAGGTTGTTGCGTTTGGTTGTTACACCCTTTAAAAGGTTTGTTAGGTAAAATATATTTGGACTGACTGATTCATGAATAATGTGATACTCCATACAGCTAAGACTAAGCAACAGTCCGAAAACTGACATGATACCTTGTGAATAAATGGCCATTCAAATATATTCAGTTGTCATAACAAAGTCACAAAAATAGCATTAGGATGGCTGATTTCATATCAACAGCATGTAGATCACTCATGTAAATAGAATAGAATAGAGCCGATCTGCTTTAAAAATATAGGTGCGTTTGATTGCTATACTCGTTGTCCTTGAATCAGACGGTCTAGTGATCGTTTAGTTGACAGAACCATAACCCATCTATAAACGGCTGTACCTACCAAACACACCGATGTCATGATGGCAGTCCAACTTTTGCCAACTTACATTAGTTACCAATACGCTGTGGATACTAAATCTGTCAGTCTAGCGATGGTTTAGTCAAAAAGTTACTTACTTACTCCTCTGGCTCAGCGACCCGAAGTGAATGTTGGCCTCCGAAACGAGAGAGCGCCTGCCTGAGTGTTTTATTCTGCGCGATGGCTCGCCAGTTGTCGGCTCCCATCTCTCGCAGGTCAACCTGTACGTTACCACCTCTTAATCTATAACGAGTGGGTATTATCGACCATGTGCACTCTGGTGTCAAACATTTTCGGAACTACGGCTATTGCCTAAATGATACAAATGTATGCTTATGGGTTAGAAACATGTGTACAATGCCTAAATTTATTTACTCTACTAAAGTCCAAAAGAAAAAAATACATATTTTAACCAAAATATTGAAGATTGTCATAAGTGTTTATCCTCATATTGTGTATCCGCTATTATTACGTCTGAGTATTATTTATTTATTGTATCTATAAATAATCTTTATATACGCTTGAGTAAATTTAATGTATTCACTAATAAACTAGTTATTGGAAGGGAACAATACAGATACTAATCAGTTCGTAACACTGATAAATTAGCGAAGCGAAATGTGTTATGAGCGATTGTATAAATAGTTTACCTTATGCTAACATATATATTCTACTATTGTTTGTTTGATATCAAGCACCTACTTGTCATACTTTGATGGAAAAAGGAGATTTATTTATTAATTAAAACTTTATTACAAAGAATGTAAATGGCGGACTTAAAGCCGTGGGCTTTTTCTACCAGTCAACCAACAGGTGTTGAGAGACAATAGTAAGGATTGTAAAAAGTAAGTTTCTGCATGAAAGATTATTATTTAACACAATTTAAGGTTAAGCCAATAAAAGGTCTTGACTTTAAAATTCCTTAAAACCTTAGCTTCAAAGAAAAAAAAAATCTTTGTTTGAAAAATCATACAACAGTGTAAAAGAGTTCCTTACTGACAAGTCCAAAAATGTTTGTGCTGTTTGTGGTCTAAGATAATTGCTATATTAACATCATTGTACACCCAAAGACGCAATAAATTTAACCGATTGTTTGAAATGAATTCCAACCCAAATTTTTGCTATGTAGCGACGCTCCGGGCTTCAGAAGCTTTATTTTTATAACAATAAGTAAGTAAAAACTCTTAATTAACCAAAGAAAATACATAACAAAATATAATGTTTGAGACAAGATGTACAATAGGCGGCCTTATCGCAAAAGCAATCTCTTCCAGGCCTTAGGGTAGAGAAAGAAATACATTAATAACATTCATGTCCGCAATGTCCCAACGTTCTTATAAAGTTAAATGGCCATGAAATATTCCAATTTTAAAGGACTTTGACGCATCTTTACTAAGAAATTCTAATCTTTGTTTTTTTATATATCAATTCTGTGGTTGTCGACAGGTCTGCTACTACTGTTGGATAGTATCGGCGGCGACACGGCATGCTCTCAGCTGGTGGATTTGGTACCGGTCCCAATACGAAGTCAGACTGCAGCTTCAGGAAACCGATGAGTAGCTGACTTAAGTGATATTATTGCAGTGTCGATGTGAACAACTAGTTGTCGGATTAATTGATCCACATCAGGACTCTATCCACCAGTAAAGCAATTTCGAAGATTCTGTAGCGGTCGGGTTTTGTGCATATTTGAAAACAAAAGTTGATGAGTTTTTATGTTTAATACAATTACAACCTTTTGAAGGCTTAAGTGAACGCACCTTCTTAGAGCATATCGTCTAACATAAAAATAAAGTAAATATCGTAACTTTATGTAGCTTGCCACAATTGTTCAACACATCTAAATTATCATATGATAAGTGAATGAAATTATTAATAACAATCCTCGTACAAAATTTATATAAGTACCTATGGAATTTTAATGAAAATGAAGCGACACTGCATTAGTATCGAGTATTGGAATGAAAGTCTTGAAATCTCCATGCCTCCTATGTGAAAGTTTAATAACGCAATAGAAATAAATTTTAGTAACTGTTTTAAGTACAATAAAATTGTCATGTACGTGGCGTCATGTACATGATGTTAATAAAATGTAAACTTATTTAAGCTGTTTTAATTCAACACCTATGACTATGGTCTATCTGAATAAAACCAAAAGAAAACTGTAATTTCGAAAATCAAGGCTTCCTCCGTGGATTTGATTGATGCCATTGCTGATAATGTTAATTCTACAATTACTCAGTTTATTGAAACCTACTATAGATCACTGAAGTTTGCCTCATTATAAAATAATAATAAACTATTTATTTCGGCAATATTACAACCATATCATTTCTTACACCCATACTCTCAAACGTTTCCTCACACTCGAATCAACCTTACTCCAACTCATTGGTTGATTGTTGACTCCAACACATGATTAGTCGTCACTAGCTTCCTTGACTTAGACACCTAAAGAAATGGGACGTTGTTATAATATTAATAAAGTATATAAAGATAAAATGACTCCGACTAATTTATAAAATGAAAATGACATACCTTAATTTAAGACCACTTGCCACTTTTTTTGGGCATGTCCAAAACTGGACGACCATGAAAAATTTGTCGTATTTAACAGATAGAAAGCAAAGTACTCTGATAGAGAGGATTTGCCCCAAAACAAAAACAGAAAATAAATATTATTCCACTTGTAGAAAGGCGCTATGTGGTGTCCCTCAGGGAAGTACCTTAGGGCCCCCTGCTTCTTTTGATCTAATGAAGATGACCTACTCTCAGTAACACAACACCATATAACGCTGTTGGCTGACGACAGTACAGTTCTCTTCACGGGCACAAATGTGGAAGATACAAAGTCTAATATAAAAAATACACTGACATTAATAATTAATTGGATGAAGGAAAATAAATTAAAATTGAATATTGATAAGATGCAATTAATTAATTTCAAACAGATACATACGAAAATTCTAAAATTGATATAACATTTCTAAACTATACCTGGAACAGACGTTACCAAATTTTTAGGCCTTCATATTGATAACAAATTAAACTGGAATGCACATATTGACTATTTATGCAAAAGATTGAGTCAGTATCAGTACTCCTATGTTCTGCATTAATTACATACAATTGTTAACCAAGGTACGATATTCACAGCATATCATGCTTATGTAAATTCGATATTAAAATATGGCATTATATTTTGGAGTAACTCTCCGTAGAGTTCTTTATCCATATAAAGAACTCATTTTTAAAGCTCAGAAACGTTGTATTCGATCTATGTTTCACATTCAACAGACTGACTCATGTGAGCCAATAGTAAGAAAATTTATTTTGTAACCAAGATCAGAATAATGTAAACAAAAATGTTACATCGTACGATCCGCAACATGCTTCGTCAAAATATATATTGAAAATTATCCGCACCAAGCTTCGTCAAAGAGTGTACAGATAAATATCCGCAACATGTTTCGTAAAAAAGTCTACCAACAAAAATATCCACAACAAGCTTTGTCGAAAAGTGAACTAACAAAAAAATCCGCAATATGCTTCGTCAAAATATTTCATAATAGGCCACCCCGCATTATACCTGGCTTAAAGGTTCCCATTTAATCGCAGCGTTGCCGCGTTGTATAGCGATTTTCTGAACTGATGCGACATGGAGCGTCCATCATTCAATCTTTCTGATATTCTGAGGCCCAAATCTCTAATAAATTTACTACCCTTAGTACCCCAAACACGCGTGGTCTCAAAAGCAACCGGAACAAAGAAATATGCAGGTTTTAAAAATTGATATTTGACATGTTTCTGTCTTGCCGCATTGTCTGCTGCTGCTTCTGCACTTCGGACGGTATCTCTAAGATACGAAGCAGCAAACGTACTTACGAACATCTTATCCCAAAGCAAACATCGACCTCTTTGCCATGACACCAAAGTTAAACCATCTGATCTTTTGCCATCAGTGCGACTCAGCTCTGGTGGTTCCAAAATGCACGGAATATTAGCACTACCTTATTGTCTAGGAAATCTACCTGCACATTTTAATTAAGCAGCTAACACCTTGGTGTCCCCTAGAATCTACCGACGCTCCACAGATGCATATATGCGGCTCACAAATGTTGCAACCAATCCGCAGAGCAGCCGCTATACGCAAAGAATTATTATTTAACAACTAGCTGAGCCCGCGACTACGTCCGCGTAACGTTTGATTGCATACCTACTTTCCTTACCTAATATTAGTCATTGCAGAGTTTGACATACATCTTTAATGTTAGAAATATATAAAAGGTTCAGGAGGTCGCTATGTAAAATATTGCGACGGAATACTGTTTGCATAAAAGAAAAAGTCAAACAATCGATATGCCTACGATATGAGTTTGAGTGAAGGTTATGTTTAAGAATACGGGTGTTAGTTGTTGTTATAAATGCACATGTCAAATATTCAATTTTAAATGCCTTAATTCAAACATGAATTATTTTAATAAAGACTGATCTATGTTTGTAAAATCTGTGAGGGCATTATTTTAATGCGCCCGGAAACAGTGCTCTTGAGTTAATTTACAAAAATTGAGTCTAATTTTGTTAATATACTTTGGAGTACGGCGGTAGCGATGGTGTGATGCTCTACCGCCGCAAAGGAAAGGAAGATCTTCCCGCCAGGCGAGGTGTTACCCCTGGGGAACCGCAGCTCCGACGGTGTTCTGAAGGACAACACAAGATGCCAAATGCTAAAAAATGACGATGTTTTATAAATCTTGATACTTTGTAATCCTTAACAAAATAAGCATTAATTTAATAAAACTCAACATCTTTAGAGCACAGTCTTTATAGACTTATAAGCATGGAGCAATTACAAAGAGGAGACGCCGTTTGAAATGGCGCAGTGATGTGATCATTGGCGCCTCGCCGACACAAAAGTGGGCGGAGCTTGTCGTTGCTCGTTCTCCATGATTGGAGCCACGGCCGAAATCAAGCACCCCGCACGTCTGCATTCCATCCCTTGTAGCCTCACAAATACTTTCTTACAAAACGCTTATTACGGCATCTCCTCTTTGTAATTGCTCCATGCTTATAAGCAACAAGCTATATGCAATAAGATGGGTTAAACATATACGGATTCGTATTGTCATTTAAATTTCCTCTTTGAGGGTAGATAATGTAATTGTGTCTAAATAATAGCAAACAATGGAGATTAAATACATTTTGATCTTCACAATTAAATAGGTAACAATGGCAAGTTTATTTTCATTACTTTATAGCAAACTAGCTTTTTCCCGCAGCTCCGCCTGCACCAAATAGTAGCCGTTTGAACAGCGGGTTTTCAACTATATTCATACCAAATTTCATCAAAATCCGTTCTACGGTTTGGCCCGTAACAGACAGAAAGACAGACAGACTTTCGCATTTATAATATTAGTATTAGTAAGTATGGAGTATGGATGTGTACGTATGTAAAATAAGATATTATACTGAATGAACATTGTTATATTCAAAACATGTTGGTAACAGTTGTCCCATTGGACTAGTGGGACAAAACAGTCCCACTTGTCTCATCATGGGTCTGGGTTAATGGGACTAGTACAGACAGGCCCGTTCTATTATTTACACCATTACATTACAAAATAATACTCTTTATTGCACCAAAATACAAATTTCACGAAACAATTTATGTACTGAGGTACAAAGGCGGACTTATCGCTAGAGCGATCTCTTCCGGTGTGTTATGATTCCGTGCTTCGGTTCAGACAATAACCCTGATTGCCATATGGTGGTTGTTTTGAGAACTAAATATAGAACCACGTTAGATAGGCGGTTCTGAAACATTCTATTCATCATCATCATCATTTCGAGTAGGTTACATTTCAATCGACCAAACTACACCCTGATGTCAGATACGTTCTATCAAAGGAGACCTTAGACTATGGATTCAAAAAGTTCCTAAATATATAAGCACGACGAATGAATGAAGTCGATAAACTACGTCTAGTTATTATAGATCATTGCAATGCACTGAACTGATATAGGTACATTATATCTATGAAATAACCGGAGTTGTGACTTCTTCAGCTTTAAGCGCTCCAAGTATACACCGTGAAATTTTAGTCGTTTTGGACCCATCGTCCAGTGACTCCATTCATGCAACTGAACAACTTTCCCCAAGACACATGGGTCGAAATATGGAGTAAATAGTTGGACCTCCCATACAAAATGTCTCATCACGTGACCTAACTTACTATGGGAAGTCCAAATTTGTTTTTCATGTTTCGAGCTATGTTACTTGGGGGAATTCGTTCGGTTGCATGAATGGAGTCACTGGACAATGGGTCCAAAACGACTAAAATTTCACGGTGTATACTGAAAAAGTTAAGGCATAATTAAAATTTATAAAATAACCATTCTTTATACTTACGAAGGACCGACATCCCAGTAATGAAAATAGTTTTTACGGAGTGCCTGCATATTCTTCACTGTCGTTGCGCACACTTCGTCATTATAGCATAACCCTGTTTGAAGTATAATCACCAGGTTAACTGGCCTGGCCAGATAGTTCACATTGAGGGGTTCAACGCCACCCCACTCTTGCTTGCTCACAATACCACATTCTAGAAAAATTAAACACATGTGTCAAGTTGTGATAGGATCCATTTAAAAAATTTCGCCCAGAAGAATCATCTTTCGCAGACACACCCGAAAAAAACAAATTGGCCAATCTCTAAATGGTCGTCTTCAATGTTTTCTAGATAATAGCCATTTTTTGTAAATCTGGACGTAAATTGTATTACTTATACGGTTTCATGGCTCAAATCAATTCAAAAATATTTATGTTAATAAACATAGACAATTAAATTTTTCTTAAGTGCCATGTATTTATGATGTATTTTGCTAGCCCCTTTCTTCCTGTCTCTTTCTCCTCTTAAAGTTTTTTTATAAAACTTTGCAAAGTCACAATTTAAACTCGTTACATACGAAATAAAAAAAAAGGAAGTTGAACACAACATTAGAGAATTTAAGAACAGGTCAACGTAAGTCGGGTCAGCTAATAATAACACAAAAACATGCACACAATTAATGGATTCTACGAATCAACTTACCAGCTTAACTTATTCGCTTTGCTTCATATTGTTAAAAAACAAACACACACAGTAATAATAATTAATTTATACTCCATTCTACAATTACTTATTAGAGGAAATGTTATTTAAATGAATACTAAAGACGACCTATAACTGACGTTACAGGGGATATTTTTATAGCTACTGCTCGGTAGCCCCTACCTCGGAATAACCCCGAGTTATAAAGTCGAGCTTACAACAGTCAACCAAACATTTTTTTTATTGTTGTTTGTCCATATCGTGCGATCAGTCCCAAGACTTGTGTCAATGACTGCTCGCCAAACCAAACTTGTCAAAAAATTATCCTCGCTTTTGGGTCAGTAAAAATGGATAAAATAAAGTAATTCGTTTGGTCCGTTTCTCCAGCAAATCACACAGTTCATGTTTATTTGTTATGTATTTTAAAATATAAATACGTATTTGATAATATTGTATTATCATTTTATTTATGTAGGATATTTTTGTGGCAGGAGCTTGTACGTACGTATAGTTAAGTAATAGGATCTTATAATTTTGTAGTAAAATAATAAAAAATATACTTATCTACTACTTATTTGAAACTTTACACAGTGCAAACCCATCTTTATAATAAATCCCTCTTCGGATAATTCAAAGATTTTTTCAATCTTTTCCTTGAATGACTCGTGCGATGATGACATCTTCACTTCTGATGGGAGCTTATTTATTAATTTACCAAATTCATGTACACAGTAAATCGAACAGGAAAGGAGCTTAGTCCATAGTTTACCAGTCAAAATAGTAAAGGAACGTGCATCAGTTTGGAAACTAGCTTCAGGAATAGAGGTCTGTTTTAACCATCGAGATATATGTACTAACGTACGTATTTACCCCGAAATTGAGGTTCAATTACCTACGTGAAATTAAAATTTTTATTGAAAATAATTGCAGTGGTGTGGTACACATAAATATTACCAACTTATTGGCTGAGGCTTTTCTGTTTTCGACTGATTTTGGTAGTTTTAATTTAAATTCTTGATGGTACCACTAGTGCAACAACGGTGTGACGAGTGGTCCGCCATGATAATTGACATGAGACCAGATAAGGTGGAGACTGGGCTCCGAAGCAATCAGCTTAAGATGTAACCAATAAAATGATTTAAATTTCTTGAGAATCCATACTAATGTTATAAATGCGAAAGTCTGTCTGTCTGTCACTTTCACGTCCAACCCTCTTAACGGATTTTCATGAAATTTAGTATGAATATAGTTATATATCCGGGGTCAAACATAGCTTACTTTTAGACGCAGGCGGAGCTGCGAGAAACAGCTAGTAATCTATGAATATATTGTGGTTGTCCCTTCTTTTAATATTAAGTTTACTACTAAAGATATGTGTGAGGAGAGAAGATAAATCCAGGTTTCAGCGAATAGCACAATATTTATTATTTCTACTTTACAAGTTTAGACTCTTATGGATATTACGAAGAAATATAGATAGGGGTCGTGAGATCGAAGTAGGCACGAGATCCAGTCAGGCAGCCGCTATGAAATAGCCAGCCACTTAACTTTGAGATGACGAGATGATCCGAGCCGGCCTTCTGGTGGACGCGCGCAGGCTTATATATGGCCCTCGGGGTGATGCGGCGCGGGGAAGCGGGGAAAGGCAGCCGTTGATGAAGGCACGACGTCACATTTGCATTTGCAATATTCTATTACGGAACCCTACACTGCAAGACATGCACATGATAAGAAGTCCTATTTTCGAAATGTTATATTATTAATTTTTAATAAGTAATATTTTAAGTACATTGTATTTTATTTAAATTACATCATATTTTCTGAATCCATGCTTCCATAATTATCCATACTTCCATACTAATTCATACTTTTCATACTAATATTATAAATGCGAAAGTCTGTCTGTCTGTCTGTCTGTTACGCTATCACGGCCAAACCGCTGATCGGATTTGTTGAAATTTGGTATGGATATATTTTAAGACCCAGGGTCAAACATAGGCTACTTTTTTTCCAAAATTCAGTCCCGAAATTGTTGCAATAAAAGAAGAAAATATGTATGAAAATTTGTTTGGCTATTTGTTAAAAGAAAATGGCGCTGCCATATATTCATATATTTAATTGTTTGGCTGTTCGTCAATAGATGGTGCTGCTTATATTTAATTGTTTGTTTATTCAACATAAGATGGCGTTGCTTATATTTAAAAAATATAAAACATATTGAAATGTATACATCAACAGATGGCGCCACCATAAAATTAAACTATATAGTTTGTCGCACGGAAATAATAACACTATGTAAGTGGTTGTGTTTTATTGTAAAACAAGGATAAACTTATGTGGTAATCCTGACCTGAATCTAAGCATTTTTTTAGTAAGTTCTTAACGGTACGAACGGCCCGTTTACTTTTGCCATTAGACTGGGCGTACAGAGGGGAAGAAGTAACATGAGTGATTTCCCACTCCTTAAGAAATTTAAAAAACTCTTTCGAACTAAATGCCGGTCCGTTATCCGTTACTAATATTTTTGGTATTCCATGTCTGCAAAACTGTTCTTTCATCACCCGTATGAGCGACTTACTGCCTATTGAACTAAGCTCATTTACTTCTATATAATTTGAAAAATAATCTACCAAAATAACATTTTTTTTTTCTGTATTCAAATATGTCCGAGCCTTTTTTTTTTTTTTTTGATAACGGAGGGAAAATGCATTTACGCACAAAGTGTGGGACTCGCCGGGCTGCTAGTCAGCCCGGAATACCCACTAAAACCCCTCCGGCGTTTCCGCACCGGCTGTTGAGGGCGCCATGGGGTCGCGTTAGCATTCTACCACGACGCCCTCCAGCCATGGCCTTTCGGCCCCCTCAGTTTGGCCTTTCGGCCCCATCCCCCCAAATCGGGCAGTGGCCCATAAATGGACCACGCCCGTCCCCCAGACCCACATCCATTCGCCGTCTCATCATAGACGGCGGTGGAGTGGGCTGTTGGCAGAAATTGGCCGACAGTCAACAAGACCCCGACTACCAGGGAGTTATTAACTGTCACCCAGGGTGCACCGTCCCGAATCCCTTGTCAGCCCGCCCTCTCACCGGATCCTTGGGATCAAGTGAGAATGCAAAGCTTTCAAAGGACCGGGCACTCGAGGAGGTTCTCTGCCCTGCACCCCAAATATGTCCGAGCCTAATTTAACCCATGGTAAGTCAGGAATCTCGTGTGTTATCATAGGTTCGCGCGTCGGGCGCGGTGCGTGCAAAGCGCACGCCGTGCAGTCGCGCACACAGAGTTCAATATCGCGCGTCATGCCCGGCCAGAACATTACCTCTCGCGCTCGACGCTTGCACCTATCGATATCTAAATGACCTTCGTGAATGCGCCGCAACATTTCTCCGCGTAAAGATGACGGAATAAATATCCTATTGTCCTTGAGAATTAAATTATCAATATACTGTAGGCTCCCCCTATATGACCAATATCCACTAACTTTCGGTTCAACGTTATATCGGTTACGAGGCCAACCTTTCATTATGTAATTAACTAAAACTTGCGCTAGGGAATCATTTTTAATTTCTTTTTTAATAAGATCTAATTTCTCATCACTATAAGGCAAACATTCTAACAAAAATCAGGTTTGAGCCTCTATCTCATCATTATTATTTTTTTTCATTATATCTGGAAGGGCGGCTCTCGACAACGTATCCGCTATGTACATAAACTTACCAGGCGTATAGACGACTTGAAAATCATAAAACTGAATTCGCAACATCACTCGTTGAAGTCGCGCGGGCACCGCCGCTAATGATTTCTTAAAAATTGCCCTTTAAAGGCTTGTGGTCTGACTGTACCGTGACGTCACTCCTGCCTAATATATATTGATGGAACCGTTCACAAGCAAAAACAATTGCTAACATTTCTTTCTCAATCTGTGCATAGCGTCGCTGCTGTGTATCGGTGAGCGTGAGCGACGCAAACTCCACCGGGCGCCCTTCCTGCAGCAGCGTCGCTCCCAGGGCTCCCCCGCTCGCATCGACAGAGAGAACGATAGGGGCTCGGTGGGAGTATAGTGCTAACACTGGAGCTGATGTTATCAATCGTTTAAGTTTACTTACAGCTTCTGAGTGCTGACGGTCCCACAGCCATTCAGAATTCTTTTTTAAAAGGCCTCGTAATGTAATTACATTTTCTGAATAATTAGGAATACATTTCGCTAAATAATTTACCATACCTAAAAACCTTTCCAAACTTTTTCGGTCACTCGGCTCAGGCATTTCTACAATAGCCCGAACCTTGGCACCGTCCGGTTTCATACCGTGTTCATCAAAAACATGACCTAAGTAAACTATTTCTTTGACACCAAACTTACACTTTTCTTTATTAAATCTTAGCCCTATTTCTTTTGCACGCTGTAATATTTTTTCTAATCGCTCATCGTGTTCTAGTTTACTACGGCCCCATACTACGACATCGTCAATGTTCGATTCTGTACCTTCAATATCTTCTAGACACTGCCTGACTTTAGCATGAAACATTTCAGGTGCGCAATTGATACCATAGGGAAGTCTTAAAAATTGATACCTGCCAAACGGCGTAGCGAACGTGCACAAGTCCGCGCTAGGCTCATCTAGCTCCATCATCCAGAAGCCGCAGCGGGCGTCCAGCACGCTGAAGGTGGTGGCACCGCGCAGGCGCGCCGCCAGCTCGCTTACCGTCGTCGGCAGCGGAAAGTGCGCGCGCCTCACTGCTACGTTGAGAGCTCGCGGATCCAAGCATACACGTATATCACCATTTTTCTTAGCTGCAATTACAATAGGACTCACCCAATCTGTCGGATGAGTGACCCTTCTGACTACACCTAAACACTCCATTCTTTGTAATTCAGTAAGCAATCTATCTCGCATCCCCAATGGAATTCTACGGGCAGGACAAATAACAGATGGAACATTTTTATTAACAGTAATTTTGCATTTACCAGGTAATTTTCCAAGGCCGTGAAATAATTCTGAGTAGTTATTAATATTTAATGCATCTATTCTTTGTATAACACCAATTTCTATACATCCACTTAGGCCTAAAATATTTTGACACTTCATATCAGTAACAACAAATTTTAAAGTATGCAATTTATTTTTAAAATTAATTTCTAAACGGCATTCTCCCAATAAAGGTACTAAATTACCCGTATAAGAATATACTTTTTTATCATAAGGTGTAAGGCTACTTAAATCAACTACCCCAAAATTTGGGTGTCTCTTTTTGACAATATGTTCAACATTGCCCCCGTGTCTAATTTAAAATTAATTCGCTTACCATTAATGTCTATAACTTCAGTCCATTTTTTATCCGTGCGTTTCTTCCGATTACTAGTATTTACCATATTAATAAATAAAATATCTTCGCTTGAATCAGACTCGGAAACGCTCACATTATGCACTCTTTTACCGATCACTTTATAAAAACACACACGCGCGAAATGACCTCGACCGTTGCACTTGTAGCACGTAGCCCCCTGCGCTGGACAACGCTGCGCATCCTCACATAACGCACGGCCGCAGCGCCCGCACGGCTCGGCGCGGGTGCCGCCTCGCTGCCAGCCGCCGCGCCGCCCGCGCGAGACCCGGCCTCCGCGTACCGTGTCCACTTGGGCTGACGACGTCGATGCCTGCTCGATCTGTCTGCTTTCCTCTTTAGACATCTCGGCCGCTTCACATATCTGCACGGCTTTTCTCAACGATAATTCCTCCGCTCGAAGTAGCCTGTCTCGTACGACATCATCTATTATTACGAACACTATACGATCTCTTATTAACCCGTCAACTAAATGCTCGAATTCACATTCCTTGCTGAGAATTTTTAACGCGGTAACGTACTGATTTATGGTTTCTCCGGCGCTTTGTTTTCGCGTGAAGAACTTAAATCTCAGCGACGTGACATTCGGTTTTGTACCAAAATGAGCATCAAACACTATTTTAGATTCTATACTCTAACACATTATTTTCACTTTTACTAAATTATGTCTAATTTTAGTATAATCCCGTGATTTTATCTATTTTTTGTTTTGGCACCGCTGCCACCATGAAGTGAAACAAGCTTGCATATTGAGAACTGTTTATTTTAATTGAGGGTAGTAACAATATTACAAAGTGACATTTGTAAATATAAAATATACTACAGTTCTTCGCGAAGATTCTTGGTTGTTTGTTTTTCCAGAAAATAAATATTGGTCTTATTCTTAGATTAATAATTGGTCTCGCGCGCTCGACTAGATACCGCGCTGTGAAGAAAAATCAGTTTCCAGAATGCGGCCACTTATTAGGAAAGTGTGTGTAAAACAATGTGCAAAGACGCACACTAGCGTTGATTATGGTGTTGCCAGCTACTTGACTGGTGCCCGACCAATGGGAAAATTATTAATTGCTGTGGTCTTGTTACGTATTATAAAAAGTAGCTCAGAAAATCCTTTAAAATGAAATTAAGATAAAACTGGCCAAGTGTGAGTCGGCTCGCATGTAGAGAGGGTTCTGTACTATTTTTTATTTTTCTCCATTTTGGACCTCCTAAACAAATTTAAAATTATCTCATAGGTTTTCCTGTAATTTATGAATCTGAAATTCTGGAATCGATAGTTTCGGAGATAAGGTAGGGGAAACGGTTAGTTTTTGTCTACTTTATTTTATAATTCTAATATGGAATCCTAAAATTGCAAAAAAACTTTCTTTTGATTTATTAGTATGTTAAACGTTACTTTAATTTTCTATTTAGCTTGGAGCTAATTGATTACTGACCTCTTTTTAGTTGTAACCCGGGTTTAAATACAGATAAATAAATAGACATACACATCTTATTAATATTATAAACGCGAAAGTTTGTAAGTATAGATGGATGTTTGTTACTCTTTCACAACTAAACCGATGAATTGATTTTCATGAAATTTGGTACTGATATAGTTCAAGACCCGAAGTCAAACATAGGCTACCTTTTGACACAGGCGGAGCTGCGGTAAACATCTTGTACATACGAGTAGATATTATCATGGCCTTTTTCCATACAGTAGTGTTGCCGGAAAATACATTACACATCGAATAATAATCGATTCTTTGATAGTTGAAAATATAATCTAAGGTATCGATAGTGATCATATATCGATAGTATCGATATTGATACTATCGATATTATATTTCTGTATGAGTTGAATGACGATGATTTGTGTTATGCCCGCTGTACATCCCTTCGCCGAGTTCCGGTATATCCGTATAGTATCGGTGCCTGAAATGCTTGGTATTGTTGTTAATCCATTAATCGATTATTTTTCATAATTCTCAAAAATCAATACTACAGATTAGATTATGTCGATACTACAGATACATAATCGATTAATAACCGTTGATATAAACGATTACCTATGTTGATTAAATCGATATAAATTATATCAACCCATTTCAAGAATCGACTAATTGTTTGATATTGCAGTTAATAATCGATTAATTGTTTGATATTGCAGTTAATAATGGATTAATTGTCAAAAATCGATTAAATTTATTATATCAATACTTTCGATATCCTAGATTATTTTTAAAAAAACCCAAATTCGATTAATCGATTATCCGGCAACAATACCCTACGGGGTACCAACTGCCTAAAGGCCATATTTAGAATGTTGGTGGGCGTAAAGTGGAAACGGAATCAAAATAGTGATAGGTTGCTAGTCGCATCGCCTACTGATAGGTATGGTGCTTCGATTTTCGCCCACTTCCTCGGCCGGCTTATATGGTCTGCGCGGGAAGAGAAGCAGGTAGTACATTCCACGTATTTACTTTTCTCCCAGATCAGCATTAAAGAAATAAGATGTTAAAGATAGACAAAATTGTCAGAAAAAGTCAAAATTACAACATCCCTCTTTTGGGGTCGGGAGTTAAAAAACAAAATATCTAAATAATAAAAATTGAAACCTCGGGGAATTTGGGATTATTTAATACACGGCAACATTGAGCACCGAGCGGTACTTCGCGCCATATTTTAGGGTTATATTATTTTCGTGAGTAATTTATGTCCATATTTCGAAATTATACAATACTTATTGATGGTATGTAATACCAGTATCTTCCTTATTTCTTTTAGTATTATTCTTACACAGTTTGACTACGCAAACTGCACATTTTGCGTCTACTTTTACATTAAATTTTATATTTATCTAGACATCCAACTCACTCATCGGTCGCGGCATGACTGACGCAACCATGCCGAATCCGGCATGGTTTTAGTTGCGAATTTTTGTAGTATGCCGACGGTATCTAGTCGTAGCGCCGCGGAGACCAATTATTAATCTATGGTCTTATTGTTGTGCGTGACGGTCGATTCGTTCAGTTTCTTAATTTAATACTTAATAGGTACTGTGGTACCTATTAAGTATTAGTTTAGTTATTTTGAAAAGTTTTCTTAATAAGACTTAAAAAGTTAATAAGAGTAATTTTCGGATTTAAATACTGGTTAGATTGTTGGGTGTATCGTGTCGGTTCGTTCAATTTATCAATACCGATTAGTTTAATTAATAGGAAAAGTTTTCTAAAAAAGTTATTAAAAGTAATTTCTGGATTTAACTAATATTATGGTCGCAAACATAAATCTTATTTGTCACAAAGCTCATCAAGACCTCGTGCACAAAAAATGGCTCGAAACCAGGAAAGCCAAGAGCAATCTGAACTTCGCCGGGCTGCAGACGCAGAACGTCATGCGTCTCTGAGGGCAGCCGAGACCTCAGAGGAGTCTCAGGCACGTCGACTCTTGGATGCAGAACGTCATGCGTCTCTGAGTGATACTCTTTGACGTGCTTATTTCATCCTATAACCGGTCTATTACCTTTACACTTTACATTACCTCTAGATATTGATGCAGCCTCCCTCAAAACAGACACTATATCACAATAAAATTGATCTATTTGTAATTTGTGAGAAGCAGCATTACAATATTTACAATCACAAGATAAACACTCAGATGGTGAATTGATTTTATTAATTTTTTTATTACAGTTTTACCTATTTTGATTACCTTAGGTGATATATAACTTTAAGTCACACTCCAGTATCAGAGGAAAGTAATCGGACCATGTTACATTATGTTTAACATACACCTTTCTTATTGTATGCATAACATATTGTGATACAATACAGTGATCTAGCAATCGCCTACACCTATGAAAATCACTTATAAAGGTGTATCTGATAACAATCCAAGCTTATTTACATCTGCACAAAACCAGTTTTATTCATGACAAAAGTCTGTGAGCTCATCATGAAATAACTCACCCGGGTGAGCATTAAAATCACCCAATACATAAATAGATTCACTGACCAGAGTACTTATTTTACCTAGACAGTCTGTGAATTCCGGTAATTTGCAGTGGTATTCGTAGGCATATACACACATATGTGTGTGTATATATGATGTTCCCCTGTCACAATTTTATAGCACATAACCGATCACTATCACATGGCAGCACAGATACATTGGTGAAAACCGCACTCCTCCACAGCAGGGCCACCGCGCCGTAGGGCCGGCCTCGAAGTATACCCACCGAGATATCCATTGCGGAAGTACCAGTCGCACTGAAGTTCCCATCGATACTTTGCAGGAAAGTGAGCTCATTTGACAATAGCCACGTTTCTTGCAGAGATATAATATCCGAAGTGAGACACAACTGTCTTACACTATCAACATATCGTTTTACGTTTTTGCAGTTAAAGCTTACAAGTTTACTTACTGTCGAGGCCATAATTTGGTTTAATATTGCCGTCTACAGAGCTTGCTCTGTTCGTAATCCTGTGTTTGAAACCGCGGGCGGAGCCGCGAGCAACAGCTAGTAATATTATAAGTGCGAAAGTCTATCACGGTCAAACAGCTGAACGGATTTTGATTAAATTTGGTATGAATATAGTTGAAGACCCGGGGTCAAACATAGCCTACTTTTTACACATAGGCCGAGCTGCGGGAAACAGCTAGATTAAAATAAAAGTTTAATTTAAATTTAGTAAATAATAATACCTAAAAAGCTTATTACAATGGCTTAATTTGATGTGTAACAATCACGAAAATAAAAGACATCATTAAAATTACTTTTGTTTACTTTATACATTTTCCTATTATCCTTAGATTTTAAAAGGTACAAAAACGTATGGAAACAAAGAGGGAAAGTAGGACGTAAATAGCTTGTATTTATTTTTCTTAACAAATTGGCTCACTGCTTGCCATTGATACACAAATCAAGTCAAATCAATGTCCTCCTGTGACCTGTGACGTCACTCGGCAATATTCACATATGATTATTATTATTATTTACTCCGTAAACATATATAATCCGAAAAATCTTTTTTCGAACAGCTCTAGAAAATTTAGAAACTTTTTATTTATCTCGACAATTTGTTTTCACTATTGTGATTATAATTAGTTCTCCTGTTAATTTATATAAGTCAATATTGATGCTAACAATACAAAGGATTATACATAAAAGTAAATATTTATTTAGAAACTAGCTGTGCCCGCGACTTTGTTCGCGAAACGTTCGATTATACCTACTTTCGTTACTTATTAATTAATCTTATTATCCGTCATTGCAGAGTTTTACACGAAATATTTGATGTTATTTATATTTAAAATATGGAGGTCGCTATGTAAAATATTGCGACGAAATACTGTTTGGCATGAAAGAAAAATTCAAACAATCGTGATTTTTCTATACACTCTTTCCAGACCTATAAAATCTTGTTTCGTGTGTGAATGTTTCATTGACAACCACCAGTTGGTAGCAAGCATAAATGCTGATCTTGAATCTTATTTTTGAGAAGTATTTATTTGACTCACTGGCCTTCAGCTCTCATATATGGTGAGCCATACTTTTCAAAGATAGGTATATTTTGAAGGCGTTTCCGAAAAAGGACACCAGGGGCTGCAGGGTCGATTGACCATGTAACCCACGCGATAGGAATGACTGAAAGGTCGTAATAAAAAACTCACGTCAGAGGACGAAAAGCATCTCCGATAAAACTTTAACGCCAGGGTGTGAAGGGTACATGACTATGTAACCCCACTGTATAATATTGACTGAAAAGTCATAATATAGAACCCACGTCAGAGGCGAGGTTTTGGTTACTTTAATGTCTTTTCATTTAGCGCAATTGCACTCCAGTATTTCATGACCAAATTCTGAACACATGCATTAACGATTTCGTGCTTTGGCAAGCACGTTAAGTGCCGTCCCGCCCGGCTGCCATCTGGCGGTCGTTAAAGGAACCATGTCAGAGGCCGTAAAGTAATTCTGAAGAAACTTTATCACCTGGATGTGCATGGTCGTTTGACCATGTATCACACTCGATCTGAATTAATAAAAAACATTTAAGTAACAAAGTAATAATTATAATAAATTCATTTATTTCAGACCATAGATCCATATTAGTAACAATGATTGACCTTATAAACTAGTGTTAGTTAGTAACATACTTATAACAGACAGACAGTACATAAAAAGCATACATGACATACATTTAATAATAACTCACATTATGAACACCACCATCAATAATTACTCCAATTACAAAGCAATAGCAATGGGAAAAAATTCCGTTTCTTTGTTTCCAAAAATTTACTTTGCCATTATTATTATCATATAGTATGCGCACCATACATTTTAGGAGTCAATTTAAGTTGGTCATTAGTCCTTTGAGAACTGGTATGATGATATGTTGCCGAGGACTATTAACTATTTAATAAAAAAGTTTCCGTCCAGTAGTTTTTGCGTGAAAGATGCACAACAGACTGTCAAAAATTCAAAAAATCATATTTTTGGCTTCTATTACATTTTAAAGATCCCACGGACCAATTACAAAGAGAAGATGGCGTTTCAAATGGCGCAGTGTTCCGATGTAAAAGAGCCCTAGTAATATTTTTTTTATTTTATATTCAACTAGCGGCCCAGTACGTGCTTCGCTATGTATAAAGTGATAAATGAAGAACCGCTCGACCGATTTTGTGCAAACTTCACATAAACCATCTACTAAATAGTCTGAACAAAGCCAAAGAACATTTGGTTTGGAATTTGGATAGGTGAGCCCGTTCTTGAGTTATAAAATTACAACGAAAAGTGGCATTGATTTTTATATATATAGATGAATATAATTGACCTTTCTACATTTTTATTACATTTATAGATAGACTAGCGGCCCGGTACGTGCTTCGCTACGTATAAAGTGATAAATGAAGAACCGCTCGACCGATTTTGTGCAAACTTCACTTAAACCATCTACTAAATAGTCCGAACAAAGCCTAAACATTTGGTTTGGATAGGTGAGCCCGTTGTTGAGTTATAAAATTACAACGAAAAGTGTCATTGATTTTTATATATATACATGTACAGAATTTACCTTACAGTACAGTTTTATTATGTAGATGTACAGATAGAATATTGATATTGAGGCAAAGCTGAAACAGTGATACCAAGGATACAGGGTCGATTGACCGAGACAACTTCTACATGATCTAGCAAACAACTCGGAAAAAATTCTGAAATAAAATAGATAGAAAATTTTATCAGGGGAAATTGAAAAATCTCTCAATGTTGATAACTTTCTTTCCTGATGTCCGATTTTGATGAAACGTAGATTAAATATTGCCCTGAGCTAAGGCCAATCATTTGTGACAACTAAATTAAAATCTGTCCAGTAGTTCCTGTTTATTAGGGGAAATTGAAAAATCTTTAATTGATGATAACTTTCTTTCCTGATGTCCGATTTTGATGAAACAAAGATTAAATGTTGCCCTGAGCTAAGACCAATCAGTTTGTGAAACTAAATTTAAATCTGTCTAGTAGTTCCTAAGATTAGCGTGTTCAGACAGACAGACAGACAAGATTGATATAAAACAATTTTTTTATAATCTATTTTTCACCTTTAGTCGTTCCCTCTCATTTTCCACCCAAAATACGTCGATTCTACTCTTTTATTACAGTATTTAAAATATAAGTTTTCCTAATGTTAAGATAATAGATAAATAAATATTTGTAGGTTCTTAAATAATACCAAAGTTTGTATAAATAACTTTAATCGATACAAATACAGTAAAGCTGAAGATTTACCCCCTTAACACTAGCAGTCGCACTCAGTGACGTTAATGCTTACTTAAGCAAAAAAGATCTCACCCAGAGGCATTTAATCTTCCGTAAATCGGTAATGAGTGTAAATTGAACAATTCTTCTTTACGGAGAATATTTTTTGAGTTAGAAAATATGCTTACGTAATTATTGCCGTCTCTGAGTGCGGCTGTAGGCTGTAGGACGTATAGACATTTTAAAAACCCGCCAATGTTTTTCAAATCAACTTTTGATGAAGTAACAATAAGATAAAATCGAGTTTTTTCGAATCAATTCAGCTGACAGAATTTTATATGAAAACTCGAACAAAAATGGTAAAACTAACATTTTTTTCGACTTACTTTTTTTAAATAGTTTAATTTCATCAGTAAACACATTGTAAAAATTAGGCCTGAGTTTAAAAAGTCACATATATTACGACTAGAATTCTCAGTTTTTAATAGAGCTAATATCTTCCAACCACTCCGGCCATGATCTGATGATGCTGTACAGCTTCCGTCCTGGGCTCTCCAGTGCTACGAGCTGCCTATGAGCTACTACATGGTAGTCAGGAGTCAGGTGGCCGTTCTCCACTCCACACTTCAACAAACCCTTCACTGCATCTAGCATTGACTGCTTCACTTCGTCACCTGAAATTGGTATAAAGTTGTATTTATTTATTTCATGTACACGCTGTAAATATACATTGGAAACTTAACATTATTATTTACATTATTTTATTTTATTACGACTTTTAATTACAAGGTCAACTGATCCTGTACACCTTAGTGTCGTTTCGTAACAGCTAGATCGATCTCAGTCTAAAACCGGTTTTTTGAAGGCCAATCGCGCTTATTTTAAAGTCAAATTGTATAAACAAAACCATGATCAAGAAGAGTGCTATTTTTGAGATCGGACTCTCTTAAAACCGGTGAGTTAAATGAAAATCATTCGAATCATGGAATATGTTCTCATAAGATGATGATGGCTTCCGACTGATTTCGGCCATGGCGACCAATTTCAGGAATTTATGGCTCTATCGTGAGCTCTTATGTGGCTTATGTAGCCAATCTTGTCGGTGAATGTCCTCGCACATGTGGGCATGTGAGCACATCATCATTATAATTGTACTGAGTTAGCACAGTTTGTCGGGCTTTTAACTCATCAAGCCTGGTGCCAAGCTCGGCGCGTCGGTTCATTTCAAATTCTTGGACCTTGGTTTTAACCAAAGCCCTCCACTCCGGTCTTTGGGAGGCCTGCTGCTCCCACTGAGAGGGTTCTATGCTACAGCGCTTCATGTGTCGCTTAAGCACATCTTTATACCTAAGGAGTTGTCCGCCATGCTTGCGCTTGCCCTCCTCAAGTTGGTGTAGAAGATATGCTTTGCGACCCTTTGTTCAGTCATCCTAGGCACGTGCCCGCACCACCGAAGCTGTCGCCGCATCAGGTAAGCCTCAATGCCACCGACATTGACTCGTCGCAGCATTTCGGTGTTACGCACGCGATCTGACACCATCTGATTCATAATTTTCCGTAGACATTTAAGGTGGAATCGGTCTAACATTTGAATGTGTCGACGGTACACAAGGTTTCCGCAGAATATAGGAGGTTAGGCAGAACGATTGCCAGGTATCTTCGTATCTAACCTAATGTCATGTAAACAGGACCTTGGAATTCAACTTGCCGAATGCTGCAGCTGCAGCTCCTATCCTGCTGTTGATCTCCGAATCCAGGTCACATTTGGATGTCAAAGTGCTCCCCAGGTATCGAAATTTATCGACTTGCTTCAGCTCGTCCTCGCCAAGTTTGATGTTCAGCGACAGCATTTGAAATCACTTCCGTCTTTTTGACATTGATTTTTAAGCCAAATTTTAGGCACACTTGGTCGAAATCGGACATGAGCTGTTGCAGGCCTTCTGAGACATTTTAATAAGATAAGGTGTTTCCAAGCCTCGAAGGAATTTTAAACTGAAAACAACAACTTAATTCTACCCGTGGTCCTACTCACATAACCCACAATCTCTAAATCTTAAGGCAAAATACCTTAGATTAATAATTGGTCGCGCCGCGGAGTCCAATTATTATTAATCTAAGGCAATACCTACTCCCGTATTTAGTAAAGTTTTTAAAGCCCATGTTAACTAAAATGTGTTTTGTCTATTTCTCTTGACGAGAGAGAGATGAGCGGGGTGTGGAGGAAGCGAGGGAAGGAGGAAACAGGCGAGATTATACATAGATGACTATTGTATATACTGAAATAGATGAGAAACTCCTGCTTTGACAGTTGAACTGAATACGCCCTCTGGTATGCAAGTTCCGAAATAATAATTTACCCATACATAACTATACTCACAGATACTATATATATCATACTAGGTATGTATACCTATAGCAACTCATATTATATGCATACTAAAGTAGGTATTGAATGGATTGATAAAATAAAAACGCCTTTTATTGTATTTAGTTTATTAATTTTATCACAAACACAATTAATTTAGGCTCTGTATACAAGTGGTCACAAAACAAGAGTCTCTAGGCTAAACAGGCACTAGGCTCGATAACAACGAAACAAAAAATGCGGCACAAAACACAAATTCAGTCACTTCACAAGAACAGTTACTAATATCACACATTAACAATAGGATACTATATGATGTCTTATGAAACTAAGGCGGGGGAATAAAATATTCAACTCGAGGCATTAAGTTTTCAGAGAAACTTGGAAAAATCACGAAAAACAGTCAAGTTCAAGTCGTCGCCATTAAATCAAGGTTTAGGGTTGCCAGTAGCATGAATATGTTTTCCTTAACCATAAATCTCGTCGGGAAAATAAAAAATCATTTTAATGAACAATTCAACATAAATAATTATGGCGTATAAAAATGTAATTATCATGTAGGAAATGTGGAAAAGACGCATCACATAGGGTACGGTCAAATCAAGACTGTTCAGTATAGACAAATATTTAAAAAATATAACAAAACAATTACATATCATAAAGGACTCAATTTTGAACAACTTTGTATTTTAAAAGTATGCACTACTACTATTTTATAATAAGTATTGTAACAATAACCGTCAAAACATAATATTATGCAGGCAGCATATTCTCGCCGAGAGCTCAAGTCCGAGACATTCGGGGGAGAAGTCCGAGTGCGAGGCACGCCATCTTCACTCTCGCAGATCTCTTGTTGCTCATTCGGAGCAGTGAATTACGATAGGATCAGTTATGATAATTTATATAATTGCAAGAGTACTGTACATACATAGATCTTTGTTAAATTATAATTTCGTGTATTCCAATCTCAGATTAGTATGAAAAAAATAAACAGAAAAATACAGGCACCGGAGTGAGAGCGGGCGAGGAACTCCGAGTGACCCAGAGACACTACAAGAGGTCCCATGTACTGTCTCGCGTGTGTTGGCCGGCATTAAAATTACGTCTGTTACACCGAAATAATTCTAGTGAGGCATCGAGTTTCATTAACGTATATTATTGTTCAAGAAATTACCTCTCTTCTCCCTCGTGTTAATTGGAGTTCCATAATTAAAATTGGACACCCGAATCACAAAAACGCCGAAGCAGTGGTGGGAAAATAAACCATATTTTGTAAAATAAATGTAATCACAATATTTTCCAGACCACTGGACCACTTATATAAACGTATGGGGCACGTGTTTTTTTATTCATTCACGACAGGCAGGAGTCAAAAGGCGGTGCCGAAAACTCTAACATCAGGATGTACAGAGTCGATTGACCACGTAGCCCACTCGATATGAATGAATAAATTAACTTGAACATTCAAGAATCCTGCCATGGGTCAACTTGGGGAAAATATCACAACCTGGCAATTTTCAGGCAACGCGATGAGTTCGTCTGTGTTGCCGTTCAAATAATTATGTGACATTGATGATGTTGCCATGACAATTAACTATGCTAACTGCAAAATCAGCCGCTAGATGACGTGCTAATTAAAAATAAATACAATTTTCTCAATGTTCTAAGTTTCATAGGCATGAGATTATACTCGTATGTAGTGAACGTAAAAGAACGAGACAAAACATATTTTGTTAACATGAGCGTAACAACCGTTACTTACAATGGGAAACTCACGGAGGGGTTAGACTTATCGTGCGCAGCCATTGTTATTGAATGAAATATTTTCCAAAATTGCCCTAAATATAAATCATTCAACACATCAATTTTCATTAAGGCACAAATAAATCCCGGAATGATGACAAAGAGAGTTCAATTCACATACAATTTAAACTATACAATAATCCTTAAATTCTTCAGTGAACATTGTTTCAATTTCCTGCTTTAACATACGGACATACACGGTTTCACAAACAATGGATTATCGTTAATAAAGGCTTACTGGCGTTTACGTTTATTAACGTCAAATTATTCATCTAATGTTAATAGACGCATTCAATTTCAACACGTGAAATGGAATCAGTATATTTCGTAGAATTCTTAATTAATGCTTCAAATTTTCCTAAGATCATTCAATCAATGGTTTATTTGTATACGAATAAAGGAAGTAACGTCAGTGACGTGCACAGATTTATGCCACAGGGTAGACAAACTTATTTTATTGAAAAAAAGACATGTTAGAAAATGTTTCTAGTACGGGAAGTACATATACATAAGCATCGTTTTACCCAATGATTCATTAGTTTCTAAGACAAAATAATATATGCCCTGAATATATCTCAAAACTAATGGATGAATTTAAACTAGGAAAGCGGACCCTGGGCTCCGAAACAAACAGCGGAGAATGCAACCAGGATAACGCTAGGATGATGATGATGATGATATCCCAAAAGTGATATTCGTAGCTATCCTTTTGTTAATGGTAACATTATATTTTAATTAACTCTTCTGCTTTGCCCATTGACAAATAAACGTGTGAAACTGACATAATCCGTGGATATAATAAACTCGGACTTTTAATTACCAGTGCACAAGGTCGCATATACTATATGAGAGATTTTATTATACGAACTTGTAATAAAATCTCTTTGGCTATACTATTTGTATCTAGCTGGTTTTGGTCTCTTTCATTTGTTTTTCTTACTGTCAAGATGAGTGAATCTAATGAAGAAATTCGATATATTTTAAAATTTTACTACAAAAAAGGTAAACATGCAACGCAAGCCGCGAAAACAATTTGCGATGTTTATGGACCTAATGCAGTGTCTGTGAGAGTAGCACAAATTTGGTTTAAGCGTTTTCAATCCGAAAATTTTGATGTCAAAGATGCAAGTCGCTCTGGTCGCCCTATTACGGATAAAATGGATTCCATTTTTTAAAAAGTGGAGCAAGATCGGCATGTCAGTAGGTTTAGTTCTCTGTACACAAAAAAGCTCGATATTTGGGTACCTCACGAGCTCACTGAAAGAAACTTAATGAACCGTGTACTCATTTGTGATTCTTTATTACGACGTAATGAAACCGAACCTTTTTTGAAGAAGCTGATAACTGGTGATGAAAAGTATATCACGTACGATAAGAACGTAAAAGATCGTGGTCAAAGGCCGGTCTGGCTTCACAGTGGCGAAATCCGGGTTAACTCGCAACAAGGTGATGCTGTGTGTGTGGTGGGATTGGAAGGGCATTATTGATTATAAGCTGTTACCAGGCAGGACCATCGATTCTGATCTCTACTGCGAATAACTGATGAGATGAAAGCAAGAAGTTGAAAGAAGGCGGCCGGAATTAATCAACAGAAAGGGTGTGGTTTTTCATTATGATAACGCTAGACCTCACACAACTTTAGCCACTCAGCAAAAATTAAGAGAGTTTGGCTGGGAGGTGTTAATGCATCCGCCGTATAGTCCTGATCTTGCACCTTCAGATTTCCACCTGTTTCGGTCCCTTCAAAATTCTTTAGGTAGTGTCAGGTTAGCATCACGAGAGGACTGCCAAAACCACTTGTCACGGTATTTGGATCAGAAGCCTTAAAATTTCTATAGCAATGGGATCATGTCCCTACCTACAAGATGGCAAAAAGTAATGGAACAAAATGGCACCTACATACTTAAGTTAAATGTAAATAAACTATATTAAAAAATGAATTTTCTTTAAAAAATACGAAAATACTTTTTCCCCAACCTATTATTTATCTAATTCACCAGATCAGTGATTCGCTATGACAAAGATGTATGGGTACTCTAGTCTCTAGTAATGGTAAAACTTACGGTTAAAGTTTCCGATGAATGTGATTCCAATGGATTTGCTATTGTAGCCGTATGTGTGTGCGCCTACGTGCAGCCAACCAGAGCCCTCGTACATCTTGCCGTTGCCTCCGACCAAAAATCTTAAAAAAAAATAAAGACAGGTATTTGTTCATCTACTTAACTTTTGGGTCAGCGTACGGTAGACGAGACTTTGTTGCCCATCACAAGATTCAAATTAATAAAAGGGGAAGTTCATACGATTGCGAAGATCTGACTGTTACGCTTATACGTTGTTCGCGGCCAAACCGCTGAATGGAGTTTGATGACATTTGGTATGAATATAGTTAAAGCGAAGACATAGGCTAGTTCTTGACGCAAGCGGAGCTGCGGGAAACAGCTAGTAATTCCATATTTGTATACGCTTAGATTGATCGGATTGATAGATCCTCTTTTTTATTGCGAAGTAACGAAGTCGCTGGCAGGCAAGAAAAGTTAAAGTAAGCTGGGAAAAGTTAGTTTCTATACCTACCATCTCGAAACTCTGATCATAACCATCTATAGCGAGTCATAACGTAATATGAGGCATTTAATTAATTTAGGCGTTATTTTGCGGAAGTTAAATGTTAAGCGCTTGCCAAATTATTTTCAAGTGCTTGCGCCACCGTTTAATTCAAACTTCTGCCGGTCGGCACCTACACACTACTATTAGACCTAACATAACATACCCAACACTTAAGTAAGTGCTTGTCTTCTTCATCATAGCGAGTCGACTCTTGCTAAAATATATTTGAGTAGACCAAATTCAGCCACTGACAAGGCATTGTCAGGCATTGTCAGCTTCCTAAAGGTCTTTGAGAGTGCATGTGGCTAGGCACGCACGGCAAGACAAAAGATGGGCCATAGGCAATAGAGATTGTTATCATAATGCCTTACTTACGGGACCTTGAGCGGTTCTCCCCTAATCTATAAAAGATCATAAAATACTTACGAAGGACCAATATCCCAGAAGTTTAAAGTCTCCATATGATTTGTCTGTATGTTTCTCACGATCTCCGCACACCCTTCATCTGTATCGCACGTCGGGGTCACAGTATGCTGGATGATGACCAGGTTCACTGGCCTGGGGAGGTAGTTTACGTGGATGGGATTTAAGCCACCCCATTCTTTCTTGCTAACGACACCGCAATCTGAAAAATGTTGGAAAATTCATCAATAACACTGTAGAGTATCCGTAGTTCTGTATCAGAATCATATTTTTTTATAGGTTACTTTTTCTTTCTTGTAACTACATAATTTCCTAACATAAACATAACTGGCTTGTATATCTCATTGTAACTAGTTGTTGTGGTTCATTCTTTGGCAATTTAATCTATTCTGTTCCTGCTTTGATTTTGTTTTTTTTGTTGGTCATCTTATTTTTATGGAAGAGTTAAAATGCTTGGAGACATTCTGTCCATATTATGCTATAGAGTTATGGAGAGGGCGATGCTCGGTGTTCCCCTACGAGATCGAATCAGAAATGAAGAGATCCATAGGAGAACAAAAGTCACTGACATAGCCCAGCGGATTAGTTCTTTGAAGTGGCAGTGGGCGAGGCACATAGCTCAGAGAACCGATGGCTCATGGGACAGAAAGGTTCTCGAATGGCGACCACGAACCGGCAAGCTCAGCGTTGAACATCCACCGAGCAGACGGTCAGATGAAAGGTCGCAGGTAAACGCCAGCGTTTGCCAGATGCAGGCTGCTGACAACCGATCATTTTGGAAATCATTAGGAGAGGCTTATGCCCAACAGTGACTAACTGCGACTGAAATGATGATGATGTCCACATTATTCTTAGCAGCTATTTACAGATAACTAATAAAAATGGTTTATGAAACAAACAGCTGAATTCTAAAGAAATGCGGATTCGAAGATATTTTTAAGAAATATGATCATGAGTATGAGTAGAGACCATCCTTAAAAAAGTTCCAATACTTCTAAAATATAGGAATGTGTAATAATAGAAGTTTCGTTGTCTTCCCAAGTTCAATGACCGACTCGTCACTCAGAACAAATAACAACATACAAGTGATCATACATAAAGATCGCATATATAAAATAAAATTAAAATTAATAAGACTTCTAACGTCATTATGTAGGAAATGGTACGAAATATAAATCAATATTTAAAAATACACACATGTCAATAAATCGATAATTACTTTAGTTGATATCTAAATTTTTGCATTCACTTTGCAGCAGTAAACTTTTTGTCACACGTTAGAAATATTAAAAACAGAAATCTACTACGTGAATGGAATGAATTTTTATCTTCATAAGCCAATATAAATCTTTCACTGGCAACGATTCGAAATTTAAAATAACAGCAAAATTTAGAGATTCGAAATAAAATGTATAGCCCGACCAGGAAAATAAAAACCCTGCATTGGCGTCCCTAATAATCACCTTTATCTGGCAACTGGCATCATGTTTTAGTGTCATGTCAACAACAAAATTGATAATGTCATTATATTAAATACAAACCAATCCTTTATTTTTATTCGCGTTAAATATTATAACATCTTTTAAATCACTTTTCTCTCATCACTATGAATTATTTTTGCTATTTTGTTAAATAAATAGTAGGAAATAATCACAAAATACACAATATCAACTCCTGTCTATTTTTGGCAGATGATGTTGAGATGACGGAATGTTACATGAATGCTTGCGTTGCCAGTAAAAGAAATTAGTTCCAATATTTTTCCGCAAGATGGCGAAGGTTGCTATTTTCCTGGTCGGGCTATAGATCTCTGTGTGTGCTCATGAATTTAAATAGGCTACTTGACTGTGTTCATGATTGGTTAATATTGTTATATTAAACAAAATATACACTAAAAAGTTACCGATTCTGAAAATAACAACAAAATTGGTTGTAAATTACAGCAGTAATAAGCATTTAAAATTTTCTCATGATAGAAAGTGGGAGCGTGGTGGGGACGTATTGCTATCTCATTTGTATGCCCGAAACCGAGTGGCAGTGACGTCACTGCACACACAGTGCGTCCTTTTCTTGTTTTTTGACAGTTACTCCTTCCACCGAATTTCAAATGCTTATACCTAACTTATTGATTTTTGAATTGATTACAATAATTCTTTCTTATTTCTGTTTCTTTTACTAAAAATATTGTTATGAAAGAAAATATAAAAATGAGTAGAATACCCAATTGAATTTGGAAAGCGTTAGTGGAACATTGAACAAAGAAAAGAAAACAGCAAACAACTTTACAAGAAAATAAACATTTAGATATTTTATTTATAATTCTGTGTAGTATATAAAAATAAACCCCACTCTTAATTTAAACTCTATGAAATTACTTACCACCATTAATTTCACTCAAAATTGTAGTAAGATAAACACACACAACTATCAGTTTAAATTCCATTGTAGTGTTTTACACTAAAAACTACCTATGTCTGAGACGTTTGGGAAGATATTAAATCAAAACAATGGTTTATTTATAGTGTAATGATACCGGTTCGCAAATCCTCAATACTTCTCCTTCGTCGTAATACTGAGTAAATGAGACATGATATAAACTTGAGGTCGAAACGGTTGCTTGAACTTGATAAAACCATTCGCGGTATTGGTGGATTCCGTATGCCAATGAAAATATATTTAATAGCTTCCATTTCAAATAGATCTCAGATCAAACAGATCATTTCAATTGATATTTTTAATTCAAATAGGCTTTAATTCAAAGTTTAATTTCCTTTATGTAGTAAAATTTATTGATTATAGGTAGATGATAAAAGACCATTAAAAAGTTACGTATTTTTTTGTCAAATTTATTTGACTCGAGGTCAATCGAGAGAATTAATTATCTTTAGATACCTAATTCTTTTTTATGTATTCAAGTATAATTATAAAATGAAACAATTTTAGATATTTAAAAAGTTTTATTTTATAAGGAACCCCAAAAATCCGCGCATAGCAGACAATTACTAGTGACCAAGTCGAACATTCAGTTTTTATGACTAGAGGGAACTCCCGGGCCGCGGGGAAGTTTTTCGCGTTTTATCAGTAATTATACCAAAATAAATAAGTATTATATAAATCTACTACCTGCCTCCTTGGTCCAGTGGTTAAGGCGTTCGCCTTCGACCCGGGGGTTGTGGGTTCGATTTCCACCGGAAGCATACTTTGTTTAGTTGTTTCCAGTTTGGTTAGGACTTTGCAGACTTGAATCACCTGATTGTCTGATAATAAAGATGATTCCGTGCCTCGTAAGGCACGCTAAGCCGTTGGTCCGTCTGCCATTTGGTAGTCGAGATTCCGAACAACTCTGACACCAGTGTGTACATGGTCGATAGTCAATGTAACCTACACGAAATAATGGTGATAAATCTACTTGCCTTCAATATCTTCGCCTGCGGTAAAAATCTACATTTATGTCTTTGTGTTTTAAAATATAAACATTTAACTTTGTTTCATACAAAAACTTTATAAAACTAGGTTAATTTAAAATTACTCATTGTCCCGAAAATAGGCTACTTCGTAATGTTATTAGCGTATTTAATTTTATTTATAAAAAATATACAATGGGGTTAACCTAACCCGTATGGAAAATCCTTGAAGGTGGAGTTCAAGAAACATAGCCTTTATAATCGGGTCTTAATTCATATCCATACAAAATTTGATCAAAAGCCTTGAAACCTTACTCTACCTTACGTTACCTTTAGAACGGGTACAATCAGGGCATGTTTGATAAATTTTATTGGTAAAAATATATCAATGAAATGTATTTTATGATTATAAGGTTACACGATTGCGGTGAAAGCAGAAAAGGAAGGTTATGTGTTTGACTTAAGTGGAGTAGGTATGTATGTATTTGTCCTTTGTTCCCTCCCTTCTTAAGTAAATATTTTGATAAATGATACGTCGTTAGAGTCATAATAGAGCGATTTTTTATAAGTAGGTGAAAATTTTACAAAAATTGATGTATTTGATTTTTCGCGCTAAAATGTTAATCTACATTTTTTATCTTCTAATCTTACTGCTTTGCATGGTATCAAATTTAAGGGCTCCCGAAGGCGATTACATAAATGCTCATGATTTATATGTTCCAAAGTATTTTAGTCTGCGAAATTTCATATTTAATGTCGTACTGTGCGGTCGGGTAAGTAGTTCTTTTGCTAAAAAGAACTTTTACTATATAAATATACTATATTAAAGGGACGAATTATACAAATTGCCGATGACATATATATTTATTAACCACTCTGTCTGTTCATTGCTAATTATCTGAGGTCTTCAATATATCACGCCGACCATTCGTCACCATCAATCGAACCTTTCTTGCTAAAATCGTCCACATCTTATCTCATTCGTTTAATCGATTTAAGCAATTTGCTAATTAACGGTATACAAGCTCTTACACGCAGCTTCGCTCGCGTTTCAGAAGAATAATTTATTGAACATTTATTGCACTTAACAAAAGAAAATCCCGAAAGATGAGCCTACATTTTAACCTTTTGGTGCCCAACTGAGTGGTAAAGAAAGCGAGGAACTTCAAGAACTTTGATAAAAACTGGCAGAGAGTGCAGCTATGTCCAGGGACTTATGGAAGGCGGGCGAGGAGGCTTTTGCCCTGCAATGGGACATTCAAAGTTAAAAAAAAAGAAAAACGAAACACAATACAAATAGTGGTTTTTTGTTAGGAAAATTGTCTAATGTTCTCAGTATTATGTATACGCGACTCTCACCGACGAGGCCTAAAAAAGGAAACTACGGCTGAGTAAATCATAACATTAGTACTACTGCATAAAATTAAATACAGATTTTAAATTTTTAAAATGATCTTAACTGCATTGTATTCATTCTTCTTCTTGTCGAGTAGAAACGGCTAATCTTTTTTTACTTCATATTTCATTGTGAAAGGAACATTAATCTGTATTCGATTTTGAAGTTTTTGGTCATACTTACACAAAATACTTACTTATATTTGTATGTGGGTAAATTTCTGCTAGGAAATTTCACAATCATACCCAATTACCCAGCCATCGATATCATAAATGGCCAGTTGTAATTTGTACATTAAAAAAATCGAGATTTAAAATAGATAACAAGCTTTCAATTATATCGCCTTAACAAAATTGTATAAACAGCGATATGTTCTACTAGAGACTTTGCTCATATGAATTCGAAGGAAAACAGCTAAACTTCACTGAAGTCAGAATCCAAAATACATCCTTATTTGTCCCCAAAAATGTGTTTTGTCTCGTTTTTTACATCAAATAATGATATAGAAAATCACCAAATACCTTTTAGTAAAAATAGGTTGAATTTACGAATAAGGCAGTGTTTAAATAGGAGGCCAATCAGGCTAACTTAAACATAAATAACAAGACTGCTATTTTTGAAAACGCAAAACCGGTATTTCTATTGAAAATTATTTGACTCACTGATTATGTCCAATGAAACTCGTTCAAAATCAAACGAAAATCATTCGACTCTCCCTTCAAATAGGATTTTATTAGATTTTAAAACTGATCGATTCGAATGATTGGTCGTAATTGGTTTTGGAAGCCTCTAGGTAACTATCAAGGTTTAATTTTATTCTAGCACAAAAAAACGTCTGAATTTCAAGGTTACTATTACTCGGTCTGTCCTATGCAAACAGACCCGAACTCTTTTAATTTACTTTGGCTGGATTTCATCTAAAATTGATACTCTTTGTCTTATGTGCTATTTCATTATTCAGCTGAGGCAATATTGTCGCTTTTTATTTATTTATTCTAGAACATTCTATTCTATCAATCAATCTTCAAGTATTAAGATAGAGCAAGAATTGAAATCTATGGGAAGTAAAGTTCTCATTTTTCTGTTAACACGGTTATACAGTTTTTTTAATATACTTCAAAGTATGTTGAAATAATAGTTTCCCCTTCTTCTAGTAGGTTTGAAATACTGCATTTTATTTCAAAACTGTCAATCTTTATTCCAAATTGATATTTGGTACATTAAGTTTGATACTGATAAATATAGAGGTGATTTAAATTCTCATTAGACGGGCAGAATAACAGAAATTACGTCGGCGATAAATGAACTAAACTTAAATCAATGAATTGTGTTTGAAAAGTCATCCTTTAAGTTTTATTTTTGGTAAATAAAGACTGAAACAAATAAACCACTTCGTTATATGTCTTTATCAATTGATTAAAGAAAAACACTACAAATTATCGAGGTAATTTTGTTCAAATTGCCTATAAAACTAACTTTTTGAACAAGTTCTCGCCACTTGGCCCTATCTTGTGCGTATCGGGCTACTGTCACAACAGATGTGTCCAGTTGATCCGACCACCGCAATGGGCTTTTTCCTCTCAGTCTTTTGACTTTAAGTTTTTGATCTTCTTCTTCATCTTAGTGCTTTCCCGGTTGGGTCTTCAGCTGTTTAATTCGGAGCGCAGGGTCCGCTAGTGACTCTTAGTTTCTGATTTGTGAAATGAAATGAAATTTAACAAACGTTTAGATCTGATACATAGTAATAGATATAACATAGATATCCAATCATCTTTCTTTTAGAAATCGGTTAAAAAACAACAAAAGGGAAAAGGGTCTAGAATATGTCCAATATCCGTTAAGGTTCCAATTTATTTGGAGGTCTGACTGATTTATCCTATCACACTCCCTCTTATCGGAAAAAGGGTCGTTGGGTAGAGACAAAATATAGTCCCTAAGGGTTTTCTAACCTCGTGATTTTAGCACGTGTTATTATAATAGGTCACGTGCGTAGTATCTCCTTACTTCTCTGCTATATTTTTGAAAGTTAATGACGAATAAGAATTTTTACTTTTTTCTAAAGATGATTCGAAAATATGATTCGCAGACATATTAAAAAAGGGAGATGTTAAGATTACCGTAAATGGAAATCAGTAGTGTCTGCCTACCCCCACCAGAAAACAGGCGTGATGATATGTACTCGTTCGTATATATGATTCGAAGATGATTACAGAACAAAATACTGGAACTCCATTCCAGCAGACGTATTTTCAAACTCCTACAACCTGGGTCTTTTCAAAGCTAGAGTAAATAGACTATTCATTAGCCAGCGAACTCCATGGTCTAAGACCACATCAAAATTGGGATCGTAGTCAATCGCTGAACATTTTAAAATGAAATCAGAAACAGAATCCTGTTTCTCAGTGAGTTTGTAAGTACCTATTTTCGACAACAGATGCAAGTTAAAATACTCATGTCAAGATAATTGTTCAGAAGTTGACTATAACATACCTAAGCACTGCGTATTGCCTGCAACGAATCCTGTCTATTATTTATTATACGTAATTTCAAAAACTTATTTTAAAGTGTATCTAGGAGAACACTAATTATTAGTTACAATAACTTAAAAATCAGAAATCTGGTAAAAATAATTAACAAACTCATTTTGTTTGCCTGTGTTTTATTTTATTTAGCTAGAGTAACGGCAAATAATGCTCTCTTCGGTTTATAGTCACGTCCAAATCTCTATTGATATTCAAATCGGCTTAACTCGATAATCCTTTACTCGTGGTGTTCATGGGAAAATTATAGTTATTCCTATCACAAATGAAATGTGAATTCCGTGCATACGATGTTGATGTAAATTAGAATTATCTGAACCCTTAGTCAGATTTTGGTATATTTTATTTTGCATGGACTTTTGAATGTCTCTTAATAACCTTTTCATCTCATTAATTGGTTCCTTACAAATTATAAAAAATATGTACATATTACAACAGTATCTTTTGAACTATTGGAAGATCGAAACGCAGCAGGAGTATTATTTTTGAAATATGTAACTTGCCGAAAACTGGTGATTCGAACGAAAATTGTTTGACTGACTAAATAAATGAATATAATATGAACCTTTTTTTTACCTTCGTATGTAGCACTGCTGGGCAAAAGCCTCCCCGCAGTTCCTGTGCCCATCGCGTTCTTGGCCTTCCTCGCTTTCTGTACCCATTAGTTGGGACCCAAAAGGGTAAAATGTAGGCCCATCTACGTTAGTAATGTATTACTAGGCTCCATTGCTCTCTGGCAAATCTTCAATTTGGACCGTTGTTCTTGAGTAAGTGACTATGTCTGGGCGCCATAGGTTAGGACGGGCAAATTGCAAATGTCTATGATTTTCTCATTGAGGCAGGTTGGAAGATTGCCTTTAGGTAGCTCTTTCATTGACCAGAAACTTTTCTCAGCCTTTTCGATTCTGCAATTTTTTCGTTTTTTGATTTTTTTTCTGAATATGAACCTCACTTGATAGTAATATAAACATGTGCAATAATGTGCATGTTATAGTTGTATTTATATCCTATGACAGTATGTCTCTACATACCTACTGCCAATGTTCATTTAAATAGTTGAATGATCCTTTTGCGCTAGAAAACCTAAAAGGCACCTACGAATACTTATTAAATAACATTTTGTTTTTCAATATGAAAGGTAAGAATTTTATTTTAAACACAGTTTAAAAACGTGTTTAATTTTGTTTGATTTTATATTTATTTATTAAGGACCAAAAACAGATTACACATATTGTGAATAGATTACCCGACTCCTCATTGGAGTGCTATGTTTTTAAGCATCTTTGTTCTTTAGTTTAGTGTTAGTTGCCTGGTTTTCAACACCTTAGGTATCATTAAATTAAACTATTTTAATACTTGTGGCGTTTGTTATATAATACACGTAACGTGTCAGACACTTTGAAGCGTTCAGGGTCGCAGGCTAAGTTAACGTGATGTCACAAGGATACAAAATTACCGCCTACAATTTTATTGAAAACTATCCCTATTGCCACACGAGGCCACAGAAGAAATGCCTACCCATGGAACAATTAAGCCTACCCAGTATTGGCTCACAGTACCCAAGTCCCAGTTATATTTTATGAAATTCAGAAGTGTAAAGTTTCATGAGATCTTAGACTATATTTTGTCATCACATTCATCTTCATACGCATAAAAAAACTCATAAATATATAAACATGCAACAAAGGCATTAAAAAATAAATATAGTCAGTACTAACTTCGGCCCAGAAGGTATTGTGGAGAAATGCTGAAATTAGGAATTTTATTATTGTTATTTTATGAAAAATGTTACGGCTACGATTTAAACGGTGAGTGTTGCTTTCTTTTTTCGTAACATTAATTAATTTTGTTTTGTTTCATGAAAAGATAACAAAGGACAAGAGTATTTTAATCTTGTTGTTGCTTAGTTTTTAATAGGTTACGATTTATCCGAAATATATATATTTAATTATGACTTTAAGGTTCATATCAAAAACAATAAAAATTTAAATGTAAGAAAATAGTATTTCTTATCGTACCCTGTGCGTATTCAATTTTAGACCTTTTTAATTTAATGTAATGTAATCATTGTAATAAACTAACTAAAATTAATAATAAACTATAAATTTCATTTAATTAATACAAAACAGTCGAAATTTTATATTGTAAAAAGGTGAGGCATTTGCTGATGAGAATACTCGTACTGAGAAATATTCCATTTCTGACATTTTAAATGAACGAAACTCTTTGAAATGTTTGCCCACGATAAGCGTAGTGTGAAACATCCATCGACTAGGCGATCTGAAAAAGGTCCCAGGTAGGTGCTGAATGCAGGCAGATTCCCACAGGTAATTTTGGAAATCATTGAGGGAGACCTATGTCCAGCAGTGGACTTCCGGCGGGTGAGCCCACGTATCCGTAGCAAATGAGCGTGTCAAGCGACGCCGTGAAGCGACCACTATTGTATTGGTTGCCATTTAGTGGCATTTTCTATCTTGAGTTCCTCCGTGCTTCGGAAGGCACGTTAAGCTGTTGGTCCCGGTTGTTATCGATAGATAGCAGTCGTGAGGCTGTGTCAGATGCCTCAGGGCATCCTGAAAAAATCTGACAGTATTGGTCACTAACACACCTCGGATCATGTTCCTGTTGGTCTGGTTTCCCTGTAAAAAGGATTACGGAGGTCAGACGGCAGTCGCTTCATTGTAATAACCAGTTCCGCCAAATCGAGTACCATGACTTACAGTGTACTCTAGGCTCCGATGCGTAAGCTGACGACGCAACTAGGAATACACGCTAGGATGATGATGGTGTTTGAAACAAATTAAAAAGGACATAATTCAAACTTGTTGATGTCAGTTTTAGTAAAATACAAAATGATATCTCACATGTAAAACAGAAACAAAATGACATTACTTATATATGTAACGCCATGTACTGTAAAATAAAAAAAAAACATCATTGACATTGCTAAAAAACACTGATTTTGCACTTTCACACAAAGTACAGTATTGGGTAAATACCTAGGTTCTCGTCGTCTTCACGAGGGTAACAGAAAGAAGAAATTCTAGAGCCTTTCAATCTTGAAGAATATTTGACAGTTTTATGATCCAGTGATTTGAAACCATTGACATATATAAATAACTATATTTACTTGCATAAATAAGGACGTGGTCGACGTGGCGTTGTGCGAAGAAAAGGCTCCGGATTTTTGGCCTTCAATGTGTGTATTAGGGCCGTAGCTTCACACAATCGTTCAATATTATTATTTGTGTCTACAAATGCCTTACTGTGAAGTAAAAGATTGAAAAATATGACAGCAGAGTTATAAATAGTTGCATGTCGAGTACACGCAAAAAATTGCAAATTTATAATATACTAGCTGTTTCCCGCAGCTCCGTCTGCGCCAAAAAGTAGTCTATGTTTAATCCCGGGTCTTCAACTATATTTATACCAAATTTCATCAAAATCCGTTCAGCGATTAGGCCGTCAAAGCGTAACAGACAGACTTTCGCATTTATAATATTACTAGCTGTTTCCCGCAGCTCCGCCTGCGTCAAAAAGTAGCCTATGTTTGACCCCGGGTCTTCAACTATATTCATACCAAATTTCATTAAAATCCATTCAGCGGTTTGGCCGTGAAAGCGTAACAGACAGACAGACAGACAGACAGACTTTCGCTTTTATAATATTAGTATGGATTTATTTATTTATTTAACACTTCTTTGCACACAGTAAAATAAAAATTAAATATGTTACATAAAATGTGAACACAGTATTTATACAAAAGGCGGCCTTATCGCTCAAGCAATCTCTTCCAGGCAACCTTAGGGTAGTTTGATATTAGTATGAATGCAAAATGTATCGATGGGTTCATCCTGCTTTAAACTATTGCTTGAAATCGAATCAATATTATTACTTTCTCTCAGATATCACATACGACAAGATGCCGCCTCTCTTCTCCTTGGATAACTATGATCGCTGTATAAAATACAACGGTACCTACTGTTTGATCAGGGTGGACCTCCACGCAGAACCTTCTAATCAGCTGATGGAACAGATAATAGTAAGTGCATTTTATTTGATCTATAAAACTTTGTTGTGTTTTCGTTGGACACAAAAGTTCAGCAGACTTTCAGAATACATATCGCATTCAATAAAATACGTCCCTTGTCCATTTATCCAGATAACCGTCAGCGAACTTTAAATGACAAATCATAACACATCAGGTTGAAACTTTCACATTTCAGTTATGTTACCTTCTATGAAATTTAAAATGAAAAAGCGTCGATACAGCGACATCACGATATACGATACATCTTTTTATTTCTAATAAAAATATTTTTTCAGAATTACACTAAATCAAGTCATGTCACACATTACGATCATACGTATTTAGAGAATGGAGTGTGTGTGACCGAATCGTGCAGAAAATTCATCGGCAAAAGGGACTTGAGCTCTTTGACAAACATCCAAAATATTTTGGAGGCATGCACAAATAAACAACTTTCCGATGAATATGGTATCAAGGGCAGAGTGTCTGTATATTATTGTGATACAAGTATAGATCCAGAGCCTGCTGGAACTACAGATTGGATTGTTTTGGGGTTTTTTGTATTCATAATACTATTAAATGGCCTGGCAACTATTTATGACATGACATTGAATGAAAACTCACGACGGTCTTTGAATAAAGGTGAGAGTTGGTAGTTTTATCTTTTCTTCTTCAATTCTTTGTGACCTAGAGCTGATCGTAGGTATAGATATATCAATGTCCACCGTCGCCCGTTTTTTATAATAAAAGCATGTTAATCAGCATAGTCCTTTCAAAAAAGGTATTTATAAATTTGTACTTCCTAGGAGAGAGAAAACATGACTAGAAGGATGAATGAATTTTTCATGTCGTTGTCACACTTACATACCAATCCTATCCCTAAGAATTAAGTTTACCTTTTGACATAAAATTCCATAAAGTTTTAAATGAATGAGGCATTTTGATATGGACACTTAGGAATATAGGATCATAACGCATGTTTAATTTTTTTCAGGTCAGAAAATATTTTTATGTTTCTCCCTTATCCGGAATTGGAAACACTTATGGTCTACCAACAGTCCAGACCCAAAACTTCGGGGAATAAACGGGCTGAGGTTAGCTATAAATTTAAATTAGTTTGCTGTCTCTTTATTTTCAGAGAGTACCAAATGGGTGAACGTTCAGTTGATAATTCAGAGAGAAGGAAAGTTTTCTATAAATAAACAATCTTTTTTAAAACTGATGATAGCATAAACCACGTTTGTTCCAGGGCACTGGAATCATTCCAAATAGTTATGGGCCACGTCATTTGGATCTACATGGCCGGATTCATTGATAACCCTCATGACCATGAAAGAGTACGTATTGCAATTTAGTCTTCTTCTTGTCGAGTCAAAATGGCTATTAACTGTACTATATTGAATATTCCCAATACTTTGCCACCTGTATTGCCCGGTGATTCGCCATATTCAAGTCTTCCATAGTCCAAGAGACGGGACTTGCATCAGAAGGTCAGACGGCAATCGCTGTAACTAGGAACATGATTTACAGCGTACTCTAGGTTACAAAACTGAAGATGGAACTAGGAAAACACGCTTGCACGAAGAAGTGCAAGAGACGGGACTATTGGGGCACAACAGGAGGTGATTTAGTAATAACATTTTACTTTTGATACCATGGAGACTCCGTCTTAAGAGTAGACCACTACTTCTTCTTTTCTTTACTAGGGGTGTCATAAAAGTTAACTAACCACAACCGTGGTTACTGTAGTAACCAAAAAAAAAGGTTACCATAGCGGCTAAAGGAAAAACAAAGGTGTCCTTAAAAAGTCACGCCACAGACCAACAAGCGATATAAAAAAACATCAGGGTGCGCAAGGTCAATTGACCACTATATGATATGAATCAATGAGACTCAACTACGTTTTTCATAAAAAAACCTCACACCAAAACAGATGACTATACAAACTTGGGAAGAATAGCCCGTTTTCTGTATAAAGGTAATTCCACTATGAATACCACGTGTCCCAGAATGAATTGTAAAACAAAATCTATTTCAGGCATTTTACTTCCCTCACTTTGAACTTTCTTTCAACGGGATGGCGCTAGTGCAAATTTTCTTTGTGCTATCCGGCTTTCTGCTTATCTACAAACTCGAAAACAACGCTGAAAGAAGCAAAATGTCCTGGAAGACTATTCCAGTTATATACATTCACAGATTTTTCAGGTAATCCCTTTTTCTTATCTTCAATGTTTCTGTCAACAAAAAACTGACATTGTCAAAACAAGCTACTTGACTGTATTTATACTTGGGCAATATTTGCATACGAAACAATATGTACACTAAAAAGTAACCGATTCTGAAAACAACAACAAAATTGGTTGTTAATTATAGCAGTAATTGGATTTTGAAGTTTTTCCAAGATGAAAAGTGGATGCGTGGTGGGTACGTCTTGCTATCTCTTTTGTGTGCACGAAACCAACTGCCAGAGACTGCACACACATTGCATCCTTTTGCTTGTTTTTTGACAGTTTCCCCTTCCACCGAATTTCGAAGCCTTATAACTTGCTTATTTAAAAACACATTTAAAAAAGCTTTCTGTTTTCAGTTTCCGGTAGTGAAATGTATGAACATTTCACAGAATGAATGATTGTTAAAAGTAAATTGAGTAGAATACCCAATTATGAAATTTTCCTATCGGTTTCAACTGTTGACAACTTATCTACTGTTAACTACTAGTTAGAGCATTCACTCTGGAGGCGAAGGTCGTGGGTTCGATTCCCATGTGAAGCATACTTTGTTTAGTTGTCTTGGTTAGGACATTGCAGGCTTAAATCATCTGATTGTCTGATAATAATAATAATTCCGTGCTTTGGAAACCATTGATCCCGGCTGACATTTAGTGGTCGTTATAGGAACCACGTCAGAGGGGAAAGGCGGTTCAGAAATACTCTGACATGAACAGGGTTGATTGACCATATAATCCACTCATTATGAACGAATGAACAATACAAAGTCAATAGCTTGACGTTTTAAACAGCATCAAATTGAGATTCCCGTCTTCCGTGGAAGATAATATTTTTTGTACGCCACTTTGCCTCTTTCATTTAAAGCTCCTGGCGCGGGTCTGCTGGAAGAAATTTCTTTAGAACCCTTGAACCAAGATTTCTAAATCTTAAGTTTCCAATCTATACTAATTACTTATATAACTAATTGCTAATAATATTTATAATGCTGAAGGGTGTGTTTGTTTGAACGCGCTAATTTCAAGAACAACTTGTCCGATTTGAAAAATTATTTCTGTGTTGGATAGCCTATTTATCGAGGAAGGCTAGCACGAAGTCGAGACGGGCTGCTAGTGTATATGTTTTCCAGTGTGTACTTACATGAAATAAATAAAATATATGTCGGAGCAAGCGACGAGTCGAGTTGATTGCTTTTTGCTTGCAAGGCTCAAAATAATGTTTAGTTGCCTCTTTATTAATTTAGAATAAACTTAATTTAATTTTAGATAATTTGTCACATTTTTGTAAGATTTAAAAATGATTGTAATGTAGTAAAAGTCATGAATATTGTTATTTTCGTAACGACCAATCAGAGCAGAGCATTTTTGCTTCGAGCGTGGGCGAGGCACCGTTGCTACTTTTTGTGAACAGATTTTGCGGGGCATTAGACTGAGGACGGTTGATCGAGTTGGATTCTAGTGGCTTGGGTCGCTTAAAGTTAGATCGGTGCTCTGAACTCGCTGCTCAAACTAAATTATTTATTTTCTTTTTGTGGGTAAAATTATAAAACTGTAAAATAGTGTTTATAGTTAAAAAGATTAAAGTTTTGTAAAATACCTACTGATTATTGTGTTTTGTGCTCGTACTAAACCCCGATGACGCCCACCAAGTCCGTAACCATCAATGATGACGTCGAGAATAATGTTTCTCCGACATCCGAAGTGGGATCGGTGCAAGCACAAGACGTGAGCGACCGAACAATTGAGAATGAGGGATGGCGCGCGTTATTTGAAGTGCAACAAAACAACATGAGGCTGCTTGTGGAGGCGCTAACCAACCCACCAAACGTCGAGGATAAGAACATCACGCTGCCAAAATTTCAACCGGAAGATGCAGATACTGACGCTCGGGCCTGGCTGGCCACGGCGGACATCTGCTTATCGGATCGCAACATACAGGGAAGTAAATTAATTCTAATTCTTAGTAAGGCCATGAAAGGCTCGGCTGCAACGTGGTTTTCTCAAATAGCTTTTCCTAATATGAAGTGGGTAGAATTTAAGGAAATTTTTCTTTCCCGCTTTGATACGTTAGAGACATGTGCAGCCACGGTGTTAAAGATGTTTACTGGTAAACCGCAGGAAGGTGAATGTCTCGCCGCATATGCAAGCCGTTTATTTACTTTACTCATGTCGCGATGGGGTAATTTAGGTAAAGAAGAAATGGTAGTATCCGTAATACTCGCTCACATGGGGCAAATCGAGCCACGCTTACAACGCAATATTTTTTCTGATGAGATAACTACCCGCTGTAAAATGCAACGCGAACTTATGGCTTTTTCTTATCGAAAGCGGAGTTATCAAGAGATAACGAAGGCCGTTGCAAGTTCTACGCAAGATAATAAACGTTCTAGGTTAAGTTTTGCTTCTACCAAATGTTATGAGTGTGGAAAGTTGGGTCATAAATCTTTCGAATGTTTCAGTCGATCGCAAGGCAGGCAGCAAACAACTTCGACCTCTGAGCGCCCCAACACGGCTGTTGCGACGCGGGCTCCCGTGACTTGTTTCAAGTGTGGTGTTGAAGGCCACATAGCATCGCGGTGCTCAAAGATTTGGCCAGCTGCGAGCAGCAGCGCGCAGCCCCCCGTCGCACCCAGCGTCGTGAAGAGAGTGGACGTGTGCGGTGTGAAACCTGTCACCGGAATAATTACGCAATTTGGTGAGCAGTTCTCATTTTGTTTTGATTCCGGTGCTGATTGTTCTTTGATTAAGCAGAGTGTCTCTCGTAAACTTGCTGGTGAATTACAGCATGCTATTGTTACCCTGACGGGTGTAGGAAAATCTAGCGTATTATGTGATTCCCAAATTTTATCTGAAGTTACTCTTAGCGGTCATGACGTGCAGATTTTGTTTCATATTGTACCTGATGATTGCCTAAATAACGACATTTTGATTGGACGCGATTTATTGGCCTTAGGGTTATCAGTTCACATATCTAGTGATAGACTTACTATAGTTGAGAAACCATCTGTAGTAAATACTTGTAATATAGGTAACGCAGTGTCCGACTTCCATGACGTCGATACTGATATACCAGATGACTTAAGACTACAATTACTGGAACTTCTTAGTTACTTTAAAGACTCTTTTATTGAAGGCACGCCTACCCGTAGAGTAAATACAGGTCAATTAGAAATTAATTTAGTAGATCCTAACAAAATCGTGCAGCGACGGCCTTATCACTTAAGCCCTGAAGAAAGAATGATAGTACGCACTAAATGCAATGAACTATTATCTGCTGGAGTTATTAGATCTAGTAAATCACCTTTCTCAAGCCCAATACTCTTAGTGAAAAAACGCGATGGCACGGACCGAATGTGCGTAGACTATAGGGAGTTGAACTCTAATACAGTGCCTGATCGGTACCCCTTACCTCTCATTGGTGACCAGGTTCAGAGGTTATCAGGCGCGCGGTTCTACTCGTGTCTTGACATGACCAGTGGCTTTTACCAAATCTCTATAAATGTAGAGTCAAATTCGATAGAGAAAACCGCATTTATTACTCCAGACGCACATTATGAATTTACGGTCATGCCCTTTGGCCTACGGAATGCTCCTTCTGTGTATCAGAGAGCCATTAATACAGCTCTAGGTGAACTAGCGCACTCTTACGCCATTGTCTATATGGATGATTTGGTCATACCCTCTGTTGATATAGAGCAGGGGTTGGAACGGTTACACGTAATACTTAAAACTCTTAGTGATGCTGGGTTTTCATTCAATTTAAAAAAATGTTCGTTTTTAAAGAAGCAGGTCCAGTTTTTAGGGTATGAAATATCAGAGGGGGAAATAAGGCCTAATCCCCGTAAAATAATCGCGTTAACTAGTTCTCTACCACCACGGACTATCACTCAGCTTAGACAATTTTTAGGCTTAGCGTCCTACTTTAGGCAATTTGTCAATAATTTTTCACTTAAAATGGCACCACTCTACCGTCTATTAGCTAACAATAATTCGAAAATAGTATGGACAACAGAGTACGAAACAATTAGACAAGACATAATATCTGTATTGACTTCATCCCCGGTTTTGATGCTTTTTAATCCAAACTTACCTATTGAGTTACATACGGATACTAGTAGCGAAGGCTACGGAGCTATTCTCTTTCAAAAAGTAGATACAAAATTTCATCCGGTAGAGTACTACAGTAAACGTACCACGCATGCAGAGTCTCGGTATCACTCTTATGAGTTAGAGACTCTAGCAGTTGTGAACTCAGTCAAACATTTCCGTCATTATTTGTATGGCAGAACTTTTACGGTCGTTACGGATTGCAATTCTCTGAAGGCTTCGAGAGCTAAAATAGACTTAACCCCTAGAGTTCACCGGTGGTGGGCCTTTCTCCAGGCCTTCGATTTTGACATACAGTACAGGGAAGGTAAAAAAATGGCCCACGTTGACTTTTTCTCGCGAAACCACTTACCTGGGGCGAACGGTGCCACCGCAAGTAACACTCAGTCTTTAGATAGTGTAAATTATGTAAAAGAAAGACGCGTTAATATAGCAGAATTATCTTCGAATTGGTTACAAGCGGAGCAACGACGAGACTCTGAATGCAATGAAATTATTAGTAAACTCGAAAGCGATGATCTTGACTTAGAGAGTTGTAGAATCTATGAGTTGCGATCTAATGTGCTCTACAGAAAAATTCAAAGGAACAATCGTAATATTTGGTTACCAATAGTACCTAGGGCTTTTCGTTGGTCGGTAATTAATCATATTCACGAATCAATTGTCCATTTGGGGTGGGACAAAACTTTAGAAAAAGTATATCAACATTATTGGTTCCCTAATATGTCAAAATATGTTAGAAAGTTCGTTGAAAATTGCATAACATGTAGAGTGGCCAAATCGCGAAGTGGTAAACAGCAGTAGAGTTACATTCTATACCGAAAGTCAATATTCCTTGGCATACAATCCACATAGATGCCACAGGTAAGCTGAGCGGTAAAAACGATCAAAAAGAATACGTTTTTGTTCTTGTAGATGCTTTTACCAAATATGTGTTACTCGGGCATTCTACAAAAATTAATAGCGACAGTGCAATCAGCGCTCTCAAAGCGTCCATATCTCTTTTTGGGACCCCCGTGCGTATTATTTCAGATCAGGGTAGATGTTTTGCAAACAAAGATTTTAAAGACTTCTGTACTAGTCACAATATCCACCTACACTTGATAGCAACCGCCTCTTGTCGTGCTAATGGTCAAGTAGAGCGAATTATGAGTACGCTCAAAAATATGTTGACCGTTGTAGAAACGAGCCCAAGTAAGTCGTGGCAAGATGCATTAGATGACGTCCAACTCTCGATTAATAGCACAACTCATAGAGTAGCCAAAGCAAGTCCGCTAGAGTTACTAATAGGTAGAGTAGCGAGACCTTTAAGTCTATTAACTGTAGACGATCACGAGGTTGAGGTAGATGTAGAAGAGATTAGAGAGCAAGCTAGTAGATTAATGGAAAATAACGCATGCTTTGATAAAGCACGATTCGATAAGAATAAGGCAAATGTTACTTCATTTTCTAAAGGGGATTACGTTTTAATTGAAAATCATGAACGGAATCAGACAAAATTAGATACTAAATATAGAGGACCTTATGAAGTTATTGAAATACTAGACGGTGACAGGTATCAGCTCAAAAGTTTGAATTGTAATCGTACTTACAAGTATGCGAGAGACCGCTTACGTCCACTCCCTCAATCCTATGTCCCAACTGAGTTAGATCCATGTCTGTCGGATGACAATGATGGTAAGATTATTGTTAAAACGATTAGTCGTTAAAGTATGTGTGTGTTTGGTTATGGTTGTTAGAGCTAAGTGGCGAGTTGGCCATTGACGGGCGAGGTGGCCATTGAAGGGCGAGGTGGCCATTGAAGGGCGAGGCGGCCATTAAAGGGCGAGGTGGCCATTGAAGGGCGAGGTGGCCATTGAAAGGAGAGCTAGTCATTGTGAAAGCTTAACGTAGTGGTTGTTAACTGGATAATTGGTGTGGTGACTGTTTCAAATACAGCTTTGATTTAGTACGTAGCGTGGTAAAAATTTAAGGATTAAGATTTACTAAAGATCGGCACCACCGAAAGAAATGTTGAGGATATATCTAGAACGATTTGTTTTTTGTTGAATAAAGTAGTTGCAGAGATGATTATAACGTTTTAGGTCAGGAGTGGCCGACCTTTGAATGCTATTTGCTATTTTTCAGATAACAATGATGCGCGGCCTTCAACATCACACGAGGGCGTGTGATACGTCAGGACGGCCGTGTCGGAGGAAGCGACGAGTCGAGTTGATTGCTTTTTGCTTGCAAGGCTCAAAATAATGTTTAGTTGCCTCTTTATTAATTTAGAATAAACTTAATTTAATTTTAGATAATTTGTCACATTTTTGTAAGATTTAAAAATGATTGTAATGTAGTAAAAGTCATGAATATTGTTATTTTCGTAACGACCAATCAGAGCAGAGCATTTTTGTTTCGAGCGTGGTCGAGGCACCGTTGCTACTTTTTGTGAACAGATTTTGCGGGGCATTAGACTGAGGACGGTTGATCGAGTTGGATTCTAGTGGCTTGGGTCGCTTAAAGTTAGATCGGTGCTCTGAACTCGCTGCTCAAACTAAATTATTTATTTTCTTTTTGTGGGTAAAATTATAAAACTGTAAAATAGTGTTTATAGTTAAAAAGATTAAAGTTTTGTAAAATACCTACTGATTATTGTGTTTTGTGCTCGTACTAAACCCCGATGACGCCCACCAAGTCCGTAACCATCAATGATGACGTCGAGAATAATGTTTCTCCGACATATATTTATTTACTGTTATAATGAAATTTGTGGCTTTCAGATTAGCGCCATCTCTAATAGTTTCGATTGCATTCTCTGCGACCTGGATAAGGTTCGTTAGCTCAGGTCCACTGTGGCACAGGCACATCACATCGGTGGTCGAGGATTGCCGCAAATGGTGGTGGACAAACCTCCTCTTCATAAACAATTACGTGCAAGAAAACAAGCATTGCATGATCCAAACGTGGTAAGTTTTTAATTTTTGAAATGGGTTCTAAAAAAATAAAAGTGCTAAATATAAAAAAAATAGTTTTCAAATAGCTAAAAAGATTTTTTAATCGTCACAAATGTTTATAATAATAACGAGTAAAGATATAAGAAACATTCAAATAATAAATTGCTTGCCGGTTTATTTCTTTTGAAGCATGATACCATAGACCAGTAGTTCCCAAACTTATTTTTCTCGTGGACCACTTTCAAAATTTTACTGGTTTCGGTGGACCCCCTGCTGCTACATTTCTACCACATTCTTAAAGTCGCCAAAAAATAAAAATTGTGTCACTTCTGAGTTCTGTCCCTATATTTCGATATGTAAAATAAAAACGAAAAATGGTACATTTTATATCACTTTATTTATTAAAAGAATAGAATTACAAGAAAAAAATATTAAGGTAATATAGGTTCAGGTCATAATTTTAATTAATGGGAAGGATGTATCTGATGGAGTGTCAGCAAACGATCAATGTTTGGCTTTATTTTTGTGAGCAATAACCGCAAATCCCCCCGCTCTGTGATGTTTAATTTGCTCCTTTTTTTGTTAAGAGGTTTGTAACGGCACTAAAACTCCTTTCGACAAGATATGACGAGGGAAAAGCTATTAAAAATTTCCTTGCGATTTCCCACAGTCCAGGATATTTTTCGGGTATTTCTGCTTGCAGCCAAAATGTTGGGTAGCCTTTTCTAAATTTCACCTTCAGCTCCTCATTAGTGCTTAGCTCGAGCAGCTCCTCTTGTAATACAACATTGGCCACTTCCGTTTCATCAAATGGATTTATTATCCATGGTGGTATATCCATCGTCAGTATATCTTCAAACCTGGTTTTGAAGTCATCATGCAGGGCACTTAAATGTTGACTGTAGGTATTGATATCCTCATCAATACATTCTACCTGCGACAAGTTTGGAAATTGAGAGAATTCGCGCCGACTAATGTTTTGCTTCATAAATTTCAATTTCCCAAGAAAAGCCGAAATTATCCCCTTTGTTTTTATTAAATTCAGGCTGTCCCCTTGTAACTGCAAGTTAATATCATTAAATTTTTTAAACAAATCTGTCAAATACGCAATGTCTGCTTTGAATTTGATCAAGTTTTCTTTTAAATCTGGATCTCTACTTTCTAAGAACTCTAATATGGAATCGAAAACAGAGTAAAATCTCGTTAAGCATGCACCTTTCGACAACCAGCGTACTTCAGTATGTAAGAGCAGTGTGAATTCGTTCATTTAACTAGGTAATTAAGCAAAGTTTTTCTTATTTGTAAATTGACGTTTTGAAGAAAATGCTGCAGTGGAGTTTGTGGCGCCGCTTCTTCTCCACTTGCGCTTTGGAAGTGGTGGTAAACTTAAAATAAGTAAATTGACGTCAATAAGTGATATTTATATCCTACATTGAGAATAAACAATTTCATTTCATTTCATTTCATTTCAGTCGTTGGAAGTCTTCATCATTTTCGTCGCACAATTGAGCAAATAAACGTGTATTCAATGCATTGCTTCTGATTTTGTTGACAGCTTTTATTACAAAATGAAGAGATTGGTTCAACCTGTCACTTAAATGTTTTGCCACAAGATGTTGTCGGTGGATTACGCAATGAATAGCTGTAAGTCCTGGTATAATTCTTTTGAGATGACTTATAAACCCACGATATCGCCCGACCATTGCAGGAGCTCCGTCTGTTGCCACTGAAATAATGTTTGTAAATGGGATCGATTTTTCCGTAAAAAAATTACTCAGGACATTAAATATTGATTCGCCTTTAGTGTCAGTCTCCAAAGTTCTGGCAAATAGCAATTCTTCGTGAATTTCTTCCTCAACAATAAATCGGACATATGCCAATAGTAATGCTTCATTACTGGGTAACGTTGACTCGTCCAGTTGTATAGAAAAATGAGTTTTTTGCAGATGATTGCACAAAAAGCTTTCGATATCAGAGCTCATTTCATCAATGCGTCTTTGTACAGTATTGTTACTTAATGGAATTCTTTTTAGTACGTCAAATGGAGATTTGTGCAAAACAGTTTTTAAAACCTCTTCAACAGCGGGTAAAATTAATTGTTCTCCGATAGTGTGCGGTTTTCCAGATTTTGCTGTAAGTAATGAGATATTGTAAGATGCCCGCAAGCCATCATCGTTACTTTGAGATGTTGAAGCGAACATACTGTGCATGGTGGGTCTCTTTCCATATTTTTCTTTCAATGTTTGAAAATATTTTAAATCTTTACCTATTTTATCAGTATGACACCTTTTTAGATGATCTTCGAGCTTTGATGGTTTCATAGAGTCATTGCTCAAAACTTTGTTGCATAATAGGCACATGGGCAATTGTTTGTCTGCCTCTGATGGAACAAAACCATATTTCAAATAATCGACACTATATTGTCGACATTTTTTCTTTGCTGTAGCCATGTTTCGTGTCAGTTACCTTACCTGTAAAAAAAATGTTTTAGTAACCAAGTTTTTTTCTGAATATAGGTATCACACCGCAGCCTTTGTCAGCACGCGGAAATAGAATTACGGCTTGTAAAGGGACCAACTAATAAACCGCTGAGACAAATACAAACGTTTTCACAAAACGGTATCAATTTTAAAGTACATAATTTACCACTAATTTTTAATAGTATAAATAAAAATTAGTGTACTCAGTATCGAATACTGATCATATTTGTGTAGGAAAAAATAAACGTCGAAATCCCAAAATTGTCCATAAAAACGATAACTAACATTTTATTAAATCAATGAGTTCACGCGCTCCGTGTATTTGCGTATTTTTTGTCTGCGGCTTCATTGTTAAAACGTGACAAACAGGCATCGAAGTTCAAGCCCCGCCCTTTTCCCGTCGCCCGCGCACCGCTCGCTCTTTCCGAAAAGGAATAGTTTTGATAAAATAGTTACTTCAAAATCAATTTAACATGATTATGAAATTACTGTTTTATAAAATTAGTAGTTATTTGCAAGAAAAATTACAAAATTAATTGCTCTGCAATATTGCTTATTCGGCCTTTTTAGAGAGGCAGTGCTTCTCTCGTGAAAAAACAATTGAATAAAACGTGCTGTGTTTGTCTTCAAATCGAAAGAGGACAATTAAAATATCTGTAAGTTACTAAGTTACCTATCTATACAGGCCGTTGTGATCAACCGACTAGTACACGTAAACAAAATACTTAAGTACTATAACAAAAAAAGGTAGGTTACTTACTTTTCTCCGGCACTAGCAAACACAGATATAAATTTTCTCACAATTTTTTTCCAAATTCCGCCTTGTTTTCGAAATTCCGGAAACAAATGAATGCGTTTGGTTGCCTTTGGCATCAAGTATTTATAGTGTTGATCAAGTTCATGTCTGAACAAGCATTAAGCATTGTCGGGCGGATAGCGCTTTGCAAGTCTGTACACGAAATTGTACGTAATATCGAATACACAAGTTTGGACAAGTAACAGTCGCTTGCCTTATTAAAATATTATCTGCTTAGATAGGTACTTAAAACAATGTAGGTAGGCCCTTATAAAAACTATGCTTACATTTTTGCTCTTTACTATCAAAAGCAGATAAATTTTCGTGGACCCCCATTAACATCTTATGGACCCCCATTTTTTGTTCACGCCTACGTAGACCCCCAGCAAGTCTCCCGTGGACCCCTGGGGGTCCACCTGGACCACTTTGGGAATCACTGCCATAGACACACAAGAATATGTATACAAACGAATTGATAAATAGGTTTTATTAGCAGAATCACGATTTAAAATATCGCCGGTTACATTTTAATTCGTTTACTATTTGTTTGTTTTCATGCATTTAATTTTAGTACTTGACAATTAAAATACATTAATTATTGTATATTCCAGCCTGAAATGAAATGTACTTAACTGTAAACGTCCCATTTCATCGTAGATTACCACATCGCGAATTTTCAAATCGAATTCCTGTACCCTAGGGCACAAGACATAATAATTGGTTTTCGATTTTTAAACTTTTATTGTCGTTGTATCTCAATAAATACTAATTTCTGTTTTTTTTTGTTTTCTCTATTGAGAAAACGAATATCGAATTCTGGGGCATAGATCGAATTGTTCGTGTTAGTTAGAGAATGTGTCTTTTGTTTATTAGATTTAGGCTTCTATACACAAAAATCAAATATTAGAAAGAATAATTGACCCTGATGTTGATGTTCCTTTCTTAATAAACAAAATGGGAATGAACTGAATTGGAGTTTAAAAAGTATGCAATGGGCATTATAAGATCGCTCATACTGTCTGTCTATCGCAGTCGTTCTTTGTCAGTCGTCTTTTTTTACAAACAAACATGTTTTACACATATCAGCACACTATAAACTTAAACTAAGTTTTTTTTTCTTACACGCCTGATAGCAAAAATAAGAAACTTTGACTTCCAACAAGCAACGTAAAATCAATTAAAAATGTATATCGATACAGGGATGACCTTAACCAGTATAACATCTTGATTCTTCACTCATATAAACCGATGCTCTGGCTTTCCTTACAGGCACATAGCTGCAGACACCCAGCTGTTCTTCATTGGGCTAGTTGTCTACCTACTGAGTAGGAGACGACGTAACTTTGTGATGACTATTTTAATGATCGTAGGAGCAGTGCTACCAACATTGCAGGTCTATAAATGGGACCTGGATGCTTTGATGCTAATTACTCCTGAGTAAGCACATATTTTCAGTTAAGTTAATTTTAAGTCAGGGGTATTATTTCCAAGCATCTGTCCGATAGCTTAGATAGCACGCGGATACTCGAGTCTGACTTACCCGAGCTGCTACTGAGTCAACCCATGTCCATCCGAGTCAGTAGCATCCTAGTACCTCATCTTTACCCCAAACCCAACCACATCCCACCCTTCCCTAGCTTAAGAATACTTGTGATGGGCAGCAACGTTGGAAGTACGATAAGCCGCCAACCCGCCTGACAAGGGCACGAGTGTGGTAATAACCCTTAATTTTGGGGAGATAGATAGATATACACTTTATTTATTTTAATACACTTTTTAGGCCTATATCCAGAAGTTTACTGACTGCGACTGAAACGATGAAGTAACTTTTTTAATCATCAAGTTATACAGTAGCGCTGCTATGTTAGACGGTCAAAACCACTTATATTTTAATGATCCCTAGACCATTCATAAATGCCAATATTTGTTACTTCCATTTTTTATATTATTTGTTCAAGTTTAATGGATGGCTCTACATCAATGCCAATAAAATAATATAATAGTCAACATGATATTTCATCTTCATGTATTAAATGAGGCATTCACGCATGTTGATATGTTTGTACACGTGTCACATTGTATGACATGTGTGCGTATCAATATAGGATTGTTTCCGCTTGACTACGCTTGGAGCTTTGAATCATAGAATATGAAGAAGCGCTTCCTAATTTTAAGCTAGGAATATTATGATTAAATAAGAAACCTACTTATTTGCTTTTTGAATAAACAACAGCGAATCTCATATTTAGCAGTTTATGAAATTGTTGATTTTTTTTTTAATTCTAAGAAGTGTAATATCGCATAATTCAATTATGTTCATACTTACTAACCTTTAATCATTCCTTTCTCTCCCATTTCTGAGTCCTCCTCTGATGGACAACACTAGTGATGTGATGTATCGCTGGAATATAAATTTACAGGAATTTTCCTCTGTAAATTAACGGAACTATTGTCAATTTTTCGTAAATATTTCTGAAAATTTACCAAAGGTTTCAAAAATATTGGGATAGAAAAACTTTTCATCAAAATTAAAAAAGAATTTCATCAAAATTCGTTCAGCGGTTTGGCCGTGAAAGCATAACAGACAGACAGACAGACTTTCGCATTTACAATATTAGTATAGATATAGAATATAGAAAGTATAGATTAAAAGGCCCTCCGGTCCTTCAATTAGGACTACTATTGGACGTGGACTAAGCCGCGAACAACACCTAGAGAGACATTAGAAAATAGAAATTGATGAGGAAGCAGTTATAATGGTACTGAATATTTTAGGTTCCTGCGAGCCTTGAACAGCCCGAACTTTTGGCACGTGTATGCTTTGGGACACGACAACATCTGTGGGTTTGCCCTCGGGATGTTCACTGCCTACAAACTGCAGGACTTGCAGAAAAAGGGAGTCGTTCTTAAGGGAAAGGTAAATATTTTATAACATACAAAATTTAGGGATAAATTTACGGATAAAGATTGGATCAGACGATCTATTTTTGAGCGAGAATTCGAGCATAATTTAGGTATTTTAGGAACAATAATATGTAGAAAAAGAAAAAGATGCCGAAGACCGGGTGAAGTGGAGGAAAAGAAGATAGCAACCGATAAACAACTAAGACATACAAAACACTAAGACAGTGTGTATGTTTATGAAATAAATAAATATGATGAGGGAGAGTGAGGGCACCAGGAAGTTAGCTACCTGTGTTCCAGCAAGAAAGCAAATCCTGGGCTTCGAAGCAACTAGCTTATAAAGCACAACCAAATGTGTTAATAATATTAGAAAGATATTTTTGCAGTTTCGTACGTCAAACTAAGCCACTTTCAATAATAAGTGGACTAGTGTCAGGTACTAAACACACTGAAAAAATTGGCTGGTTTTGGTTGGTTAATGTAACCCCGATCTTTAATTTCCAGCTTATCAAATTCTTCTACAGATTTTGCATTCCTACATTCATGTTGCTGTCCTACACTGCAATTTTCTTCTACGAGGAAGATTACCGAACGCCTCTGTGGGTTAGGATGCTGTATCAAGGAACGCACCGGGTGATGTTTGGACTACCATTCGCTATATTCCTTGTTGGAACTGTTATGAATGTAGATTCTGGTGAGTTATTTTTATCTTTTTAGCATTTTCTGCATTGCCTTCTCAAATGCTTACATAAAAGCCCAAAGTACTATGATCAGGTGAGTGGTTGTGAGAACTTTTGCTCGCAAATCTTTTATATAAACTCAAACCAGCACTTTTTGGGCTTGCCCTTTTTATCAGACCCTGGCATATACTTACAGCATTTCTACTCATTGAGGAGATAATTGCTACTCATAATTTCCGCTCCCGGTAAAATACGTATTATCTATATGTTCTTAATTAAATCTCGATTTACAGCCTGCTTCGGCCGAGTTTACTGTTGGGATGGATTCGTGATCTTCAGCAGACTCTCTTACTCTGTATATTTGATTCACATAAATCTTATATTGATCATCATGGGATCTTCAACGCAACTTGCCCATTTTTCCTACCTCAACCTGGCAAGTATCAAATCAATTTTGGTAATATTGGTATGATTTAACAACCAGATTAGTCCAGTGGGTAAGGCGTCTGCCTTAGACTAGAAGGTCGTGAGCTCGATTCCCATGGGAAGCATACTTTATTTTATAGAATAGAATAGAATAAAACTTTATTGATTGATCCATCACATACTGGAAACGTCTTACAAGTCAAGTAACAGATACATAAAGTGCTTGACAGACGTCTCAATAGGTGGCGGCTCAGTGTTACGCTAGACATGCAAGCATGACTAGCACTGATTTTCAGCCACCACCTTCCGAGGAGTCAGGGTACACATGATGATAATTATTAAAACTATAAATACACAATCATTCATCAACTTACAATTTATCGCCCCGCACCGTACCCTGCCTGCGAAAATGATTCATTTAGTTGTTTCCAGTTTAGTTAGGACATTGCAGGCTTGAATCACCTGCGATAATAACAACGATTCCGTTCTTTGAAAGGTACACGTTAAGTGATCGTTAAAAGAACCACGTCTGAGGCCGAAAGGCGTTTCGGAATTACTCTGACACCAGGATATACAAAATCGATTGGCCATGTAACCTATTCAAAATTAATGATGATCCTAAATTTATTTAGTTCTTTCTAACATAATATACTTTGATTTTTACAAATTATGGAACAAAACTTCACTATTCTTTCTTAGACAAAATCAATCGAAAACTATTTTTTTTTTTAAATCGACAAGCAATCGACTAAGCCTCACATAATTTTTTTTATTTTGTTTTTCAGATGATATCCCAATTCGGCATCTTCTCACTATGTAACATATTAGCTATACCTCTTTACCTCTTTGTGGAAGCGCCCATAAGTCCTATAATTAAATTATTACTAACACCGACAAGAAGAAATGTATCATCTAAGGTCATTTCTAAAGAGGACTTAATGGAAGTGCCTGAAAACGAACTGATCAATGCAATTGAAAATGGAGAAAAGAAGAATTTATGAGACAATTTTTGTTATAAAAGTTTTAATTTATTTAAGTGTTTAACAAAAAGTATACCAACAATAAGAACTAAGTGCAGAAAAATAAAAATATCTACTAAAAATATAATGGTTAATGATCTCTTATGTTTTCGCGATTGTAACACAAAACAAATTAAACTTAAAAAATGTTACCGCACTCCGTAATGAATGAATTTCAGCTCTAAAAGTCTCAGGGAAACCCCTGGGGAGTAGTCTCATTTGGTGGCGGCTTGGTGGGTACTACATTCTTGGAATACTCTTAACCCAGGTCAAGTCATAGTGGGCAGAAAACGTATGCGCAGTAAAGCTCAACTAAATAATGTTACAAATATATCATTTTAATTCGATATACAGTCAAATGAGTCCGGTGAACGAAGATCCTAACGTAAACTTCCACATTAAACTTCCCCCAAGGAAGTTTAGTAAGTTTTTCTGTTTACTCTTCGGAATTAGTACATCCTGAACTGTTGAACTGGTGACAAATTTAAACAGATTTCTACTTAGTTTCATTTTTTTTATACTTATGGTTATTTTGAAACTAATGGCCAAATTTTTACATTTTGGTACTTACATGAAACTACATCAATTTGAACAAGAACAATAATTATAAACCGTAAATAAAAATCATACGAAATCCTGTTAGCTGAGCATTAAAATATTAGTATGGTCGAAATTTTAATAATCCTAGTGGAAATATCAATCTAAACTTTCACGACCACAGGGAGCTTCGAATGGTCAGCAAAATTTGATACTAAATTCGGATCTCGAAGGTATACTTGCCATACTTTGTATACCAGGTAAACTTGCTCTATAATGAAATCTAATATCATTTTATTGTTATAACTCTAACGGCCAAACCGCTGAACTGATTTTGATGAAATTTGGTATGAATTTAGTTGAAGGCCCTGGGTCAAACATACATTTTGACGCAGGCGGAGCTGCGGGAAACAGTTAGTATTATATATTTTAATGTAGATGGTGCACGATTTCTTTACCGCACTCGAACGATTTTTCTATTTATTTCATAATTTTTATGACCTACAGATTCTCAAAGTAGAAGACTATTTTACGTATTGTTTCCGTGAGGTATGTTTCCTGTGGGAATAGAACCAACGATCTCCGGGTCTGCAAACGCCTTACTCAACCACTGGACCACCGGCGCAGTTAATTGTGCGTCTTGCACTTTCTTCCTACTTAGCACGTTATAACCTAAAAATATCGAAAATACCTTAAATATTTGTATGTCTTCTTTGACTGTGTGTCAACGGTAGAACATTTTCACCAATCTTTGTTTATGTTACAGAATTTGCATTTTACGTCATTAATTATCATACAATGGCGACCCTCTTCATACCTTTTAGTTTAAAGACATACTGACAACTAATATTAATAAATATATATATCCAGTTATGAAGATATATGTTAGTTTAGAGGATTTTTACCTGGAATTTGGGATTTACTATACTTATTTAAATTTTTAATTTTCGGTGCTAACAATTTGGTATCACGGATCTATTATACATTCCTCTGTTTGAGAGGCTTGCGCAGGAATATGGACCCTTTAATAGCAAACAAAAAATTTCAACTGTCAAGCTATTACAGTTCATGTAATACGTCCTGGTGACAGACAGACGGTGGAGTCTTATTAATAAGGGTCCCGATTACCCTTTGGATACGTAACCCAGAAATCATGTTTCATCAATTGAACGCACGGAAATCTGTGAAGCTAATCATAGAAAATGGTAGTGATTAAACGAGTGACTGTAAATCCACATTTGAAGTGTTAAAATTAATGAGTTTGGATGACAAAGTTACTGACTTGAGCAAATGACCTCGAGCGACGAGAAATCTACATGTCAGCGACTGGCTCAATTCATTTGAGCTGCTTAAAATATAACCTGAGCAGCATTATAAAATGTGAGCGACCTAAAATTTGTTTGAGTGACAAACTTAGGCACTGCATATAACCAAATCGTAATATTAATGGCTAAAAGTGTAATGCAATTAATTTACATAAAACTCAAGATAAAACAGAAAATCCAGCTCATCTCCGCGAGGTACCCAGAAGACTGGCAGCATTACCCCTTTGCACAGCGATAGCTATTCGCTGTGCGAAGTAACTGCCAGCCCTCGGATGCCCCGTGACCTCTAGGAGACGAGCTGAAATTTCTAAAAAAAGCTTCTAGCCTTCAGCCCCATGGTTTCGACGGCGAAGGGTACGAAGATGTAGTTGGTGCTAAGAACAACATATTTTTGACGCTTCATACCCTCCGCCGCACCAAGGCTCAGTGATCAGTGATCGTAAAACTGAGCGTTTGTTCAAACGCCAGTAATCCAGTTTGCCAAATTGTGAATAATATGCAGTGCCTTAGTTTTATCACTCAAACAAATATTAGGTCACTCAAATTCTATAATGCTGCTCGGGTTATATTTTAAGCAGCTCAAATAAATTATATAGGTACAGTTAGTTGCTTATATATTTCTCGTCGCTCGATGTAATTCACTCAAGTCAGTAATTTTGTCGCCCAAACTCATTAATTTTGTACACTTCAAATTTGGATTTACAGTCATCCGTTTAATTGCTACCCCTTTTCATTAGATCTCAACGAATTGTTTCTGCACTTATTTGCCTTCTGTTATTTTATCTTCAAAATTCCATAAGACATGTGAGACAGTAAAGGTATCTGCGCTTTATATGTCTCAAAGGCGTCAAAAGCAGAAATGGTGGAAAATGCATTGAGTTCACTATTCTTTGTTCAGTTTTATTACATTTTCTATAGCCGTGTCAAAAACATTCTTATAAGAATTTTGACGCATTTAAGACCAAATCTTTTACAGTTGCTCGATTTTGAAAAGGGTGACTTGTAGACGGAATATTACATTCAATATAATATCTTAAAATTGAACTGTCAGATTGAAATCTTGCATGTAGTATAAATATTGCTCATGCATAATGTAATGTTCTTTAAAAATATTTGATAGCTGTAAAACATATCACAAAAGATGGGTACGTTTACCTTAGCACACTAAAATAGTCGTGTGCAATTAGGCTTACACTGTTAATAGTCTCTGTACACTCTATTGCTATGCTAGAGTTTTTCGGAACCGCCTTTAGCCCCTGACGTGGTTCCTTTAACGAACATCAAATGGCAGCCGAACCCAAAGGCTTAATTAACGTGCCTTTCGAAACACGATATCATAATCATTATCAACCGATCAAACATCAGACCGATTCAAACTAGCAACATCCTAACCAATCTGAAAGTAAGTAAACAAAGTATGCTTCCCGTGGGAATCGAACCTTTGGCCTCTAGATCTACAATACAATACAAAATATCTTTATTGCCCACATACAGTAACAAATAATGTAACATTTACAAAGACTTCAACATAATATAAGCAAAGGCGGACTTATTGCTAGGCAATCTCTTCCAGTCCACCCTTACGAGGTAAAACAGAAACAGTTAAGTTAGGGTGGGTACAGCAGGGGTGCAGGGCAGGGAACCTCCTCGAGTGCCCGGTCCTTTAAAAGCTTTGCATTCTCTCTTGATCCCAAGGATCCGGTGAGAGGGTGGGCTGACAAGGGACTCGGGACGGTGCACCCTGGGCGACAGTTAATAACTCCCTGGTAGTCGGGGTCTTGTTGACTGTCAGCCAATTTCTGCCAATAGACCACTCTACCGCCGTCTATAATAAGACGGCGAACGGATGTGCGTTTAGGGGACGGGTGTGGTCCATTTATGGGCCACAGTCTGATTTGGGGGGGTGGCCGAAAGGCCATGGCTGGAGGGCGTCGTGGTAGAATGCTAACGCGACCCCATGGCGCCCTCGCCGGATGGGGTTTAGTGGGAGTCCAGGCACTCTGCCTGGGAGTCCCACACTCAGTGCGAAAATGTATTTCTCCTCCGTTAACAAAAAATAAAAAGGGTGGGTACAGCAACAGATATAGTTGAAAATTATGTATGAATATCTAAGCGAAAATAACAGCAGTATCAAGTCAAAGTGTGAGGTAGTATTATATAGATCTAAGGCAAAACCAGACAGTTTTGTTATTATAGATACGTTAGTACTGTTAATAATTCTATGTTATTGGCACAAAATAAATAATAGTTATTTCAAGTATTTTCTGTCCACTCTACGATAATTTTATCTGACAGGCCTGACGTTACGTGGGACGAAAGCTTCCATTTTCCAAAACATGTTACGTTTTGTTATTTCTGTTTCGTCGTCTGTCCGAAACTAATGCCTTTCAACAGAATTAAATCTATGTTTGCATTGTTTGATTGTTTATTTAGCACGTCATAGTGTTAAGTGAAGCCAAAATAAATAGAAGTATACTGTATTTACTGTATACCTCACACGCGTTGCCGATGACATTTATAAAAACATTTTGTAACACAAAACTTATATTGTAGTGTTATTAAAACTAAAGAACAGTAAACTATGTATCTCCTACGTGTCTTTAGTTACTAAGAATTTTAATTTATTGTGGAAATATAAGTGATATACTCGTACAATTAAATTAAAGCTAATAAAAGAAGAAAAAGAGAGATAGAAAAAAAAAGAAATACTTAAATAGCAAAAAAATTATAAAAAGACAAGTTCGTTTTAAGTACTAATACACGTAGTAAGTAGCATTGCGTGTGCGTTACCTGCAAACCCGGAGGTCGGAGGAGGTAGGAGGTGGGTTAATTTTTTTCGGGAAGTATACTTTGTTTCGTGAAAACATTAAATTACTAAACTAAATGCGTATAATGACAGTCTTAGACAATTGCAGTCCTATTTATGAGAACTAGCGTCTTAGTGGTTTACGTAAAGTGATAATTGTATTCAAAGGCTCTTATTACCCGGCTGCGCCAGAAGAAGGGTTATGTTTTTCGAGAGTATGTATGTGTGTTTAATTGTTTGGCACGCTCTGCAGCCTGTTCGGCTCCGAAGATTTTAGCTTGAGAGGTGTCGTTAGATTCGTATTTGAGAGTGACACTGGGTACATCAAAATAAAAAAAAAAACAAAATGACGGATTTGTTTGGGTTTTTTTATTTCCAAATTACACAGAAAAGCAGTCGGAGTTTTTAGTTTTTTAAAATCACCGTTGTCTTGTTATTTTTATGTTAGGCATTTACGTTAAACGACGTCAACTAGAAAGGCTAGTTTTGACTAAGGCTAGAAGACTAATAGATTGAGTCAGTCGTCAAAAGTAAGTAGAGTAAAGAAAACTTTAAAAGAAAGAAAACTACTCATTCATTACTAGTTAGTTAGTGCCACTAGAAAACCCCAACCAAAATCCTCGCGTGTAAAATTGTGGAGCGAACAATTTGCTCCTCCTGACTTCTTGTCGCCATCTGAAGAACTACCCCCGAGGAAAAAATTACAGTGGAACTTATGGAAGTCCTTAAATCGCTTCCGTACTGAGGTAGGCCGTTCCCGAGATAACTTGGCGCAATGGGGATACATAAGAGTAGTAGTGTGGTCATCCCGACCAAACTGTCCAGCACCTTCTGACGTGCCCTGCTTGCCCTGTGAGCTGGAAAAAGGGGATCTTATGTCGGTCACGGAAAGTGCAACGGAGGTGGCTTCTAGAGTAACAATATTTAAAAAAAATTGGGCTTTCGACACGAACGAAGAAGAAGTGCCCATGATTGGGTTACTAAAATCTATTTATAGCTTAAACGCAGAGGAAGTCACTAAGCCGAACAAATCAATCCATCTAAAATACCAAATGCTATTAGAATTAGGGTTGAATGAATGAATGAATGAAGCTTTATTTGCAATAAACATGGTAAATAGACACAAATATGATAAAGTGTTCATATAGAATTTCAATTTCAGTTTCATTTATACTAGTTTCAATTCAGTCACAAGAGTGGACATGAATAATTGCAATCATTATACAATTAATTGCATCTTTAGTACAATTTGCTGCCGAATACTAGCAATGAAAATTTAGGGTAGTTTGTCGACTACAATTAGTATTTGACAAAATAGGTAATTACCGCCTTTCGGCCTCTGACGTGGTTTCTTTAACGGCTACGAAATGGCAGCCGGCTTACCGTACCTTCCGAAGCACTTCATCATTATTTGATAATTATTCGGCTTGAATCGCCTAATTATCTGATCAACCGATCACCGATCCGACAATCAGGTGATTCAAACTTGCAATGTCCTAACCAAACTGGAAACAACTATACTGTGATGTATAAGTACCTACATTTATTATTGTTAAAATAAGCGGCAGTTGCATCTGCCTGAGTCTTGTCTTTTGTCTCCGAATAAACGTTGTTATAGAAGGACGTGTCTATTATTTCTTATATACAAAGTATGCTTTCCGTGGGAAAATAACCCACGACATCCGGGTTTAAGGCCTTAACCACTGGACTACGGAGGCAGTTTATTATTTTTGGACAAAAGAAACTTAAAAGATCTCGATATACTTGACATTTCCAACGTGACCCATGACGAATGATTTTCATTCGTCATAATCGGTGAGTTGAACGTTTTTTATTCGACACACACATTACAAAAATAGGGCTCCTGGAAACAACTTAACAAAGTATCCTTCCCATGGGAATCGAACCCACGATCTCCGGGTCTAATAAACACTTTTTAACATAAACTAAATACAATAGTATAAACTCCATTGATCTTGTCATGTAACCCTCTCGATATGAATGACTGAAAAACTCAAAAGTAGGTATCTACCTAATTAAAAATAGCATTTACTATTGGTTATTTGACCTAACTAAAAATAAACACCACTATTAGTCACTACTTAAATACCAATACACGTAGCATAGTTGCTCTTCGATTATTATTTCCCATCCATACTTAAAAAAAATTCGCCAGGTCTTTCTCTGTCCACGCGGTTCGACTTTCGAATGCACTTACTTCCCTTGGACATCAGGAATGCTTAGTCTCTTACACAATTTAAACGTCTTGTGAAGTCTTATTTGCTCTCCTCTCTTTCCTAATCTGTTGTATACTGTACTTGTAAACTACTTATTTATAAATGTATTTTTATTTATATATGTATATATTTCGTTATATTTGATTGTATGTGGTATTTACGTAGACTTGTATGTATATGTTATAAGTATGTGGTATATATATTTATACTGCGCCATCGCCTTGTTCAACGTGTTTTCCATCCACCCTAAGGCTTGACTGGAAGAGATCGCTCTAGCGATAATTCCGCCTTTGTAACTCAATTTTTATGTACATAAATTGTTTTGTAAAATTTGTATTTTGGTGCAATAAAGAGTATTTGTATTGTATTTGTATTGTACCAAATCTTGAAATTTTCGTAAAAAATCTTTACGTACATAAAATTAAAAAGTGTAGTTTGACCTTTCTAATAGTATGCACGCCATACATTTTAGGTGTCAATTAAGTTGGTCGTATGTCCTACGGGAACTGGTGAAAAATTCGGGAAAATTGTAGCCTAATTTCTAAGTTGGACCTCTAGCAACATAACTTAGAAAACTGCATTCAATTCTATGCAGTAGTTTTTGCGTGATGCGATTACAAACATACAGACAGAAAGACAAACATTCTAAAAATGATTATTTTGGCTTTACAGAAAGCCAAAATAATCATTTGATCTCATTTGACCACTCATATTGTTTTTTCCTTAAAATCTTCAATGTACAGACATCGACCTGTTACAATTTTATTATATGTATAGAAAAGTCATAATAAACGACCGAAGTCATAGTCCGTGAGGCGTCTCGGAAAAAACGACGTTCCGTGCCTCTGAAAGCACGTTAAGTCGTTGGTCTCGGCTGCCATTTGGTTAGTCGCTAAAGGAACCACGTCAGAGGCCGAGAGACGATTACTGTACATAGTCGATGGACAATGTAACCTACACGAAATGATGAATTATATTATTGAAGAAGAAAGAAAGGTTGGTCCCTATGATAATCTGGAGTTCGTTAAAGCACAAGGTCCTTCTGATCTGGTTCGCCTATAGAAGGATTACCAAGGTCAGACAGTAGTCCCTCTATTGTTATAACCAGTACCTACTGCCACATACCATGATTAAATTATACTCTTAGTTTGTTCCGCAATCTGAGTCGTTAATGACTACTAAAGCAAATTCTTCAAACTCAAACAAAAAAACATCTCTGTCAGATGAAAAAAAAAAATATCTTTTATATAGTTTTACATAAGCAATTCCTTATAATAGTATTTGTTTTAAATTGTCTTTCCAAGGAAGATTTTCTTTTATTTTCAGTTTTAATTAGTAAGACACTGGGTACGGCGGTAAAAGCATGAGTATTGAAAGAATATGATTTTCATTCTATAAGGCAAATAATTCGCCTGCTCATTCAATCTGAAACAAGCACATTTCTGTCCACTGGACGAGCTTTAAAATGGTTCGTATAAAAATTAATTTGTGCGTTGAATGGAATACTTAAAAAATATTATATAATACTAGCTACTAGCCTATATTTGATATTCATAACAAATTTCATCAAAAAAGCGTAACAGAAAGACAGACAGACAGACAACTTTCGCATTTATTAGTATGGAAGTATGGATTTCAATTTTAATTAAACTTTTAAAGAAAGAGTGACTGGCCGAAAGTAACTGAAATACCACTTCATATCTCTCACTCATTTATTTACCCTATTTGTTTATTTGTGTCCGTTTTGAAATCCCGTGCGTCGGAAGTCGTTGGGTACTTAAGCTATTGGTTCCGGTTGCTATCACTAGATGGCATTCATAAAGCTACGCATATTAAATCTACGCGCTATATTTCATGCATGCATTCATATGCATGCATGAGTTATAGCAATGAACGACTAAAGATGAATAATAGGTTACAATTTTTTTTAAATTTAAATCTTGTTTATCTGTCTGCATACGATAATCTTAAGCACTACTGGACATATTTAAATTTAGTTTTCACAAACTGATTGGCCTTAGCTCAGGGCAACATCTAATCTTTGTTTCATCAAAATCAAACATCAAGAATGAAAGTTATCATCATTTATATATTTTTTCAATATCCCCTAATAAAAGTTTCACAGCAAAGTAATAAGTTGAGTAAGTAGGTAAGTCGTCAAAGTCATATAATTTCAGCATTTTCCTCCAAGTTGTTTGCTAGATCATGAAGTAGTTGTCTTGGTCAATCGACCGTATAAGCCCTGGTGTTATTGATTCAAAATCCCTTCCCCTCAAGGTGCATTTGATGTCCGTTTCTCTTGGTTCATTCAATTCATATCATACAAGCTGCTCATTCTGTTGTCAAAGGGTCAATTGAGAAAGGAACGTCAACAAATGACGTTCCTTTCTCATTGCTATCTTCTTTTATATACTATAATAATGTAAAGTAGGATCGACGTGTCTGTACAATAATTATTTTGGGTAGAAAATGAGATGCAACAACTAAATATGAATAATAGATTACAAAAAATGTTTTATATAAATCTTGTCTGTCTGTCTGCACACGATTATCTCAGGAACTACTGGCCATATTTGAATTTAGTTTTCACAAACTGATTGGCCTTAGCTCAGGGCAGCGTCTAATCTTTGTTTCATCATAATCGGACATATACGACGGAAAGTTACGAGTGTCATACCGAGGACTACTATAATAAAAAGTTTAATTAAAAATTCGTAGTATTTTTTGCGTAAAAGATGCACAACAGACAGACAGACAGACAAAATTTCCGAAAATAATATTTTTGGCGCGTAACGTTCGATTGAAATACTTTCCTTACATTATATCAGTCATTGTAAAGTTTGACAATTTGACACACAATGTTTGATGTTCAGGAGGTTGCTATGTAAAATATTGCGACGGAATACTGTTTGGTATGAAAGAAAAAATCAATCAATCGTTTGTAATATGAACATTATACAACCATAAATACTTCCCAGACCTATAAAATCATGATTCGGGTGTGAAAGTTTCATTGACAAGCACCAGTTGGTAGCAAGAATGCTAATCTTGAAATAAACTTATATTTTTAAGAAGTACTTTTTCGTTATTAGAAAACAATAAGACCTATTTATTGATTTTATGGATGACATCAATATTACTATAAAACAAGATCAAGTGACCACAAAACAAATATCAAAGGTTCACTTCTTACTATCTGTTTTAAAAACGAACGGTAAACGTTCTTCTATCTATCTCTAAGACTCTGAGCGACTGACATATCACGGTGCAACACAAACCGCTGGGTCGTTTGGTTCCAAAATTGGCACGTGGGTTTCTTTTGTAAACGAGAGGTGCGCTAATAATTATTTTTTTCAAAATTCATCCCCTAAGGGGTTGAAATGGTTGTTTAAATGTTGTATGGAGAAACGAGATTAGTTTGACCAATTTTTGTGAAAACTTCTCAAGAACGCTAATAATAATAAATGAGTAAATACCTGTTTTAGGATTTTCCAAAAATTAACCCCTAAAAGGGGGAAACCAGGTGACTATTTCTTAAAATTGTGGACTTTCTGATATCGTTTTTATGGTTATTGGGGTCGCTAACTATAAAAAAAACATACTTATTTTAGAGTCCCACGAGCCCGCTTCAAAATACCATCAACTCCTACTGGGGTGTGACCATACTGCCTATCTATTATATATATATTAGGTTGGGGAAAAAGTCTTTTCGCATATAGTATGTATGAACTTGTAATAAAATCTCTTTGTCTATACTATTTGTATTTTATAGATTTGTATTATATATATTTAAATTTTATAGAAGATAATTCCAAATTCAAATTAGGAAAAAGTGTGATTTTCAATTGTTTTTCTTACTGACAAGATGAGTGAATCTAATGAAGAAATTCGATACATTTTAAAATTTTACTACAAAATAGGTAAAAAAGCAAAGAAAGCCGCGAAAAAATTTTGTTATGTTTATGAACCTAGTGCAGTGTCTGTGAGAGTAGCACACATTTGGTTTAAACGTTTTCAATCCGGAAAGTTTGAAGTCAAAGATGCACGTCGCTCTGGTCCCCCTATTACGGATAAAATGGATGCCATTTTTGAAAATGTGGCGCAAAATCAGTATATCAGTAGTTACGTCGTAGCTGAAGAACTGGAAATTGACAACAAAACAGTTTTGGCGTATTTGAAAAAAACTGGGTACACAAAAAAAGCTCGATATTTGGGTACCTCACGAGCTCACTGAAAGAAACCTAATGAACCGTGTACTCATTTATAACGACGTAATGAAACCGAACCATTTTTGAAGAAACTTATTACTGGTGATGAAAAGTGGATCACGTACGACAAGAACGTGCCAAAAAGGTCGTGGTCAAAGGCCTGTCAGGCTTCACAGACTGTGGTGAAACCCAGGTTAACTCGCAACAAGGTGATGCTGTGTGTGTGGTGGGATTGGAAGGGCATTATTCATTATGAGCTGTTAACACCAAGCAGGGCCATCGATTCCGAACTCTACTGCGGACAACTGATGAGATTTATGATGATAGTAATTCTCTATCAACAGAAAGGGTGTGGTTTTTCATCATGATAACGCTAGACCTCACACATCTTTAGCCACTCAGTGATAATGCATCCGCCGTATAGTCCTGACCTTGCACCTTCAGATTTCCACCTGTTTCGGTCTCTTAAGAATTCTTTAGGCAGTGTCAGATTAACATCACGAGAAGGCTGCCAAAACCACTTGTCACGGTATTTTGATCAGAAGCCTCAAAATTTCTATAGCAATGGGATCATATTCCTACCTAGAAGATGGCAAAAAGTAATCGAATAAAATGGCACCTACATACTTTAGTTAAATGTAAATAAACTATATTTAAAAATGTTTTGAATTATCCTAAAAAATGCGAAGGAACTTTTTCCCCAACCTATTATAAAAGAAGACTCTGAGTGAGTTGAGTGACTGACATATCACGGTGCAGCCCAAACCGCTGGTTCGTTTGGTTCCAAAATTGGCACGTGGGTTCCTTATGTGGACGAGGGATGCACTAAGAACAGTGTTGTGAATGGATGTGCAAATATGTGTGCAAGTGGACTGTATTATAGAAACTAAGAATAAATGAGGAATTTATAGGTGAAATGAAAGGTAACAGTCAGATCTGATAGTTACTCTGTATTAAGTTGATATCACTTGGATCTTACAAGAACACTGACAAAACTCACTAAAACCACCGTCATCTTTATCCGTTTTCATCTCTTCTTTTATGTTTGTTTATGTAATAATAACTAGGAGTACTCAGAAGGACATGAGGGTAATTCTTCCCAGAAAAAAAGATGCGTGCAAAGCCACGGGTAAAAGCGCAGTTTCTCTATTCTTTTATTTTATTCATCTTTACTTTGTAACGTACTGTTAATAGCCTAATTTTACTATATTTTACCTATTCTGTGATAGAGGAACAGATGGCCGGGGACCACGAGGCAATACACCAGTCTTTCAAAGCACGGAATCATCTTTCCGTGCCATAAGCTAAATGGAAAAGGGTCTCCCCCTATCTGATAAAATGGGAACCACATAAACTCATCGAATATATTATAACAGTTGTATTGACGGCGTAGAATCCTAGTTAGGCATGACATGTTTACAATACAAAAACACAATAAGATGCTCCCCGGATGCGGGGAGTCCTCTTTTCCCTATTTTCCATATATAAAACAGGACGTGGTCCGAAGACATCATTGTTGTTTTATATTCTAGAGTTGGAGTTCAAGTGAGAATAAATTGTTTCAATAATGAAAATGAAAACAGTTATTTGTTTCATTTTTATTGCTAAAGCTATGGTTATTGCTGACGGTTCGTATTTTTTTTCTTTTTTACATAACCAGTATTTGTAACATAAAGATTATATAATTATTGGTAATTTAGTAGCCGGTATGACTGGCGGGTCGTGAAATTTACTATAATATCATTAAATAAGACTAAATAGTTTAGTCCTAGTTTTATTACAATCTGGAGCAGTTTTTATTATTTGTATATCTTATTATTTGATTAATAGGGTTTTTTAAATACAATATCGGTTCGATACGTATTTTCTAACAATTTGATATTTGCGATAAAGCCGCCTTTTGCGCAAGGTTTTTTTCTTGTAATTGCTTGTATTTGACAATGTATCCTTGTTGTGCATTAAAGAGTTTTGTATTGTATTGTATCTTTACTTATATCTTCCCTTATTATATAATACTAGCAGCCCGTCCCGACTTCGTCCGGGTCGCCTAAAGCCTTCCTAAAGAATTTTTCAATTCTGACCAGTACCTAGTCCTGAGATTAGCGCGTTCAAACAAACAAAAACTCTTCAGCTTTATAATATTATATATATTAGTATAGATACAATACAGATGATAGATAGATAGATTAGTAGATAATACTTGGTTCAATCTTAAACTTCTAATGAATTCCACTGACACTAAAAATAGGTCAAGTTTGGTGCGTAATTCAATACTTAACATTCAAGCAATATATGATAACCTGATATAACTATATTTACTTTACTTAAAGATAACCGTGACTACAACCAACTACATATAAAGTTACTAGTCGCTCGCCCTGGATTGTGCCCGAAGTGTAAAATGCCTAGACTCTTTGATATCCAATGATTTTCGTTTGAAATAATCGGGAATCGAACGTTTTTTATTCGACTCACTGTCATAATTTATAGGAATCCAGTCTTCCCTCAATAACGTTTTTGATTACCCGAATAAGAGACTTATTCGCTGAAAGACACCTGATTGATGAATGGATTATATAGAAAATATTCGAAAACGTCATGCCCACATACAGAAATAAGGCAGCCGAGAATATTTTGATTTGTGTCTGGTTACAAGGAAAAAAAAGTTTATGTGATGTAACATGCAATAGCTACACCATTCGCAAATAATAATAGTAATCCATACTAATATTATAAATGCGAAAGTCTATCTGTCTGTCTGTTACGCTTTTACGTCCAAACCACTAAACGGATATTTAATGAAATTTAGTATGAATATAGTTGAAGACTCGGGGTCAAACATAGGCTACTTTTTGACGCAGGTGGAGCTGCGGGTAAAAACCTAGTTTAAAATATAAGAGTTAGTGCCATTTATAATTCTGTGATTTAAATATAATGGTGTTGTTTTTTGTAGAAACTTGTGGAGTCGTTCCAATAAATAAATGGAGCGGAGAAGCATCACTTCGCACTGAGGAATTGGCTCTACCAGTGGACTTGGTGGTCATCCAGCATACAGCATCTACTGACTGCCTCACTGATGAACAATGCAAGAGCACTATGCGAGGGATCCGGTACTATCACCGACATGAGCTGGGATATGATGATATAGCGCAGTCGTAAGTATTGTAACTTTTTCCCGCAGCTTCGCACATATACTTAAATCCCACGGGAACAGTATTTTCGGGACGGGAAACAACGGGAACTGTCCTTGTCAGTGTTCGGTTTACAAAATTTCAGGAAGATAACATTGGTTCTTCGATGTTGTGTGAAGAGGTAACAAACTAATATACAAACTCACATTTGCTTTTAAAATATTAGTTAGGATTTAAAAAATAGGTAACCCACAATAAATAATACGTGGTCCACAAACATACATCAAAACAAAGGTACATCAAATTACAAGTTTATTCGTAATACAAAACGAATTTTACTTAGATTAAAATTATTTTTACCGGGAGTTTAATCCAATCAACGCAACTTTTTTTAAATTGCTCTTTATCGATTTTCCTTGATTTCCCTTGGGGTTTCTTGGCTAGAGTAACATGCACTAATTATTTAACCAACTACAGTAAAACAAATTAATTATTCCGAACTGTGTTGTTTAGAACAGAATAGAATAATTTTATTTCCCAGAGAAGACTCTCTGTAACTCCGCAGATGCCGTAAAAGAAACAAAAACATTAAGGTAAAAAGAGGTCATAGTCCTCCTGTGTTTGTGATAGGAAGTGACTCTATCAACTATTTATTCCTTTAGGGCTACGGTTTTGGGAGATACAAGGAAAACGTTTTCAAAAAACTGATTACTACATTACACGAAAAGGCAAGATTTTTTATTAACATATTCCGTAAGCAAACAGCATACGGTTCACGGTCAACCGTTCACCTGATGGAAAGTAATCACCGAAGCCTGTGTTTCTGAAGAAATATCACGGGTTCCTTGCCGGCTATAGAGATGAATTTCTGAAAATCAGAGAGAAGAAAATCTTTCGCGCCTTTAAAAATAAAAACAGTCAAGGGTGTTATTTCCAAGCATCTGCCCGATGGCTTCGTTAAATAGCACACAGGTACGCGTTCTATAGGATGATCATCCTATAGATCCTCATCCATTCCTCAAACCCAACTACATCCCACTCTTAAGCCGCTGAAACTGCGCTCGCAAAACGTTATAATCTTTAAGGTCTTCTGTTCATCTCTTCCTTGGCGCCCTTTTCCTTTTCCCGTCTGGACTCTCAAACAGAAGAACATTTGTGGAACTTTATATTCTTTTATGTATTTATATTGAGTTTTGAATGCACCTAATAATATTACTAAAACAAAATAATTACAGTTGAGTTTTAGTTTCACAATTCTGTATTTCAGTTTCCTGATTGGAGGCAATGGAAAAGTGTATGAGGGAGCAGGCTGGAGGCATGTTGGAGCTCACACACGCAATTACAATAAGAGGACAATTAGCATTTCCTTCGTGGGCAATTTTAAGAGTAAGTATAATCGTCGGAGCATGTTTCTCGACATCACATGGTGGCACTGATCATCATCATTCTCTCAGAAATCAAAAATAAGTAGATCTGTAGGAACCGCACTTTAAAATGGCGGAGAACCAATGATCGATGGGGCGAAAAAGTTCTCGAATGATAACCATCCACAGGCAAGTGCAGCATTGGACACCTACCGACCAGTTGTTAAAATTATCCGAAGATGGTCGCATGCTCGATGCAGACTGCTTCCAACTGGTCATTCTGGAAACTCTTGGAGGAGGCCTCTGCCTAGCAACGGCTGCGACCAAGTAAAACACTAAACTGTTGATCATGATGATTATGCCGATGTGTTCCCCGTTGCAACTTCCCTAGTCAAGACCATAGATTTGTCTTCTCGGTCTTCTTCTTCATTGTCATTGGTTATTACAATAGATTGACACCAGTCAGTCCTTAGCCATATTAATAGTACACTAGACAACAGGATCAAAACCCGTGTTGTGTTGGTAGCCAACGGTGTCAGATTGCCTTAAGGCATTTAACAGGCCTTCTTAAACACAGAGTACCTCAAGTCATTGCATTGCTCGCCGATGACCCGACCGAAAAAGGAAAATTCAATGTTTGTCGGGTTATCGGCGATCAATGTGTGTGTGTAGAAACATTCTCAGTATGTGACTAAATGGTACAGAGTTTTAACCATTTTATTTTCAGACAAACTTCCCACCTCTCAAGCTTTGCAAGCGGCAATGGACCTTATTTCCTGTGGCGTTAACAATCAGTATCTATTGGAAGCCTACCACGTTGTGGGCCACCGGCAGTTGTCGCAAACCCTGAGTCCCGGAGACACCCTGCAAAAGGAAGTAGAAACTTGGCCGAATTGGGTCCAAAAAGTTGATTAAATTTACAATTCTATACTTAAATTATTAAACATGATGTTTTAAAACGAGTTTAAGTATTTAGTTAATAAGTTCATTTAATTTTAAATTTATTATTTAAGTTTATTCATTTGTATAATGTTTATGAGATGTAATAAAAAAAAACTGGAAATTACAACGATTAGTATTTATTTATATTTGAATATCTTTTGAGCATCGTCATTATGTAAGTGATAGATAGATATACACTTTATTGTATTAATCACAAAATTAAAATTAAAAGTAATACATTTAGAAAATTGAGTACAAAGGCGGACTTATCGCTATTGCAATTTCTTCCAGCCAACCTTAGGGTAGATAGGATAAAAAGTGAAAACAAAAAGTAAGTGTATCTTATTAATGTAATTCGTAAGGAATTTTCGACTCTATTCCTTACATAAAATCAACATAAAATTCTATTATTGGTGGAATCTACCTAACGAAAAAACCTAGGACTTTAAGTTTAATTTTAATCGCACATTTGGGTATACTTTAATGGCTTCTCCGCAATTACGATAATTTGTTAATCTATACTAATATTATAAAGCTGAAGAGTTTGTTTGTATGTTTGAACGCGCTAATCTCAGGAACTACTGGTTCGAATTGAAAAATTCTTTTTGTGTTGGATAGATCATTTATCGAGGAAGGCTTTAGGCTATATAACATCACATTGCGACTAATAGGAGCGAAGAAACAGTCGAAAATGTGGAAAAAACGGGGAAATTTTTTCATCTTTGAGGGCTTCCGTTGCGTGCGCTGCGAAAACCGTTCGAGATACCCAAAAATATATATGAAAGAATTATTCCTCTTTAAATTATCTAAAAAAATGTCCGCTAAAGTATATTATCGGCCGGGAATCAAGCGCTGAACGTTCTCAACGTTTAGCTTCACAGAATGTAACTAAATCGTCTATAATAAGTCGTGGGTAACAGCTATAGGTAATTTATAATAAAGCAGAGGAGGTAGGTTTGTAAACAAAAAATAAATATGATTCCCAAAATAACTATTCCACGCGGACAAAGTCGCGGGCACAGCTAGTATTGTAATAAATTGATAACGTAGATCTTATATCAAGGCGGATATGACTTCAAATCAAATCAAATAGTGGTTTCAAATCAAATGTGTTATGTAATAAAGTGACATAATAATCATTTGACCTAATTATAATTAGGTTGGTTATCAAACGGAAAGAATGATATGAGCTTCGAGTTATAAGTATATGTGTAAAGATTTAAACCAGTTTTATCTCGGATGATAAAATGTAGCGAAGGGCTAGATCATTATAAATTTCAACGCTTGTAAAATACTACCTACCTGCTTATCATTCTTTTTAATCAATCAGATAGTCAGATGTCCTGAAAAAGGTAGTCGCTGTATGCAGGTTCCTTCCGACCGATCATTTCGGAAATAATTAGGAGAGGCATGTGGCCAGCAATAGGCTGACTACGATTGAAATGATGATGATGGTGACGGGTTGGAAGCAGTCCTGCGTCTGTCTGCGACCTTCATTAGGTCATTTGACCATCTGGTTGGTGGATGTCCAACGCTCCGCTTGCCTTTAACTCGGAAGGAAATACGGAGCCGCCGAGAGGCGGTTTCGAAATAAGTCTGACGCCAGGAAATACAGGGTCGATTTACCATGTTTTCCACTCGATTTGAATGAATGAATGACCACTTACCATCTGATTGGCAGATATGCCTATTGCCTGTATATACTCGTATACGTGGGGCGCACTATAAGTTTCCGGAATGAATATGAAAAAATACTATTAAAGGTACAAAATTAATTTATTGTTTTTCAAAATAATCTCCCTTGGCGTCTATGCACTTTTTCATTCGATGAAACCAGTTTTGAAAACTTTTGTGCCACTCCTCTGTGGTGACCTCTGAAACGTGTTTTTCATACTCCTCGACAGCCTCTTCTGGTGATGAAAATCGTTGACCGCGTAATTGGTTCTTAATTTTTGGGAACAGAAAAAAGTCACAAGGTGCCAGGTCGGGACAGTATGCAGGATGACTCATGAGTTCTACATTTTTCGCCTTCAAAAAGTCGTTTGTCTGTCTGGCCGTGTGAGAACTAGCATTGTCGTGGTGCAGGATGATATGGCGTTTACGGTTATTTTTACGGAGTTCGTCAATAACTTCCGGCAAACAAATGGTCGTGTACCAGTCACTATTCACTGTACGACGATTCTCTAAAGCAAGAGTAGCCACGTGTCCAGTTTTATTAAAAAAAGAAGCAATCATCCGCTTAGATGCAATTTTCACGCGCGCCACTTTGGTTGGTTTCGGCTCATCTTGAAAGACCCATACGCTCGATTGCTGCTTTGTTTTGGGATCGTAGCAATAAATCCATGTTTCGTCACCTGTTACTATGTCCCACACCAAATTTGACGCACCTTCGTTGAATCTGGTAAGCATGGCACTGCACCAAGTGACGCGGTCCGTTTTTTGAGCCTCGGTCAAGTTGTGTGGGATCCACCGCGAGCACAGCTTTCTCACACCCAAATGTTTGTGTAGGATTAATTGTATTTGACTCATGCCTATTTCTAAGGATGCGCGAATTTCATGGTAGGTCACATGCCTGTCTGTTTCAATCATACGGCGCACAGCATTGACGTTTTTGTTGGTCACCGCGGTGGACGGCCGACCATCGCGAGATTCGTCACTGAGATTGATACGACCACGCTTGAATTCTGCAAACCAGCTATAAACAGTTGTCTTGCATGGTGCTTCATTGCCAAAAGCTGTTTCAAGCCGAGCGATGCTCTGTTGAGCTGTCAAATTACACTTAAAATCGTAGAAAATCATACTACGAAAATTTTCCCGAGTTAAATCCATGTTGATGCAGACACACAATTTTTTAAATGGCGCCACAAGGTAAAAACAAAAGACAGTCAGATGAAACAAACTGCATTCTACAGCCAAAGAGTTCTATTTTCAAATGTTGCAATAAATTTTTAAATATTGTTTATGTAAGTGGCCAGTTCCGGAAACTTACAGTGCGCCCTATGTATATGCTATACTTAGTAATATTTTGCAGGGATAGTCCAATTTTTCTTAATCTTATTTTTTTTTTCATAACCTTATCTTACGCGTTTTCCCAAATACAGTGTCTTATTGTTACTAATTGAGCTTATTAATTTTATCTCTTCAAAGATACTTCTCTGTTCCTTGGGTAGGTAATATAGTAGGTATAATTACGCTGTATAATAGGCTACTTGACTGTGATCATACTTGGAAAAGATTTTTATACGGAACAATAACTACACTTAAAACTAGCAGATTCTGAAAACAACAATAAAATTGGTTGATAATTAAAGTAGTAATTAGCATTTAAAATTTTCTCTTAAAGGAAAGTGGGAACGTTGTGGGGACGTCTTGCTGTCTCTTTTCTACACACGAAACCAAATGGCAGTGACGTCACAGCACACACAGTGCATCTTTTTCTTTTTTTTTGACATATTTCCCTTCCACTGAATTTCAAAGGCTTACAACTTATTTATATTTGCACGTATTAAAAAAAATGTTTCAGTTTTCAGTTTCTGGTATTGATATTTTTCATATGAATGATATTTTTCATATGAACTCTATTCCTTGGATACGTGACTTCCGACATGCTTGGGACTAATCTCCGACAAATATTGACATTTGTTCGTCGTTAGTTTACAAGTTACCACTAATGAACACAATTTGTAAGGGTTTTGTGGAACAACTTTGCAAGTATGTTAACTTGTTAACTACAAGTAGTGCATATCAATCAGTATTTTGTTTCGAATACTTCATTTTAAACATTATCAATGGTGCCGACCCCCTATAGGAATAAGGCAATGAAAGAAGAAGATTTATTTCATCTTAAAAATAATTTATTTTTTATATTTTATTATAATTTTATTATTATTGGCTTAGTTGTTTCGATTTCCAATGATACCCTTTCCTGTGCTAAAACATTTGTAACAAATGTTATCTTTTAACATAGTTTATTATAGTTTATTACATCTTTTAACATACCCAGCGTAGTTCAGCCTTGCTCGTTGCCAATGATAACTAAACTGTAGTTATTATAAATGTGTACATTTATCAAGTCATCATTCTTGTTTAACTCTGTTCCTAATAGGTATTTATAAATCAAGACCATGAGATAAAGCTATTAGGAGCTAAAATACTAATGAACAGAAATACAATACGATTCGATGTGGTGCAAAGTAATACGATATACGTACAAAAAGCATCGAAATCGCACAATTTTCAAAGACGAGAGAACAATCGCGGCGACGTTAACCTATTTACCAAAATCAAACAATGATCGCGAGGACTATTTTGTGCTGATAAAGGTAATTGTTCCTGCCACCCCTATGTACGAGCCTCACAGCTTCAGAATATCTCTAAGTTGGCCGAAAAAATATCGATACTGCGTTTTGTTTTGTGAACAAAGATTAAGTAGAATAAAAACCAAGTATAAACAAAATTATTCAGACAATCACGGGATTCCAACCTGTATCTTCTTCTCTCTAACTCTACATTGCGTAAACAAATAATGCTTCTCATGGGAATCGAATCCATGACCTCTGGGTCTATAAGGCAAACCCCCAATCAACTGGGCTACAGAGGCAGACTATGTTATTATAATTGTATTACATCTTATTTTTATCATTTATTTATTTACTTTATTCATGTACACAATAAAAATGTAAAGGATTATACATAAGAGGAAAAAAAAGTACAAGGGAGCTGCTTATTTCTAAATAAATTTCTTCCAGCAGACCCAAGAGAGGAAAAGACAAGAAAAGGGTAATTAGCGTGTACAAAAAAGAAAGGAAAAGTATACCTAATTACCTAGGTAAAACTTTTTTTAAATCCTTATAATGTAAACATACATAAACATACATACACAAATACTATTACAAATAATACATACATAATAAACTTACATATAAAATACATACATAATAAACTTACATATAAAATACATACATAAATATCTACTGTGCTAAGGACAGATAATAATCTTTAACTAGTTTCTTAAATATTGAGATAGTTTTAGAGTCACGTATATCAGCTGGCAATGAATTCCACAATCTTACTGCTTGGACTGAAAAGGAGTATGTAGTTTCGTTTCTATTTTTAGGTTAATTTTTTTTATATACAACTAAGTAGGCAAACAGGCGTACGGCCCACCTGATGGTAAGTGGTTACCGTAGCCTATAAACGCCTGCAACACCGGAGATGTCACGGACGAGTTGCCGACCTGTCCACTATCAGCACAGCGACCCCTCTGGAGCCTGGCAACCCTACTCACCAGCAGGAACACAATACTGCATCACAGTGTTATTTGGCTGCGGTCTTCAATCAATCAATCAATCAATCAAATCATTTATTTGTGAAAACATAGGTAGTACATAAAGGTGTTAGTGTTAGAGTAGTAATTCAGAATCACTATGATTTTGCTGATAGACACAGCTTACAAATATACCTTTATTAAAATGTCAAATTATTAGAATTATCATGCAGGAAGTCATTTACAGAATAGTAACTTTTGTCAACTAAAAATGAAAATAATCGCTCTTTGAATTTCATAAGACATTGCATTTTTATCGTATTTGGTAGCTTATTATATATCTTGGGTGCCATACCCATAACACTCTTTTTTATTTGAGCCATAGTGCATCTCTGTGTGCAGACATTATGGATATATTGTGTTCGTAGTCGTTGTCGTGCATTCGACAGCCTGGCAAACAAATGTGGATTACTTTTTACAAATACAGCAACTTCATAAATGTATAGACATGGCATTGTCAGTATTTTCAATGACTTAAATTTTGGCAAACAGCTATCTCTAGGACTTAGTCCACACATTGCCCTAACACATCTTTTTTGTGCTTTGAAAATGGTCTCTCTATCAGTATTGTTACCCCAAAAAATTATCCCATATCTTAGTATTGGTGTTACAAGACCGTGATAAGCTGTTAACACAGAGTCAATATTTACAACATTTCGTAAATTGTGTAGGGCATAGGCACTTCTACTTAATTTTTTACATACTTGTTCTGTTTGCTCTTTCCATTTTAGCTTATTATCGATTATAAGTCCTAAAAACTTTGCATTATCCACAGAATCTATATTTGTATTATTATATTTTACATTCATATTTTTTAAATTATTATCTTTGTCATAAAAATGCATTATGTTTGTTTTCGTTAAGTTGATTAATAAATTATTTTCGTCAAACCAATTAATTATATATTTTAATGTCAAATTGATGTCATGTTCATATTCATCTAGAATATCGGGTTTTATTACGACTGTGCTATCATCAGCAAACAAGATCATAGATTGTTTAGTTACTTTAGGAAGATCGTTAATGTAAATTATAAATAGTAACGGGCCCAATACACTCCCTTGCGGTACACCATGTTTTACTCCTGTTTTTGTTGAAACGTACTTTACTTCTTCCCTTGTTTTGGGGCATATATTTTTGATTTCTGTAAATTGTTGTCTGTTTGTAAGGTACGACCGTAACAAATCCAATGCTTTTCCCCTTATGCCATATGAATGTAGCTTATCTAGAAGTCTTTCGTGATTTACGTGGTCAAATGCCTGTGTCATATCTGTAAAAATAGTAGAACTTGGTCTTTTTTTGTTCGTATTAGTCAGAATTATATTTAGAAAATCATAAATAGCCATATTAATGGTCTTATTCCTTCTAAATCCTTTTTGTTCATTACAAAGTATATCATATTTATCTAGAAAATTATATATTATTTCATGCATATGTTTTTCAAAAATTTTGGCAAATACAGAGGGTATTGCAATCGGTCTAAAACAAGAAATGTCATCTTTGTTTCCTTTCTTGAATAAAGGTTTCAATACTGCTATTTTTAAGTTGTCGGGAAATATACCGCTACTTATGCAAAGGTTAATGATGTGACTTAAGTGCGGGGCGATTTCTTCCGCTACATTTTTAACTATTTTTGTTGATATGTCGTCATGGCCAACACTGCTTGTATTTTTCAATGACTTTATATAAATGACAATGTCTTGTGGTGTAGCAGGCGCTATGAATAAACTATGTGGTACATTTTCAATCCCTGCCTTGGTGCTTACTTTAGGATTAGTTTTGACTCTATCTGTAAAATAGTTATTAAAAATATTTACAATATCATTAATGTTTGTGATTTCTTTATTGTCATGAGTAATTTTTGTAATTGAGTCTTTTGGGCGTACTGCTTTGGTGTTATTTATAATTTGCCATATCGCTTTCATTTTATTGTTTGAAGTTTTTATGTAATAATTATTTTGAGCTTTCTGAGTCAATTTCACAACTTTTTTAAATTTTTTACTGTAATTTTTAAATATTTTTTTGTTTTGAATATTTGGAGAAAAGCGATATTTCCATAACAGATGTCTTTGTTTTTTACTGCATTTTTTTATGCCCTTCGAAATCCACTTTACTTTTTTATTTGGTTTATTCATGATATACTTGTAAGGAAAACACAAATAATACAAAAGTTGGAAGATATCCAAAAAATATTCATAAGATTCATTTGCATTGTCAGTATCATAGACTTCCCTAAAAGATAGGCTTTGTAAATGAGATTTAAACTTGATCATGTTTTCGGGTGAGAAGTCTCTCTTTCTTGTTTTCCAAGGTAATATAGGGCATTTAGTTTTTACTGGTATTGCAAGAATTTGTGCTGTATGATCAGATAGGGCGAGTTCAGTAGGGTGGAGTTTCAGTTCTGTAGGGTGGAGTCCAGACGGATTACTCCTTACAAAATGTCCTACCTCTCTTATGTTTAGATTTAACATTATGAATTTTGTATATTTTATAATTATTTAGCAGGCTTTTGCAGATTTCTGCATCACCTCTGTTTTATTTTACGACGCAATTATTTTTAATAACCATGATTATAAATAAGTACTGAACTTGTACTAAACAGTGCCGATGACATCGGTTTATCGTCGTTGTGAAGTCATTAAGATTTTATAGCTTTTGTTTTATACCCTTTAGTAGACAAATGAAGGTGAAAGAAAACGTCGTATCGTATCAAAACTTTAAAAACTGGCAAGGGATAGGGCAGAATGGAAAAAACTCCCCCGACAATAGCCAAGCTCTTTAATTTATACATACATACAGTAGACAAACGGGCATACAACCCATCTGGTGGAAAATAAATACGATAACCTATAAATGCCTACTACAGATGCCTACTACACTAGAGGTTTTACTTGCATGTTGCAGTTCATGTGTTCTATCTTTAAAAAAAAACTAGTTTTATCCTTCAACTTTTCCGTTGCAATTAAAACTAATGGTATTTCTAATCAACACGATGACAAAAGGCTTTAACCGGTGATGACCATTTGGATAATTACTATTTATACTAACATTACTAAAGTATGTCATAAAAAAAATGATTTATACTGCCCGATTAAGGTGTTATAGATAAAATTTGATAAAATTAGTCAAGAAACGCAACAAAGTAGAAAAGATTATATGGTTTTTATTTGCAAGTGTTCATAAACTTAACTAACTATTAACTTTAAGTGCTGTCAGTATTTGTATAAAATAAAAATAATTTTTTTTTTTTTATATTATTCCCCAAAATCTTTAAAACAGGTGAACCTAATAACCAAAAATGGTATTGATTTTAGAAAAAAAACTACATATAGGTAGAGTCAACATAAAAAGCTATGTCATAAATTCACAGGAACAGCATCATTTATTAGAAAATCAAGAGTGTCATCGGTGGACGTAGCCACGTGCAACAGCATGTTTAGCTTCCAACTCATTATGAACTACAAATTGCGAGCTAACTAGAGAGTACGCTGGGCGTTGCATAATGTTAATTTTGTTCAAGCAAGTCTTTTAATCATAAAGGCCCAAATGAGCAACATTTTATACGAAACGCCGGGAATATAGCCAGTTTGCGCCAAACTGCTTACATTATTTTAACGACCAAACCCTACATACAAAATACTCAAAATTTTATCATAACAACTCTGTGTAAATTATATCTACTGAACTAAGTATTATTGTTAGCCCAATTTGTAATTTTTTTTCCGAATTCTATAGAAGGAGGTTGCTAATTTGACCTTAAACTTTCACTTTTTCTCCTATTGGCTGGAAGAAATTGCTATACATAGCCTTTGTTCATATATTTTTAAATGATTTCCTTTTTCATCATATCTTTGTTATTACAATATAAGTATCGTTTGTTTTTAACCGACTTCAAAAAAGGAGGAGGTTCAACTACATATATTTTTTACATTTAAGTTTTCCAAACACCATCAGCTTCTAGAAAATTCCGGATTTTTGTTCGTCGACTGAATTAATTATGTTAATAACACTAAATAAATGCATAGAGTAACCGACCTTGCCACAGGTAATTGAAAACTGACCTAATAATAATGTAATGGATTGATAGGTTTGTTTATTTTGCGTCAATATAATTATCAATCCGGTGTGTAGTAGTATCCAATATCTAGGAATCTCATTCCTAGGTTAATTAGTTCGTTATTAAACTCATTAATAAATCTAGTTGTCAAAAATAAAATAGGAGAAAAGAGAGCATTTTTAAACTGATTGCAAACAGGAGTGCTATTTTTAAAAAGTGTGACTCACGCGAAATCGGCGAGACGAATAATTGTTGTTCGATATCGAATGATTTTCGTTCGATATCAAAGCATTTTTGTTCAATATCGAACGATTTCATTCGACATATATGTCATACATTTTAAAAATAGGGCTCGATATTTTAAAACAATGCACTCCTGATCCAAAACTAGCAGTTTTATTGCACTTATCTAAGGATCCTAAAGTTTGATGAAAGTATTATCAAATTGTATGAGTTTTCTTGTGCATTACTTACCGAAATTATCATAAATTAGATAAATAGAGACAGGAATCACGTGATCGCTAGATCCAAAATATAAAGAAACTATCTTCGTACATTAATATAAATGGTGCTGGCACACGCATTTTTTATGATCCCAAAAGGTTTTAGTTTTCAAATGATGAAACAAAAACAAAGACACATTTGCGTAGACGTTTTATAACATGCAAAAACAATCAACGTTGCTGCGACGTAAATAAGTTAGATATTATTTGATATTATGTTGTATTACGTGGTATTGCCGTCATTTGCGTATGTTAATTATTCGCAGTGAGACCTTACGTGGAAAATCTTAAAGGTCATGGTGCAGTAAACAAACATGATGAGGCTTTATTGTTATGATGCATGCATTGAAAATTTACTAGGATGTTGACGGCGACGCGGCGCTACGATATGGCATCAGGGGCCACAATGTCTAATGAAAGTCGTTCGACTAACCGATTATGATGAATGAAAAACATTCGTTATGGAAAATCATTCGACTCTCCGATTTTGCGAGTGTCACACTTTTCAAAAATAGTACTCCAGTTTTTCTTCCCGAAAACGTTCATAGTGCCAAAGCGATTATGTTCAGTCTATAAACTGCTAGTAGATTGGTTGTTTATTCTTAAATTTTGTGATAAAAATGTCTTAATGCTTAGGGAAAGACTGCAAAAATTATGACACTAAAGTTAAAAGAACTTAAGATATTTTTTTCATTTTGCAAATTATACTTACGAAACATGTTCCAGAGGACTCATCCTTACTTTAAATCATTGGGTGCGTGCGCGTTTGTGGTAGAATCAATTTATAAAACCGCATTACGTCTTCTTGTGAAAGATACTTTTGTTACATCCTTAAACGCCGACAAGGATCTTTGAGGCAATTTTGGAGGGAACTATCCTGTTAGTTTTAAAATTAACATCAAGTTCAAAAATACATTTATAGGCAACGCAAACGGCAGCACCAAGAGTCTCTTCAGCACCCTTAGAGATAAAGTGGCTTTACCACCCCATCATCATCATCATCCATGTAATCCTAGTTGCGTCTTCACCTTACGCTTCGGAGCCTAGGGTACACTGTAAATCATGGTCCTAGATTTGGCGGAACTGGTTATTACAACCGCGACTGCCGTCTGACCTTCTTAACACTCTTTACCGGGAAACCAGACCAACAGGAACATGACCGAAAGTGGCTATTAGAAGTACTTATAAAGGGCAGATCTACAATCGATTGGGCTTCTACTCATACATATGAAGCGTGGTTGTCCTTAAGTAAGCAAGAGATGCATGTCATGTCAGATGAAGATGCTGAATGGAAATAATATCATCACCACATGGCATAGCTGGAACTTGAGGAGAGCTTCTGCTTAGGATGGGCTTAGGGAAACCGGCAAATTCCCTCATTCTACTTAGATCCACCAATGGCTCCGTGGATACTTTTTTCCCCCTCCTCGATCCACTTTTATGTCCACTTAAATCCACTAGTGGATCCGTGGATACTTTAATGTGAACTCAGAGAACAATAAAACAAATGATATACGGACAAATCACAGAGGCAGGTACCCCCAAAGTAAACAAGACATGTTGTGTTGAAATACTAACTCAACGATACTAATTTTATCCTAGACCCAAGACAATTTGAAATAGCTATTTTTCAACTTGCCCTGACAGGGGATCGAACCAAGAACCTCCGGCTGACTATCGGACTAACTATAATGCAACGGAGGTCGTCAATGCTAAGGACTAAATTCTAGTTTGTGTCTGTTACTTAGCTAAAATGAGGTTTAATAAATCTATCTAAGCTGATTAAGCTACCCCGTTCATGTATCAAATTAGTCTACAACTCCTAACAACTATTAAAATATCTATAACTGTGACTATCGACTTCTATCTCACCCCTCTATCAGAACTTTGCCCAATCATTCGCTCTATTACCTACCCTCAGAAGACTGGCTGTCTCGAAAGTTATTTTCCAGATGATTTGTAACATATTTATGATAAGGAAAGATGATTCCGTGCTTCGGAAGGCATGTTATGCTGTTGGTCCCGGCTGATATGTGTTGGTCATTTAATCGTCCAAATTAAGGATAATTAACTTTTTAACTAACGCATATTTAAAACAACATTACAGGATTAAGTGCGTCTTTTATACTTCCGACGTTTCACCCGTGTTACAATGGCCGTGGTCATTGAACGACTGGCTTAGCATTTCTACAACTCCAGGAATCATCTTCCACCGGCATATTTTGATTTCTCCAAGTAGCGCCACAAAACACACTAACAGTGTCCTTATTTTTTAGTAATTTTTATTGTATGCGCACTAAATTCTGTAATTATATGATCGTTTGTTTTAAAACACTGGGTCGCATACAAACAAACATTTACGGCGAAATTACAATAGGAAACACATAACATCACTTATCCACAAATGTTTGCGCACGTGCTTCAGTAGTGTAAAACAGACCAAAACCCAGTGTTGTAGACTCAAATGTTTCGAAAAATTCTGACATCAAGGTGTGTGAATGAATTCTTTATCTTGTTATAGCAACGAACTATGATACTTTCTATGGATCTTGCCGGAATCGTCATTAGAATAAATTATGAAACACGTGATGAAAGCCGGTTTAATAGTTACATAACTATAACAAGTTCAAGGCAGGTGAGGTTACATTAATTTTAAAGCTAACGTAACGCTAAATTCAGCATGTGATAGTGGCTAATATAGTAATCTCGGCGCTGTTGTATGGAGTGTCCGGGGTGTGCCCTAGCATTCGAGAAAGGCACAAGAGAGATTTTTGAGAGTTAATTGATAATGTACGTGGGGCGCACTATAAGTTTCCGGAATGAATATGAAAAAATACTATTAAAGGTACAAAATTAATTTATTGTTTTTCAAAATAATCTCCCTTGGCGTCTATGCACTTTTTCATTCGATGAAACCAGTTTTGAAAACTTTTGTGCCACTCCTCTGTGGTGACCTCTGAAACGTGTTTTTCATACTCCTCGACAGCCTCTTCTGGTGATGAAAATCGTTGACCGCGTAATTGGTTCTTAATTTTTGGGAACAGAAAAAAGTCACAAGGTGCCAGGTCGGGACTGTATGCAGGATGACTCATGAGTTCTACATTTTTCGCCTTCAAAAAGTCGTTTGTCTGTCTGGCCGTGTGAGAACTAGCATTGTCGTGGTGCAGGATGATACGGCGTTTACGGTTATTTTTACGGAGTTCGTCAATAACTTCCGGCAAACAAATGGTCGTGTACCAGTCACTATTCACTGTACGACGATTCTCTAAAGCAACAGTAGCCACGTGTCCAGTTTTATTAAAAATAGAAGCAATCATCCGCTTAGATGCACTTTTCACGCGCGCCACTTTGGTTGGTTTCGGCTCATCTTGAAAGACCCATACGCTCGATTGCTGCTTTGTTTTGGGATCGTAGCAATAAATCCATGTTTCGTCACCTGTTACTATGTCCCACACCAAATTTGACGCACCTTCGTTGAATCTGGTAAGCATGGCACTGCACCAAGTGACGCGGTCCGTTTTTTGAGCCTCGGTCAAGTTGTGTGGGATCCACCGCGAGCACAGCTTTCTCACACCCAAATGTTTGTGTAGGATTAATTGTATTTGACTCATGCCTATTTCTAAGGATGCGCGAATTTCATGGTAGGTCACATGCCTGTCTGTTTCAATCATATGGCGCACAGCATTGATGTTTTTGTTGGTCACAGCGGTGGACGGCCGACCATCGCGAGATTCATCACTGAGATTGATACGACCACGCTTGAATTCTGCAAACCAGCTATAAACAGTTGTCTTGCATGGTGCTTCATTGCCAAAAGCTGTTTCAAGCCGAGTGATGCTCTGTTGAGCTGTCAAATTACACTTAAAATCGTAGAAAATCATACTACGAAAATTTTCCCGAGTTAAATCCATGTTGATGCAGACACACAATTTTTTAAATGGCGCCACAAGGTAAAAACAAAAGACAGTCAGATGAAACAAACTGCATTCTACAGCCAAAGAGTTCTATTTTCAAATGTTGCAATAAATTTTTAAATATTGTTTATGTAAGTGGCCAGTTCCGGAAACTTACAGTGCGCCCTATGTATATCAAATGTTTGTAAACAAATGCTTTTGTGAACTTTCTCTAACACCAGTGGGACGCCATTACTATTAAAATTTTACATTGAAACAATTAAGTCCCACATACATACATTAAGTACAAAATGTAGCAACCATGGAGCAATTACAAAGAGGGCATGCCGTTTGAAATGGCGCAGTGATGTGATTTACGCCCCGCCGACACAAAAATGGGCGGAGCTTGTCATTGCTCGTGCTCCATGATTGGAGCCACGGCCGAAACCAAGCACCCCGCACGTCTGCCTTCCGCCCCATGTAGCCTCACAAACACTTTCTTACAAAACGCTTATTACGGCATCTCCTCTTTGTAATTACTCCATGGTACTCGTAGCAACATCTCAAAGTCCCTGTTAAGGCGGATCTAACGAATTGAAACTCAATGAGATTGGATTGTTTTGTTAATCAGTTCCAACGATCACTATCAGGCTCTTTGATCAAATTTGATCTATTTGCGTCTCGTTTGGATTACAAGCCCAATTGACCGAAAACAATCAGGTTTCAAGACCGCATTTCGGTTTCTGACGTCATTAAACCAGTTCACACTTGTTGTTGACTTGTTGAGAGTTGTTCGAAAATATGTGTTTTCTAAAAAAATCTAGAATTTTGTTATTTAATTTATCTGCATTAGTAAAACATCTTGCTCAAGCAAAATAGCTTATGAGGTAATCAGGAAATTGCTACGATGACAGACAATTATTCTCCTAAGAAACTTAACTATCAATGGACTAATATCATCTATTGTGACAAATACATCTGCGATGTATCTATCAATTAGTAGAAACACAGTCATATCTACCAAAGGAAATAAATAGTACTTATGATTTAAGTTGTAATGTACAAATCCGGAATCTGTATTCTTTAGTAGACGATAATAGGGAAATAATATTGAGAATTTAATGTTCCGCTTCATGTCATGTGTCATCCAACATTCGTCAGGTTCCGTCCCTTATAAAGGATGTACATTTCAGAAAATGGTCATTATATTATTACACGCAAGAATCTCTATAAATAAAAGTGAAAGGTGCTCTCTCATATTATAAACACCTCATTGATTCCTTGACCTATGAAATTGAAATTTAACTGGTAGGATGTATATGAAAAACGAAGAGATTTTTCTAAACACTTCACAAAATCAAAAGGTAGTAAGTACATACAGAAACTTCAGAAGTGGCAGAACACTTTTCGGGAAGAATCTGATCGGATCATTTGGACGGCATCTACACGCTAAGAAGAATAAGAACGAATACTTTCTAATACAGACAAAATTTATATTTATATTACTATCGTAATTACAGAAAGTTTCTGTAATTACGATAGTAATGTTAAGTTTATGAGTTTGTCTCACTTATTATCTTAGATTATAAGGACTAGTCCTACTACCAGCTGGTACATAGGAAGACGCGAATGCCGGTGATTTTACTGTAGAAATTAAGGTCTGTCTTTTCGACTGTGGACTAAGTATAATAGGTATTAAATGATTCATATTATCAGTAAGTACATAATACTATATTTATCAAGAAATTAAAGCAAGCTCGAAAGTCAGAAACCTACAAAACTCACGTAAAATACAAACCAAATCACGTATTGACTAGTACTCATCAACAAAAGACTCAAGGCATATAAACTAATTGAATAACCGTATCGCTTGTTTTAAAAATAATAAACAACTCCAAAAAAGGATCCTGAACTTGACTATGACGTATTCACGTTAGTCAATCACAACAACAAACTATACCTATAACAAGTTCGTAAAAACCCTTAACGAAGACGACATCAATTTGTTAGAAGCAATTGACGTCGGTAAATTAAACTAAGTTCTGCGGAATGCGCCGGCGCATATAAAACGAATAGTGGGGGCGCGGTCGCATCAAACAGTGTCGAGCGCTCGTGTTGTGTAGACGTGTGTTGTGAAAATAAATATTTTTAAAAATGTATACCAACCCGTTTGAGCGAAAGCATTCTTCGCTGAGACAAACCTTGGATCGCATAATTGTGGAGACGAGACACAGCATTCGGAAGAAACTCAGCCTGAACAAGTCTCGGGCCAGTTCTTCCTCGTCTTCTTCATCGTCCTCCGTTTACGAGTTCAAGAAATTCAATGAGAAGAGATGAGAGAACATTCGCCAATGTGGATACCAGTGATTTGTGGCGAGAGAACAGCTCACCAAAAAGGTTGGTAATTTTCACTTTCTATAAATTATGTAGAGATGCAGAGAAGTAATTTTAAGTGTTTGTGTTTCAATAGTTATACAATCAAAAGAAAAGGTAATCCATGAGTCTAGGAATATGAATAATTCATTTTTTTAAGGCATTTCTTTATGATTTCTCTCGGATTTGTTACTTTCTATAATCTAAGTGATTTAATATGTTCTCACTTTGCGGATCGACTTTATTAACCATATGTGATATGTCTAGTCTATTGTCTAATGCTATCATCAGAGCCTAATGGTCACCATATCAGTGCATGCTCTAACAATTATTACTGGCTCCGAATGTATCGACATGTATTTATTACATTTATGGTTAATATATTTTCAAATAATTTAAAAACATTTTTAAGTTTTAAAAGGAATAATTAAAACCAAACCTACAAACTTACATTTCTGAAAGCTCTTTCTGAATACGAGTTTATGAAAGATAAATACAGAAGAGTTCATTATTTCATAGTGAAAGACTTCAAAGTTATTTTTATGAAAAAACGAAGCATTTGAAAGTTTTTATTTATTCCATCCCTACATTTTCCTAGTTCGAACAATACACTTATAGTGATTCATCGTTAGTATGTTTTTATTCTTTTATATGTAGAAATGTAAAATTCTGAACATTATAACAGAATGTAATAAGTCAGTTTTAGTTTATTCTGAAACTAATATCAAACTCTGGTCCGTCGGCGGCCGAAAGGGTTTGGATATGGTCTCATACAATACAATATATCTTTATTGCCTACATTATTTACATAAACACGTGTACATAACACGTATTTTTTAGCATTCTCTCCAAAATAAACATTAGATTTCTGATATAATGATACTAATTTTAATTTTATCCAAGCTTAATAAGAAATCCTGTTTTGAATGCGATCATTAATATAAACATCAATAAGTTCAATAGTTCTTCAGAAATCCGTGACATACATTGCATCGAACCAAATAGATAACCAAATTTCAGAAAACAAAGGATCAGTCCTTTATTTTTAATAGAAGATACTTGTTATCATTTGACACGTTTAATTATCTTCGTAAGACTTTTGCCGCCATTTCACTGCAAAATTAATCCACACAATCCATATTTAAAAACAAACAACATATTTCGAGTTTGCAAAGCCTTAGATTGTGAAACTTATCATTATCATTGGGTGCAGTACCATAGGTTGCAGATCATTATGGTAAACGTAGCCATATTTTTTTGATCCCAAGCTTAAATACAAAAATAAGTTCCGAAATAGCGACAGAATTCAACTTTTTCATCAGTTAATTCACAAAACTTTTTAAAATATGTAAAATTTTTGGAAGCTTGTGGGCCTTTAATACCGAATTATATTTTAGTCCAAACTTAGCTCATTTTTAATTAAAGCCTTAAATTTCTATACTTTTTACGACTGGCAGCTTTGAGCTTTCAGATCCCTTTCAAAGCCTGCCATTATTCAGTATAGTGAATAATGCTTTCATATTGTATTATAAGGCCAAGGCATTTTCATTCAAAAACTATTAAACTATGTAGAAGTAAGTACTTTGACTAATGACAGTTTCGATTACTCTACCAACCAACTGCAGAATTCTTAATTGTACTAAGTATAATAGTAGTAAGAATTCTGCAATTGAATTATGTTTTTCTTTATTTAGTAGAGTAATTGAAAGATAGCCAAATGCGATTTCTTTAAATATAATGAACAAACTATTTTAATACGGTTTTATCGCGTTTATTACTTATTTATTTACACCTGACGTTTCAAACACTTTACAGCGTTCATGGTCGCAGGCAGACTAAGTTAACATTTGTCTTTGATGTCATAAGATTACAAACTACCGCCTGAAATACAGACTGCAAGACCCTTAGATACTGTGAGCCAATACTGCGTGAATCGGAATAGTTCCCAATAAAAATTTCAGGCGGTAGTTTGTAATCTTATGACATCAAAGACAAATGTTAACTTAGTCTGCCTGCGACCATGAACGCTGTAAAGTATTTGAAACGTCAGGTGTAAATAAATTAGTAATAAACACGATAAAACCGTATTAAAATAGTTTTATTTAATGAATAACAATCGCGAAAACATAAGAAATCATTATAATGAATAAAATCTTAAAGAATATAATATTTAAGTATAGTGTATTTAAGAACATCGTTATTTCACATTTATTTCATTTGTATTTTAATGATATACCTTCTATGTACCGTTTTGTTTCTGAAAAGCCTTTTTAAGGGCAGTATCACATGAGGAACATCCAACCAATTGTTGATAAAATATCATTGTATGCTGTGCTGTTTTCTTTGTAAGCAAATATAATGCTTACTAACTTAAAATAGTAAAGTACCGGAAAATGATGTCTGTTATTGTTTTTGCATCTCCTTATACCAATTTTGAAATAAGTACCAATATATACGAGTATGAGGCCTAAGTTTATTTATCAAAAATTACCATATTATATCCGTAATGGATTGTAGTAAAACTCGGGCACGTCATACAAAAAGCACTCCGAAAGCTATTTAGTCACTTCATGGTACAGATATTTTCCTACATTTTCAGACATAATGATAAATTAAGATCCACATTATTTAGGATTATTTCAGCGTAAATAAATGTTACAAAAAATTTTACAATGCCACAGGTTACGGTATTGTGGGTTGTGTTTGATTTTAAATTGGGTTTAGTCATTAATTGCCAACTTGCCAACCAAATAATCTAAAAAATGTTACAGATCCTTTAATAGATAGGACGCGTTGTTAGTCATTTGTTACTTTCCGACTGTCGATATTTTGTCATTATACACAAAAAATATATTAAGCTATTATTTATTTTATATAGTTACATTATTTAAAGAGTCTAAAAATAAAATCACTTTGACAATGAAGTTATAAAGTTTATGTTCAGAATGAATGCTTTTTAGTACCAAGACTGTAACTGGCACGTGCACAACTAACGACTACACCTTTTATAGATTTGTAACATCAATGTTTAGTTGGGCTCAGCTGACATTTTTAAACAGAACAGATTACATTTTTTTATCAAAATTTTGCTCTGCAAATGTATTCCCCATTTCCCGCTAACCACTATCTATGACTTTTTCTAGAAGAAGTTTTTTCTTTGTTTATGTATGACTTATTGTAGTAGAAACTCAAATTTTTCTTCTTTGTTTCAGATGGAGCGTCCATAGACCGGACACGTACGTCAATCTTGCGTCAATTCCATTTCAGACGACAAGAGAATGAATGTTAATGAAGACAATACTTAAAATATATATCATTTTAATCACCAGAGCAATTTGTTTTATTATCTACCTAATAACTAACAATATTTACCGGAAACAACGCAAATAACTTCTTTAATTTTCCACTCTATTTTTAGCTCATTTGCAAATAGAGGTCTGTTTTGAGAAGCTTATGGGCATTAGTTGTTTTATGATTATAAGTATGATAAGCCAGTGTACTTTAAATGTACTAATTAAATATTTATTTAATCTCATAATAATTATATTTTTAGGCTATTCTCTCAATGCAAATGACATCTGTCTCGGTTGATCAAGTTACTAGGGCTAGATAGTACTCGTTTAGGTATACAAAAGTTTGTGGTAAAAAAAACCTTCCATTTAAGAGTACTTAAAGTTTCTAGAGTTTTCCTTACTACTACTTGTTCTTCACATACTTTTTTCTTATTACTACGATATACTATGTACATTGTATAGATCTCTATGTATCAATGATAATAAATAATTGTATTGTTCATATTGAGCTAGTAAAAATTTATTCATTAATTAATAATAATAATGTTTTTTGCATAAACAAAAAAAAAACTAAACTAAATAAAAGTATTAAAATATAAGCTAAAATTTTAAACGTCACTACCTGATGCTAGGAATCGTCGAAATATTCCTCTGCATCGCTGTCCATCGCTGGCAAAGTGCCCAGAAGGCTGGCAGCATTGCCACGTTAAATGGCTATGCTTTATTTTGAGCTAAAAATAGGCCAGCCCTCTGGGTCACGTGTGCCATCGATGAGGCGCTTGCTCAGATCCCCACGGTTCAAGCGTTTTAATACGAAACGGCTCAAATACATAGTTTCCTACAAGTCTTATGTAACTGCGGCAGCAGCGCCTGCATGCCCCTCAGTGCTTGGATGATGGGAAGGCGCAAGGGTATCGACGCAAATGGCGTCCCATACCAGGGGCCTGCCCAGCTCCCAAGGCAACAACGACATTCCATCGGTTCTTTTGCCATCGTAACGTACCGGCCATTGGGTTTCAAATCTGCCGGCGGTAGCAAGAGCACGACGGATAATACCGTTTATGTTGCCATGCCGCGAAAATGTGCCTGCGCTTCTGCCGTATGATAGGCCGTGGTGAATTGCGAAGTGTCACATGGGACTCCTAGACGAAGACACGTGGCGAAACGGAATGTGCCGTCATCAAGCAGGGTACCAAGGTTTGATGACGGCAAAGCCTGAAGCCAAAGTCCCGATTCCCATTCTCCTACAGCCAGTAAGCGGGCGCGATCTGTAGTATTGCCCGGAGAATTGAGCAAACTTTCAAGAACGGAAGTGCAGAGCGGCCGATCATACTGCCTCTGGAAGAAGGGGTTCATCAGGAGGTCAATATTTACCTTTATTTCAGTCGAAAAAGCCATTTTCCAGGCAGATGTAGCGTCTTTCAGTCCTAGTACGTTGGGATTAAACTTTGACTTAAATTGTATGTAAATAATTATTTCTTCACCCGGTGTTTTGTTAGCTCATACGAGTACATAATACTTTACATTTTAACGAACTTTTGTATCGTAGATACTTCGTTGCACAAAAGAATTTCAAAATTGTATGTAACATAGCGTTTTTGATGTCGCGTTTTACTTTCATTGTAGACATTGATTACATATTATAACATAAAATACATTATTTTGTTGAAGGTTTTTCTACCGAAGTCACCCGAATGAGATATTATCGTTGCCAAAATAAGATAAAAAAAATATATTATGAGGAACTAGCTGTTTCCCGCGGCTCCGCCTGCGCACAAAAAAAGTACATGTTTGTAATCTTCATCTTTGTAAACTTTCAAAATTACAACCCCTTGAAGGTTGATTTTAGAAAAATGTGTGACTCTTCAACTATTCCTATAACAAATTTCGTTAAAATCATTGAAAACTTGAATATCTGTGAAAAATTAATTGGAGTTACAGAAAATTTTAAGAAATTCCAAGTTAAATATACTGCCTTCCAAAGCACAAATCTCTGATTTTTCTTAGGTATTTTTATAGAGCCTTGGAAACTATCATCGTCGACAATCAGATGCCCGCAAAATGAATAAACAAACTGGATACCACTTTACAAACTGGATTTGAACCCAGGTTTTGGCCCCCTATTTTTGAATGACTTGTATGTCGAAAAAAATCGAAATCATTCTAGAACAAATTTTATAATATAGCACTCCTGGGCTAATAGGTCAAGCGCCTAACCACTAGACTACAGGTTCAACTAAAGTGATCTAGTAAAAACAACGAAATGAATAAGACAATCTGATAGTGTTTGACAAATATAAAGGAGAAGGTTTATACCCAAGAGTGGGGTATAGATATCTAATAAAAAAATACCACGGATTCATATGGAATATCCAGAAAGATTGGTATAAGAAAATAACGATCCCAAAGGAACCCGACGCGACGATAATTCATAAAGCCTTGAACTCAAGTACATTAAGCAACATATAAATGTAACGTATACAATTTAAGATGAAAGTGTTACGACGAAATGCTTTACTCTTCTGACGTTTACTGTACTTTCTAACGAGATTTCGGTCTCATTTGGAATGCGAGAATGAAATGTCGATGAACTTTGTTAATGTCGCAAAATACCTGTGAAGTTGCTTTCTCATTTATTTTAATCAATTCGGAAAAAAATATTATGGCTACTACTTCTATCATGACATATACCATAACATTATCTAACTCTATACTGTCGTATTTATATTTGTATTTATACTTATAATAAGAGAACAATTCGCATCTCCTGTCCTGTCCTGCGTGCTCGGCCACCTGCACGCTCAGGGACCTCTACGAAGGCACCAACAATGCCTTGTCGGTGGCGGAGTTTTGGTCTGCTGAAGTTTGATAACAGCCAGAGTCGACTCGCAAAGAAGAAGAAAACAATTGAATCTGATTGCTATGTTTGTACTTTATACACAACAAACATAAAACAATTTTATTGAACAAAAAAAGGGACGAAGTTTTATTGAACACCACACTGTTCAATGCGAAATAGAAAGATGAAACGAAAATAACTGGCTTGCTTTCTATGAGAGAGAGAGAGACAGACAGAGAAACACGCGCACGCCGCACGGCTTACAACTATAGCAAAAAGTGTTGTTACAACTTTTGGTCTTAATGTTTTCCGTCTAGCTAGTCCCCTTTCGCAACGCGCGATAAAGCTATTGTCACTAACAGAGTCTGTGGTCGGTGGTAAGTAATTAAAGTTTTAATTTCAAGCTGCGTTCGAAACCGAATACGTAAATCGTCATTGCCCGTCATTAAACCACATAAATAATTACTTACTGGAACTTGTGTTGACAACACAACCAACTATTTACCCAACAATTGCTAAACAAACGGCGCCTATTTACAAATTAGGCATTTGGAAAATGAATCTATTAATATTTACAAATTAGGCATTTGGAAAATGAATCTATTAATATTTAAATCAGTTGTTCGTAAACAAGAACAATTACCTAAACTTGTATTCCATAAATTCTTTTAATAATGGGTGTATAATATTTGCCTGTATTTAACTATAATTAAAAATGCTTAAATTGGTGTACCCTAATATTGTACTTAATTAATTGAATTTCGTAACGTCGAAAATGTTTTTAATTATAATCAGTTCCTATATTTTTGTTTCTAATTTTATTATTTCAACTACTATTTACTTAAATGAAACATATTTTACATAAACACAAATGAATTGACTTATACGGAATGTTAAATGTTATTTAAAAAAAACTATTGTTAGTAATTATTAGTATAATAAACTAGTAAATAATATCACAATAAACAAAAATCAATATTTACATACAACATTTTATTTATTATGAAATTATTTAAAAACTAGCTAGTAACCAGTGATCTTTCATACAGTATGCACGCCATACATTTTAGGGGTCAATTAAGTTGGTCGTATGGCCTACGGGAACTGGAGAAAAATTCGGGATAAATTGTAGCCTAATTTCTAAGGTGGACCTCTAGCAACATAACTGTGAAAACCGCGTTCAATTCCATGCAGTAGTTTTCGCGTGATGCGATTACAAACTCAAAATTAAAATTACTTATTCCGAATAATCCGCCTTAAAACACTACTAAATTTAAACAAAATCCGTTTAGCAGTTTGGCCGTGAAAGCTTTACAGACAGACAGACTTTCGCACTTTTAATATTATTGACTTTATTTAAGCGAAGGGAAGCTTAGTACAGTAGAAAAGGAAGAACAGAGGACCATGGGCATCGGAGCGACTAACTGAGAACGCAATCAGGAGAGCTAAACGCAGTATGCCTAAGTACATTATGACAAAACAAATTAAACAATAATTTATTTAAATATTTATAAAATTCTATTAAGTACAGTCTAATACGCTTTAATGTAAAAATATTGCAAAATACAACGGTCTGCCACTCACTACGAACATGACGACATACGAAACAATCATGAATGAAAAAATGTACAACTTGTTTACATTAAGTAGTTCTTAACTGTTACTGACGTCATTACTTACCTATTAACATATTAATAAGAGTAGAGGGAAGTTAAACAAACAAGAAAGAAAAACATCTCGAAAAACAAAAAAATTACCAGATCTAAAACAGATAGTAAATTCCTTACATAAAATAACTACTTGAGATGATATTTTGAGCGTATGGTGGTGTGTTCTGAAAAAATAGAGTTTCATTAATCAAGTGCCTATCAAAGATGGGTTTATTGAGTTTTTTAGGTTTTTTTTTGTCAAAGCGCGTGTTTTTGAACATTTATCAGAGAAATTAGAAGCCGAACTAATCTTTGTCGTAGAAATTTCGAATGCCACTTTCATGGAGGTGAAGATACCAAGAAACTGCGGTAGGTACAACCTTTAGTCGCCTTTATGTATCCAAAGTAGTAAGAAAAGAAATGGTATATTCTTAAGTCACAAACAGTCACAAATCACGCAGAAAAGAAATCTATTTATACCTAAACACTTGCAAATACAGCATGTTGCAATATTTTTACAAACTGTTATACATCAATTAAAAATGGATTAGCTTTTAAAAGAATGTACTGAAAACGTTGCAAATGCTCTATGAGTATTAGAGTTTTTCCCTTTGACAAATTCCTTTGTCATGTCCATTTATAGACGGAATATTGAAAAAAAGTTACTTGGTTTTATTTTCAAACCATTAGTAAAATAGAAATCTTTTACTATTCATTCGTTCATAGCTTGTGGGTGCACTATAGAAATTAATAAATGCAAGTACTTTTATTTCTATGTTTAGAACTGATCATCGTTGAAAAGTTATAACACTAAAATAAAAGCCCATTGCTCATAATTTAAATGGAGAAATTAAAGTGATATTTTATATTGATGACAAGGAGCCGATTGTTCCTAATGTAGAATGATTTTTCTGTCTTTTCTTCTCAACTTCCATTGATGAGACCATTTGCACGTCTGTCTGTATCTATATGATCATCATCAGCCCTTGTTACATCATCATAACAGCATTTCATAATAATGAACATCTTAATAAACTCTTACCCTTACAAAATTGTATGCTCTGTAGTATCAAAATTTGTTCATTAAAACTTGTGACCACCAGTTAACACTGCGCTACAATATTCCCCAACGAGTAATTAATTTTCGAGCCTAACTTTGAAAGTCAGGCATGCAATTGATTTTCAGATACAGATTGCGAATTTCTCCATAAGACTCCATACGTTCTATGTCATTGTTAACATCTCTTTGAATTTTCAATAATTATTTAACTGCCTCTGGCTTTACGCATGAGCAAACTTTGTTTAGTTGTTTTCCAGTTTGGTTAGGACATTGCAGGCTTGAATTACTTGATTGTCTAATAAAAAGATGATGCCGTGCTTCGTGCTTCGGATTGCAGTCACCCGTTACCTGGTGATCATTAGTTACAATACCCTATGGTTGACTGGAAAATATTGCATTAAGATAAGGGTCCGCCTTTATGCTTTACTTTTTCTTTTTTGTTTATATATTTTTGTAATGTTTTTCCTGTTTTTAGTACATACAACAAAGAATAAATGTTTGTCGTTTTAGTAACCACGTATAGGGCTGAGAGACGTTTCCAAAAAAGTAAAGAGTCAATTGACCCTTTGATCACTGATTAAAAAGTTGTCGCGGCAGCGACAATAATCTTATACATCTAAACTTCTTCGCTTGAAAGAATAATGTGGATATTCCTTCCCTAAATATATTTTAAATATATATTCTTTCTAAATAATAATCCGCATTCCCGGTATTGAACAATTTCGTAAAATTAACTTTAAGTAACTTAATATTATTCTTTAGTGGGAATAAATTAAGTTTGGGTATTATCCGATCACTGGATTATAATGTCTGGGGTCAAAAGGTTCAAAATGTTCACGTCTTAGATTCTAAATTTGAAAAACATATCACTACCTACACATATGAAATACGCAAGTCGAGCACGCATTTCGTAATTAGTCGTGCGATCAATTTATCTCGTGCACGTTTTGACCAGCGTGTTAGACGGACGCACATCAATTGTGCGGTCAAACGATTAATGATTAGGGTCATCATGCCGCGATAAGTTTGTTTTGTATGAGTATCAATGTACCAGTTTCTTGTGACCCCAGAATGCCGATCAGGCTTAAGGGGCAGGTCTATAAATCTATCAGTAGACCTGCCCTCCTTCATGGCAGTGAGACGTGGCCCATCCTTCAGCGGCACAAGCAAGAGCTGCGTGTTACGGAGATGAAGATGCTGCGCTAGATGTGCGGAGGGTCGCCGAAGAACCACATAAGAAACTCCCGCATTCGGAGTAGCCTTCATGACCGTGACATACCGTATAAGCTTCAAGAAAATCGCCTGCGATGGTACGGTCACGTCTTACGAAAACCGGCAACATATTATACAATATCGGTTTCCCGCAGCTCCATCTGCGTTAAAAAGTAGCCTATGTTTGACCCCGGGTCTTCAACTATATTCATACCAAATTTCAACAAAATCCGTTCAGCGATTTGGCCGTGAAAGCGTAACAGACAGACAGACTTTCGCCTTTCGCTTTCTGTCTGTCCGTCTGTCTATCTGTTATGTTTTCACGGCTAAACCGCTGAACAGATTTTGATGAAATTGGTATAAATATAGTTATAGTATAGGGTCAAATATATGCTACTTTTTGACGCAGGCGGAGCTGCGAGAAAGAGCTAGTAAGATATAAATATCACTTATTGACGTCAATTTACAAAGCGTAAGTGGAGAAGAAGCGGCGCCACAAACTCCACTTTCAGCACAGCAGCACTTTCTTCAAAGCGTCAATTTACAAAAAAATATTTTCAATAATAACATGAATAATTTAAAACTCTACACCACTGAAAATTACTTGAAGAATAGGAGTAGCGGTCAGAACCAATTCCTCAGATGAGATTGATTGAATTTCATCAAGCCTTTACCATGATTTTCCGCAAATGTAGTATGTAGTAAGAAGGTCCGTGAAGCACATCTGACGGAGAGTATCGTAACTGAGAATGTCCATACAAAAACCTATCTATATCATAGCAACTCAAGCATAAATTAAAAAGAAATAGCTAACCTGATAGGCGTTGTTTTATTTAAACATTTCCAAAATTTTCTAATGTTCCGCACAACTTCCTTACTTTTTTCTTTCATAAGAACCTTTGCCTGAAAATAATAAACACAACAAAAAATAAATAGCCATGTCCACGCGTAATACGAAATCAGGCAGGTAGCCGGTCATCAAAAACGTTGAGACTTTTGTCTTACTTAGAAAAATATTGCGTTTCAGCTTTGTACACCTTGTACAAGAACAATATGAATGATTTAATGCAAATCACTACACTAAAATTGTTAAAAATAAGCCTCACAGATTTCCACATTGACTATTTGTCGTGTAGAAGTGACCTTCAACTGGTAGCTGTGTTGTGAACTTTCTATGGCTATAATAAAAACTCTTACACAAATGGCTATAATGACGATGGTGAGACGATATAGGTGTGCATTAAACTCCACCAATGAGTGTTCCCAAGAATATTTGACGTCAGGCAGGCGGCCGGGTTTAAACATAATGCCAAACATTAAGATTTTATTAATATAATGAGTGAAAAGAAATATATCACGAACTCCGAGGCGTAACAGGATGACACTGAGAGGCGATGTTAAAATATCAAAGATGAATTCCCCAGGAATGCTATTTTCGACATCTATGACAGTCATATACGAGTCAAATGAAAATCTCAATATAGCTATTTTTGAGAAGTACTCACCGCAAACTGGTGAGTCGAATTAAAATCGTTCGACTCAGCGATTATGTCGAATGAAAATCATTCAATATCGAACGAAACCATTCAGCTGACCTATTTTGCGTGAGTCAAACTTCTCAAAATCTGTGAATAATTGACAATAGTTTATAGATAGTTTCCGATTGGTTTCAAGTTCATATTCATTCGTATTCTCTTTGACCCAATAACCTCGAGGGTATCGCCTTTCTATAAATCAATTTTATCTCGTCTTGAAATCGTTACACGAGCTTCATAAATAATATGATCGCCCTTCAGTTATACTTCTGTAAAACTCGGTTTATTTGACCTAAACTACATTGGAATATATTTTACATACAAGCTAAAAGTTTGGAAATGATCGGACGACGGGAGGCAATTTTAATTATATAGTACCTAGTGACAAGTATTGCAAATTTTGGGATTAAATACGATAAATAAATCACATTGATACACCTAACCTTATTTAAATTGTTTTATAATACAAATGTAAACGATGATGAACTTATTTAAGCAGGCCCCCCTTTCCCACTGGGCACTATGGGCACGTGCCCAGGACCTCGCGATCAAAAGAGGCCCCCTAGTTTCTGCCAGATCACCGATAGAATGATAACCGATATTTAGGTATTACAGAAAAAACATATTAATTTTGAAAAAATCTGATGATAATGATACAATACCTATTTGCTTATAAACTTTTGCATGCATTTTGCTTTTGAAAATCAGGTTTTCCGATATTAGTATGTTTAGGTTAATTTAAATACTAAGGTATATGTGTAGGAATACAATTTGATGCAATGTGGTTTATGCCTTTAATAATATATATAATATATATACGAACGTCATACACAACACCACAGACAAAGATGAAGATATAAATGAAAAGGACTTAGAAATAAATAGAATGCCACATCTTCCCATCACCACTGCAATCAACATAGATTTAATCTAAAGATATAATGCTAAACAAGTTAGTTATGTGGATCATAATTTATATTTCCTATTCTTTTATAGTTAGTAACTAAATTAAAATAAATGTAGAACCTTGTCTGTCTATTTTCTTCATCTATTCTAACAAAATAGTGTTCTACCAAGGTCATAGGGCTCAATTATCCTAATGTGTCCAGGGGCTCAAATAGTTTAAAGACGGCCCTGTATTTAAGTATATTTTAAGTACTGAGTGATAGACCAAAAATCCCGCCAGATAAAAAAATACTTTTCCAAAATAATTAAGAATTAGAAGAATTTTGCGAAATATTACATTTGTATTTTGACTTTCATCTCTGTTATGCCCCAAATTCATGGAATATTTTTTTTTTATCTTTAAAGTTATGAACTTTAATGTCAAGTTCATGCACCTTGATTGCCAAAAACTTAGTTCTGTGAAGAAACAATGAACCTTCAATAAATCAATCAATTCTGTAGCACTCAATGAAAACACAAAGCAGAAATAATGACACAACAAACAATAAGTACTGCAGACGACACAACACGACACAGAATTTCGCAATTGCATTGATCAGTCAATAACTTGCCAACCGTTTCATAATGGACAAAGTAACATCAAACACCGACTTTGAACTTGACCCCAGTGGTCTGGTTTTGCAAGTGCCCCCACTAGTCCATAGAGGTTTAACACTCAAGCGGTAAACGCACTAACATACGCACGCGCACTAAAAATGTTCCCTAATCCATTCGATAGGAAACATTCCACTATCAGACAAGTATTAGACCGGATTTTTAAAGAGTCTAAGTCCACTATGAAATCAGGACTGTCGAGGAAGAATAGCAGCACTTCTTCATGTTCAAATTCTTCGGAAAGGAGGAAACCTTTCGTGGGTTTTGGATTGAGGAGCTGAATTGGATTGCCTTATTGTGATGAAAAGAGTCAACTGGTCATTGCTTTTCACTACGTTAACTATGGTGAGTTTTGAGAATTTAATAAAAATAAACACCGATTCGCGTTTTCATAATTTAGGTTGGCAAGTAATAGGATCTAAGAAAAATTAAATTTCTATCAAAGTTATTAACTCCATTCCCTGAATTGAATCCAATTTGTGATATAAATAACATTTTTGAAATTAATAAGATTGAAAAATTCAACAATCAGCATTCCGTACTTCATTAGTTTCTTGAAAATTTCTTAGAAAATTATCTTACGAGTATGATAAGTTTAGTGTGATGCGTATATAGATCGTAAAAAAAATATGTGATAGAACTGTATTTAACGGATGGGAGCAAACGCAAATAAAATCCACACACAAATTAACAATTTATAAATAAACTATAATATTGCGTTTTTGGTAAAATGTGAACTCTACATTAACGTAATTAATACTCTAGATAATCTTTAAGTATAAAAATAATAGAATTAAATATTAAAATATTTTTGGCGGTAAATACTTTATGGCAATCGAAAAGGCTTCTAAATAATGGTCCTACATTTTCATAAGTAGGTAAGTATATTTTATAGCGTGCAGTAAAATGAGTTTTCACTTTATAGGTACGTATCAGTGGAGAAAGTTGTTCATTATCACATACTAAGATTAATTTGCTAAAATAATCAGGTTTACACGGTGTACGCAAAAACAAGTCAGACAGGTTCTGCCATCAATGATAAATTTTAGATATCATTAGGAGAGGCCAATGTCCAACAGTGGACTGACTGCGGCTGATAACGATGATAATCAGATCAATAACAAAACAGAAAAAATCAGTTTCCGAACTAGTGCAAAAGAAGTGGATACGCCGCTTTACAATCTGATGAAAACGATCAACGCACTATTGCACAAAAGGCCGGCTCTCAGTCTCATTGTACATATTTTGTTTCTCCACTATCCAAGTAGTCATGAGTCTTTCAAAGTCTTTACGCGTCACGACTCCCCGCGGCAGTAAGTTCCGACAATTGCACCACAACTTGGGCAATGTTGTCAAAATTTTCAAATCCCACATCTTTTGCAAGAAACTGTCTAACTGAAAACCAGTTATTTCTGCGCGTGTGTCCTTGCAACACGAATAAATTTATTACAACGTATACGCACACTATACTTAGGGACTTTACACAATGCTTGAGCTCAAACAATCTGTGGCGAAAGGTGGTAGGCATAGCGTTTATTTATATTTTTAATGAGATAAATCGCGGAGATTTCATCTATTTCTGCTTTGTGATAATCTGATTCTTTGGATTCTAGAGATTTATTTATTTACATTTACATTTGGAAAACATACAGTTATATAGTTGATATACATATTACATTTACAATACTAGAGTAAGTTCTCTAAATATGGACTACCATATCGATTTTACTGAATCAAACTAAAACTTATGAACATATCAGGATATATTTATGTTGATTTGATTCAATACTAATATTAGTTTACAAATTAAATTAAAATCCCTCAAAGTAAAACCCTTTTCAACAATTTTATCTGATTTCTAGAAAAAATTCAAAATCAGACTTTTTCGACGAAGGCATATTATATGGACCGCTAGGTTTTTAATATGGGCCGGGCCATCTTAATCAAAAGTAAGTTATTATAAACACTACAAGGTGGTTTCGAAAAAAGGCAGACGCCAGGGTGTGCGAGGTTCTTTGCCTACTTAAACCTGTGTAGTTGTATAAAAAAAGAGACAATGACTGTATATAGGTACCTAGTCTCTTTGTTCCAAAGAAAATTCTACTGAAATCATTTTTGATGTCTTTATTAATTTGTTTTTTTTTTATTTATTTCTGCAGTTGTTCTCTTCTTCTTTGGTGCAGCTTTTTTTCTATTCAGGGCATACTTTTTCAATGAGATTATAATATGGACTACCCAACTGTCCTCAAAATTGACTAGTCCATATTTAAAACCTAGCAGGTAGTCCATATTAAAATTTGTCATACTTTTGGATAAAAATGCCCATACGTATTTAAAACAAATGTCTAAAAGAATGCAATTAATGTCTAATGAATAGAGACATAACAACATATGATATGTAATTTTAATTTAAGCATTATAATTGATACTTTAATCTTAATTAACTTACAAATCTCACCGAAAAAAGTCATCTGAGAACGGAAAAATTTCGAAATGGCACCTCTGACACAAACACTCCTCACAGTTCACTGTAATCAAGTAGAGGGGCGCAGCGGGGTAGAGAGTATGGAATGCTATCAAATTCGGTGCAAACAAAGTGATATCTAGCGAAATATCTCGGTAGTCCGTATTATGTGACTAGTCCATATTTAGAGAACTTACTCTACTTAAACCAATTAAGTTTCCTCAGAGATTCCCAAGTATTGAGAATTATTTAGGCACGTTCTGCCAGGAATGATTATTTCATTGATGATGTTTATTATATAGTTTGTTGAATCGGGAAATCTAAAATAATTTTGAAGAATCTATTTATTCTCGTCTCAGCTCAAATACTAGGTAAGTAGGTACATTAGACATTGCCCAATCATATGTTTCAATGTCACACAAAACGTTAATCACTCGACCGTCGCCATATAGAAACCTACTCCTTTCTATAGGTATCTTTATTTTGTGCCTATAAGTTTTTCCCGAAACCAATATGTGCAGCTTAAGCCAGGCCTTAAGCACTTGCCTACGTATCTTCATTCTTATGAAGGTCTATTTAGACTTTTCCTCTTTGAAATATCTTCAAAGTGCAGAGTATGTACACAAATTAGGACTCTTTTATAATTATTCTCTAGAATAATTATTTATTCCCCCTTTTTGTTTTTTGTTCGTGGCCACATATAAAAGGTTTTATTGAAAATATTTAATTCGTCGTCAGGTATTCAAATATTTTTTTAAAGTTAATCCAAAACAAAAATTGCTAGCTGCCATTCTATGTCCCTCTGTATAATGAATCTTATTATATCTGTGTCAGTAACTATAAGAATGAAAATAAAAATTATTTATTTTTAGATAACTAAGATCCATGGTCTTGTTAGTACAACTTAGCCTATGTTAGTACTTTTAATACTCAAAGAAAAACAATGATAAGATCTTTAGTAAAAACCGACTGCTGTCGCTAAAGAAATCTAATTTTCCCAGTAGTAGTTCAAAGTAGTATTTTCAGATTTAGGAATTTAGTTCCCAATAGACTTAGCTGATGTTATTTTTCCCATTACACGTTACGGGTAATGGGAAACGGGAAATGCGTTACGTTTTGAGTGATGAGCGTAGAGGAAGCGAGGGAGGTCTGTAATGATCGTGGCAAATGGAAATTCGTAGTCTGTGCCTGCTCCTGCGGGAAACAGGCGTGAATATATGTATGTATGTACGTTACGGGCGAGACAAATCACAGGAAACATCTGTTCGACAAATCCATCCTTGCCAGACAGATTATTGAATAATATATTTTTCATTCTTATTAACATTTTTGCCATCATCATCGGCTTACTATATCCCACTGCTGTGCATAAGCCTGCCCTATCTACGCCAAGCATCTTTGCCCTGGCTGAACCATCGCAACCCAGTTCCAGCTATTTTCTGATACCGTCAACCCACCTAGCAGCTGGATGTCCAGTTCTTCGCCTTTTTATGCCTCCTTCATTTACACCCAAACTAGTTAATTTAAAATAAACACAACGGTATTTTTTACTGAAGAGTTGGCAACCCAAACCCGATACGGAAACATCGGCAATCCAGTTGCCAACACGTTGCGACGCAAACCAGTCTGGAAACTTCGCTGGCCACCGGAATGCACTTGCTCGGCCCTTACGAAACAGAGTTAATTGCACAAGTAGAGGAAGCTGAAACCTTGGCCATATTTATATAACGTTCATTCAGTTTCTAATACACGCATCTGTTGTTGATAAAGGGCATTTTGGTTTCTTCTTTGTCGTCCAAGCGTGTATCCCAATCGCGTCCTTATCTTACGCCTTACGAGTGCCATTTTTGAAAAGTGTGATTCTCGCAAAATCGGTGAGCGAATAATTTTTGGTCGATATCGAATGATTATTACGTGGTTTACGTTAACTTTTGGGTTGTACTACAAAAATTAGACATTTTTAACAGACTTTATAAAAGAAGGTGTTTCTAAGTTATTTTTATTTATTTTAAAACAGAACTTTCAATTTTTTTTGCCATGGTAGAGCTTTTTAAATCGATACAATTTGTCATAGGGGCACATGCTTCATATCAGATTTACCCCTCTGGTGAAATCCTTTGAACTACACACACAATATATTCTTTTCTTTGTAATTTAATCTGTTACAAAAATAAATGAAGCAGCAACTCTTTGATGTAAATAATTTTTGAAGAGATTCGATATTACTTCCGTAGAACTCTACCGTAGAATCTACACCTGTGGTTTTCCTTTTAATGTTGATTTATAATGATAATGCCATAGAAAATGAAATATCTAGAAGACGTAATCTAAAGTATTCTTTAATCTATATTTAGAGCATAGAAAATCAACGAATAATATTAAATAAATATTACAATATCCCGGCGACATATAGCTACTTATTTTTATTAAATTTCTCGAATCTTGAATCTTGTAGGTTGAGGACAAGGCCCACACAAGGCCGGTCAACCACTTAAAAATAAATAAATTCTGTACACGTATGAAGAATGTTCCAGACTTTTTATAACGAGTACGTCTTTATTTCCATCGCAGCCAAAATAAAATAGATGTATTTGAAGCTTAAAAACAGTATTAATACGATACATATATTTATTTGTACAAAAGCAAAATTGGCCAGTCTCGAAATGGAGACAACAAGTTTTCAAGAATAAACTGTTGCTCCTTCGCGTTTCATCAATCAACCGTACTTATTCCTAGTTCCAAGCATTGTGTTTGTTTTTCTAAATTTAATTTATTTTTAAAATTATTAATCTAAAGTTTTTTTATTACTTGGGGCTACCTAGATCCTGGCTGAACCTGCATCAGGGAGATCGTTTTGCGACTTTGTTGAATGAATAATCGAATTTTAAAAATTATGAGATTTTAACATTGGTATCATAATTGGCATGCAAATATCTAAGACAAGGGAATAAACAGAGGTCTCCATTTTGTTATAATGGTTTAAGTGATGACGTATTTTATACTAATTTTAAATAAGATAACGTAATAGTTCATAATGTTCTGTTTTATCATTGCAACCCTTCACCTGCGCGGAAATCATATTTGGTTCTTAACAATAGAATTTTTAATGTTATCTAGTTTGACCCAGGCGATTATAAAACCTTTTTATTAAAAAAAGGCTTTTATTTTTTCCATTACCGAAGAAGATTGCGATTTTTTTCTTTATCGAATCGTGTTAAGAAGCATACTTACTAAATCAGAATCAGGATCATTTATTTTGCTAGAATACATGCGTAAAATTGAATGGAAATTCTCCATTTTTTTATCTAAATTTTTCTGTTTTGTTGCAGGTACGTGAAATTAACGACTGACGTTTCGTTGGATGTAGGGAGCGAAATAAAATAATAGTATTTTTTTAAGTTTCTATTTTTGTATAAAGTTTAGTATTGATAGTTATGTAGAGAAATTAGACTAATATAATTTTAAGCAAAAACTCTTATAATTAATGAATAAAAGCTATTTTTTGATATTTTTGTTTGTTTGTTAAAAAGGACCACAATTTAATTATGCAAAAGTGTTAAAATTTGAAGGACTGATCCAATAGAACTCAATCATAATCTCGGGTTAGTCCCCACAGTGGAGACTTTTTCTTAAAAAACCTCCCATATGTCCCCACAGTGGACACATATGGTTTTTTTTAGAAAAAATCCCATTCGTCCCCAGTGGGGACAACGCGGGTGGCGATAACCAGTCCAGTCATGGCTATGCTATGGTTAGCTTATGTGACAAAAGCCCCCGTAGTTTTAGGGCTTTTCTTAATACCATGCACCAGTTTAGTAAAGCGACGAATTTGCTGTAAATAATATCAAACTTGTTTTTACACAAAAAAATATATATTAAAAGTACGAGTATATGCAGGCAGCTCTTATTATTAATATACTTCTACCACCTTGAATAGATTGGTGCCTTAGATTAATAATTGGTCTCCGCGGCGCTACGACTAGATACCGTCGGCATACTACAAAAATTCGCAACTAAAACCATGCCGAATTCGGCATGGTTGCGGCATACCCGCGTCAGTCATGCCGCGACCGATGAGTGAGTTGGATGTCTAGATAAATATAAAATTTAATGTAAAAGTAGACGCAAAATGTGCAGATTGCGTAGTCAAACTGTGTAAGAATAATACTAAAAGAAAGAAGGAAGATACTGGTATTACATATCATCAATAAGTATTGTATAATTTCGAAATATGGACATAAATTACTCACGAAAATAATATAACCCTAAAATATGGCGCGAAGTACCGCTCGGTGCTAAATGTTGCCGTGTATTTAATAGTCCCAAATTTCCCGAGGTTTCGATTTTTATTATTTAGATATTTTGTTTTTTAACTCCAAAATAGGGATGTTGTAATTTTGACTTTTTCTGTCAATTTTGTCTGTCTTTAACATCTTATTTCTTTAATGCTGATCTGGGAGAAAAGTAAATACGTGGAATGTACTAGCTGCTTCTCTTCCCGCGCAGACCATATAAGCCGGCGAGTGAAGGAAGTGGGCGAAAATCGAAGAACCATACCTATCAGTAGGCGACTAGCAACCTATCACTATTTTGATTCCATTTACACTTTACGCCCATCAACATTCTAAATATTGTCTTTAGGTAGTTGGTACCCCGAAGGGTATTGTTGCCGGATAATCGATTAATCGAATTTGTTTTTTTTTAATAATCTAGGATATAGAAAGTATTGATATAATAAATTTAATCGATTTTTGACAATTAATCGATTATTAACTGCAATATAAAACAATTAGTCGATTATTGAAATGGGTTGATATAATTTATATCGATTTAGTCAACATAGGTAATCGTTTATATCAATGGTTATTAATCGATTATGTATCTGTGGTATCGATTTAATCTAATCTGTAGTATTGATTTTTGAGAATTTATGAAAAATAATCGATTAATGGATTAACAACAATACCAAGCATTTCAGGCACCGATACTATACAGATATACCGGAACTCTGCGGCGAGATGTACAGCGGGCATAACACAAATCATCGTCATTCAACTCATACAGAAAAAAAATACAGAAATTTATTATCGATAGTATCAATATCGATACTATCGATATATTGTCACTATGGATACCTTAGATTATATTTTCAACTATCAAAGAATCGATTATTATTCGATGTGTAAAGTATTTTCCGGCAACACTACTGTATGGAAAAAGGCCATGATAATATCTACTCGTATGTACAAGATGTTTACCGCAGCTCCGCCTGCGTCAAAAGATAGCCTATGTTTGACTCCGGGTCTTGAACTATATCCGTACCAAATTTCATGAAAATCAATTCAGCGGTTTAGTTGTGAAAGAGTAACAAACATCCATCCATACTTACAAACTTTCGCGTTTATAATATTAATAGGATGTGTATGTCTATTTATTTATCTGTATTTAAACCCGGGTTACAACTAAAAAGAGGTCAGTAATCAATTAGCTCCAAGCTAAATAGAAAATTAAAGTAACGTTTAACATACTGTACTGTGTAATAATAAATCAAAAGAAAGTTTTTATGCAATTTTAGGATTCTATATTAGAATTATAAAATAAAGTAGACAAAAACTAACCATTTCCCCTACCTTATCTCCTAAACTATCGATTCCAGAATTTCGATTCATTAATTACAGGAAAACCTATGAGATAATTTTAAATTTGTTTAGGAGGTCCAAATGGAGAAAAATAAAAAATAGTACAGAACCGTCTACATGCGAGCCGACTCACACTTGGCCAGTTTTATTTTAATTTCATTTTAAAGGATTTTCTGAGCTACTTTTTATAATATGTAACAAGACCACAGCAATTAATAATTTTCCCATTGGTCGGGCACCAGTCAAGTAGCTGGCAACACCGGAATCGACGCTAGTGTGCGTCTTTGCACATTGTTTTACACACACTTTCCTAATAAGCGGCCGCATTCTGGAAACTGATTTTTCTTCACAGCGCGGTATCTAGTCGAGCGCGCGAGACCAATTATTAATCTATGGATTGGTGCCTATTTTAACTTGCGCCTGCATCCATACCAGTTCTCGCTTGTACTACTGTCTCGTACTTGCACGCTTCATACGTCCCTTACATACTTCCATCTTTTATTCCTTAAACCTTAGATCTATTACAATTGTAAAAGAAAATCCGACGAATTACTATACGTGTCAGTTACAAATAAATCTATGTGCCGATTGTTAATTATTTTTATATACTTAAGAACTTTCATAGTTTCTTATATATGTCATTAGCATTATTTTCTGTTATATTCCACGGTTTCCAAATAAGGCACATACGTAATTAAATTTAATTGTATGTATTTTCTTATCTCCTGACATCACATCCGGCCTGCGTTGACCGGAACGTAAAATAATAATTACTTGAGGCATAGCAAAATAAGAAATTACGAGTATTTTAATACACAGTCAGTGTGGTCCCTTTTACTTAAAAAGCTTTTAATAACGCAGCCATATCTTTCAAGTAATTATTGAAGGACCACCCTTCTGGTGTTCCTGATTCTGGCTCATCTACAGTTTAAGATCACAGGTGTGGTGTAAAATATTTCTTTTTGCTATATATTTTTATGCTTGTGTCTGTCTATTCTGCTGCCATTATTATTGTATGTTGCTGTAAGTTCTCTTAATAAAGTCAATGACTGTGGCGCTACGGCCCTAATAAATATCTACATTTTAGGGCCGCAAAACCAGTGCCATTTGCGGTGCTTAAGGACTAAAATAATTTTGTAGGATATATTAAATGCTCAATGCATTTTTATCTTGAAACGCCTCAGAAAGGATACAAATTAGCTATAGTTAAGTAAATATAGAATAACTAGCAGCCCGTCCCGACTTTATCCGAGTTATATAAATTATGTAGTAGGTTGAAGCTAACCTCTTAATTTAGCATTTCTTTCAAAACCGGCTACATAGATCACCCTAACGCCGAGTCAAGTATCCTATCCTATTAATCGTATCCTATTAAAAGTAATCTTATTAACCGATGAATCCATACGTATTCATCTCATGATGTGGTGGTGAATCCCGCCACCGAAATTATTTATTCCAAGGATAAAGTATTTATGTCAAAGTCAAACTATCAAAACGGTTAAAATATTGATGGGTACGTCCACGGAGCAAATTACGTCTACCGATGTAGATAGACGTCACTAGAGCAGTCAAGATAAATTTTTCAGGGTAATCAAATGTGATTTTTTTAATAGTCGTTCACGACTTCGTCTCTCCAGAGGTACCTGGGACGACCGACTGGTCGCTTACTTGGTGGTTCCGTGTACGCTCTCTTATCATCTACCCAGCTGACAGTATCAGAACATCCCCTTTTAAAACTTCCACGGGGAAAACACGTAATTACTACAAAAATTTTTAGCACTCTTTTAGTTTCGTCATCAGCTCCCGCTTCCATGACGCATGCCTTCCTGTTGCTTTCATTTCTTTTATTATCTTGACAAGTTTTTACGACTGGCCGCTTGCCCAACATCAACCCTCCTTATGAATGCAGAATGCGTCCTCAGCTCCCGCTTCCATGACGCTTTCCCTTCTGAGCCCTATTTTTGAATATGTGACATATATGTGGAATGAAAATCCATCGATATCGAAGGTTTTTTGTTCCATATCGAACGAAAATCATTCGATATCGTACTAATGTTATTGGTCTCGCGGATTTTAAGTAAATCACACTTTTCAAAAATTGCACTTTTCGGTGTTTCCATTCCTATTATTTTTTTGGCCTTCTTTACGACTCAGGCGGCCTGACGTCAATATTCAAGACTGAACGTTTAGATTGATACCACTGGGTTTTTCCTCATCGTATTTAACGACACCTAAGCGCCACTTGAAGAAAGCGTGTACTTAGCACCGGTTCGTCCGAGTACGAAACTTAAAACAAACTCCGTTATATTTTTGGAATGGAATGACCGATTGTATTCATTTAAAGAGTAATCTACAGGTATCAAAACAGTCTTAAATATGAAATGATTTAGGTATTTGGATAAGGATCAATAACGTGAAAAGAATAATGTGTAGTTTGTACTGGCGTTACTATTGCAAATTTAAACTGATAAAGCAGTTGTTGTGAAGTAACTGCAATAGTTAGGCATATAATATCGCGAACTTTTCTTAGATACACATTACACACATTTCAGTACATTATTTTGATCTATCTCATAGGGTTAAGCCAGCGTTTGCAATAAAAGTGCCAAAATGTCCTAATTTACCGACCTCACATTAGAAACCTCTAAAATTATCAGTGGTTCTCTACTATATTATACATGTATTATACATTTAAACCTTCCTCTTGAAACACTCTATCTACTAAAGAAAACGGCATCAAAATCAGTTGCGTAATTTTAAAGATTTAAGCATACATAGGGACAGACAGCGGAAAGCGACTTTGTTTTAAACAATGTAATGACACAGAAATCGTAGCGTTTTCTCAGATGTATAAAACTTAGGTATTATATTTTATCAAACCCTTTCTTGGTTACCACAAATTAATGATGTTAGTCGTAAAATGTTTGTAGCTCTACATTCATAACGACGTCTACAAAATTTTCTCCCTTTTCAAACCAAAATATTATTAGCGCAGTCTTTGTTGGTTCCTATCTTAGATTATGCCGACGTTGCTTACTTGGATCCAACGGAAGAACTTTTAAACAAATTGGAGCGGCTGCAGAATCTGTGCATTAGATTTATATTTGGATTACGTAAATTTGACCATATTTCGGAATTCCGTAATAAGCTGAAGTGGTTGCCTATTAGGTTACGTAGAAACGCTCATATCTTGTATATTCTCTTAAGAGTTCTCTTTATCTCTATTTAAATGAAACATTTACCTTTCGCCAGATTGATGACCGGTTACGCTCTGCCGGTAACACAACCCTTGACGTGCCGCTTTATTCGTCATATTCATAGTTTAAGTTGTTTACTGTTGTGGGAGCTAAGCATTGGCATTCACTTCCTTTGGAAGTTAGGCTGTCACAAAGTTTAAACGCTTTTAAAGTAAAACTTTCAAATTCTCCTTTACTGAACTTAGATATTTAAAAATATAAGCTAGTTACATGGGTGTGTGTATATTTATTTATATGTATGTATGATAATTTTATATAAGTATGTAGGTTTATTTAATGTATTACCTTCATAATAATATCATATTGTACACGCTTCTACCCATCTGGTAAGCATAACTTCTCCTGTCACTCACTGGTTGACTGTAAGAGATCCCTAAGTAGGATAAGTCCGCCATTGTACTTATTGTTATTCCATGTGTGTAAATTATATATACAATAAAGATATTACAAATAAACAAACCTATCTCTAGGATAAAGGGTGAAGGACTGTACCTATAACGTACCAATGCAATATTTTTTATCTTGATTCCTTATAAGCATGTCATTATAAGCAAACTTATTACCATAACTCAAAAATATGCGGACGATTGAATTGCACAGAATTTTCCAAGAAAAAAAATAGTCTTTCCAAAGGCTTCAATTTCCTGGTCGCTCTCCTAAGAATTATATTAGCGATTACAATTGAATTGCTTAATGACGTCACTGATTCTTGGGTGCGTGCTAAACAAATGCATTGATTCCATGATTCTCACAATCATCAGTAATTTGTTGGCTATTTTTTAATAGGTGCCAAGCGTGTGTAACGTTAATCTCGCTTATTAAGAGTTAAAAAAACATTGAGACAAAAAACAATTTCAGAGAGCATATGTGGGAGGGCCGAGGGGATGGCGTCCGGTCGGCCGTCCTAGATATCGCTGGATTGACGAGGTGCGGAGGGATCTGCGTGAGCTGCACGCCGAGGACTGGCAGGAGATGGCGCAGGATAGATCGAAGTTGAGATCCTTATCATCGGAGGCCAAGACTCACTTTGGATCGCTGCGCCATCTTAGTAAGTAAAAAACAATTTACTTTTGTTTTTTTAGGATTGATAAGAATTGTAGAATCAGAATGTTTCTCTATATAATCATGTTCAGTTTTGTGTCCTTTTTATTTATTTTGTCTGTAATTTTCGACTGTAAAGTACTTTTTAGTGTTTTGTGGGAATATAATGGTTTTACTTCAGCTGCAAGAAAGCAAGACTGCAACTGGAATTCATTAGCAGTCTCTACCATAAATGTAAATGATAGTTACACACCGACCCCGGGCCAAGACATGATAATTTATTTATTTTAAGTATAACGAGATAATACTTTGTACTCGATATAGCGATCACCGGATTGTAAGGGGCATCTTGAACATCGATCTCAGACGAGAGAGAACTCGCTTGATGGGGTCTATACTCCGACCTTCGCAAGCCTATATCCAAAGCCAAGAGTCTTTCCAGCTAGAGCTCTCAAATCGCTTTGCATGCCTTGAGGATTGCGTTTCCGTGGACGAGATTAATAACGGATTTGTAGAAGTTGTCCAGGCGGTGGGAAAGAAGATCTTCAAATCCCGCCCCAAAAATAAACCAAAAAAACTCTCACCTCAGACCCTGGATATGATGGCTAAGCGACGGTCCATGATGCTGCAGACCTCCGAAGACGCCGACGTCTATCGGCAGCTCAATAGACAAATCCGGAAATCTTTGCGGAACGATACTCGCTCCTTCAATACAGAACGTATTAAGGAGACGATAGAGCAAAACAAAGGCTCCAAAGTGTTCGCAAAGGTGGAGTCTATTGGGCAGAGCCGACTGACCAAGCTGAAGACGGAGGACGGCAACGTGGTATCGACGAGAGCCGAGGTGCTGAGGGAGATCGAGAGGTTTTACGGACAACTCTACACTTCAGTAGCCAAACCCGTTGAAAGCTTGGCCAAAGACCCAAGAGCCAAGCTTACCCGACACTATACGGAAGATATCCCGGACATCAGCCTGTACGAGATTAGGATTGCCCTTAAACAGCTCAAGAACAACAAGGCGCCGGGCGAAGACGGAATCACAGCAGAGCTTCTGAAAGCGGGCGGAACGCCGGTACTGAAAATCCTTCAGAAGCTCTTTAATTCCGTTTTGCTCGAGGGCGTGACGCCAGAGGCGTGGAACAGGGGCGTGGTGGTTTTGTTCTTCAAAAAAGGTGACAATACCCTATTGAAGAACTATAGACCCATCACGCTCCTGAGCCACATCTATAAGCTGTTTTCGAGGGTAATCACGAATCGTCTCGCGAACAGGCTCGATGCCTTCCAGCCTCCCGAACAAGCCGGTTTCCGAAAAGGGTTTAGTACCATAGACCACATCCATACGCTTCGGCAGGTTATACAGAAGGCCAAAGAGTATAACCGGCCACTATGCCTAGCGTTTGTGGACTATGAGAAGGCCTTCGATTCGATCGAAATGTGGGCGGTGCTTCAGTCTCTCCAGCGGTGCCGCATAGACTATCGGTACATCGAAGTGTTGAAGTGTTTATACAGCAACGCCACCATGTCAGTCCGAGTACAGGAGCAGAGCACGAGGGCTATTCCATTGCAGAGAGGTGTAAGACAGGGAGACGTCATTTCTCCGAAACTGTTTACCGCTGCTCTGGAAGATGCCTTCAAACTCCTGGAATGGGAAGGACTTGGCATCAACATCAATGGCGAGTATATCACTCACCTTCGTTTTGCCGACGATATCGTGGTTATGGCGGAATCGCTGGAGGACTTAAGTACCATGCTCAGCGACCTCAACGTGGTCTCCCAACAGGTGGGCCTAAAAATGAACATGGACAAAACCAAGGCAATGTGTAATGTCCATGTTACGCCATCACCGGTTTCAGTCGGGAACCACACCCTTGAAGTTGTAGACCAGTATGTCTACCTGGGTCAGATGATCCAGGCTGGCAACTCCAGCTTCGAGGACGAGGTCTTTCGTCGAATCCGACTCGGATGGGCGGCGTTCGGGAAGCTACGTAGCGTCTTCTCGTCTAAAATACCTCAGTCCCTTAAAACTAAGGTATTCGACCAGTGTGTGTTACCAGTGATGACATACGGGTCCGAAACGTGGTCTTTGACTATGGGCCTCATAAGAAAGCTCAAGGTCGCCCAGAGAGCTATGGAGAGGGCGATGCTCGGTGTTTCCCTACGAGATCGAATCAGAAATGAAGAGATCCGTAGGAGAACAAAAGTCACCGACATAGCCCAGCGGATTAGTTCTTTGAAGTGGCAGTGGGCGGGGCACATAGCGCGGAGAACCGATGGCCGATGGGGCAGAAAGGTTCTCGAATGGCGACCACGTACCGGTAAGCGCAGCGTTGGACATCCACCGACCAGATGGTCAGATGACCTGAAAAGGGTCGCAGGCAGACGCTGGATGCAGACTGCTGCCAACCGATCATTTTGGAAATCATTGGGAGAGGCCTATGTCCAGCAGTGGACTGACTACGGCTGAAATGATGATGATGATGATGACTTTGTACTCGACAAACAAGAGATTTTATTGACGCCGGCGCTAGCGGCGAGGCGCTAGTTGAACTAAGGTACTTAATAGGTACTTTCAATTCTGTGGATGTGGAATTTATATACACCAATAAATAAATCATGCTTGTCAAGAAAACAATGAATGTCCATACCACTAGAGTTTTTCTCACCGCGATGATTATGAGGAAAAGATCATATTAAAACTATTTAAGTACAATTAAAAGTAATTAACCTTAACCTTGCAATTCGCAAACGTGTCAAAACACGAGCATGAACATAAATGATCTAAGAAACCAAGTAGGCACCTATACATATACTTGTATTACTAACTTAAGGATGTAGTCATCAACGGTACCACGAAATGGCACCGTGTTGGTGGTCCTAAAATATATGTATTAGGGCCTTAACACTTCACTCCACAGTCGTATACTGACCGTGGAGCTGAATGAAGGTGAAGTTTCTTCACTTCCTAAAAAAATTTTTCGCCAATACGCTCGAGATCGTGTCAAATGGAGAAACGTGATTGTAAAATAGCCAAGATACACAAGGGATTGCAGCGCCAACGAAAGTTAATTATTTCCGAAATGGAAGTCTAAAAAAATAGAACATCGAAGCTACTGTTATAGGTATAATAGGATAATCATATCGACACGCTAAGAAAAAGATATCACAGATCATTTTTTGTCTTTAAGGTGAGTTTATAGCCAAAATGTACTGATGAACCCATCCAGTTATTGAAATCATGACACTAAATGTCCATAGCAAGTGTAAATACCACATTAATTGCTAAATACTGTACTAAATGTGACCGTTATGTACTGTAGAATCTTATGCTCCAATGAATATCTCTAAGTAACTATGCATAACAGTTAATTACAGACTGTGCCTGCCTATTTGTCAGTTGACTTGTTTTGACCTACGTTACTTACCTAATTCAATGTATTTTACTCGGTCATAACATAACTAGGTACTTATAATAAAGTGAGTTGAGATTTGAGGAGCATTATCCGCTATGACAGCGGAGCACGCGAACTCATAACGATTGAATAGAATAATTTTATTTGCATAAAATATGGTTACAGGAATGTTACATGTTACAGTTTAATTTGGATCTACATATTTCACCATACACGTCATGCAAAATAATATAATTATTGATGTCAAAATTTTTGAATTATTGAAAAATTAAAATTACCATTATGATGTCAATAAATAGAATCAATTACATAAGTTATTTATCATTTGTCCTATTTAGAAATTCAGTCACTGAGTAGAAGCATTCATCCTTAAGCCAATCTAACAAATATTAGTAATACTTATCTATATTTATTTAGCTGTTAGAAATAGCTTTGGATGCAATTTCACAAATTTACTCACTTCAAAATTATACAAACAGGGCAGAGAAAGAAGACCAAGCTTATTAAAGCTTGGTCTTATCGATTTCACAACAAGCAAGTATATAGCAGTCACTGACCACAAACAAACGTGCCTTCAGGTGGAAAATAACAAATCGCAAACTAGAGTGTAAAGTATTTTTGAAAAGTGTGACTCATTCCAAATCGGATGTCGAATGATTTTCGTTCGATCGATGAACGTTCCTTAATTTTTATGTATAAGGGGGCTATTAGATATCTAGATTTGCTAAATAATAGCATACTTCCGTCCGTTTACGTCTTATATGTCTGTGTCTGAATCTGAAGACCTGTTTTTGAAAAGAACTTATGACACGTATAGTCAAATGAAAATCGTATCGTATCGTTCAACTCACCGATTATGGCGTTCCATTCGCCATTTGATTGATGAGAAAATGATTCGAATGAAGAAAATAACTTGAGTTTGAACAATACGATTTACTTTTTTACATAGTAGAGTCACCCACAAAACCTGTTACGTAATTATGAAATATTAAATAACAATATTTTTTGCCGATTAAAATATAGATTGCCTTCGAAAAATAAGTCATCGGGTGCTATTTTTAGTAGTAATAACAACATTGTAGCCTTAATGGCTATGCAAAAAATCTGCGTAGGTAATATTCCATCGATGTGTGGTCTATACTATAACCTTCAGGGAAAACCCAAGTCTAAAGTCTATGTAGCGGCAAATAAGTCATCTAGAGTATTAAACTAAGTAACAAGTACCTACCTAAGTAGATATATAAGTATGGAACTGATTGCGGATATGGAGTGATATGTTTGAACAGTGTAACTCACGCAAAATTGGTGAATCGAATAAATATTGTTTGAAATCGAAAGATTTTCAATCGAAATTGTCATACATTTCAAAAATAGAGCTTAAGCACCTACTTGCCTACTTACCACACAGTGTACGGCACTGTATCACAAAGTAAGGAAACAGTATGCTCGTCTGGCCAAAGTTCAATGATTGATAAAAGTAAAAAGTTTACTTAACTCTAATTTATGCATTTATAATTACATACTTCGCTTGTTTATACGTTTTTATCTTCTTCAGAAGTCTCTTTAAATAATCTATAAACTATAAAACTACATAATTTATTCTGCCTATCACCTTCCTTCCACTTAACTTAAGACTAACATCGTTAGTTCACGTTTCACCTGTTTCGATCTCGTGTCACGCGTGCGCTTCCGAATTTCCGTACCGTGTCGCGGGGCTATGCCGCCAGAGACGCGTTTCAAGTGTTTTAGTTAAAGTCTTGTTTACAACTCTAGTGTAGGTTTACAATAACACTTGATACCTCATTTTGTTCACAGATAATCGACCTTAACGACGAAACTGTTTTGTTAACGATATATTATGTTGTTCTGTTGCAGGAATGGGTGCAATAAAAAGATTTTTCCCCGTAATTTTGTACTTTAATGATTTTCAAAATAAAATTTGTACCTTAAATGCCTTATTTTTTCAACAATCTAGTCTGCATCTATCTAGTTCTGTAATTAAAACAAAGAATACTATCCTGTTATATTAAATTTTGAAAGAATTACTAATTACAATTTCGAGATTCGCGGAATCAATCGCATACGAAAAAAAAAGATATACTTTGCATCAAGACTTTGTTCTACAAATTTCATTAAAAGTAATAAATACACATATTTTATTGAAGCCTAGCTATAATAGATAACAAACATTAATAAGTTCTTATAATGTTCAAAGTTTGAGAAATCTGGCAAACAATGGACCCCCTTTTTTATCGACCTAACTTTACCCAAAGTCATTACAAAAACTACAACACCAATCCAAAATAAAAAAAATTCGGCCGTGGATGGCAATGGAATTGGGTATTCTACTAATATTTATTTTTTCTTTCATAACAATATTTTTATTTCCAGAAACAGAAATATGAAAGAATTTTTGTAGTCCGTACAAAAATAAATAAGTTATAAGCCTTTAAAATTCGGTGGAATGGAAAACTGTCAAAAAACAAGAAAAGGATGCACTGTGTGAGCTGTGACGTCACTGCCACTCGGTTTTGTGCGTACAAAAAGGATAGCAAGACGTCCCCACCACGCTCCCACTTTCCTTCTAGAGAAAACTTAAAATCGAATTACTGCCTTAATTAACAACCAATTTTGTTGTTGTTTTCGGAGTCGGTTACATTTTAGTGTATATTTTGTTTAGTCTAGCAATATTAACCAAGTATGAATACAGTCAAGTAGCTTATTACCATGGAACTAAAGGTAAAGATGGAAAACAAGATGGCATACAACAGGCTGGTTTAAGAAAATTTGACCTAAATGTGTTTCGTTACCCACCTCTCTCTTTCTAACTCGTGATGTGTTAGGGAGTGAATCTGGGTTTCCATCACAGCACTTGATAACAACCCCAAAAGTTGGAAAAAATGAGAAACAGTTACGTAGCAATATAATCATTTTAGAGGTAGATTTTTTTTTAAAAACGAAAAATAATTACCTATACTTGTTTTTGATATAGAAATATAAAGGCCAATTATGTTAAGCAAACTGACATTTTTATTTTACTGTATATTGACTAGGCAAAAAAAAAAGGTCACATTTTCTTGAACTAGCCTGTTGTATGCCTGCTTGGTTTTCATCTTAACCTTTACTTTCATAGGAATCACGATAGGGACAGGATCAAAGTATGCCGAGTAAAAGTCATAGACACAGAGTTACTCAGTTTCGTGTAAATAGCTATTTTCTGAGCGAAAAAAGGAAACACAGTAGCGAAAAAAATTTTGGGCTGAATCAGCCCAAGACACAGGTCAAGGTGATCTTCTTAGCGGATCGACTCCGGCATTTATTATAATTCTGGACCAAACTCCAAAGAGGTCGTTGAGCGTGGAAACTATGGACTTAGAAACACTTTATAAGTATTATAGTAAGTATCACTTAGTCCCAAAGAGTAGGTAGTTCGATTTTAGGCAGTTACTTATGGATAAATATGAACTCTTAATTTTCAATAGAACGTCAATTCATTGTACGATACCTATATCTATACATATCACTAAGCATTGAGGATTTATTTTCAAAAATTAAAAAAGTGTCTAAAATGTCACTTATCTAGGCAACAAAAATTTTAAAAGAAAATCACCGTTACTTCAATGTCAAATTATCAATGTCATTTCGTGTCATTATACCACGTCACTGTCAATGTTCATCAGCGTTGCCAGAATTTTACAAAAGTAACATTTTACGTTACCTTTGACCCTCTCATGTTACCTTCATGTTACACGACTTAACATGTTACTTTTCAGATTTTCCAGCAAAAATAAATGTTTTTTAACACTTTCACGGACAGTCAAGAAAATAACAATGACACTCAATTGTTATCTACGTCGAGAGACGTTACTGTCCGCGAAAGTGTTAAACTGAACGCATCCAAGATTTCTTTTTCGTCATGTATGCACATGATTTTAATGGATTCTGTTGAGTAGAAATGACATGTCGACGGTCAAACGTTGACAACACGTAAGTGTGTTAACTCATTTTTTTCAGGAGAGCGAAATAACTTTCTTAAATAAGTACGAATAGGTTTAAAAATTAAACACAAATATAGTTGGTAGATAATTTATTTATCTTTTAAACGAATTAAAAATAAATAATGCTCACTAGCATTTTTTTAAAGAAACATAAGATATTATTATGTTACGAGTTTCCTACTCTAAACAATTATAACAAAAAAATATGTTACGAGGTATCAATATTAATCTTATAAAAAAACTAAGAGTTTTAGTGTTACATACATACATACCATCACGCCTTTTTCCCGTAGGGGTAGGCAGAGACCACAGATTTTCATTTGCTACGATCCTTACAGACTTCCCTGGCTTCTTCTACGCTCATCACTCTCTTCATACACGCTCGTCGATTACGGGTACTCCTGACATCTTCCTTTTTTAATATGTCTGCGATTTGGTGTCAGTATGTTCTTCGAGGCCGGCCCTTACCGACTTTTCCTGACACCTTTGATTTATAATTCTCCTTTCATCCATCCTTTCTACATGCCCAAACCATCTTAACATGCCTTTTTTCAATCTGTGTCACTACATCCTCATTCACACCACACCTTTTCCATAACTCACTATTTCTAATTTTATCGCTCAGACGTACTCCACACATTCTCCGCAACGCTCTCATTTCAACTGCATTCACTCTGCTTTCATTATTTTTCTGCCAGACCCACTACCATACATAAGAGTTGGCATTAACACTGCTCTATGAACAGCCAGACGTGCATTTTTAGATACAGCTCTACTGCTCATAAAGGAATGCAATGCCCCATTTACCTGATTGCCCGCAGCCACTCTTTTTTTAATATCACCTTCATGCTTTTCATTTCTCATAAACATACAACCCAAATACACAAATTCATTCACTTGATCAACACTCTTTCCATTTACACTTACATTGCAAACTGTTCTACTTTCATCTCTTTTAAACACCATTACTTTCGTTTTACTTACATTTATTTTCATACCTTTACCTACAAGAGCATCATTCATAATTGTTATCATCTTTTGCAATTCTTCCTCCGACTGCGCAAGTATTAATTGATCATCGGTTTAGTGTTACATAATATTCTTAAAACATGAAATGCGAAAAGTAGTGAGCTAATTATGTGGCAAGTTGTCGTAAAACGAATGATAATCGGCTGGTATCACATTTTTAAGAGCTTGCAAATGATTATACTTTGCTGGAGTAAGTTTCAGTGGTTCTTCATGAAGTTGTTTGTTATTTACAACAGGGAAATGTATCTTTTTAGGCCTAATTGGGAGTGTTGGAAATTCGTCTGCAACTTTAATTTTGTAAAAAAATTCCCCATTAGGTTTATACATTAGTGCTTTTATATCTGTGACAAAAGGGTCCCCTGTTTTCTTTCCAGGCCTAATACTCTCATACCGTATGACATCTGGGTCATCGTAATTTTTGAAAAAATCATATGTTAGCATTTTGACTTCATATGGATCTTTTCGTGTTTTTTTAGTTATATCAACATACTGAGCAGGTACATAAATTGCCTCATATTTCTGAATACAATGTTTAATACCCGCATAAACACTGTCTACTTCCATTTGGGTGTGCCCTGGTTCTAAATATTTTTGATAAATAACAACATTATTTAAATCCGCAAAATTAGACAGGGCATTTGATAGCACCGCATTTCTATTTTGATAAGTGCAACCGTCACTCCATATTATAATGGGCTTGGTGCTAAATTCAGTACCTGAGTCAATGAAATTTACCTTTAAAATGTATTAGCTCAATAAACTACACTTTTTTCAATTAAATCAACTGAATTATTATTTTTAAACAATAAAAGTTTGTAGAGTATTCCTTCACTTGTAATAAACAGATCAAAGTAATCGAATATTGACACCTCTTAACATACACACGAGTTTGTACAAGTTGGCGCGTGAATTTTACGAGGTGTCAGCTTTGGATAAAACTGTTTGAGTGACATCGTTTGTTTGTTGCGAGATATCAATTATAAGAAAAGGCGCGATATTTAAAAATTTTTGACGTGCATAACTCATTTTCGAAAAAAATGCGTGTTATGAGGTGTCAACGTTTGACCGTCGATGTGTGGGCCAGTTAAGCCTCAAGAGTCTTAACTTTATATGGCGAGACTTAACTTTGGCACACATAACGCAATTCATTGGAGATAATAGGTGAGTCAAACGATTTTCAATCGACTTACTGTTTCTACATTAAAAATAGGCCTCGCGTGCCAAATAAGTCTAGTAAATCCATAATAAAAAAAACCCGGTCAAGTGCGAGTTGGACTCGCACAAGAAGCGTTCCGTACCATTTTCTATGAAAATCGCAAAAAAATCACGATCGGTGCCCCTGAAATACTTACCTCCGTATTCTTAAACGTAACCTTAAGAACGTCTTTTACTCAAACTCATTAGAGGGCGGCATAAGGAAGTCCTCGAACTTTCCTTCAAAATGACATTCTTAATTGGTTGCTTGAGCATACTCCAATGAGGAAAGACACAGGTTATAATAACAATGCGAAGCACAAAAATTTAAAAATACAAAAGAATAGAGTAAAAGACTCGACCAACCTTATATTTAACAGTTTGATACTCACCTCCAATGAGGAATCTAAGTCAATGAAGCTAGTGACGACTAATCTTACCAATGAGTTGGAGTAAGGTTGAGTCGAATCGTAGTCACCTATGACAATTTCAACCCTCTAACTGTAACGGTTCATGAGATACAGCCTAGTGACAGACGGACAACGAAGTCTCGGTAATAGGGTTCCGTTTACCCTTTGGGTACGGAACCCTAAAAACAAGAAAATGTTACTTTTTCCGTGAAAATGTTACTTTTTGAGCAGTCTCATGTTATAATTGACTATCTGCCACTGGCAACACTGATCTCCATGTTGTTTTGTGTGCGAGGTTATGTTTACTGTGAATTACACGTGAGAAATTGAAATTAATAAAATTATGTTGTACTTTTTATTATAATGTTAAAGCCAAAAGTATTGGGAGATGATCTCCCAGGTTTCGAAGTGCCGGCCGAAATAAAATCGACAGAAAATGAATCTCAAGGTGGAAAGAAGAAAAAGAAAGCATCTGGCGGTTTCCAGTCAATGGGGTTCGGTTTTGCTGTACTAAAAGGAATAACGAAGAGGGGCTACAAGCAGCCAACGCCTATACAACGAAAGGTTTGATTTATTTACTATTTAAACAATAAGATAATACCATGCTCCTCTATTCCATAACTTAGATTTTAGAATACCACTTTACCATCATATCTATGCAGCGTAGATATGGGTGTATTTAAATATTAAATTTATTGTAAGTCAAATACAGAATACAATTTAGAAGACCATTAGTGGGATCGAATAATTCAGTTATAATCATATCATAATAATTAGTTTGGCACTAAGTGTATTTAAATAAAGATTTTATTTTTTGGTTTTTTGGTAGGTAGTATAAGTTTCCATTTTTTCATTTTAACTCCCCTGTTTTTTGGCAAATAAATGATTTGAAATGTAAATATTTGTTAATTAAATTCTTACAAAAAATTTTGTCTCATAGATACTTAATACTTCCATTTTGTATCACAAACATTTCACACTTTTGTAATGAGTTTTACTATATTTTATACCAATGTGACCAATTTTATTTACAGACTATCCCACTAGCTTTGGAAGGTAAAGATGTAGTCGCCATGGCTCGCACAGGATCAGGAAAAACAGCCTGCTTTGTTTTGCCGATTCTGGAAAAACTCACTTCACCAGTTAAGAAACCCATGCCGGGGAAAAACTTCAGGGCTCTAATCCTGTCACCTACAAGGGAATTAGCTCTTCAGGTATGTAACCAAAGTTTTAATAGTGTGAAGTAAAATAATATTAGATTTGTCTTATTAAGAAAGGGTCATCAATGTTTGTTGAATAGCATATCGCTACAGTAGAACAAAAGGGCCACAAATCGAAATTTTCCAAAATGGCTTTTATTTATAGTACTTGCACTTTGTTTCACTCCTTCAACAGTCGCGCTACATGTGTAGGCCATTTTTATTTTTTTATTCTTGAAATTAATTAACATAAAACACAGAAAAAAATCTTTACATTATCAAATAAGTTCTTTATTTTTACTATAATCAAAAAAAAAACAAAACAATTTAATCATTGTTAACAATTTTAACAAAAATAAAAATACAGTGAGAAATCATTGCAATAGGCATGTCAAATAATTTTCGATATCATGTTTAAATGACAGACCTCACTATAATAGGCAAACTAAGTAAAATTACTGTGATTTCTTTGCACAAAGCAGAAAACATGTTTAATTAATTAAGTTTATTAAATAAAGTAAATATTATTAATTTGGAATATTATTTAATTAATGTCATATTTATTTTATTTTTACATTTGAAATGAAAACATGCCTTGAATGGTTGCGCAGGGTACAGGTGTAGCCCAGAAACTTTGAAACTGTTTTTCTTAATAATATAATAAATAAAATAATTAATAAATTATATAATAAATAAAATTATACTTTTTTGAAAAAATATAAATGTGCTTTATAGATAAACATAAACTAAAAGAACTTATAGGTTATAGTTACAAAGAAATTAATATAAAGAAGTAGTAGATAATGCGCATTGATTGATATATAAAAATCCAAAATTATAGTATGTAAAAATTACAAAAGTAGTGAAAAACTAAACGGGTCTCCTGTAAAAAGTAAAATTTTGAGATGTGGCTGTTTTGTTTTGAAGCGGCAATATAACTATGTTAATATTTTGTTAGACAATTAGATTTTTCTTAACAGTATGATAGCTAAATGTTGCCTGCATTTGTACATGTAATTTTTACTATCCCAACTATGTAAATGTGCATGTGCTTACACATACATTTTACAAACCAATTCACTTTTGGTGTTACATGAAAATCTGGTGGTTTAATTGTAAGCACTAGTGTGCTATAAAGGCGGGTCTCCTGCATCAAAAAATAACAAAACATGTTTTTCATCCATCAACTAAATAGGCCACGTCCATATTTCGTTTTAATGTTAGATGTTAGAAAACACAGTCACAGGAGAACAGGCATAACTATTACATGATGGTCAATAACATAACATTTTTAATTCTCTTTCAGACTTTGAAGTTTGTTAGAGAACTGGGCAAATTTACCGGTCTGTCATCGGCCGCTATCCTCGGAGGGGAGTCCATAGACCAGCAGTTCAGCATCATGTCGGGCACTGCTCCAGACATTGTAGTGGCTACACCTGGACGATTCTTACACATTTGCATTGAAATGAGTTTAAAACTGGATAACATCAGTAAGTATTTCTTTTCATTCAAATGGGGGTAGATAGGCCCATGTTGAAACTGCAAACAAAATACAAATAAAATTTAGCATTTATGTGGCTTGTTTTGTTTTTTTTTGCCAATATTATGATATATAAAAATGATTATTGTTGAAATCTTTAGTTATATTTGTTGATAAAACTTATTAACTTATAGAACAGCCCATAGAGCAACTATTGCTCCTTGGAACAGCCAGCTAGGCAGGTAATAAATTGTGAGTAAAATCTACCCACATTTAAGAAATTAAGTTCTTACTAACAAATTGGTCAGCTGTATTAATCAAAAATTGAAATATTTATTTCAACAAAAAACTTATTGTGATTAAGAAGATTTTATTATTAGATACCTACCTACTAATATTTTACAGTGGGCCTCATACCACACGACAATGCCTGTCTTGTGGCAGGCTTTTTAAGAATTGTACCCACATTGGGTACAGTTGTTATTGTTTTATTTTCTGGGTCTTCCAAAAAAAAATCTTTTCATTTAATTTTAATTTTTTCAGTATAAATGAATATTCATTTATTACAGATACAATTGTGTTTGACGAAGCCGACCGCCTTTTTGAGCTCGGATTTGGTGAACAACTGAGAGAGATAGTGGCCAGGCTGCCGTCCAGTCGGCAAACGTTGTTGTTCTCGGCTACATTGCCGAAAATGCTTGTGGAATTTGCCAGAGCAGGTACGTTTTATACTTTTGCACTGATATTTATTTATTACTACACAAAAATGATGTTGTGCTTCCATATTTATTAAAAAAAACTAATACTTTAAAATAGCCTTTTGCTTTGTATGCACATGAGTATTGGACCTGTTTTATTTTTCATTGAAAGTATTAAAACTTACAGCCGACCGTAACAATAAAATTATTGTGCATTTCAGTGCAGATTTCTGAAGTTATTGGCATACTTATTTGTAATTTATTTCATTATTAGGGTTCCATACCCAAAGGCTAAAATAAAACCCTATTACTAAGACTCCGCTGTCCGTAAGGCTGTCGTCACCACGCCATGTATTTCATGAGCTGTGATAGTCAGGCCGTTGAAATCACAGTCATGTATTTCTGTTGTCATTATAACTACAAATTCTTAAAAAACAGAATAAAATAAATAATTGAAGGGGCTCCCATACAACAGGCATGATTTTTAGTGGTTTTTTTTTATGTACTGTACGATTATGGTACGGAACTCTTCGTGCGCGAGTCAGACTCTAACTTAAACGGTTTTATTAACAGAATAAAATTAAATTAAAAAAGGTGCAAAAGGCGGCCTTATCGTCTTCCAGGCAACATCAAAGATGGAAAGAGTAAAGTTCCGTGTTTGATTATTACATTTCATCCAAATTTTTTCTAGGCCTATCAGATCCAATGCTAATACGTTTAGATGTCGATTGGAAGCTGCCAACTACTCTATGGCTCGGCTGGATCTCAGTACGTGCGGAATTGAAAACAGCGGCATTACTTTACCTGTTAGACAAGGTGCTGACCCCTAAAACGCCTCAAGCAGTTGTGTTTGCTGCTACTAAACATCATGTTGAATATTTGCATTTGGTGAGCATTTACGTTTCTCTTTTTTACCATCGACCCCACATTACACACAGCAGTACACGCAGTATTATTAGCAGCACGTCTCTGTATGCAATAAGTCCGCCTTTGCTCATATTATGTTGAAGTCTTTGTAAATGTCTCTGTATGTGGGCAATAAACATATTTTGTATTGTATTACATCACTTTTTTACGAAATGTCCTCAAGAATTTGCGTTTTATTTATAAACAATGCAATACAAATTCTCTTTATTGCACCAAAAAACGAAAACAATACAGAAACATATTAACATATACAGTGAGGCACAAAGGCGGACTTATCGCCGAGGCTATCTCTTGCAGACAACCTATTATGACATTCCTAACTATGTTCATTACAGAACATACAATGTATCTTCCAATAGATTTCTTTTTGTTTTTGATTAAATAATATGCAAATTATGTTATCTTTATGTGCAATATTGGTACATTGTATAACCTATGTTATGGCTTTCAGGGAGAGCATGTTTTCAGTAATATTAAAAATATACTAATACTGCTTCATAATCTTAAAAGTGTAACGATGACTGACACCGTTGATGTTACTTTGATTTTTTCCCCTTAACTTATACTGTCCCACTGCAGAGCAAAGGTCTCCCTCATTCTTCTCCACTCATCTTATTCTACAGCAACTATCTCCTATCCAATGTCAAATTTCTGCATGTCGTTTCTTTATCGCAGCCTTGCTCTACATCTCATTCTCTTCTTCGGGAATGGCAGCTTCCCTATCATAAATTATTTCAGGGACCAGAAGTTTTTCCAAACATTGTTACTTTGATATCAAAATAACAATAATTTGAATGAACTAGCGCTATCTGGTTACTCTCAATACCTTTATATAAAACATTTAATTCCAGATACTTCAAAAAGCGGGTATATCATCGACATACGCATACTCCGGATTGGACCCTTCAGCCCGTAAGATAGCGTTGGGTCGGTTCACCAACAAAAAGTGTTCCGTACTTCTGGTCACGGACGTGGCTGCCAGGGGCCTGGACTTGCCGGCTCTGGATACTGTCGTCAACTACAACTTCCCCGCCACGCCCAAGCTTTTTGTGCATAGAGTTGGTAAATATGCCTTCAACATCATCAGTTCTCAGTGGTTCCTTCGGAGGAACTACTGAGACTTCTTTGTCCCTTTAGTCCCTTCAATGCACGATATGTTAATTAAAAAATGGCCTGGAATAGAGTAATATTCAACGAAATAATATTGAAAAGCTGATGCACACCTAAAGCCTTTACAAGTGTTTTAAAAAACATAACATATCGATATTTGTAAAGCCCGCACCCGTGCGTCATTTAAACGTTTACTGCGCGCACATTATCTTCACACGCTTTCAGAGAATATATAATTATATTTATTTAAGTAGTTAGTATGTAAGTTTATTTTATATATATGTGGTATATGTAATTAATATTGGATGTTTTATTTGTTCAAATGTATAATTAGGTAATTAGTCTATCTTTGCACTTACTTTTGTCTCAACACTACCTGTTGGTTGATTGGTAGAAAAGCCTTTAAGTCCGCCATTTACATTTTTTTTTGGTCGCTAATGTTAAAAAGACAAAGCACAGAAGCTAGTCTTTATAAAGTAAACTATTGTCAACATATAAATACTCGACAAAGTAGTCAAGTAGTAGTGCATAGCTCGGTAATATACCAACAAAAAACGTTCTTAAGTGTGAATAAATGAATTCATTTTGCTAAACCTACAATAAAATGGCAAAATTAAATTCTACCAATATGCTTTATAACCTATTATGTAACAATGTAAAAATTAAAGTGACGTCATAAATTCAATATTATCCTATTGTCCTTTAATTTCAAGGTCGCAGTGCGAGAGCGGGACGGGCAGGTCGTGCTTTCTCCCTCATCGCAGCGGATGACGTCGCACACTTGCTAGATCTACAGTTGTTTTTAGGGGCCGAGCTCAAATCGCCTTCACAAGTTTCGGAATCTGGACCCACTTGTCCTTCGGGGGTTTGGGGATCAGTACCTACTGGTGCTTTGGAAATTAGACACCAAGATGTGGTTTCGTGGGAGAAAGATTTCTCAGAAGTTGTAAGTATTTTTTTGTTTGCTTATATTACAATTTCTTTATATATACAATTTCTCAAAGACGTACATACCGTGGGAATAATAGGGGCGCATTATCTTTCCCAAATTTATTCAATAATGGCAACACTCGATATCACTTGAAATCAAAATTGACAGTTGAAAAGAAGTTAGTTATTTCACGAATTTTTGACAATCTACATCATACTAGTATTTTCTAAGATAAACTATTTTAAGAAATTACATACATAGAGCAATACAATGTACGGTTAGATCTTTTGTTTCGATTCAAAAGGGGAAGGTTAATATAATGTGTTGTTTTAATCGTTTTTTTTTTTCAAATATCGAATTAAATAAACCGACAGGAAGAAGCCGCCCGCACATGTTCGCGCGGTTGGCAGCAATACATAAAATGGCGCGAACCGGCTTCCGCCGAGGCCAACAAGCGAGCCAAACTAACCGCTACACCGGTACTCGCGCACCCTTTCTTAGAATATGACGTAGAAAATGCTGCTAATGAGCTGGTTGCGAAGATCAAGAATTATACGCCTAAAGGGGTGAGTTAAGTACAGAATATATATAGTTATCCTAATGTTAAAGTTTCCAATGTATATTTACAGTGTGTACATGAAATAAATGAATAAATATATGTAATACAAATTTTCCACCGCTATAAATGAAAACGACAAATTTATTGGTTACTCCTTGGACGCTCACATACGTAATCATTGTTACGCCATCTATCGGGCACATGAGACACTGACTTTTTTAATGTTTAGCTTTGTAAATACAGCAATAACTGATGAGAATGCCTGAAAAATTATAATTTAAAAATTACGTTTTGCGAATTAGAGCTATCCATCTACGTGATGATGAATCTAGCGTGTATTCCTAGTTGCGTCGTCAGCTTACGCTTCGGAGCCTAGGGTACGCTGTGAGCCATGGTCTTAGATTTGTCGGAACTGGTTATTACAATAGAGCAACTGCCGTCTGACCTCGTAACCCTTTTTACAGGGAAACCAGACCAACAGGAACATAACCTGAGGTATGTTAGTGGCCAACACTGACAGAATTTTTCAGGCTGCCTTAAAGCATCTGACATAGCTTCACGGCTGCTATGTATCGATAACAACCGGGACCAACGGCTTAACGTGCTTTCCGAAGCACGGAGGAGCTCAAGATAGAAAATGCCACTAAAATGGCGACCAATCCAATAGTGGTCGCGTCACGTCGTCGCTTGACACGCGCTTTCGATACGGATACTCTGGTCGCACTCGACTAACGAGCTCTAAAAATTAGAGATATCCATACCTACTTAATTTACTATATTATATATATTTAAGTTTTGAAGAGCCATCTATTTTTAGATAGGGGAAATGATATGTTTTATTTTACTGTGTGCATAGACTGTTAAATAAATAAATGATCATTTTTCTTAAGCAATGGGATCCAATGGTTTACGTAGCCTCAAAATAAAAAATAGTACATACAGTAGAATGTCGAACCTTCTTGTTTGATATCGGTTAATGTGGCGAATATTCGATATGAACAGAAAAATATATTTACTTCTGTATTATTCTCAGACAATATTGGAGTTATCTGCAAAGAACGACTCTCCGCAATACATCGCGATGAAAGCGAAGAAAAAACTGCACGGGAAGATGGTGCAGAAAACTAGGGAAAATAAGAAATTAGCGGTGCGTATTCATATCTATTTCTATTCTAAGAAAGTTTACAATTTTCTGAGTTTGTGTGTGGAAAGTAAGATTCGAAACCAGAATCTATTCTTAAAATTATTTTAATATTTAAAATTAATTTGGATATTTTGTAAAAACCATTTTGTTTAACTTCGACTGACTATTTTCTTTATTCAATTTTTTTATTTAATACTAGTTGTTGTTTCCCGCAGCTCCGCCTGCGTCAAAAAGTAGCCTATGTTTGACCACGGGTCTTCAACTGTGTTCTTTCATACCAAAATTCTTATTAAGATAACTTTTTCAAAAAATACAAAGAACAACATAGTCCATTCGTAAACAACATTAACGTGAACTCGAGTATCTGATTATTAACATAAAATTAACTACTAGCTGAGGGAAACAGCTAGTAGTTAATTTTATGTTTACATTTAAATGAGAGGCAAGCGCCACCTATCGGGAGACTAAATAATTATTATTTCGCCTATTTTTGTTCTGCTTGTTAAACTTTTCCTATTTCAACATAATATTATGAAATGACCAATTTCAAGAGGCTGGCGGCTCGTTTTACGCCGAGACGATACACAGGCCTTAATAAACTGGTGACTGAGACGACGACTATTTATCTCTTCATGAAAGAAAGAGACAAAACACATTTTAGTTAACAGCGCTTACATAGACAATTTTAGGAACTCTTGCCAGCGACACGGTATTGCGATATATGAAGCAATTTAAATAGAGGAAGTGGCAGTGACGTCACTCCACTCCTATGTGCGTCCTTTTCTTGTTTTGTCAGTTTCTCCTTCCCCCATATTTCACAATTCTTTTTACAGGTTCTCATTATTTTGATATGAATGATAAAAATAATTTTAGTAACATAGTATATTGACGAAAGTTGCGCGATCTGCAGTAATTCTTTCGCCCGTGTTTTAAAGTTTGTGCTTTACATTTCAGGCGGAAGGACAATTAATAGAAAGTTTAACAGATTCGAACAAACGATCTAAAAAGAAGGAAGTGGTCAGAGACGAGAATTATATTCCTCATCAGGCTAGCGACCAACATACGGAAACTGGGTGAGTTTCTTTATTCTCAACATTCTCCTATTGACTCCGATGTTTACCCTATTTTACGCGAATAAATTATTATTATTTTTGATTTTTGCTTATCGAGTGCGACTTCAAATGCCGGGGTTCAAAAACAATCTCAAATATGCATTTATAGCCCGACCAAGAAAATAAAAACCCTGCATTGGCGTCGCTACTGATCGCCTTTATGTGGCAACATTTTGTATGTGTCATGTCAATAACAAAATTGACAATGCCATTTAATGAAATAGAAATTAATCCTTCGTTTTCATTCGCATCAAATATGATAACATCACTTTTCTCTCATTACTAAACATTATTTTAACCATTTTCATAAATATTTTTATTTGATAATCACAAAATACATAACGTCCACTTCTGTCTCTTATTGGCAGATGACATTGAGATGACGGAATGTTACTTGAATACCTAGTTGCTAGTAAAAGAAATTAGTTTATATAATATTTTTCCACAATATGGCCAAGGGTGCTATTTTTCTGGTCAGGCTATAACTTGTATTTTTTTCTGATTGGCCTGAGTTTTGGATGTTTTTTTTAATAAAATATAGTATTGTTGAGTTAGTATCCCAAAACACAAGTCTCGAACTTACTTTGGGGCTAACTGAATCTGTGTGATTTGTCCCTGTATATTTATTTTTTTAATATGTTTAAATGAATAATTAGACGACTTTGCTTTACTTGTATTTTTTATTGGTTAGAACATTATGATAGTGATGAGCGTGGAGGAAGCGAGGGAGGTCTGTAAGGATTGTATTAAGTGAAAACTTTTAGTTTCTGGCTACTGAAGAGGAAAACAGGCGTGATGATGAGCCCGTTGTATTTTATAGATGGCGGCATTTTGAAGATTGATCCTTTTACTTTTTTTATTTGGTACCAATCCTTTTCATTTTTTTCTAAACTTTTTCAATTTATCGACTGTACAACTTAAAAAGTTAAAGGAATAAGTTACTTTTATGGTTAATACTTCTAGAAAATTAAATTATTCTTACAAAAACATCTATCAAAATAAAATTACAAGTTTTGATTTTCGGTCGACAATTGTTCTAGAAGCAGAAAATATGGTAAAGAAGTCATTTGGGATTTAAAACTTTGTAAGTAACTGAAATTGTAAGAAAAAAAAAATAATCTTGTGTATGATAGGTAACCATTAAAAAATGTATAGATAGGTAAATATAAAAAGTTGGAATGATAATAAACTTACTTTAGGACTGTGGTATACGATGAAGTAAATAATCAAATGTATTGTTTGTGAAGATTTTTTTTTTTATTGTTTTCGAGGTTGTTTTATATGTTTACCTTGTGAAGAAATGAGTGTAAATGTGTCGGGTACAGAATGGCAGTGAACTTCAACGCCGGCGCAGCGTCGGCGGAGTTGAGCATCAGCGCCGACAGCGACGAGCTGGCGAGGACCGCGCTACGCTGGGATCGCAAACGGAAGAAGATGGTGCACGTCGACCCGGTTAGCATACAGAGGTTCAATATTTACTCTCGTATTCGAAATCATTTGTTAACAGCATGCTAGCTTAAACATGTGCCGTCCCTTTTTCTCCCATTCGATATTCAACGTGAAGAAACGAGACGCAAAACGTTTTAGCTAACATCAGCTTTATAAATTATTTTTAATACGAGGGTTAGTTTTTACTAGCTGCCCGTCCCAATCGCCTACTCCTAGGATCCGCAGGTTCTTCAGCATCTCATCGCCCCAACGATACCTATAGTAGAATTATTTCGTCCGTTCAGTTTGGGCCATAAATCATCGGAGCGGTGAAGCGAGTATTTGGCTATCTCCCACTCATGGGCCTTATGGGCGGGCATAGTGATGCGCATTATTGTTGTCGATAAGCGTTATCGATAGCGTATTTAGTTGGCATTATGTGGGTTAGTGGTAGATATAAATGAAAGAAAAAAAAATTGATAAAACAACGTATTTATTAAAATAAGAATAATAATAATTTAAATAATTATATTTAATTAATATTATTTGTACTTGCATAAGTAACACATGTTAAGTCAGTAGCTGACATGCAATAAACAACACAAGAGTCATCAAGGGAGATAAAAAAGAAAAGAAAAACAATATAACTAAGTGACCATTCAATAACATTTTGATTAAATTCCGATTTATTACAATTTCAAGTCAAATTTTTACATTACAAATAACAATGTCGCACTACGATTTGTATACCGCACCGCCCCGCCGTGTATCTGCCTTCAATGACTCATTTGTTTTTATCGATGATGGCGTTGCGCCCGCGCAACATGCTCACCACCCTAGCCGGGCTGAGGCCGAGCTATGATTTATAACCCCAAACTGCACAGACAAAATATTGTTTGACATGCATAGGTACCTTCTTATGTATGAGCCCATAACTTAGCTTAGATAGGAATGGAATGAACAATCAGTAGGACTAGCTGTTGTCTGCAGCTTCATCTCTGTGGTAAGGTTTTGCTTGATTGAAAATTGATTGCCCGGCTCACTATAAAGATTTATTTTAATTATCTTGTATTAGTATCATAATTTTAAATTAGCTTGATTTGAATGTACCTGCTATTTCTAAACAACCCTCAGTGTTTTTATGAAACGCATCTTATGTGAATTTGTTTGTATCAATTTTTGGTATATGAATAAGCAACAAGATAGCAAGAAATGGCACCTTCTCGTGTCAGAGGCCAAAATCCACTTTAAGTATTAGATCTCTCCATAAATCGACCTTCACCGTGTTATAATGAAATAATCTTTATTTTAATTTAATTCAATAACCAGATTGGTGTAAGTTACTAGTATCGATTTACCTGTAACCTGCCTAGTGCCTACCCAAGAGTTGTGACGGGAAAAAAAAGTCAACCTAACGTTTGTATACTATGGGCTTATAAATTAAACAAACCGGTGAAATGATGAAAAAAAAAATTGTTAATTTATAATATTCTGAACCGAAATTTTATAGACAACCCATTTGCAATATATTTATTGACATATTTAATTGAATCCATACTAATATTATAAATGCGAAAGTCTGTCTGTCTGTTGCGCTTTTACGGCCAAAACGCTGAACGGATTTTAATGAAATTTGGTATGAATATAGTTGAAGACCCGGGGTCAAACATAGGCTATTTTTTAAACGCAGGCGGAGCTGCGGGAAAAAGCTAGTATAAAATAGTTTTCATCCATTAACCAGCTCGGTGAAGGTCGATCTATGGAGGGATCCTTAACTATTTGGGTTTCTTGTTGCCATTATAGTAAGTTGTCCGTCCTAATTACGTGTGTATGCTCTGCTCTCATAGGCTTATTTAAACTATATTAAAAACATGTTAATGGCAGAATTAAAGCCGTGGTCTTTTCCAGTCAACCAACAGGTAGTAGTGTTGAGAGAATATTTAGCAAATGTATTTTTTTTCTGACTACTATTAAAATTACAATATTATCTAATTTATTTAAAACTGCAATAAATAGGAAATAGATAATTACAAAAGCTCTTGATTATTTTTCTGTTGGTAAGAACAAGATTCATAATAATTAGAAAAAAAAAAATAGTACTATTTTAGAATCAGCCCACATTCGTTTCAAAAATAATCACATCACTATTGTTCTGTCTGCCACATGGGTAGACATAGGCGTCGGCGAAGGATTTTCAAAATGACCGATTGGTAGCGGTCTGCATCCAGCGCTTGCCTGTGACGTCTTCTGGCAGTCTGACCATCTGGTTAAATAGATGGAAAAATGTGAAGGAGACCTATGTCCTGAAAAGTTGCTGCAGATGGATATACGACATCAAGTATTAAAATGTTTCTCAGCAAGATTTAATTGTAAATTTTTCTCAGGACGGTGGTCGCAAAATGATTCGCACGGAGAGCGGAGGCCGAGTGCCCGCGTCCTTCCGCAGCGGTCGCTACCAGGACTGGCTCAAACGGAACAACGCTGCACACGGGGAACATAATGATCATGATGATGGACCGGCTGACGGCAGGAAGAAACCAGGTCACTATCTCGCGTCATTGCAGGCTTGAATCGGATTTCTTGTCAAAAACAAATATTTCAATTATTTTAAAGTATCTAGTCGCAAGTGTTAAAAAAGTGTTCAGTAGAAGCGCATAATAATGGTTTCATGTGCAGTGCCTAAATGTAACTCAAGTAACAAATAAAACCCACATAATTTCACCATAATTTTACACATAAGTGCCACCAAAGTTCATCACTGTATAAATCCACGATTTCATAATTGTTTCGATAGTTTTTCTGCACTAATATAGAATTATCATGTATCAGTTTTATCACGTGATTGTGTAAGATGCATATGAGTTTAAATTTGGATAAAAATAAATACGTGAATTTTCACAATTTGCAACCTAATTCTTGAAGTTTTAGGGATTGGCATCGATACTGTCAAACATTATACCGATAGTATTACACCTAAACGCTAGAAAGGAATAAGTAAAATTTTTGAAGAAAAATTTTCTACCCCTTTACTTAGCCTGACACCTGTAATTTTTTTTACCATTTTATGTAATTTTTACTTGCAACTAGCTAATGAGTCTAGTTAAAGCTATGTAAGAAAAAAAATTGTTCGCTTTCAGTATCGGAATTCCGCCCGCACTGGGTGAAGCACAACGAACGCATCGCCAAGAAGAAAGCGGAGGCTTCGTCGAAGGAGTTCAAGAACAAGCAGCAAATAGTCAAGGAGCGACTGCGCAAGGAGAAACTTAAACAGCGACTCAAGTTCAAATCTAAGTCGAAGAGCAACAAGAAGAAAAGGAAGTGATTAATATATTATTTTATTATTGTTTTCATTTCTCGATGTGAAAGATAACTTGTTGCAATTACCAATACTAATGCTTAAGCATTCTCTACTCAAAACTCAAAGTCTTTACTCAAAAGTCGATAGTGTCATTACCTAAAAATGTTATAAAAACAAAATAGTCGTTTGGAAGGTAGCTTAAAAACATCAAAATGAAACGCAGAGAGAAAATCATGATATAATGTATATTTAAAAAATTAAGATAAACATTAGAGTATGTACCTACTTATAATTATCTGTACATTTTGTTGATAAATAACTTCTGAGGATTTTATCTGGACATCGGATATAATAATATTCTTATTCGGAATAATATGAACAGTACCATAAGCGAAAACATTTTTATTTACAGATTTATCTCTAACTAATAAATCATTGTATGAGACTATAAATTAGTTCCGTGAATAAAATTTATAAGGTACTTCATTACATCCTATCTACATAATATCATAACGATTCACACACATTCAGATATAGGATAGTAAGCTATGAGCAATCTAGCGCTTTATACGTTTACTACGAGTTTAAAATAAGTCGAACATTAAATAGCAAATAATTATTGCTGGTATTTTATTCAAATTATAATCTACCGTCACAAGACATATGGACCATAATAACTTTATTTTTACCAATAATATACATACATAGTTCATGTGATTTTGTATTTGTTTTGCTGTTTTTTACAAGATTTCAAGCAATAGAGTTTGAAGTTTATCATAAAATGTCTGTTTTGTATAGTCCAGTAGATCATTAGCGACTACAATAAATTACAAGGTTGAATATCCACGAAATTACAAAAACTATTTCAAATATCGGAAAAAGATTAAATTCGTTCCAAAACTAATAAATATATTTTACGGACTACACCGCAACCAGGACATTAAAAAGGAGATAAAAATAAAGCCATGTTCTCAATATAAAAATTAATTAATTCTATCGCTGTATACAAACTACAATTATAATGAGTACATGGGTTTATACGCGTACAATTCAACACCTTATTTCTACAGTATTAAAGTGAAACTGGAATATTTCATTGATGGGTCGAAAAATATTAGCACTCCTGCGCAGGTAATTATCGCTTAAAATTTGGCAACAAACTCTCACTCGCTTTTTACTAAACGACAATTTATTAATCATATACCTATCGCCTTACAGGATAAAAGACATGTCCACACAAACGAATCGGCAACAAATCTGCAAAAATAATTCTTCTGTTCGATTCGAAGGCAAACAGAATATAAATTCAGATAAGGACTTTAGGTATTGTTCTTTAGAAACAACTTTACATTGACAGTTTTCTGTCTACGAACTCACCTCCGCCGTAAAGCCAATTTGAAATAAATCTAAAGAGCAATAGTTAAAGCCTATTTTAAATTATATTATTTTTGCTAAGCGGTAGCAGAATCATTTATGTGGTCTATGCCCTCAACTCCCGGAAATTTCAAGACATAGAATACGAAATTTCGTAAACAAATTTTTGTCTGTCATTTTTGAATGCTTGATGGTTGACAACCAACCACTTTTTTTTTGCAACTAATTTACTAAGGGGTCTCGCACATTACAGTCATAAATGAATCTATCTAATGGCAATCCTATAACAATCACTCGGCCAATACGACACGTCATCGCCGATAATTTATTTATCTTATAATCAAGTAACGCTATCTCTCTTGAAGCAATAAATTCGAGCGAGACAGCAAGTGATTGTAGAAAAATTATCATTGCATACGTGCCTACACTTCTCTTTAACAACATCAAACCGTACAACACAGATAAATTTATTTAGAACTCCTAAATTTTAACAGATTCTCCAATCATTTTGGCGTCCCCGACTTTCCTATCTAATGCCGATATCAAACACAATAAATCAAATCTTTTTTAACACCTAAATTATGTCGCCTTTTGTCTTCAATCCTTTGGCATTCCTCACACATCGGAAACATCAAATTCCGTATTAAACAACTAATTTTCAATATACACGTTAAAACTTAAGATTACGCGGATAAGAAATTTAAACCTAAACCACTTCTCATGCCTGAACAATCAGTCTTCTCTTTGCGAAAATTATCATAATCATTTTACTATTTACATTTTTTTCTTTTTTCAAGAATGTAACATTCCTAAGTGGACATTTTTTTTATACAGGAATTTATTTTTTAATATGTCAGTTTTTACAAAGCGCTACGGGAAACTATAATGTAACTAGAATGGACGGGTCACAGTACTGCGGAAGGTAGACTAAGACACAATTTATACAAAGTACCTAATTATTTGCAACAACAATGAACTTTGATCTATTTATTTATTTATTTTATTTATTTATTTTATACAAACACTGACAGCACTTACAGTTTCCCAATGCGTGCTGTGAGTTAGGACAGGACATCTATGTCCGTCGCGTATGTCTAATATCATTCAACAAGCGACACACAATGCTTTTGACATTTCATCTGAAACTTTAATTTAGGAATGATGTAGATCACTCTTAAAATCTTAGTCTACATTCCGTATAATGGTATGTTATGAGTTGAGCAAAATAAGGATAATTTCATAGGTACAGCAAGTGACAACAGGTTATGGCACTAGTACTTTACAAGACTACATGAAAATGTTTACATGCAAGGACAAAAGACTGCTGTTATCAAACCATACTTAATATGAATTTATCTAAGTTAAAATACGGAGTGCAACAAAAGTTAAATAATGCCATCGAAATATACTATTTGTTTTAGGTACTTTTGTTGCTGACCTTTCATTTTCTTTTCTTTTTGTCTAATCGTGGTACAGTCATGAGCATTATTAAATACACTTTTAAAATTACAGGACAAATGTATGATTACATAATATAGGCTCATGATTGTACCATTAAAGCTGTTTTCTTCACTTTATTTTTCATTTAAAGTTTTTATTTTTAATTAAATATTCAAGATTTTTATGATTTAATGATGTCTGCAGGAATTTCTGTATATTATTTTATTTTATCATAACGGATCTTCCAAATTTAGATTTAACAATTTCCATTTAGCAACAATTTAACAATGTTTGGTGCGATGACTAGTTATTTCAGAAACTTTATAAAAATGCACGCACATTTATAATTAGTTTTCATGAAAAATCTTTAATTTGTCAGCTAACAACACGAGAATATTTTATCATCACATAAATTAGAATAAAATTTAGTAGACGTCAAAATTTACAGAACTCGTTTCATGTAATAAACTAAGTCCTTATTCATAAAAAAATAACGTTTGTTAAGCACAGTTGTCTCGTTCTTTCACGTTAAATATGGATAAAAGAGAACGGGACAAAACAATCTTTTTGAATCAAACTTTTTATGAAAATCGGCGGATATATCGTTTACTGTCGCAAACATGTCTTTATATACATCAGCAGATAATTAGTTTTGTCGATCGTCTCAAAACAATCGATTAAATAAACAAAGAATTTAGTTAACAAAGCGTTATCATCAGTTTACAGTATTCCATTAGTGTAGTACTGATAGTTGTCGTACAATCTAGTGGATAGAGAATGTAAAGCGTCTCTTACAAGTCTGTCCACTAAGGCTTGCAGTTGCGGTTCGGTTCTGCCGAGATGGAATCTGGCGCGGAATGATGACACCGCGCTGCTGCTTCGAAGGCAAGATAATTGCCCGCCTGCAAAATAAACAAACAAAAAGGTTAAATCACTTCTTCTTGTTGAGTCAATAAGTCAAAATGGCTATGGAATATCTCTTTGTACAATAGTTTGACACCGCTGTTGTCCGGTGATTCGTCTAATTGGGACATGATAGGACATGAGCAATAAACTGCTCCACAGGAACACTGTTTATTGCTCCGGAGTTAAATACTTCAAGTAGTCAGTCTACTAAAGATATTCATTAAATTAAACTATTTTAATACGGTTTTATCGCGTTTATTACTTATTTCTGACGTTTCAAACACTTTACAGCGTTCATGGTCGCAGGCAGACTAAGTTAACATTTGTCTTTGATGTCATAAGAACAAAATCCTCTAATGCATAGTTCAAAAGGGACTTCAATGAATAGCCCTCAGGCTGAGAATGACAACTTCATAATAATACTAAAGTACAGAACGGACACTCACACTCCCATCCGAAACAGATACCACACCTCACCGCGCAGTTTTAGGGTAAAAATCTAGTGCAAAATAATGCAAGGATGACACTTCGGCCGCCCGGCCGCTGCGCCGACTATGATGCAGATACGGTAAATAACCAACCCTACGAGTAACACACACATTGACGCCTGTGCGGACACGACCGAAACGTATCAGGCCGTAAAAGGAATCGTGTTCGCCACTGTTTTATGTCAAAGTGCATTTCTGTTAAAAATAGAAAAATTTCTCACCCATCCGCATTAACTCCACGATGTGTATGATCTGGTCGCAATGTTTCCTGGCCGCGATGAGTCCGCGCAGTATGAGTATCTTGAAGTACTGGAACATGTCCGATTGCTCGCCGTCCATCACTTCCACAAACTCGGTCGTTAGCTGCGAAACGAAATATTCATTCAAATAAAATATTATCTGAAGCGAAAACTCAATTTGACCTGCTGCAATATTGTTCTTTTTCCGCGAATATTTTTAGTTTGTTTTGTTTTTTTTTTTCAATAATAACCTCAAAATGTATAAAAATTAGAAAGTGCGAGCTAAAGTCTGTAGGTTAGGTTGCGAGTAACGAAATTCCGAGCGTTAGGTCCTACATAAACCAAAGTGCCCAGATCCGAAATTGCCCTTTTTGGTACTCAGTGTTCAATAGTTTGATTGAAGTTTCATACGTTTTGAAGTTGAGAGACAATATCTCGCGAAGTATAAATTTAAGAGATTATAAGGACCTCCCATCCTTCCCCTAGAACCTCAATTTCTGCCAAACGATAGAATGGTTTGAATTAAACTATTTTAATACGGTTTTATCGCATTTATTACTTATTTATTTACATCTAACGTTTCAAACTCTACGGAAATCATGGTCGTAGATCAATTTAACATTTGTCTGTGATGCCATAAGATTCTAAATTTTTACCGAGCCGCCCAACTCTCCTCCCCATATCTCTTGTTGATTCTTAATTCCACGCCTGTGAAGTCGTGGTCAATGATATATTTATTTTAATAAAAACAACTTACCTTAAAAGGTGAACTTTCAAATCCGAGATTTTTGGGCGATATAGAGAATATGAATCCAAAGTCAATGTGGATTATATGTCCAGCGCTGTCTAGCAAAATGTTGCCATTATGTCTGAAACAAACGAGTATTTAATCAGAAAAATACCCCGTTCATAAAATAGGAAACAGTGCAATAATCATAAGAATTAGATTATGGGATAGGGATAAGTGACAATAAGGTCTAAAAGTCGGTGGTATTTTTTCATAATTATTAAAATTATTAATTGTCTGAAAGATGGCCGGATTCAATCCGACGGATTGGCCTTTCACGCTTCATCAACTGAACCTTCCCGAAATTTCGCGAACCTACACATTGAAATATGACAAGAACAGACCAGAAAAAGTATTGTTCCCGTGGGATTTACACGAGCGCAAGATCCTACGCTATTCGAAAGCTGATATTACAAAAATACGATAGGAAGTCTGTATTCGTTTATACTTGTATTGTATGAACTTGTGACGAGTACGGACTGGCCTAGGGTATATCTCATTATTCTAAAACGATTGTTCCCATGGGATTCAAGAAAGAAACTATGTTTATTTGGTACAAAATAAAAGGTACAGTACTAGAGTTAACAAAAATGAGTACCAAACAGGTACAGGTAAGCATGTGCTTATGTGAAGCCGTGGGCAAAAACTAGTCAATTATAAGTGAAATGGCTTACCGGTCTTTCAACTGCAGCAGGTAACTAGTAAGCGCATACGCAGCAGCCGATTCAACAAAGTTGTTCTGCGCTCGCAAGAATTCTTCGCTGTTCGGTGGACCATGCTCCAGTTCCAGCCACGCTCGGAGCGTTTTGCCCGATTGCTTCTTAATTTGGTGAAGCGAAACAGAGTTTAGTACCTGCGAATAATAGGATATTCATTATTTATTTGTAACTGCATCCGTGGTCCAATGCTCGGGGAATCGATTAGATTCAGACACGGGAAGCATACTTCGTTTAGTTGTTTTCAGTTTAGTCAGACTTCATTGCAGATAGAGACATTGCAGGCTTGAATCACCTGTTTGTCTGATAATAATGATGAATGACGAGCCTCAGAAGACGCGTCAAGCCGCTGGTCCCTGCTGACATTTGGTGATCGTTAAAAGAACCACGTCAGAGGCCAAAAGGCGGTTCCGAAATCTTCTGACACCAGGAAGTACAGGGTCGATTGACCATGTAACCCAATCGACATAAACTTAAATGATCTGCTTAGAGAACCAGAGCAAATTTTAACTAACAACATTACTCCCGGTGGCAGCACTGACATGTTTACCTAGATAGTTAGATACCTAGGCCAAAAGTGGCAAAAATCCACTTTATTTCATTTCAAGGACGCCTCAAGGTACCTCTCGACCAACCTTATATTTGACAGTTCGATACTCACCTCCAATGAGAAATCATCTCAAGTCAAGTAAGCTTGTGATGACTAATCATACCAATGAGGTGGAGTAAGGTCGAGTCGATTTTGAGTAAAGGTTTTAAGAATACGGGTGTAAAGTCTACTGAGTTAACTATCTTAACATATTTTTTTGCAAGAAGCAGCAAAAGCGACCTTCAAATTTTGTAACCTTTTGCCGTTCGAATGAAAACCACGCGCTTGTTATTCAATATACAATTATCTAGTGATGTTTTGCATGGCATCATATTTCATTAGCACGTATCTTATCGATACGACAATTGGGTATTTTACTCAATTTATTTTTATCATTCAAATGAAACATTTCACTACCAGAAATTGAAAACAGAAAGATATTTTTAAATCCATTCTTAAATAAGCAAGTTATAAAGCCTTTGAAATTCAGTGGAAGGGGAAACTGGCAAAAAAACAAGAAAAGGATGCACTGGGTGTGCAGTGACGTCACTGCCACTTGGTTTCGTGCGTACAAAGAGATAGCAAGTTACACTATTTTTCTTGAAAAAACTTTAAAATCCAATTACTGCCTTAATTAACAACCAATGTTGCTGTTGTTTTTAGAATCTTCTACGTTTTAGTGTACCTATTGTTTTGTATGCAAATATTGCCCAAGTATGAATACAGTTATGTAGCCTACGAACAATAAAAATAGCTTATTTAGATTAAATTGAACACACGTGTCAATTATCAATAAGTGTGTGTCCCATAAACAGAAATAATTCGTCCTGTTAGTTAGATGCAACAGCCCAATAAAGATACAATATGGTTATCCAAACGATTTTTCGAACTGCCTAAAGATTGACTGCCGGAATATCCGGGCGTTTTTTCATGCTATCTAATAGAGCCGGGACCAACAGCTAAATTAATTTGCCTTCCTAAGCACATTTTGCACATATTGTTATGTACACAATGTAATGTATAAAACTTAGTTCTATGAATTCTCTGTTTCTATCTTTGATATTTTTTTTCTACGTTTTGATTGACTAAATGTTTTTTTTTTTAAAGTATGCTTAACCATAAGACCGCCTTTGGTATAGAGCAATTGTATGTTGTCACTGTACATATTGTTTTGTTTCTGAATGTAGGCAAATAAAGATATTTCGTATTGCAACTTAATATAGCACCTCGATTTGGTTAGAACTCGTCAAATACATATAAATTACATCAAATGACAATGTGAAACAGTATTCTTGCCCTCATATTTGTTTGAAGACCAACAACATAGGTTAGTAACGACCAGCGTAATTAAATTTCGTCAAGCAGGTCAGGGACCATCCCTGACATGGAGATCACTGTCATTAAATGGCGCACGACGAACGAGACTAGAATGTTAATGTTTTATAATCATGCGTAAACTTTTGTATAATGAACCTATACTAATAAATAATGCTGGTATGTCTGAATAATATAATGCTTTAAAATTTTCATTTAAATACTAATCTACTTCTATTACGAGTAGTTTATATCGTCTCGTGTAATAATTTTGTGACACTATTATTCCCGAAATTCGTATGAGAACGGAAATGGAATTTTATTATAACAAAAGGGCCCAAAGGCATTTGAAGGTAAATAAGAAAAAACACTTTGTCGCACCATAGAATAGGAAATACATGCATTGAATTTTTGTCTGTGACAAATAGTACCCTTGTGCTCGTTGTGTTTTTACAGTGTATCCTACTTGTTTTTGGGTACATTAAATAAGAAAGTTTAGCATACTTCCAAGAATAAAACCTCATGGATGGACACAGGAACCATAATAAAAAAAATGCCTGTCACTCTCTTCAGCATTCATGTAAATTTAAGAATAAATATTATACAAAAAAAAAAGGTTCCATAACCTTTTTTTTCGCTCCATTGTCATAACCAGTACCGCCAAATCTTGAACCATGATTAAAAGCGTACCCTGGGCCAGGCTAAGTATAACCAACTGCGAAAACACCATCAAATAATGATATAATTGTATATAACAGTATGAGGATTAGCTCATGGTGTGTTAATGTCATTTTCTTTAATAAGCTGTCAACATCGTCATCATCAATTGGCGACCATATCTTACTATAGTGAATATTACAGTAGAAAAAATTAATTCTATTTTATTTTTAGGGGAAAGTTGTTCAGTTGCATGAATGGAGTCACTGGACGAAGGGTCCAAAACGACTAAAATTTCACGGTGTATATTCTTGTGGAACAATAGTTTTACGCATTATATTTAACTTTTAAAAATTAACGACCGTTCTTTAAGCCTACATTAACTGAAATATGTTTAGTCACTTTAAGTCTTCTCTATATGCGACATTAAAGCAACATATTAGTTAACTTGGATTTATCGAACCTCAGCAGTTGAGCCGCTAACATTTCTTGTCGGAGGTCGTCTCCTACTTAGACGATGCAGCTGAGAAGTTGCAAAAACTAAAATGAAAAAATACTAACCGGTTGTATAAGACCACTTTCCCTATCCAGGCACAGTATTTCATAGGGATACAGTTTCAAAGGCACTCGCTCTTGCGCCCAAACTGCCTGCAGTCTCCTCAGCAGTTGAGCCGCTAACATTTCTTGTCGGAGGTCGTCGCCTACTTTGACGATGCAGCCGAGAAGTCTCCAACCGGCCAGAGAGCCGTATGGAGATGATGCCTTCATTCTTGCCAACTTGCTTTCCCATGATTCCTGTGATGTAAAAAAAAAACAAATTGTATTTTGTTGATAACGAACGAATTGAAGTGAGTGAGATTCGTATTGATATGTATTGTATATTATACGGCTTTAGAAACGTCATAAACCAATATTGCAAAAAAAAATATATAGCTTTTTTAGGTTTCCTTATTTATGTACTGCATTTTAATTTCCTCTGTGTGTCATTTTAATAAGTTAACTAAACATATAAGCCTGAAATTTGTGCAATAAACATTATGCCACCGGAAAACCCTAAAATAAACAGTATACAATGGTTTATTAATATCACATCACAAATACACTATCTAAGCAGTCCATTTGGCATCAAAACGCACAAAAAGAGTATATTACAAGAAAGTAATGGCATTTACGCGGCCCGTTTCTCTAACGTAGAAACAATTAGACTAACCAAGTACGTTTACATTAAGGTCCATTCAATCTGACGCGAATCCCGCGCGACTGGCGGGACGCTCACAGGAATAAAAATCGGTAGAAGTGCCGTAGCGTATGCCAAAGTTAACTGGCCTGCTAATGACACTTCAAGTCGGGATTCGCGTCAGTTTAATAGAGGTTAACACTACATTCCGCAACCGCAAGTGGTCTACTTGCTTATACACCAATTATACTTTGCACATTTTCTCTACAGCCGATCAATTTAGTATTATGGTAATAGAAGTGTTACTAACATATAAAAAAGTGAAATAAACTGTGCTTAGCGCGGGCGGTTTCACTCGCCCGTGATGTGTTCCTACGTAAAATAGATTTAAATGAGAGCAAATAATGAAATTATGTGTGTGAAATTAGTAAGAAAAATATAATTTTACATACAAGTAGAAGGTCAAAGTATTTAGGGTAAGTACTCGGCAAATAAGTTGACCTAAGTGTGAGCAAGACAGACAAAACCATAATGATGTAAATAAAAAGAAATAACGTCATATCACAACAGGATCTTCCTTAACTGGTGGACATCGCCATAGTTATATACTTTCAAAGCTTTAAAAATACTTAAGGCTTCTTTACAATTAAGAAAATCAAGATCAAGACAGATTCTTTATGTACTGCAAATATTTTAATTATATTATTATGTACAGAGATCAAAACTTGGTTTACCAGGTCCAATAATTAACAGGGTGAACCGGTATTTAACACCGAAAAAAACAGTCTTCACCCTGCTTAAAGCATAATAATTCTATTTTATCACGTTTGAGACCGTTATTGTTAGATTAGGGTCTTAATAAATAACGGTAATTTAAAAAACTAAAACACCCAAACAGCCTTTCTGTGTAAATTTGGAATTATCTTCTTTAAAATTTAAACTTTTAATGATACCAAAACCAGCCAGATACAAATAGTATAGCCAAAGAGATTTTATTACAAGTTCATATACATACTATATGCGAAAAGACTTTCCCCAACCATACATACTCTCTAAAAACATAATCTTCCGTCTTGCGTGGTCGGGTAAAAAGTAATCACAGTCTCTGTACACTTTGTTGAGTCAACTTAAAAAAACACTTATTACAGACGGGTCGTAACAGAAAGTATATTTAATTTACTACTACCATGTTACGCAATACATATATTTGTAGGGAAAAGTAAATAGTAATTTTCTATACGAATGGCCAGTATCGTTTCCTAGATAATGTTTACCTTCGTTCGTGTGGTATATTCTTTCTGCCACTTACATTGGTTGGTTTATAAGGCTACAGCGACTGGATGAATGGTCCGGTATTTTGTCCCCTACTGCGCCAGAAGGAGGGTTATGTTTTTTGAGAGTATGTATGTATGCATAATTGTTTGGCACGCCCTGCAGCCTGAACGGCTTGATGAATTTTAGCTTGAGAGGTGTCGTTAAATTCGGTATTTACTGTGAGAGTGACACTGAATACATATAATTAAAAAAAAAACAAAATGGAGCATTTTTTTTTGTTTTTCATTTCCAAATTACACGGAAAGGCAGTAGGGTGTTTTAGTTTTTTAAATTACCGTTATCTTGTTACTTTTACGTCAGTGCTAACGGACAATAGGTGCTGAATAGTGATGTTACATTATTAGCCATAATCCTTATCGCGTTTAAACGTATGTATTTATGATTGATAGTTTTTAGTTTTAAAATAAAATACATAATGAATACCGAACGCAATAAGTAAAAGAATAAAAATCCCGAGCGATAATAGAAAGTAGATACTAGAACTTCAAGCCACGCTTATATTTTACTCAACTTTTTACATCTTCACCAGTGTCTACTCTGTCAATTAATTTATTAGTTTTAGTTAATGTTTTAAAAAATTGGGCGCTAAAATATTCAGACATTGTCTTCAAGAAGTGCATGAGAGACTCCTAAAGGGTAGGCAATGCGCTTAAGTTGCAGAAGTCTCATAAGTTATTCCATATAGTGGAATCGGTTACTTTATCAATAGTATAAATTAAATACACTACAGTAGTAGTAGGAGTACCCAAAGCGCACCTGTTCTGCCGCATTCTGCACTATGAACGACTTGGTAGAGGCAAACCGTAGAGCTATAGAAGTGGCATTTCTCTGAACGAGTAACCTTTTTTCCTATTGACACGCTGTATCGGCTTGCTGTATTCAGGAAGAAGAAAGAACACATTGTAACAAACTCACCTTCAACGCCGTAGCCGAAGGATCCGCGGGGTCGTGTTTGAAAGCGTTTGGAGGAGGCGCTGCGGTCGCGTCAGCTAGTCTTCTCCTAACTTCGCCCGCGCCCACTGCGACCGACTCTCGTGATCCGCACGAAGATGTTGACAGTGCCGATATTGCTGACACCTGGAGAAGAACACGCACTTTTAAAATACGTTAAGAGGTTTACGCATTTAATGGCTCAACGTTTACGTAGACGTTAGTAAGTCGCAGGCAGACGCTGGGTCCAACCGGTAATTTTGGATATCAATAGGAGAGGCCTATATCCAGCAGTGGACTGACTAAGGTTGAAATTATGATGACGATGTTTACGTAGATGTCAGCTCTGGCCTTGTCGGGATTGGCCATATCACACAGATCCTTAAAACGTTTTTAGACAGTTAGTAAAAGCAGACACCAGTGTTACGTTACACTTTTTGATTATGACAAAGATTAGTTGTCGAATTTTGCTAAGTAAGTTGTTATGTAATTTTGTAATTTTAATTTATTGGTGCAATAAAGAGTTATATTATTATTATTATTAAGGCGCCGGGCGAAGACGGAATCACAGCAGAGCTTCTGAAAGCTGGCGGAACACCGGTACTGAAAATCCTTCAGAAGCTCTTTAATTCCGTTTTGCTCGAGGGCGTGACGCCAGAGGCGTGGAACAGGGGCGTGGTGGTTTTGTTCTTCAAAAATGGTGACAATACCTTATTGAAGAACTATAGACCCATCACGCTCCTGAGCCACATCTATAAGCTGTTTTCGAGGGTAATCACTAATCGTCTCGCGAACAGGCTCGATGCCTTCCAGCCTCCCGAACAAGCCAGTTTCCGAAAAGGGTTTAGTACCATAGAACACATCCATACGCTTCGGCAGGTTACACAGAAGACCAAAGAGTATAACCGGCCACTATGCCTAGCGTTTGTGGACTATGAGAGGCCTTCGATTCGATCTAAATGTGGGCGGTGCTTCAGTCTCTCCAGCGGTGCCGCATAGACTATCGGTACATCGAAGTGTTGAAGTGTTTGTACAGCAACGCCACCATCTCAGTCCGAGTACAGGAGCAGAGCACGGGGGCTATTCCATTGCAGAGAGGTGTAAGACAGGGAGACGTCATTTCTCCGAAACTGTTTACCGCTGCTCTGGAAGATGCCTTCAAACTCCTGGAATGGGAAGGACTTGGCATCAACATCAATGGCGGGTATATCACTCACCTTCGTTTTGCCGACGATATCGTGGTCATGGCGGAGTCGCTGGAGGACCTAAGTACCATGCTCAGCGACCTCAACGTGGTCTCCCAACAGGTGGGCCTTAAAATGAACATGGACAAAACCAAGGCAATGTGTAATGTCCATGTTACGCCATCACCGGTTTCTGTCGGGAACCACACCCTTGAAGTTGTAGACCAGTATGTCTACCTGGGTCAGATGATCCAGGCTGGCAACTCCAGCTTCGAGGACGAGGTCTTTCGTCGAATCCGACTCGGCTGGGCGGCGTTCGGGAAGCTACGTAGCGTCTTCTCGTCCAAAATACCTCAGTCCCTTAAAACTAAAGTCTTCGACCAGTGTGTGTTACCAGTGATGACATACGGGTCCGAAACGTGGTCTTTGACTATGGGCCTCATAAGAAAGCTCAAGGTCGCCCAGAGAGCTAGGGAGAGGGCGATGCTCGGTGTTTCCCTACGAGATCGAATCAGAAATGAAGAGATAGGAGAACAAAAGTCACCGACATAGCCCAGCGGATTAGTTCTTTGAAGTGGCAGTGGGCGGGGCACATAGCGCGGAGAACCGATGGCCGATGGGGCAGAAAGGTTCTCGAATGGCGACCACGTACCGGTAAGCGCAGCGTTGGACATCCACCGACCAGATGGTCAGATGACCTGAAAATGGTCGCAGGCAAACACTGGATGCAGACTGCTGTGAACCGATCATTTTGGAAATCATTGGGAGAGGCCTATGTCCAGCAGTGGACTGACTGCGGCTGAAATGATGATGATGATGATATTATTATTATTTGTATCTCCTTTGTGGGTCACGGGTTAAGCCCGGTCTTTTGAGAGGCTTGCACGGGGATATGGATCCAACGCGTAGAGGCCCTTTGGAGAAGTTGATGGCATGTGGTGCTCCTGCCCAAACCCGTCCTCGGCTATATTAATAGTTGATATTTCCATGAACAGGTCTGGGCAGGAGAAGGAACTATTGCTAATGAGTGTAAAGAATAAAATGGGTTACGAGTACGGTTATGAAGTTTGGATGGGTTTAAACTGGGTTATTGTAATAGAGATTCAGACACCTGCCATAATCATGATTACTGACTATTAGTGGCAGGCGGTGACTCGCCACTCAGTGAATGGGCCCCCCAAATAGTCGCCGCGTTTGGCAACAGAGGGGCAACATTGGGATGAGCGGCTAAGAGTGCCGAGAGGTGCGGCTCCGGTTTCGCCATCGCGAGTTGCCTCGTGAGCGGGTTTCCCCGTTATTACGCCATTACGTGCAATACACTTCCACCCTCGAGCATATAGCTCTTGCGACTCCACTCTGGCCGGCCAGTTAAGGGAAGCCAGAGGTAGGGGTCCTATCCCTCATCGGCGTCCACTCCGACCTTGGCGAAGGAAGGCCGGAGGTGAGGGAAGGAGGCCTCCCCTGGGAGCACTCAGGTCCTTGTGTCGCCACTCACCAACAGCTCGCCACAAGCTGCCCTGCGGAGACTGACTGCACTGGGAAGGGAACCCAGTGGGCGATGGGATCGTTATTATTATTATTGTTTACATTTGAAGTAGAATACTAACTGGCAATTAATATCATAATACTAAGGGCGATTAGTATGGCAAAGCCTTTCTTAAAACCACTAAGATAAAAAGGTAGATATACAGTTGAAAACATAACTACCTATATCCTACTGAAATAATCAGTAGCTGGAGCACTGCTGGTATAATATTGACTTTTTGAGTTGAACAAGCTTTATTGACTGGTAGCATAATAAATATTGTCTATGAATAACATAAGTCGATTCACAACAGCCATGAATCACAGGCAATTAGCATCCCAATGCTCGACTTATCTAATAGGATAAAACGGCAAATGGAAATATACAATCGACTTTTGCACGTAACTTATGGTATGAAGTTCATTCGAAATAAACACATGATTCATAATCTAATATTATAACTAAATGTTCTTTCTGGAGCATGGATATATATTGTATTTTATAGAACATCGTTATATGGATTCATCGAACTGTATATTGAAGAAGTTTAATTTAAGGTACTATAGAAAATGAGTTAGGTCATTTAAATGCTATTATAACTTTTTTTCTAATATACTTTTGAACTAATACGTTTCGCATAATTTGTAATAGCATAAATAAAGCTTTTGATATTTGTTGGCATAATTTTATGTTTAAATTGTATGATAAATAAAACAAATGAGTGCCTAATATTATGTCAAATGGATCTTAAATAAGTCGATGACAACTAACAATCCTTTTGATTTGTATTGAAACCCGACACATAATCCTGCTGGTTTTTCTCATTAACATCAACACCTCGTTGTAAGCCACGTGACTCCAGGAAATGCACGTGGTGAATAATGCGCCAACTTGTACAAATACTGAACACACTCTAATAAAACGCGTGATTTATTTTTCCACATTATCTGGCTAGATAACACGCGTTTAAATGATTATGTTACTCAATTTCAAATTTTAGCAATTTTGCGGAATATAGGTTCTACTGGCCATATACGGTCACCTATTTTCTGCTCTAAAATGTAGCAACAGATGTTTGTGGTACTCCTACGCAACTTTTTTAGATTAGAAGCCTACACAACTTTTTGAAACCTTGACTCGTAAAAAAATATTAAAAACTAACATAATTAATGAGCTGATTGAGGTTTTATTGTTCATAAGTAGAATTAGCGTAGGAAGTCTATGTACCAACCATATTTTGTACGTGGAAATTGGATCTACTACACTTTTCTCTCACAATTTAGAAGATACATTATTCAAGATGAACATTGTTACTACGCTAATTAACAGTTATACGCTGGCGAAGACGCGAGCAACATTAGATTACAATATTATAAAAAAGAAATTGTTTAAACCGATTTAATTTTTAGACACAAATTGTTCCAATGAATTAGTTTGTAGTTGTGGAGGAAAAATAACAATACAGGCTGAGCTAAAAGCCTCATCATTATATAAAACCAGGGCAATTCCGGCTACTTGTTGTATAATTGCGAATGTGTGTTACATTACGCTTTAGTCCAAACATCCAAAAACGCAATTAGAAAGTGTCACATCTCGTGTGGGACGAAAACAAACGCAGCATTCGCATGCAAAACTCGATAACAAACATCGAGTTTAGGAGGTCGACACACTATTAGCTGTTGTTTACCAACGAGCCTCGATGCTCTCACAAAATTAATGTAGCGGTTCGAGAAGCCACATTTTTCTTTGTGACTGTGGCCACTTAGTGGGTTTAAAATTTTTGTTTCTCTATAGGTTAACAGCTTTTCTGCGGCTTGTGGTGGAAGCGTGATCTGGTAGTAAGTAGGTGACACTAGCTCGCTGCCAACTCGTGGCCTAGGATGTTTTGCCACAGTATCTAGTAATTTTTACTGTTTTCTCACCATTGATAATGCAAGCGCTGTATAGCGGCAAAAATTGTTATAGAATGGTACCCAAAAGCAGACGACCTAATGGTCTTCTATTTCATAGTTTTCCCGACTGCTATGCTTCAGAGCACTAAATCCCCAAAATGAAATGACGAATTTTCTTCCATATGACATCATAGTTTTTTTTTTTAATTAATAAATTAAATTAAATTTGGCATTATTTAATTACCTGCCGGAAATCCTTCTTAACAATATTATTGATGGGATCTGCCATTTTATAATCACGCTATATGAGAAAGTCAATATATTTTTTACTATACATATTCGTAATTCATATACTACCAAAAGAAACTAAAGAATACGAGATCTTCAAATAAGAACACCGACAAAAATCCACGCTCTTATATAATATGAACATTCATCTTCGTGGCACGTTAACACGAAACCTAAAGGGAGTTTCGTATACGCTCCCTGACGGGACCAATTCAAAAAAATACTTGGAAATGTGATTCGATATTTGAGTATAACGCAGTTTCCAAACGTGTACCGTTTGAATAATAAATGTGTGTGTAAAATTTCGGCTTAATAAGAAATTCGTGGTGTGAATTCGCTTAGATGTATTTTTAAACACCTATTAGGTGATATATATATATATATATATATATATATATATATATTAGGTAATGTAAAGTGTTATTAGTATAGTATATAAGATGCCGTAGGACAGCCTGAAAAATTCTGACAGTGTTGGCCACTAACACACCTCAGGTCATGTTTCTGTTGGTCTGGTTTCCCTGCAAAAAGGGTCAGACGGCAGTCACTCCATTATAATAACCAGTGCCGCCAAATCTAGGACCATGACTTACAGAGTACCCTAGGCCCCAAAGCGTAAGCTGACACAGCAACTAGGAATACACGAAGAAGAATGTTAAGAGTGTTATTAGAACACAAGAAACACTATTTTACTACAGCATGTCTCAACTATAATTGTCACTTATAGCTAACGATTTTCTATAAGAAAGAAAGTATACCCTTCCCAGTGCCGTGAGATGAGAACTTTTCAACGGATGTGTTGTAGAACAATGATAATAGATCAGTATTACGGCCATACTCGATCAACGTGTTATGCTGGGTAATAAATGAAACCATGCTGAAATGATACCACTTGAAAGTATAGTACTAGGCAACTGGGTAGATAGATAGCCGTAGACCAAAATCAGGTGAAGCTAAGCTTTGTTTTCAAATGCCATATAGATTTGGTTATTGCTAGAAAAAGCCTCAGGTTTTAAGCCCGCCGTTTACAAGTACAATAATGTTAAGCATCATCGGCACAATGCCACAGAGACCATTTTTTCTTTTTTTTGTTTAGAGTCAGTATATTATATAATAGTTTTATTTCGGTAGGTAAGTTTATTTTTAATTTAGGTATTTAGTTTTAATTTTTATATTTAGCACATTAATTATGTTAATATTATATTTTTTAAGTAAGTAGAGTCGTCTGCAGCTAATAAATTGTTTAAGTAAATAATAATCGCATACGTAGTACTCATTATAAGGTAGCCGAATAATAAAGACTATTTATTATTTAATTATAGTCTCCATCGCAGCATCTAAAGCAGAGTACAGTGACCACACCGGTCATTCTGAAAATCATTGGGGGAGGATGTCCAGCAGTGGGCATCCCACACTGAAACAATGACATCAAAGAAACTAACCTGGGACAAGCTATCCGGCGCCGGCGCTCTATGCGGGTACTGCCCGCTCAACTCTTCATCATCATGGCTCCAACAGTCTCCAGCGTCGGCGTCATCTAAAGCCGAGTACAGTGACCACACCGGCCATTCTGGTACTAGATTCTCTTCACTCTTCGTGTGTCGTATTGGAGGGGAATGAGGCGCGGGCGGTGCGGGGGGTAGTAAGCGCGGGGGGAGGGGCTCGTGTCCGTCTGTTTCTAATACTTCCACGTACATTATGTAGGGTGCCTGTTGAAAAATATATATAAGATTAGTAGATGTTGACATAATGACAAATATTCTACAAAAAAAATCAAGAGGAAAGACAAAATGTGGCTCCGTTATGGGGATAGTAGGTACTTCGGAACAAATTTTTTTGCGGATGACTTACTTGTCTGTCTGTACCATCGACAAAGCTAGTGTCCACTAGTTAAATCTATGTAATGTAAGCACTTTAAATAAAATATAAATAATAGAGTTCGCAGCAGTTCTGTCTATCAACATCGCATTATATTTTTTTTTAACAAACACAGTATTCGTAACATCCGTGGTGTTTGCGTCCGGGGAATGGACGACCTTAAGCCATGCTCAATGTTAAAACTATATCAAAATTACGTCATCCAATCTATTATTCTTATTAAGTAGATCGATATCACGTTTCGTGTAAAGAAACCATGTAGATACATTGAAATAACCTTAGCAGTAAAGTTAATTAGGCCTCCATTAAGAAAATTCAAGGCTTACTAGTTTCTCGCTAGATTCCGAATTAATAAAACGTTCATATCGCGCGATTAAGATCCGTTAAAATTGCGCCTATTAAAGATATCCGCCCGACCCACATACATAGCTGTCCTTTCAGTGATTATTTATTCGGTCGAGTATGGCGACTGGCAGCCAGTAGACATTAGTGCTATAAAATTAAGCGCCCTACACGCTTGCCATTTTTATAAGCACAATTTTTTTTTCATATTATGTATATATGTATGTATGTAAAAATCTTTATTGTACACAAAGAACATAGTATCAGAATACAGGTTACAACAAAAGGCGGACTTATCCCAAATAGGGATCTCTTCCAGTCAACCAAACTAACATAGGGCATAGACATATATATGGGAACAGAAGAGGGCACAACACGCAAAGAAATTTTAGGTGCATAGACTTACGTCTAACATACAAATTTAATTACACATAAAAACTCAGCTCAAGTCAGATTGTTCGTAGTATTCTCTAACCCGAGATTTGAAAGAGTAAAAAGACAGCTAGGTATCTTTTATCTCCAAAATGAGCATTTTGTGTTGTTTCTTTGATTTTTTATTTGTTATACATATATGAAATTTCAACGCGTGCGTAGTACTATTATCTATTCTGTGGCGTAAATAATACGCACGCCTAAAAAAGCAAACAGCATAAGTTCTTAAAGAAAATATAATTTTATTTTTAAAAGATTTATTGACAAGTTTTTCTGTACTTTCGTAATCCATTATTTGATTACATAGACAGTACTTTAACTAATTATAAAATTGAGTAAATAGGCAGGACTAAACTTGTCAACATAAACCACATTTTTGCCTATTGATTTACATCCAAAATATATGTCTATGTGATATTTAGACGAATGGACCAACAAACGGAGACTGCAATTGAAAAACGTGTGTAGGTGTCGTAAAGTTTCAATTGATTGGAGGCCAAATATACCACGATATGCGATTTCTTGATCACTTGCAGTCGTGAAGTTTCACGCACTAAAAGTAAATTTATCATACGTAAGTACATACAATGACAGCTTCATAAATTCATATTATACGACACTTAATGTACAACTGGGAAAGTACACTCAAACTTAGGTACTCAAGGACAGGGTACAAAGTACGTCTTTCTTCCCGCCAAAAAATGCGGGCGAAAAAGTCTTACTTACTTTTTAACTTCAGATAAGCGTCATAGAAAGTCTCTGTTCCCAGTTAAAATTTACTTATCAATTGTTGATTTTCTTTATGTAAATACCTAAATTTTTAGGGTAAATTAAAGTACCTAATATTATTAAGTACCTACTAATTCCGCGTGTTTCTGATTTGAAAAATGAACACTCTCATTCATTCTTTAGTTATACAATTTCTTCATTCATTAATACTAGTGACCAATTCCACTAACAAACATTTTCAATGGATTCCACTTAAACCATAGATTAAAGAATACTCTAGATAGAATCATCTAACACTTTTGTATGCGTCGCTTTGTGTCCAAAAACGAAACTTTTTTTAATTTTCATGATTGCCAAGATGTATGTTAAATACCAATTCTTGTAGAAAAATAAAATGTAAATATAGGTGCTTAAATGTTGTGTGTTTATAGATAGAAAGTGCGATACCTAACTCGGGCATATTAAGCTATGCCCTCGTTAGTAGCCGGTCACTTTCGTCCCTCGGTGAATAATGTACTATTAAATAACTATTTTTTTACAGCTAGAAATGTTAAATTAAAAATTAATTAAAATTATTGGAAAAAGCAATACATGAAGTATAAGTAAACTAAGTAATTTACAAACGCTATAAAAGCGTATTTTAAGCGTTTATTTTAATGTGTAACAATCGCGAAAACATAAGACATTATAAAATTTACTAAACATTCATTGAAATATTATATTGTATTATTTATTACATGAAGAAAAATAAGGAAAATTAAATATGAATGAATGAATGAATGAATGAACACTTTATTGCACCATTTACAAACAAAAGAAGCACATAGTTAAAACCAATACAACTAAATGGGTACAAAGGCGGACTTATCGCTAATGCAATTTCTTCCAGCCAACCTTAGGGTAGAAATGAGCTGCGGTAGAAAAACACTTGCGTGAGCGGTGCAGAAAGCTTAAATGTACATGCCTACATTAAGACGCATATAATAAACTTACATAAATAAATAATAAGAATAAACTTACAAATAACATACATAAATAAATACTGTCAAAAAGTGTAAGAAGTTAGTGACGGTCGATATATTATCACAACAAAAGAGAGGATTATTCTACCTCGGAAAGGTAGTGAGACTTAACCTGATCTTTAAACGAAGTAATGGTTTGTGCCTGACGAATGTCTAATGGTAATGCATTCCAAAGTAGGATAGCTTGAACTGTGAAGGACTTTGAATAGAAACGAGAAGAGTGGTTAGGAATCGCCAAACGAAGGGAATTAGCGCTACGGACATCGCGGTTACTGATCTCACTGAGAAATTTAAAACGTTCTTTTAAATACAGAGGTGTAAAAGGATTAAAAAGAATTGAGTATAGAAGGGAAAGGATATGTAAATTACGACGAAGTCTGATGGGGAGCCACTTGAGTTGCGTGCGAAAAGCTGAAATGTGATCATATTTGCGTAAGCCAAATATGAACCTAATACAAAAGTTTTGGAGACGCTCAAGTTTGTTCAGTTGCTCTTGAGTGAGATCAGGATAGCACGAGTCGGCATAGTCGTAGAGATTGTGCTAGCATGATTTTAGTCTCAATCGGTAAAAAATTTCTGATTCTCCTGATAGAAGCAGCTGCAGCAAATAGTTTTTTGCTAACTACGGCCATCTGAGGAGCCCAGGACATGCTGCAATCAAACATAATTCCTAGATTTTTTACTTTTTCACTGAAAGGTATTACAGTATTGTTGAATACGATCGAAGGAACTGATTGCCAATCAATCCGAGAGATGAGATGTGAGCTCCCTAAGATAATACTTTGTGTCTTGACAGGATTTACAATAAGCCCATGAGAACTGCTCCATTCCGCTATCCGAGACAAGTCATTATTCATAATAGTAATTGCACTAGGGAGATTGTCTAATGACGTATGATGGTAAATTTGAAGGTCGTCTGCATAGATATGATAGGAAGAGTGAATGTGGAAAGTGATGGAGTTTATAAATAAAGAAAACAGTAAAGGAGAAAGCACACAACCCTGAGGGACACCACAGAACGTTGAGCACCAAGACGAAAGGTTATCCTCGATCCGTACTCTCTGTTGACGTCCGTGTAGGTAGGAGTGAAACCAAACAACCGCTGATGGTGATATGTTCAGAGAGCGTAACATGCCTAGCAGCACATCAAAATCGACGGTATTAAACGCGTTACTGAAATCTAATAGTGATAGGACTGTCAGTTCCGTTCTGTCCATTGCAAGACGGATATCATCAGAAATTTTTACAAGAGCTGTTTGAGTGCTGTGACCTGACCGAAAACCAGATTGGAACGGACTAAGAATATTACTTAAAAATATATTACTTATAAAGACAGTTTCGGTTACAAATTTAAAAACAAACTAGGCAGCAAGGTTAGTGATATAACGAATACCGAAAGTCATACAGCCTACAGGCTAATTGCTTTCAATGTCAAGAATATCAAACGAGTTTTACTTACTAATTAAATCCTTCATAACATGTGCCTTCCAAATTTAACTTTATTACTTACTGCGTTTTAAATATGTACTTGTATTGATAATTCAAATATGATTAGGTAGATAAAAGGAAAATTCCAATGTTATTTATGTATCATATCTTATTGTACTAGTAATGAACATACTTATAATGAAGGTATGAAGTTCAGGTATATACTTTTCGCGTACATAATATTCGTTTCGCATATCTAAGATTGAGGACAAGGCATTCATGTTGACAGCATTCCTCTGGCATAATCCACGGGGTTTAAAATACTTAACAAACCCATTAATCGTCCTTGATGATACCAAAATATTGTTACAGTATGTTGACAGTATATTGGCAAGTTTACAGGACATATTTGGTTTCTACCAAATATCTTGTAATACCATTAGCTCTACATAGAGTCATCAGTACTTTCATACCCCTGTGCCGAAATTTCGAAAATTATCTTATATAAACGCTAGCAAACAAAAGCGCAACCTCTATAACGCGGAGAATTTATTAGAAGAGGAACAATAAGTGATCCAATACAAAAAACTCGAGTAGGTATCTCACCTTATCTTTACTATTGAGCACGGCTGCCGCGTGCGGGGGTATCCTCAACACGTAGTGAGGTCGTTGATGTAAGGGCAGCCATACACGCGCCGGCAGGTTGAGGTCGAGCGCGGCCAATTCCGCCCGCAGTCGGCCGTTTCGCCGTTCCTTATCCGCCACACCGGCGAGCCGCCGACCGATACTCGTCAACGCATTCAGGAACTGGAAATGATAGTGCAATTAGAATGGCTCAGAAGAAAACAACTGACATGCAACCGGTAAAACACTAGGATGAGGATAATTGTTTAGAAAAGTCAAAATGAAACTATATATTATACGATATACGAGAAGGCATTAAAATAACATGTGGCACTATCAACCAAACCCATTTCTTTTTTTTTTGAACTGTCGCTTGTTTTAGAGACAAACTTGTCTGACCCTACTAGGTAGAATAGTTAGGGTAGGTACCCTGAAGCCTACTTCAGTGTGCCGTTATAACGTAGTAGAATTCATCAACACTCGAGCAGAGAACAAAGAAATTCAGAAAACTGTTTGTGAAGACAAATATAATGCAAAATGGTCTATGTGTAGTCCAATAGACGTTCATTACTGACACGTGGCCAATATGAAGCACTTTTTTCGCCTTTTGATATTTTTCTTCCTCTATCAACAAACTGCAAGTGATTGTCCAAGCTGTGGACGGAAAACCCTACATTAGTTACAAGTTCCGCCGCCCCGGCTAGACGGCGCCAGATACTCGTTAGGGCGATCACGAACTGGGAAAGGTAATTCCGATTAAACTATCGGTTTGGTTGGGGAAGCCATGCTTTCCTTTGCCTTTTTGTTAAAAGCATTGCATTCTATTGAATGCAAGGAAAGTTACAAGTAGCTTTTTGTAAGTCTGCAAATCATAGAATATTTGTTAATAATAACCAAATAAAGACACACAATAATGCGTGTTTGTGTACTGAATAGTAGACAACGTAGGAAATGTCGTGATCGTCTGGCCAGATTTGAGAAAACTGTAATGAACGACACCGGCACTAGTCCACCAAACGCTTAAAAGTAACTTTTTTGGGTCAATTTTCGCTTGGGGCAGGATTTGGCTGGCTTGCCAGAGTCCGGCCATTGCGATGAGCGCTTCCGATTATCGTAGAGAATCCACTTTTCATCACAGGTAATGAATTGATTAAGAAACCCTTCATTATTGTGCCGGTCAAGTAATGTAACGCAGCAGTCGACGCGCGTTCGCCGGTTTGCTTCACTCAATTCGTGAGGAACCCACCTTTCAAGCTTTTTAATCTTCCCAATTTGCTTCAAGTGGATGTAAACAGTTTTATCACTAACACCGAAGCCTGCAGCTTACTCAGACGTGGTTTGCGATGGATCCGCTTCCACAATAGCCTTCAATTCTTCATTGTCAGCTTGGGTCACCGGCCATCCACGGGGCTTGTTCTGCAGGTCGAAATTTCCAGAACGAAAACGTTGGAACAAAAAACGCACTGTGTTTTCTTTTGCGACACGAGCCGTTTCCGCTGCTCTGGTGCCACGGTGGAACTCGTACTCATAAATAACGCAATATTTTAAGTTTTCCACTTTGTAAACTGAGCGCCGCAAACAGAAAAAAACAGAAGAAAAAAACAAATGAATAACAGTTTACGAAACATAAATACATGTGAAAATAACTGTATAAGTAAATTTGAATTTGGAATTCCTAACCAAAGAGGACAAATTTGTGATTAAAGTGGCCAGTACGACAAAACGCCAATTTCATATGTAAGGACCTAATACTATGGAAAAATGAATCACCACATGATAGGCGACTAGACAACAGTAAACAACTGCGTATGTACGTTTTATCATCTTATTATCGTACAAGTGTTATCTAACTTTTTAATAAGAAGGTCCAATCCGAACTTGGTAACAAAAAAATTTACACAGCCAATTTCTACCGGATGATGTTTTTGATGTATATCTATATAGTTTAACTGCTCAAGAAGTATAAACGAGATGAAACGTCGTGATCGAACTACTGGTTACTGGCACAGATTTCAAGTGGGAGTGAAATTCTATATGACCTATAGGCAGACGAAAACTAGAGGAACATTATCTGCATTCTAATAAAACAATGATAAAACGGGAATGCAATGGAAACACAAAGAAAGTACGATATAGAACGCAAGAAAGCCTTTAGCTACATCCAGGTTATGATCATCACGATGATGTCTCCTCTCCTTCGTATGTTGTCACAATAGATAATAGTTATTATTTGTTATCTAGTCACATTCACCGCTTCAGAGCATTGGTTATGATAATGATGGTGGAATGATATCAGATAAATTGCGCACACGAAGTACATCCATACTTATCCATACTTAATATTATAAATGCGAAAGTCTGTCTGTCTGTCTGTTACGCTTTCACGGCCAAACCGCTAAACGGATTTTGATGAAATTTGGTATGAATATAGTTGAAGACCCGGGGTCAAACATAGGCTACTTTTTGACGCAGGCGGAGCTGCGGGAAACAGCTAGTCTAGTAGTATAAAACTACGAAAATACTAAATACGGGTCTTTTGAATCAGATAACTGTCCTTGGGAAATCCATAGAGAAAGACTAAATGACCTCGGTGTGCAGAAAACCACGAACGAACGGTAAGTAACATTTTTAGACTGCACTTGACTCCCGCGTAACGTCATGATAAGCATCATAGCATGGTCATTAGTCGATTTTAAATATAGCGAAATAGGTCACGGCTTTCAGCTCACAGCTCCCTAAATGCTGGTTTAGCGTAATGAACTGTTAAAGGGATACATAAATGAGCAAGCATCAAGTTTATAATATTCCAGTCTACATTGACAGATTCTTTTGAAACATGTTTCCAAATTACAAACTCTATGACACTTTTTATGGTTTACATCGTCTCGAGTCATCAAAGTTGGTATAAAAAATAGACTAGTGAAACCCGTGAGTAAAACTGACATCGAATTCCTATTTAACGACATTCTAGTTTTTGGCGCTGACAGAGAGTTAAACGTTGTACTCTACAGTGAATTTCTGAGATTCACATTTTGAATAAATAATAAATAGGTCAATTTTTACATATACATACATACTACTCATACACATTCGGTTTTAGGGCGCGAACCCCGTAATCAGGCAATGTAGCGTCCTTATTCGCTATTTGGGTGAAATTATACGCAGACACCTTGACGCCACTCCTCGAACAAACGCTTAAAATGTTTCACGAAAGAGCTTTCATGTTTGGGTAAATGAGCTGTAACTGTAACTTTCGATTTTTCAGGCAATCTGGTAAGGTTTTCGTTTCTATATGAATTTACCTGAGCGTGAACCTTGATTCCTAAATACACTATTTAGTAACTATTGTTTATGTCTATCTTTTGTTTTGTTCTACCAGACTGGTTTGTTTAAATTTAACAACGTAAACCACTACATTCTTCTCACAAAATCTACGATCTATATTATGATATACAGTAAGATTTTCGATACTATATGATTTTTTTATTATTATTATTTACATTGAAACATTCATGTTAAGCCATAGAATGCAGTTCTCAACATCTTATAACACTAGCGTTAACCGGCTGCCACTAACGTTTTGGATTCTGTTGTTTTCTCCGGTCATTCCTGTTTTGACTGAACGTTCCTACATTTCTTACTCTAGCAAGAATTACTTTTGTCTATAAACGAACTTCGTTAAACTTGTTAATTTTATTTCATTTTGTTCCTTAGAAAATTTGTCGGCTATTGTAAGATACGTTCTTGAATCTTACAATTCCCGACAAATTTTCTGATAATACAAGACATCTGATTCTGATGCGCAAGTAATTAGATTTGAATATTATATCTCTGACAATGTGTATGTAGGTAAGTAATGCATCACAACAACAGACATTCTTAACATGTTTATGTATAATATCGAGTCTTACGTCATGTCATAAGTAAATATAACATGCACGGTATTGTTAAAAAATCTGTTTTGTTGTCACAAAAAAATACATCGTAAAGTACCTAACTATACCTACATATGGATAACATTGTGTTCAAAGTCCAAAATTATGTTCAATAAGATATAAATAACCAGAATATTTGTCTTTATAAAACACTTCCTTAAAGTAACATTAAAAGAGCCGTTCTAAATCATTGCTTATGTATGGTATTTTAATTTATGTAAACAAAATCTTTCTATAATGATTGAATTCATTACAGTCATAAAAATAATGACAAACTTATCTTGTATAGGTATATGTTTTAAGGATGTACGTTTGGGCGCGTAACGGCTTAATAGGTACCTTTATCATAAAAACGTAAAACCGGGCATAATAACCGTAATGTCAAATATAAGGTAGACTTGAAATATTATTCATCAACATCCCCATTTCAATAGGGGTCGGCTCTCCGTATGTTCTTAAGCCAATCTTCCCAATCAATATTTTATCATGTATTTACCTGTTTAAAAACAATTTCATTTAATTTTATCACCACGCCTTTTTTCCCGTAGGGGTAGGCAGAGACTAATTTTATATGTATGTTATTATGTTAGATGGCGTTTCGCGGTCCCCAGGCTACGAAGGGACAGGCCTCAACATACAATCAGAAGATAACATAACTAACTTAAGTTTCATTCCAGCCATTCGGATCACTGGTCATGAACATGAACTAAGCGTGAACCTTGATTCCTAAATACACTATTCAGTAACTATTGTTTATGTCTATCTATTGTTTTGTTCTACCAGACTGGTTTGTTTAAATTTAACAACGTAAACTACTACATTCTTCTCACAAAATCTACGATCTATATTATGATATACAATGTCGAGAAAGTATTTGAAAAGTAAGTAGAATATGTAGTTATACAATCCCGGGAACCGTATATTTTCGAGAAATATTGGAAAACTTTCTGATTAATTTCTCGATATTGTTGTTAATTTGTTGGAGACGAGTCGAAACGAACTAGTTAAATTTTTGAAGCTGAATTTATCACGAATATAATCATTTACTCGTAACACCTACGCATTTGAATGGTAAACGTATAATTTATTGACACAGCAAAACGGACGAGATAACAAACGTTTTATCAATAGTTACAAAACTAATCGCTAGTGTGATAGCACCAGACGTAACAGACTAAAAGAGATATGCAAAATAGTAAATGTAAAAGTATTCACCTGTGTTTGAGGAGCCAATCGCGGCGCACCACACGAGCACTGTTCTCCGCACAGGCATCCACTGTCAAAAGCACGTCCTGAAGCTAGGTCGCCTAAGTGCCTTCCAGATGGTGTTGCCAGCCTTAACGCAGATGCGTCAGACTGAGATCTGTGATGTCCTCTCCTAGCCGCGGGCCTAATTTCCTCCGCCAAAATAGAATCCCTCAACTTTGTAGCTTTAGAACGTTTTGTATCACCACCGAAAGCTGTTAACAACCACGCTAGTCGTAGTGAAAACTCCGCACTCTGTTTACACCTGTGCACCAAGTAAGGTTTAAGCACGTCCGCCACATCGCCCATTTCTATATACATTGTCGCCAACTGTGGCAAGTAGAAGTCCACGTCTTCATAAGGGAATGAAAACAATTTGTTCGCCAAATATGTTTGCACACCAGGCTCTTTCGAGTTGAACAGATATGAGATAGCCATGCTCATGTCGAACAATTTGCTCTCAAATAACCGTAACAGAAAGTCTTTGTTTTTCGATGTCTCGGCTGCGGATAATTCCGACTTTGGAGGATCGACGATAGTATCCGGTGGGTCTGGTGGTTTATCTGTGTCTTCGGGATTACCAGAATCCAGACTTTCCCTCGATCTCGCAGCGGCTGGTGGCTGAGGTCTTTCCTCGTCGGCGCCATCAGGTGGGGTGTGTATTCCCGAGTCATCAGATCCCGCTGGAACATCAGGAGGGAGAGCCAGCCTCGGCGCGGCCGTTTCCATGGGAATCCGAAGCGGCGCGCCCTCCGGCGAGGTGGGGGTCATGTCCTCCGGTATCCTCTGGAGGACAGAATCCAAGGATCTGTTTCTTTGGTGGCCGCATCCCGGCGGCGGCCCGCTAGCTCCCGTCACGTGTCTACGGACAAAGAAAAAACTTTCATGAGGATAATTGCTAGAGAGGAGGTCACTTTATAAACGTTAATAGACTTCCCAGAGATGAATTCCCTAACTACTTATGATTTGTAAACGTACTTATAAAACGGATCTTCATAATGCCGTATACCGACAACAATAATTTTTCTGACCATTTGGTCGATTACACAGAACTATCACCAAATTAGAAACACAACACTCTTTAGTTAAGTTGGTCACAGTGACAGAAGCATATTATCGTCACGGTCGAGCACGAGCTCGTTGTTAAAACAATGCGAACAGCCGTATTGCCATAACGAGTAATTAAACACAAATCGTAGTAAGCGAGTGCGCGCGCCCTACCTCGCGCCCGTCCAAAGGCCGACTGCCTGGCCTGCCTGCTGTATAGAAAGAATGCTCTTTTACGCAACCATGTTGTGTTGTGTTAACGCCGCTACGCGTACCATGCTATTAGAAAAAGATTTCCTAGCATACGTAGAAGAGATGCATCTAAAAAGCTGCGAAATTGTAAACAAAGGTTATGAGCGAAACAAAGATTTCCCTGACCGTGTTTGCAGTAGTATACACAATAATGTAGACGTGGAACTTGTGTTATACCATTTTGCAAGCTTACAAGCCACTTGAGTAAACAGACGTATATTACCGCCACGCAACTCATGCGTACACTACCAAGAACGTCACGAATGATATTGTTTTTGATAGTTCAATGATTACGACACTCATACCAAGGATGCAATTTCATTACTGTTAGTAGATTTTCAATAACTTCAATATAGATGGAAGTATTGAGGGCCTATTAGTATTCATCGAACGATAGCAATAAGAGTTCCTTATATACAGGTTGTTGCAGGAAAGAATAACAACATGAATATATAAACAGTAACAGTAGTAACTACTCGTAACGCAATGTTTTATCTAAGCAATGCATGAGTTTGCGACCAGCGGATCGATGTTTGCATACTATTCATCTCCACTGTCAGTGTTTACAAGAAGCGAGCAGGTACGCATAGTACCATGATATAACACTGCATACCAACCAAGGAGAAAGCGTCTGACGACCCCGAAAGATTTTATCACCACTTATGGTATCAGTTTAAAAAGATCCATCTAACATCGAGGCCACTAAGTGGTCGTCGCATACTCAACCCAGTCGTGTATTCATTGAATGCTGTGTAGAGGAAATGGAAGCGTGTATGCACTCATTGAGCGAGCATTCCATTCGCAGCGTGAGTGGCAAACGAATTAACAATGTTTATTTTGGGAACTCTATCGGGAAGGAGCACATGTTGCCTCCCGCCGAACAGATGTGCCGATGATGCTCTAACGGCACTTTAGCATAGAAGGATAGCACGCATTCATTGAATTATGTTCTAACACTAGTAAAATAAATTGTCAATGGTAAATTGTATCAAGTAGGGACGTTGGACCCAAAAATTTAAATTGAGGAACGTGTTAACTTAACCCTATCTGGGCAAGCTTAACTGAACTTTTGAACTCGTTCATTAAATTAGTTGAAATAACTAAACTTAAATTTTATATAGTTCAGTACATCCAATTGATTCAATTTAACATTCAGGTCTATCTACTATGAAATGAATATTAATTCATGGAACAACGCCAGTTTCATAAGTACTAACAGTGTTTAACAACCTATCAGTTGTTAAAAACTTCAGTGCCAGTCTGGCAAAAGTCATTTTCAATTTCACATAGCGAGACAATACAGGAGTACATAATATTTATCTCCAAGAAAACACTCCATTTATTGCATGCAAAAAAGGAAATATTGAATCTAAAGTGATATGTATATTGGAAGTAAGAAAACTCCTTTCTACATTATCATGTAAATGTCGATCTTAGAGAAAAAGGGGTATTTGGGTGCTGTCGGTCAGCAATATTATTTAGGTCAAACTATCACAATCGATGAGCTAAATAAACACCATACTAGATGACCTCGCGTGCAAAACGGCAAGAATCATAAATTTCAATTCTATAAAATGCTCTATTGGATAATTACCAGTAATGGTAAACTTTTTAACCAGTATTTAAAAACATTTCTTTAAAATACAGTATCTTGTTGTGGTAGACCACAAATAATAGGTTTTTAAGGACCTAGATAGTGATGGGTTTTCTACACGGTATTTCACCAAAATTATAAAATACCCATTAAATACCATTTTCTACCGGTATTAAACCAAATCTATGGTCGATAACTGTTGTTTGTTTTTTTTGTAAATCTTCATAGTACAAAAATACAAATCTCTCGAATACAAGATCTATACAGCCAACCAGCGAATATGCTTTTACTTTTTCATACAAAATTTTGTGTTCACAATTTATATTATTTTATACACAAAGAACTCTAGAAAGGTTTCTACCGAAGTTAATAGAAAACAACTATAGAAAACGGTTGGAAACAAGTTTTAAACCATTTGGTTGAAAACCAAAGTTTTAAACCATTTAGTTGAAAACCAAAGTTTTAAACCATTTGGTTTAGAACTTGTAAGGTGTGTAAGAATTAAGTACACTTCAAAAATTCTAAAAATTATATACCATACCAATACAAATAAGTATCTATTCTCTTGATTCAATCTAAACAATAAAATAAATATCGTGTAACAGAATACAGTAGCCTAATCGAAATTTATTTTCATTTATATCGACATTCCACTCCGCTTACTTCACAGTAAATTGGCCTATACCAAGTGAATTGATTTTAATGAGCTCAGTTTGTAGAATGACGCACGCACGTGGCTACAGAAAAGTTTTCAAAACAAAACCTGCAAGTATTATAATATCGATAACTGCCTACTTCCTTGAAGTAACAGTTGATAATACAAACTCAAACATGTCACTTTGTAACGACAATCCTCAGAATCTATTAAGTATTCTATAAAATCAGGGGCAGTAAAAGCTGTTCGTTGGCTTAATCCTTTGAAGGGGATTCTAATATTTTTGTGCGACCAGTTAAGTGGTTCACCCAATTCAATGACTATCCCATATGATATGGAATGGCCCAGTCGAAGAGGTAACCCATTCTTTAAAGGGCCTACCGTGAGGTCTGCTGCTGTACCTTTACGAATGGGTTTGATTTTATCCATTCTAATGGATATTCTTTCGTGATAGCGCTAATAAAGCAAATTCAACGGGTCAAACCCATACCAAAATCACCTCAAAAAGAAGAAACTAAGAGATAAAAGTTAGTAAAAGGAAAAGCCTTCACGCGAATAGAAAGTGTTGGAGGTGCGGCTATGATAAATAAGATTTTTTATTAATTTACAACGAAAAAATGGCATTGTGGATTGGGATAAAAAACATAAAAGTCCTAATACTAATTGCAATAGGATAACGGCAATCAAACAATGGTGAATTGATTCTGCTCGCCACCATGCACAGTTTTTGTAATAATTGCCGGACATCGGTGAAATCAGTAAAGAATGCCACAAAATCAGAAATGGTTAATCGACATTTATATCTGGCGGCTTATGTTGAACTGGGGACAGAATTGGCAGGGTATAATACTCGTACAAACAAATCATCAGGCGCTTACGTCAGCAGCGGGAATAATACAGGAAATATGGAAGATATAACTAATTAATATGAATAATAAATTCATTTAAGAGCCACTGTTTGAATTTACGGTTGTCGTCAGATTATTATTAACATTTGATCAACAGTTATAAAGAGAAACCACTGTTTAAATGGAGAAAGAAACGCAAGTTATGTACGCTGTGGTTTCTATCACGTTTCTGTATTAAATTCGACGTCTATTGCTTTTTGTTGTTATAATATAGATCTACGTAATAATGTATATGTCGTGGCCAGATCGTAGAATTGATCATTTCATGATATGGTCGACCACATCATGAAATGCGACCATTTCATGATATAGCCAAAACAGAACCGACGTTTAAATGACATGGGCGTCCACGTTTGGCCAGATCATTTTAATTATAATTCGTATATTTTAGACTCAAAACATTAATCTTAAATACTAGAAGTTTTAATGATTTCTTATGTTTTCGCGATTGTTATTCATTAAATAAGTAATAAACGCGATAAAAACCGTATTAAAATAGTTTAATTTAATACTAGAAGTTTTGTTTTAAGTTCAATATATATTACTTAGTGCTTGACGATAATGAATTTGTCCTATAACTCCTATTTTCACAATAATATTCTTCGATTTTTTAACAGCTGATAGCTCTATGGATTAAAGATGTAACCATTTTACGATATGATCACTTGGTTCTTGGCCAGATCATGATGTAGTCTTGCAATCTGTTGATAATATCATCAAATGTTGGAAGCTCAATGATCTGGTCGATTCTGTTTTCGTCATATCATGAAATGGTAGACCATATAATAAAATGATTAATTTAACGACCTGGCTACGACATATATACGATACCGTGTGATGTGGCGAAGACCTCGGCTATAGTGGTGAAAGTGAGAGCCTCTTCCGACCTTGTCGTTTTAATGAGTACTTAGTTCAACCTCGCACACTTTCTGCGTTGGTTATTTATTTACGTGACGATATTAGCAGAAGTGGTCAATGAGCTTTAGAGAAAGGATATAATAAACAAAAAGACCATAAGAACCAATGTAACTCAACATGTTAAGTAATGGAATAAAGAAAGGGTTTTGTGTTGTATTGTACTAGTTAACTATAAGGTCAAACTTTCGCATTAGTGGGATCTCAACATTTCTGTTTGTGTATTTATTATTTTTGCAAACTATTCCGAAAAAAGTACATTAATAATACTTACCATGTATATTTGTTCTACAGAACATAACTGTTGAATAACTATATAGAATAATAAGAAACATAAATTAAAAGGCATTGAGTATTCAGGTTATACGTACTGATGATGCAATGACAAAAACAGCAGAATCTCTATACGGAACTGCTACAGAATAGGTAATAGTAGATACTACATCATACTACTTAATTCTAAAGTAGTTAAAGGAAGTTATTCATAATATTGTTAACTGTTCTAAAGTTAATTTGTAAAAATGTCGTGTTGCCCTGAGACCACCTTGGTTGTCCCCGGCTCTCTCATAAGCCCACTTTAAAATTTATCTCCAGTCTCTACTATTTCAAGCACACTTGATAAATATTATTAAGTGGGTTTTATCTCCGTATCTGTATTTATAAAATTTCAACTACTGAACATACTTTTTTAACACTAATAAATTTAATTTCATAGTATTATTAATTCCTCTAAGCTTGTAATCAACAAAAAGAAATTAGTGAAAGAAGATTAAGTAGGGTGTTTTATATTACCTACTACAGTATTGTCTAAAACGTGAATAAAATGTAATAATCATACTGGATGATTTTTTACAACTCTGTATATCCTACCGCTGGGCAAAAGCCTCCCCGCTCGCCTTCCACAACTCTTTACCTAGCACTATCTTGCCAGTTTCTGTCGAAAACTTGATGTTCGTTGTTCGCCTTCAGCGTGTTCTATACCCAGCAGTTGGGACCCAAAATAATTAATTATGCATCTTAAATTAAATCACAAGAAGCACTGAAGAAAAAGCCAAAGACAAAAATATCCCAAGTTTATCCCAATGGAATCTTTAATGACGATGGATGACCGACCTTGTTTGTTGTTGGTAGACTGTTTTGTTTGCATGAGGTTTTGTTGCATTTTTTTGTGGCAAGCCTTGCAAATAGATTTGTATGTTTGTATTGATTATGTCATACTATGAAATTTAAGTTGATAAATCTGGCAAGGTGGAAGCTTGTGAGAATAGATGTACAGATTTATCTTCTTCTCGCAGCTAAGTTTTTTCAGAAATTTATAGAGCTTTTTAATTCCGAACATATTATCTACGGGAATCCCAGACATATGAAAGAAATCAATATTTATAAAACGTCATCGAATATATAGCCAAATTTTGAAAAAAACCATAAAGAAATTTGTCTGGGAATCTCTGGATTTTTGTAAAGATATAGTTACTTGAAATTAATAGAAAACTTATATTGTATATTATACTTATATTGTTATATTATATATACTATAATAGATTTACCTGAATGACATTTTAAGAAATGTTATTTCAGCAAACACGTTTATCAATCCGGATCAAAGTGTGTTAATTATTTCGTTTCGGCGTGTTTTTTTCGTAACACGCGCTTGTTGCATAAAATGTTTGTGTTTGCTCAAAAATGTGAATGTTTGCTCGTCTTTAATAAGAAACCATGTACTTCCTTGTTGACTTTTTACATAACGTTGTTAACTGGGACTATACAAGGTCTCAAAATTTTTAAATATGTTAAAAATATGTACACTCAGAATAATGTCATACTATTTTATACTTTGACAAAATATTGTAGTTTATCTTCACACAAAGTTCTCTGATAGCTAATTTTAGTTATAACAATCTCGAATCAAATTATAAGGGACGGGAGTGGACACGATCACGTTAATCACTTACGGACTCAACAAACGGAAACACAATTAATTTAATAATCACAAAGATGTCGAATAGAAGACTCATTAATATGCGGCAGATGTTATTGATCGAACTAATTAAATTAGGTGAAGCAATAGTGATAGTGACAGTGTTTGTATGAGGACTGCGTATTCGTTACGTAAACGTTATGAATTACACAATTCACGCAAAGTGAAAGACCTTATTAGACTGATAAAGGCTGAAAAGCAGGTCGACTAGGTAGGAATTATAAGATGTTAGCTTGAGAATCAATTTTTTAGAAATCCTATCAAGCCCCGGACGATCATTAGTTTACCTACATTGTTGCTGTGAATTAAAGTACCTAATATTTTAACATACTTCATACCATTTTTTAATTTAAGAAGCTTTCGTTATAAAAAAGCTATTAATATTTATAATAAATATCTTCGTACATCTCAACATTCTCAACTAGTGATTCTAAACTCAGGCGTATTTCGGTTTACTCGTATGCCTGTTGAGATCCGATCTCTCTTTTATCCCTCAACTCTCATATTAAATTGATAGTTTGTTTAGCTGTCAGTGGATTTCTGATCTTACATGTATACGGGAATGGGAGGAATTTTGATTATGTTGTTCACGTCATTACATTATGGTACATGAATACAATTTTTATGCTGATAACTATTTTCTCACTTTATTAAATAGTGAAACAGTAGTTATAGTTATATATAATATGTCACTTAGATTGAGTATTTTACCCCAGTAAACATTAATTTTATTATAAGCAAAGGACACCCAAGGGGCATTTTCGAAAACATTATTGATATTAATTTTATCGGTAAATTGGATATTACGGTCCGACTTTATTAGGTCATTTCTATCTAAACTAGGCTTAGGTAACTACTCTGTCATTATGACAAAATCTTTTTGAATTTTTAATTTAGTCTGGACAAAGACTTCTTGTTGTCCTATTTCTAATACAAACTTGTTAGCATTTCCTAACAAGTGTATCTAATAAAGTTTACTTAGCTAAATCGTTTGTTTTGCTTTTGTTTTTTTATATAAATTAAGTAGGCAAACAGGCTTACGGCTCACCTGATGGTAAGTGGTTACCGTAGCCTATGAACGCCTGCAACACCGGAGATGTCACGAGCGCGTTGCCGACCCTGAAGGAATTTATTCACGCCCTTTTTGAAGACATGTTACAGTCACTAGGGAAAACCATGGCAGGGAGTTCATTCAGTCAGTGTTTTACCTTTGTTATCAATCGTTTGTTAATTTTAATTAAAGAAATCGTTTAGACTTCGGAATGAACTGTCGCGTCCGTCCGAAGGACTCCATACCAAAAACCAATAAATAAAATTAGTACCGAATGATAAAGTACAAGAAACAGTTACGATTCGGGTACATCACTAGCTAATTCAATAAAAGGTTGAGCCTTTTGAATCTATTTACACCACCCTGATTCCATTATGTATGGCTTCATTGACACTGGTTTTATAAGATTTTATCTTTACTGATGCATTTTTGCTGGCAAACTTCTGTATACAGTTACTAATACTGAAGTTAGAAATGTCATGGTTTTTTCAAAAAATTGTACAGAAGGTTGCAGGATGGTAATTAATTACGAATCTACATCCCGTATCCCGACTTCCCGAGGTACGAGTACTTACCATACTCAAAAAAAAAACTTTAGATTTAATTTATAATGATTATAATGTCCAATCTTGGCATGTATTGATACGCTAATGTCAGACAAGAATTTTTTAAATAACTAATTATTAAAATAAATAGGTACTTACTTTTTTACGTTGGTATATAATTTGTTGCCTTGTTTCTCACTAAAATACTATATTATATTCAAACAGGTGCCTAGCTAGCTACTCAAGCAAGATTCCTTAGGAGTGCACCGAATGACCTCAAATCATAGAGTTACTTAGTGGTGTAGTATATTTGTAGAGCAGGCAAAAAATCAAGTATTGTGGGCAATTTGAATTTATATTTGGGCATAAGTCATTCTATATTATAGTCTGCCGTTGCATTTATTTTCAACTTCTGTATTTACTGTACAATAAAGTTATTACAAACACATCTATTTTCTCCTTACTAAATAACTTTAAAACAAGAACTAATGTGAATAAGAAAAAATATTCATTCATTTATATCGCATGTGAGTTACATGGTCAATCGACCATGTACACCCAAAAATTGAAATATAAGTTAATCGTATTACTTTAACATTATTACTCTCTATGGCTTTATCTATAAACCTGAACTTCTCTACAAATACCAAAACAGGTTTGCGCAAAATGAACATTTTACTCCCACGACCTATTCTCAGAAGCTTATATTAGCTCATTTATTTTGCGTAAAACGGAAAACTCGTTTCGCTGATCTTTCAAAAATTTGCTTTTACCAAACTTTAGGAATCTCGCTGAAAGGATGATTACTTGTTATTTACTGGTGAGCAAGCAAAAATAACACAAAGCTGTTGGGAGATTAATTCTGTTATCAATATTTTAATTTTTGTGTAATGTAACGTATAATTTGCTGCTGGCTCAAATTTAAATACAAACAAAGCCATATCCGTGAGAAGTAATACAAATGATTAACGTCATGTAATCACGCTTTGATATTACGATATAATTGTAATTACACTTGCAAATTAACAGTCTTTGAAACACTTATCTAATGTTTCAAGAGCTTAAGTATAAATATTGATTGAGAAGAATAAATGGAAATCGTAACTTAATATTTTCACGATTATCAAATCAGATATCATAAAATTGTAAACTATAAAACTGAAAGTAATAAATTTTAATTTATTTTATACAATACGGCAACCAGCAGAAGTTATAGCGTTGCATGACCAACACAAAAAAAAACACAAGCGAAGCAAGGGCTTGTGTGAACAGCTGCAAATGAATCTGCCGCTGGATTGGTCGAAACTTCGCAAAACATCTGCGGATTGATTTTGGTCGAAGATATAACTTACTACACACAGTAGTTTTATAAAATCAAATATTTTATCAGTATCTTCGCTTGAATGCATCGTCGCATCAATGCATTGTTTGGTCCAGCACATCTGCATCAGATATGGTTGTGAACACAATAAAAAGCAAAGTCAATAGCGTAGCACTTTAAAACAATTACCTATTGGATCTTTAAGAAAAAAGTTAATTGATATAATGAAGATATCGATTTTTTTGTATAAATTGAATACTCTGAACATTGAAACAAACATTTCGTGGGTGTAGAAGTGTAGAACCGTAAAAGTAGAACCAAATCTATAAATACAATCATAAATTTGTTCGCTGGTCAGGACTCAGGGTATCATTAAACGTTCCCTATGACACAATGTCACTTCCTAAGCACTCAAAAACGCTTGCTTCCTCTCACACAACAAGGGGCAATTAGATTGCTTCCTCCACACAATAGAATGTAAAAACCAGCTGGCATGACGCGACTATAATTATAAATGACGTGGGGTGACGTTGACTTCAAATGCCCTAAACCGAAATGGTAAAACAGATATTTTTGCTACTAAAAATAGACCAGATCAAAACTGCCCAACTAATGAAACATCGAAACTTTTGCTTTTTGTTATGTTACGAAATGGCAGAAACCGCAAAATCAGTATAGAGTAAAGCAGTAGTAAGAATAGTGATAAAAGATAAAAGCGTTCTGACAACCCACAAGAAATGT